>QXEO01001819.1:0-620486 GCA_007115705.1 Dactylis glomerata
TGCTCTCAGGCCAAGGTGGTGTCCAAGCAAGGAGAAGGAGAAGAAGAAATATATGAAGAAGAGTGTTGGTCTCCGGAAGATCTCAAGTTTGCACTCCATGAACACTTGGCTCTCAATGCAAATGCTTTTTGGGATGCCAACAAGCACAAGACGAAGGGATCCAAGTTCAAATCCTTTCCAAGGAAGGGTGGTGACTCTAAAGTGAGGCATTGCTACAATTGTGGAGGAATCAAGCACTTCATCGCCGAATGTCCTTATGAGAACAAGGAGGACAATGAAGGCCGGCTCATCCCCAAGCGCCGGTCATCAAAGTTCTACCCATCCAAGAAGCATGGGAACAAGGACAACAAGAAGAAAGGAGAAAGGGTATTGGTGGTTCATGAGGAGTATGACTCCGGGTCCGATGATGATGACTCCGTTGATGAAGAGAATGGAGAAGTGGCCGCCATTGCCATTGTCTCCACACCACCTACATCCCTCTTCAACTCACAAAATGAGAACGCCATCATCACCACCCACAAGTGTCTTATGGCCAAGGCCTCGGAGGTAACATCATCACCTACTCCTTCATCATCTCATTCCAATTCTATTTCTATGGATGATGTGAGTAGTCTTAAGATTAAGAAAGAACTAGTTTCTTGTGATGATTTTCTCGCTAACATGAAGGGGCCAACCAAGATATACTTTGAGACACTAATGTGTGAAATTGGTGATGCCCATGACACTATCAAGGAGAAGGAGGAGTTAGAAAGATTAGCCGCCGATGATATTGGCTCTCTATCAATTGAGCTCGAAGAAGAGCAAAACTTGAGAGTCTCTTTAGAGGAGAAATTGTTGGGACTAGAAGAGTCTCATAATCAAATCTTGTCAAAACTCACTAAAGAACGTGACCATGCTCTTGCTATGGTCAAATTGCTTAAAAAGGAGAATGTTGAATTTGACGTTGGTCATAATGATCTTCGTGAGAAGTTTGAGAAGCTTGAAGAAGCCCACAAGGCTTTGGAAGGCAAATTCTCTCATCTCACCAAGATTCGTGAACAACTTCAAATTCAACTAACTATTGAACAATCT
This sequence comes from Dactylis glomerata, assembly GCA_007115705.1. Taxonomy (NCBI): domain Eukaryota; kingdom Viridiplantae; phylum Streptophyta; class Magnoliopsida; order Poales; family Poaceae; genus Dactylis; species Dactylis glomerata. The sequence continues at coordinate 1,072 of QXEO01001819.1, forward strand.
AAAGTCCCACCAATGCAAGTTATTGAAGTTCCTTGTTCTTCTAACTCTATTTGTGATCATAATGATATCATTGAGGAGAACAATAGGTTGAAGGCCGATCTTGCTAAGGGCCTTGCTACTTGCATTCAAGGAGAGAAGAATCTCAATGATCTCTTGAACAATCAAAGGGTGTTCAAGGGTAAGGAGGGCCTCGGATTTGTTGCCGAGTCCTCAAAGAAAGGGGATCTTGGTTTGGTGGCCAAGCCCTCAAAGAAGAAGAAGAATAAGAAGAAGAACAAGAAGAAGTCAAAGCCTGCTGCTGCTCCTACTCCTCATGTCCCTTTTGATATTTGTTACACTGAGGAGGAGTGGAAGGAGCTCAAGGGAAAGGAGAAAGTGGAGAAGGTCGAAGTGTCCGGAGTCTCCGGGTCAAAGGGTCCGGAGTCTCCGGCTAGTTCATCTAGCCCGGAGTCTCCGCTCCCAATGGCCAGAGTCTTCGGCCCTACTCACAATGATTTTGCAGGAAAATATAACCCTCATTATGTTCTTCTTAGGGATTACTATGGTGATGTCTATGCTAAATATGTTGGTCCCCCTGATGGCTACTTTGAATATGCTATTTGGGTACCTAAGATTCTTGTGACTAACAAAAGAGGACCCATCCAAAAATGGGGACCTAAAACCAAGAATTGATCTCTTGTAGGACATTGCTTCCGGAGGAAAATGGATTATTGATAGTGGTGCCACAAGCCACATGACCGGAAGCAAAAATATTGTGGAAGATCTAAAGCCAAATACTTCAAATGTCACGGTCTCATATGGTGATAAATCATCCTCTAAGGTACTTGGTTTCGGTAAGTGTCGTCGTGGTGAAACAACATATGCCATAGGATGGCTTAAATGGGGGCCGACTAGATGCTGGAGGATTCGGGAGAGGGGAACGAGCTAAAGAGCACGACAGAAAAGAGACACTGATCTACCCAGGTTCGGGGCTCTCGTAAGGAGATAACACCCCTACTCCTGCTCTACTGATTGTATATATGGATCGATGTAGTACACCACAATGGTGCTTCCAAGCTCTGTGCTAGAGAAGGAAGATGAACTGCTAAGTGTAGAAACCTTCAACCTTCTAACCTTCTTCCAGCTATCAACCTTCTACCTTTCAACCAACCTTCCACCCTTTACCAGGGCTCCCTATGCCACCTTATATAGTGGTGGCCAGGGTTACAACGGTCATACAAGACCACAAGACAAGGGCTACACTCCAAACAGGAGCTGGTGGCGATGGCAGAGACCCTTGACTTCGCCCCTGATTGCTCTCGATGGGACGCCATATCCCTGTACCTTGTACCTCTTGAACTGTGGCCTTACCTCTGTGCAGTAAGCTCGTACTTGTGCACAGTGAGGGTAGGTAACCTCCACTGTGCACCCTGCCATCTTACTCTGCTACCATGCTTGGATGTTTTCTTCCTTGATTGTAGGGATGTGACACCTTGGTTGACTTAAGTATCCCGGATATGACCGTTGGCCATACCCAGGACTTATATGCCGGACCAACGACCTACGAGGGTCGGGTAATCCGGCCTCCCCTGCTCCTGCACAACACACCAAACGGTTAGGCCGGCATATCTAAGTATATGCCGGCACACTTTTATAAGTATTCCGGCTATGCCGGCATATCCAAGTATCAGCCGGGATACACATTATATGCCGGCCTGGCCGATGCTCTTATATTCCGGCCAGGCCCTTCCTTGATAACCCGGCATAAAGTCAATCATAGCCTTGTGTCTTTCTACTCTCTTGACCCTACCGGGGGTCATCCCCCCGACACTAGTCCCCGAAGCTGCCGAGGTTCCCCAGTCATAACTGTGGAGCCTTGACAGGTTCAACATACCTTTCTTTATTATGCCCCGGCGGTCAGATGTATATGCCGGCACATCTGCACATATCCCGGCCTCTGTTCCTGTTCCAAAACTTATTCCGGCCGGTCCCGAGGGTATTCCGGACGGAACATATACATCGGGCAATTAATCCGACATATAGACGAGTCTTCCTCGAGAAGCCATGTCCGACAGCTTTGCATCGAAACTTGTAACTGCCCTGCCACCTCGAACGATCACCCACGATGTGACGGTTCACAGTGCAGCAGTTACTTCTCGCCATCATTGCGTCATGGCACGGTTACAGGAACCGCCGCCCCACTCTGTGCCGCCACGCGGCGCCTTGCCGCAGAAACGGTCGGGGGAGTGGAACACTCCCACGATCCCCACGACCCCCACGACCGGCCTCCTCGGTAGACCTATAAATAGGGCGGCGGGGGTAAACCTATCTTTTTACCCCCCACCATCGTCTTCCTCGCCTTCCTCCTTTGCCTCCTGCGCTTCACCGCCGGCCCGAAGAGCAGCATCGCCGCCGCAGCCGACCTGCTCCCCGCCGACGCCGACGCCCGACGACGCACGGCATCACCTTTGACGACGCCGCCGCCGCCGCCTCTTCTCTCTGCAGCATTGCAGGGAGATTGGATCTTCCTGCACGCTCGCCGCCGCTCCATCGTCGCCGGCCAAGCTCCGGTGAGACCTCCCTCTGTTCTTCCTCTTTCACGCCTTTTACAACTTCGCACCGGTAGCCCCACTTGCACAGATCTGCTTCAGTCTCAGAGCTAGTTTTCCCTTTGATTCGACTAGCATTGCTAGGCAACGCTCGCAGGTGTTCATCTTTAGGAGTTTTACCTTTATTTGTTTCCTATTTTAACTGTCTCGGTAGATCTTCTATTCCTGCTAACATCTGTGAGAGTGGTATGCCGGAGAGACTAACCTCCCTCTTTTCTCCGGCCTTGATAGGAATAACATCACGGGACTCCGGCTCTCACGCCTTATCCCGGCCACTAAGATGGCATCTTCAAGCATGATGGCTACCTCGGCCTCTGAGGAAGATACCTCGGCCCGAGCCCAAGGACGCTCCGGCTGGGAGGGGTCGGAGGTCACTCCGGCCGAGATATCCTGGGTCACCTCCACCAGGAGAGTCCCGGAGGGCGTAGCATGCCGGCTACCAGCAGGAGAAACTGTGCCGGCACCTGAACCCGGCGAACGCGTCGTCTTCATCGCCCACTTCGAGCGGGGCTTCGGTCTGCCGGTGTCGGACTTCTTCCGGGACTTCCTCAACACCTACGAGCTTCAACCTCATCATATCCCGGCCAATGCCGTGATGATCCTCTCCGCCTTCGCTGCTTTTTGCGAGGGCTATGCCGGCATAGAGGCCCTTACTCAAGGATGGGCGAAGTACTTCCAACTGCGGAAGCAAGTCGTCCAAGAGCCGCCCCGGAGCAAGGACGACCCGCCGGAGACGGCCCAGGAAAAGAAGGACCGCCCCATGACCCTCTGCGGCGCGGCCACCATCATGTCCCGAAAGGGCTCGGACTTCCCCAAGGTGGAGCTCCTGGAATCTTGCAAGAAGTGGCAGAAAAGCTTCTTCTACGTCAAGAACACCACCGACGAGGATCTGCTCAACCTGCCGCCATTTGTGGACGAGCCACCCTTGGCGATGACGAACTGGACCTACAACCCGAAGAACTCGGTGATGCCGGTGAATGCGCTTCACCGGGTTAAGGGCGAGCTCCTGGATGCCGGTCTTACTCCTCAAGACCTGGTGGCCTGCTATATAAGCCGGCGCGTCTCCCCTCTGCAGCGCCGGTCGCATAAGATCTGCCAGATGAGCGGGCCAATGGACCCCACCCGGCACTCCACACACGAGCTGACTCCGGCCGACATTCTGCGCCGGATTAAGGATGTCTGCAAGTCCTCTCAGGCCACTTTTGCCTGGGGGCTAGAACCATACAGCCGGGATAGGCCCGCCCCAACGGTAAACCATCTTATCCGATACATAAAGTCCATGTCCGGCACATAGATACTTAAGCCGACACATGCCTGTTTGCCGACACATATCATATCGATCCGACATACCTCTTCCACCGGCATATTTCCTTATCTGAATATTTGACTTTGCTGTTTATACAGAAATTCAGCTTCCAAACCATGGAGAACTCCCGGATCAAGATCGCGGCGGACCGCACCGTTGCGGATGTTGAAGATCCGGATCATTGGGATAAGCTTCCCAGGAGCACCCGTGCTGCAGCTGCCATGGGTAAGGGCTCTTCATCCCGGCATTATACTCAAGACCGGAGTGAGATTGATTCTGACGAGGAGGTCCTGCTGTACTATGACCCGATGCCACTTGCGTACGCCTTTCCAGAAACACCTATTGCTTACGAGTTTCCAATGCCGTCCTCAGCTATCCCGGACGATGTGGTTATCGACGCCGCCCCTCTGAACCAGGGACCTCCTTCCACCGGCGGACGTGCCGGCCGGAAGCGAGGGGTGAAGCCCCAGTCCGACATACCTCAGAGGTCGAAAAGGCAGAAGGTCTGCGTGCCCAAACAGAAGAAACAGAGGCCTGTTGCCTTGGGGTAAATTTCCTTTTCTTTGCATTTCCTCCGACATATCTCTTGTTTGTATTACTGACTTGGTGTTTTCTCTCTTTCAGTGCTCCTCTTGAGCCGGAACAAGCTTCTGGCTTGAGTGGCGACCCGAAGGTTACCAAGCCCGCTGCCCCTGCTACCTCCGACATTCCCTCTGCCAGTCACACGACCTCACCGGCGCCGGCATCTTCGCCTGCGCCCGACAAGACCACCTCCCCGGCGAAGGACGTTCCTCCGCCGGAACAAGATACCTCTGCCCCCGACGTCCACATGGACTCGGGGGCTCAACAGGAACCTCCGGCTCCTGATGTCCACATGGACACAGGAGCCCACCAAGAAGCCCCAGACTCCGGCGCGCCCACCAGCGACGCCGGCACAACTCACGACGCCGGCGCAAGCGACAAGAGCGCCGGCACAGACATCAAGGGCAAAGGCCCTTTAGTGCCAGAGGTCCAGACTATTCCGGATCCCGCTCCTGCTGGCCAAGAAGCACCGGCCGCGCCGGAACAGCCCGCACCTGAGACTCCTTCAGCTGACAAGACCCCAGCACCGGCCAAGACCACTGCACCGGCCAAGACCACTGCACCGGCCAAGTCCACTGCCCCGGCCCGGACCGGCACGTTGAAGATTCAGCCGGCCAAGTCCGGCACACAATCTGCCGCAACTGCTCCTCCCAAGGCAGCGTCCCAGACCAGCTCTGCTCTGGCCCTGCATCTTGGCAGGGCAGCAGCCCGGCCGGGGTACCGGAAAAGCTTCTTCGACACCCCAGAACTCGAGGGCCTCGTCCCTCTTGCGACGAAAAGTGATGAGAGCCTCGGCTCTCTTAAGGAGCAGTGCATCAAGTGGAACGACGCCAGCAACATGGACACTGCGGACTCAAGGAGCAAGAAGCTGGCCGAAGCCAAGACCAGTGGCGACCCAAGCGACTTCCTGGCAGCGAAGCCCATACCGATCGCCAGCGAGCTCCTCAGCATCCAGCAAAGACTTCACAAGTTGGCCTCTGCCACCAACGTAAGTCCTCTCTATTTACACACATATCCCCAGTCCCCGAAAATGTCGGCTGTCCGGGATATGGACATCCGGGATTTTCTCATAGTCCTTTAGCTAGCTTCTTTTGAATTAACTGCCGACATATGAGCTCGATCCGAGCTTCAAATCCTAGTCACCGAGAGCCGGGATAGGTGCGTAGCACCTGTGCCGGGTCTTTAACAATTTCACATCTCTATTATCTTTCAAATCCTCTTGACCGGGATATAAGCTCGATTCGAGCTTCAAATCCTAGTCACCGAGGGCCGGGATAGGTGCGCAGCACCTGTGCCGGGTCTTTTAAAAGAATGATCACTTGACAAAATCTTCACTTTAATTATCATGTCAAATTTCTCTGCTGACATTTCAAATCCCGGCATTTTTGCAGCTCATGAACAACACCCGGGCCAACATGTTCCATGACTTGGTGTGCGAGCATCGGAAGCTTTCCGACGCACACAGCAAGCTTCAGCTGGAGCTGTCCCTGAAATGTAATCTTTGCCGACATACTGCTGTATGCCGGATATCTTTCCTCTCTTTACTTTGCAATGCTTACTCTTGCCGACACGTAACCTTGTGCCGACATTCTTCAGCTGGTGCCGAAGCGCAAGTCACCGAGCTTCTCAAGAGGGTGAAAGAGCTTACTGGTATGCCGGATCCTGCTGTTACCCGGATAGCTACTTTATACTTCAAATCCTTTACTCTTTGTCACTGTTTTCTTTCTTCAAATCCTTTTAACCTGAAATCTTTGCAGATGAGAAGGCTGCACTGGAGGCACGCCACCAGGATTGTGTGTCCTCGGTGGATGTGGCCAAGCAACTGGACGACCGGGATGCCGGTCACAAGGCCGAGGTTGAGCAGTTGAAGGGCCGGATCACCGAGCTGCTGGACGAAAAGGAACAGAGGGAGGGCCTACTGAAGAAAACCCATACCCTGCTTGTTACCTCCGAGACTGATGCTGCCAACGCCCACGCTGAACTGGATAGCCTGAAGGAACAGGCCACCAAATGGGAGGTTACAGTTGCCCAGCTGAATGCCGACCTTGCCCGTAAGCTTCAAATCCTTTCCCCTTTTATCCTTTCCGACATATTTTCCTTTTGCTAACATTGTTTCTATTCTGCAGGCATGTTTCCCGCTTCCGTCGCTGACGTTGAGAGGGCTTTGCAGTTGGACCGAGAAAACCGGGGTGTTCCGGTTGACTCGCCCAACTGGGACATGTCGGAGCAGCTGCTGGCCCTGCAGTCCCGGAAGGAGGCCATGACCCTTTACACTGAAGAGCTCTTCCTCGGCGCCCAGGAGGCATTCTCTGCCCTCTGGCCGGGACAAAGGACTCCCACTGACCCGGTTGACCTCGGCAACGACCTGCAGCTTGCCAAGGTTCGCCTCCGGGAGTGGCGAGATTCCGGCGCGAGGGTTGGAGCTGACGAAGCCCTCAGCTACTTCTTGTCTTGGTATGAAAAGGCAGACTTGGAGACTTTGCGCACCGTGCGCGAAGGATCCATCTGGACCACGGATCCGGATCATATCCGTCGCCGCAAGGAGTTGGCCCATAGTTATGTGGACTATGCCGACACCGACAAATTCGTCCGGGACATCCGCGAGCCGGAGAAGAATGACGAAGCCGGGACATCTGCCGCTGCTGAGGGTTCCGACTCCAGCCAAGATGAAGATGAAGCTGAGGAAGCCGACACTGATGTCCCGGAACAGGCATCTGCCCCGGGCGGAGGTGATGGCTCCATTCCATCTGCTGGGTCCGGCACACCTGAAGCCGACACTTCCACTGCTACCGCTCCACCTGCCGGCGGCCCCGCGCCTGCCCCTTGAATCTTTGCACCAAAAACACTTTAAGCTTTATCAGATCCCCGGTATGCCGGGTGCAGATGTAATATACACGTTTAATTTCCTTTGGTTTGCTACCTGAACAAGTTTTATCTTGGTTTGCTTGTTACTAATGCCGGATCATCTTTTGGCTAAGTCACCGAGTTGTTTTCCTGTTTCCTCAATTTCACAACCTTGGCTACTTGTCTACCTTAATTGGCTTTCGACGTATGAGTCTCAAGGTTGCTTCCTCGAACATACAGTACTTTAACTTTGAGACTTAGACTTCAAATCATCCGACACTTTAAATTTTAACTTTAGCTTTAACGAAAATGTCGGTTCGCTTGCTTTGTATTTCCTTAGCCGTTTTCCATGTGTAGACAATCTCCGGCATCTACTCTTGCTAGCCATGAAGCCGGGTTTCGGACAGCAGCTGAGTCGAAGAGTGGCCTTTGATGCCGACACATTACTAGGCCGACATAGGAAACATTCAAATAAAGCCAGCCGGCATATAACAAAAAACTGTAAATAAACAACAAATATACCTCGGAGCTAGTTACCCGGCTTCTTCGGGATGCCGGTATTTCATTCATTAGTCTTGTGCCGGCACAACACGCCGGCATACAAAGGAAAATATGGAAATACATACATTGTGTTGCTCAGGAGTAAAAGGGGCGCAGTAGAGCTATGTTCCATGGCCTCTTGGTTTCTTCTCCGGACCTGTCCACCTTATTCTTCTTGGGGTCCTGCGCATCTATAAGATAATAGGCATCATTGTGCAGAGCTCTGCTCACAATGAATGGCCCCTCCCATGGAGGAGTTAACTTATGCCGGCCTTCTGTTCCTTGCTTTAGCCGGAGTACTAGATCTCCCTCTTGAAATCTCCTTGGATTTACCTTCTGCGCATGATAGCGTCTGAGGTTCTGCTGATATACTGCTGTTCTTGACAGAGTTATTTCCCTTGCTTCCTCTAGCAGATCAACATCATTTTCTCTGGCTTCTTTAGCCTCTTCCTCAGTATATAGCACTATTCTTGGTGCATCATGTATTACATCTGTTGGAAGCATAGCTTCTGCTCCATACACCAGGAAAAATGGTGTGTAGCCTGTTGATCTATTCGGAGTAGTTCTTAAACTCCACAGCACTGCTGGCAGCTCATCTAGCCAACATCCCGGAGTTTTCTCCAGGGGCTCTATCAGCCGGGGTTTTATGCCGGATAATACTAGCCCATTCGATCTCTCTACTTGGCCATTGGCACAAGGGTGGGCAACCGACGCAACGTCCAGCCGGATTCCCACCTCCTCACAAAATCTGGCAAATGGCCCTTGGGCAAAGTTTGACCCATTGTCAGTGATGATGCTATGAGGAACACCATATCTCAAGATTATATCCTTTAAGAATTTCACTGCTGTGTGACCATCACACTTGCTTATGGGCTTCACTTCAATCCACTTGGTGAACTTGTCCACCATGACCAGGATATGGGTCATTTTCCCTCTGGCCGGCTTAAAAGCCCCGACCATATCCAGGCCCCAAACAGCAAAGGGCCAGGTTATTGGGATAGTTTTCAGGGCAGATGCCGGCTGATGAATCTGGTGGGCATATCTTTGACACCCATTACATTTCCGGACCAAGTTTTCTGCCTCTTGCAGTGCCGTTGGCCAATAGAAGCCATGCCGGAATAGCTTTGCCACCAATGCCCTGGACGAAGCATGGTGACCACACTCCCCCTGGTGAATTTCCCGGAGCATCTCCTGACCCTCCTCAGATTCGACACATCTCTGCAATACTCCGGTGGTACTTCTCTTGTATATTTCTTTGTTGATGATGGTATACGCTTTGGATCTCCTTATAACCCGGCGGGCCTCGGTTTCATCCGTCGGCACTTGACCATCCACCATGAAGTTCATGATGGGACGTGCCCATGAGGGCACTTCCCTGACAGTGAACACTGCCTGATCTATTTCCATCATTTCGACCGACACATAATCGATCTCCATGGGCTGCGAAGTCCCCGGGACTGAAGAATCAGTCCCCGGGTATGCCGGAGCAGTCCCCGGGTATACCGGCACAACCTCTTGGCACATTTTACCCTTGCCTTTAGATTTGTTCCGGAATACTGTACTAACAGCATATGTCGGCCCAGTCCCCGGGACTGAGGAAACAGTCCCCGGGTTATCCGACATGACTCCGGCATCTATCTCCATCGGAACTGCTTCCTCCGGCGGACCTGGCGGGACATAAATGGAGGATGACTCCGGCGAGGGTTTGATCGATGGCTTCCTCAGATGCTCCAGCGAAATGCCGGGCGGGATTGAATCTCGGGAAGACCCCAGCTTGGATAATGCATCGGCTGCATCGTTCTGAGCCCGGAGAACGTGCCGGAACTCACAACCTTCAAAGTAACCACTTAACTGCTGCACCAGGAAACGGTATGATGCCATGTTAGCATCATGCGCGTCTCATATGCCGGAACACTGCTGAATCACTAAGTCAGAATCCCCGAAGCACATAATTCGGCGAATTCCTATGTCCTTAGACACCTTCAGGCCATGCACAAGTGCCTCATATTCCGCCACATTATTTGATGCTGCAAAGTGAATCTGCAGGACGTATCTCAGCTGGTCATTCTTTGGTGAACTGAGAACTATGCCGGCACCCAAGCCATGGATTGTCTTGGACCCATCGAAATGCATCCTCCAATAATTGGCATCTGGCAATGGTGGCTCATACTGTATCTCGGCCCAGTCAATAAAGAAATCAGCCAAGACCTGGGACTTGATTGTATCCCTCTTATCGTACTGCGGTGTATATGGTGAAAGCTCTATTGCCCACTTTGCTATCCGGCCGCTGGCATCTTTGTTGCCTATAATTTCCGAGATAGGGGCCTCGGCCACTACCCGGATTGGATGCTCTTGGAAGTAATGCTTGAGCTTCTTAGCCGCCATATAGACACCATAGGTCATCTTCTGATAGTGGGGGTAATTTTGCTTTGAGGTGGAGAGGACTTCACTCAGATAATATACCGGCCTCTGCACGGTTTTGCCTCCTTCCTCTCGCTCTACTACCACCACAGCACTGACAACTCGGTTGGTTGCCGCTATATAGAGCAACATTGGCTCCCGGGGCATCGGAGACGCTAATACCGGCGCTGTTGACAACAACTGTTTCAATTCCTTGAAAGCTGCATCTGCTTGCGTTGTCCAGACAAATGTGTCGGACTTTTTCATCAACTGATATAACGGCAGAGCTTTCTCTCCCAGCCGGCTTATGAAGCGGCTCAGGGATGCGAGGCACCCAGTGAACTTCTGTACTTCCCTCAAATCTGTCGGCGGCTTCATCCTTTCTATGGCACGAATCTTGCCGGGATTCACCTCAATACCCCGGCTGGAAACAAGGAAACCGAGCAACTTGCCCGCCGGCACACCAAAGGTGCACTTAGCCGGATTCAACTTCATCCGGAATCTCCTCAGGTTCCCAAAGGTTTCCCGGAGATCATCTATGAGAGTCTTGCTCTCCTTGGTTTTTATGACGATATCATCGACATATACCTGCACATTTTTATCTATCTGATCGTGCAAACACTTTTGCATGCACCTTTGGTAAGTTGCGCCGGCATTTCTTAAACCGAACGGCATAGTGAGATAGCAATAAGCCCCGTACGGGGTAATAAAGGATGTCTTTATTTGATCTGGCTCAAACAAGGGGATCTGGTGGAAACCGGAATAGGCATCTACGAATGATAACAGTTCACATCCGGCTGTGGAATCAATCACTTGATCGATCCGAGGCAGCGGGAATGGATCTTTAGGACATGCCTTGTTCAAGTTGGTGTAATCAACACACATCCGCCATACTTTCACTATGGCGGGCTCGTCTTTCTTCTTTTCCACCAAAACCGGATTAGACACCCAATCCGGATGAAGTACTTCCTTGATAAAGCCAGAGGCTAAGAGCCTGGCCACTTCCTCCCATATGGCTTTCCTTCTGTCGCCGGCATTCCGCCGGAGCGGCTGCTTCACTGGCTTAGCATCGGGTCTCACGTGTAATGCGTGCTCAGCCAGCTCCCTCGGCACACCTTGCAGGTCCGAAGTAGACCATGCAAAGATATCCCGATTCTCACGGAGGAAGCTGATGAGCTCGCTTTCCTATTTGGGATCCAAACTTGCCCCAACCAGGGCATGGCGCTCCGGGAAAGCTTCATCCAGAGGCACCTTTTTGACTTCCTTGCCTACTTGAAAAGAAGCACTGCCGCCGGGATTTGTCATGCCCGGCATATATTTGCCGGCCACGACCGTCTCAGCAATCTCCACTGCTCGCTTGAGCCTCTTCCTCTCCTCTGCAATGATCAGAGTCTCGGCCAGATTGGATCCGGCGGTGGCACATGCCATCGAACGCTTGTAATCGCCAATGATGGTGATCACTCCTTTGGGTCCCGGCATCTTCATCTTCAGATACGCCACATGCGTAGAGGCCATGAATTTTGCCAGTGCCGGTCTACCCAGCAAAGCATGGTAGGGGCTCTCCAGATCAACCACCTCGAACATGAGGTTTTCCACCCTGCAGTTATCCCGACTGCCAAACATGACATCCATCCGGATCTTGCCCATCGGCGCACACGAAAGTCCCGGCACAATGCCGTGGAACGTGGTCTTGCTTGGTTCCAGCATATTTTCCTTGATTCCCAGCTTCTCCATCGTATCTCGATACATGATGTTGATGCTGCTTCCATTATCAATGAGGACCTTGCTGAATCTCACGTTATTAGCCGGCCCGACGAATGTCGGATCCATCACCAGAGCATATCCGCCGGGATTTGGCATGACCCGGGGATGATCTGCCCTGTCCCAACCAACAGCCTGGTCAGACCAGTACATCAGCTTTGGCATAGCCGACATAACGGCATTCACCTCCAGACTCCGGCGGTACAAGCTCTGCTTGTCTGTTCTCTCGGTCTCAAAGACCATATAGCTCTGATCATACTCCTTGTACTCATTCCGGCCCGCTCCTGGGCCTCCGGCGTTATATTCCGGATTATAGCTCTGGTCAACTTGATTTATGCCGGCATTTCCGGTGTTGCTCTGATTCCCAGGATTAACCGGCCTAGGTGGGACTGCAATTGTATTAGCACCTGTCAACGGCGATGGAGCTGCCGGGACAGAGGTTCTAGCCGGTCCCCAGGGACCTGCACGACCTGCTAATATGTCGTCCAGCCATGAACAGTTCCTTGTCAAATGGTTTGCCGGCTTTCCCGGCTGGAATGTGTGAAACACACAAGGCTTGTCCATGGCAAGACCCACTGTATACTTCGGCCACTGCTTCTTCTGGCCGGCGGCTCCGCCGGCATTCTTGTTGGTCCAGACATTCTTCTTCTGGAACATCTGTGCTTGCTGCTGCGGCTGCTGCTGAGGCTGCTGATAGTTCTCATATCTCGGACGCTGGCTACTGCCGGCGCCCCCTTGCTCTTCCTCCACAGCTGCAACTTGTGCTGAGCCATACCGATAATCCGGCCGCTCATCTCTCCTCTTATTCCGGTTATCCGGGCGATAAAACTGCCCTGATCTCCCGGCATTGCTGGTGTTCCCCTGGGTTTGCCCCTGTCCTTGTGAATCAAGACTGGGCTGCTTGGGATCTCCCAGAGCATAACTATCAGCGATCTTGATTGTTTCGGCCAGCGTGGCCGGCATTTGCCTCTGAAGCTTTTGCCACAGCATGGTGCCATGTTGGCACCCATGAGCGAACCACATGATGGCCTGCTGCTCATTGATTCCTTCGCAGGAATTGCGCAACGTGCACCACCTGGTCAGATAGTCACGGTCAGTCTCATTCACTCCTTGCCGGCAGTTAGCCAGCTGCTACGGACGGTTGGGCCTCTTGTATGTACTGGTAAAGTTCGACACAAACTGTTCTTCGAAATCAATCCAGCCGTTGATACTCCCGGCCGGCAAATTATTCAGCCATATCCTGGCTGGACCTTCCAACATCTGCGGCACATATCGTACCGCCCATCTGAGGTTTCCTCCGGCGATGTTCACCGCTGTGGAGTAATCCTCCAACCAATCTTCCGGCTTCGTACTGCCATTATATGTCCTCGCGCCACGCGCGAGCTGGAAGTAGTAAGGCACCGGCTCCCCCATAATCCGGGGTCCGAAACACATAGGGCCCGGAGCTCCTTGCCTCTCCACCAACTCTGATTGGTGGATCTTGTCCAGCTTGAAACGTGCATCATTGGCTTCCAAGGACCGAGGTCCAAGCCGGGATGCTATTGGGCCTGCGATCATCTGCTGCTGCTGCTCCGGCTGATGCTGCTCACTATGCCGGCCTTGCTGATGCTGCTGCTGATATCCCGCCCTGGCAAGGGCGGAATTGCCGTCATCCTCTCGATGTCCCGGATGACCTGCACCCTGCTGCTGCGCTGCACCTCCGGCGCCCTGTTGCTGACGCCGGGCTGCACTGTTACTCCGGCCACCAACGGCCGCTGCTGCTTCATGCCCGGCCGGCACACTCTGGCCGGGCTTCTTGCTGCCGACATACTTGTCAGCTTGGCCGACACTCTTCTGCACCACCGCCTGCTTTCCGGCGGCAGCCGGATCGTACACCTGGATCTGCTTGTCCCGGCGGCCAGAGGTCACACTTCCGGCACGCCGGGCGCTAGGATGCGGGGACGAGGCTTGTCCCCTCGACCTCGCACCGGCACCTCCCGCCGACACAATGTACTGGGATGCCCCGGCACCTGGGTTTGCCTTCTTAAAGGCCTCCTGCTGCTTTGTAGCTTCAGACAAAAGTTGGTTAAGCCGGGCTTGCTGCTCACGCAGTGCTTCGCCGGATAAACAAGATAAATCCTTAGCTACCTCGGCTGCCGCTCTAAGGTTCTTTACTGGCGAAGAATAGACTACCTTAGGCACAGTACTAGTTGCAGTATGACTCTTATCTCTAGCATCTTTTCCTATCTCAGCATTAAGATTTCCGCCTCTAGTTCTAACCTCTTCTATCCGGCTAGGCCGGATTACTACAGGAGTAAAACCATGGGCTGCTTCATACTCACGGAGTTGGCGGTTAAACCGTTCGCGCTCCTGGTTCATGGCCAGGGCCTCGTCGACGAGGGCCTGACGAGATCCCTCCAGGATCTCCCTTGTCTGCTCCGGATCAACGCCGGATCGCACCGGCTCGAGAAGCCGGTCGATGATGGGAAGAAGAACCTCGCCCCTAGCCGGCACACCGGAAGTGCCGGCCAGGTTATCCGCACGCTCCAACGGAGGACGCGCCGACCTCTTGACCTTCGGCGGCTCCGGAGGAGAAGCTCCGGCTGCTGCTGCTTTGCCGGCCTCTTCCGCCGGCGGCACGGATGTGCCGGCCATCATCACCTCAGCCGACTCTACTGAGCGAGCGCTACGCCCAGCGTGAGCCAGCCGATGTGACGGAGGATCCGACGCCACCAGCACCTCCTTCCTGCAAATTCTCTCAGTCCCCACGTACACCTCGTGGGAACCGAAAGACATAATCCGGCCATCCCTGGGGAACGGCCGGCCACCGAGACAACCGGCGTTGTCACTGACGAAACTGAGCGAGCCTAGCCTCTGGACGAGGCCAGAGACCACGCGCACTCCCGAAGCTGCTATCACAGACCCCGTCCGAATGAACACTCCGCCCAGCATATCGATCTGCCCCACGGTGGGCGCCAAATGTCGTCGTGGTGAAACAACATATGCCATAGGATGGCTTAAATGGGGGCCGACTAGATGCTGGAGGATTCGGGAGAGGGGAACGAGCTAAAGAGCACGACAGAAAAGAGACACTGATCTACCCAGGTTCGGGGCTCTCGTAAGGAGATAACACCCCTACTCCTGCTCTACTGATTGTATATATGGATCGATGTAGTACACCACAATGGTGCTTCCAAGCTCTGTGCTAGAGAAGGAAGATGAACTGCTAAGTGTAGAAACCTTCAACCTTCTAACCTTCTTCCAGCTATCAACCTTCTACCTTTCAACCAACCTTCCACCCTTTACCAGGGCTCCCTATGCCACCTTATATAGTGGTGGCCAGGGTTACAACGGTCATACAAGACCACAAGACAAGGGCTACACTCCAAACAGGAGCTGGTGGCGATGGCAGAGACCCTTGACTTCGCCCCTGATTGCTCTCGATGGGACGCCATATCCCTGTACCTTGTACCTCTTGAACTGTGGCCTTACCTCTGTGCGGTAAGCTCGTACTTGTGCACAGTGAGGGTAGGTAACCTCCACTGTGCACCCTGCCATCTTACTCTGCTACCATGCTTGGATGTTTTCTTCCTTGATTGTAGGGATGTGACACCTTGGTTGACTTAAGTATCCCGGATATGACCGTTGGCCATACCCAGGACTTATATGCCGGACCAACGACCTACGAGGGTCGGGTAATCCGGCCTCCCCTGCTCCTGCACAACACACCAAACGGTTAGGCCGGCATATCTAAGTATATGCCGGCACACTTTTATAAGTATTCCGGCTATGCCGGCATATCCAAGTATCAGCCGGGATACACATTATATGCCGGCCTGGCCGATGCTCTTATATTCCGGCCAGGCCCTTCCTTGATAACCCGGCATAAAGTCAATCATAGCCTTGTGTCTTTCTACTCTCTTGACCCTACCGGGGGTCATCCCCCCGACAGTAAGGTGGTGATCACTCCGGACGTGTCCCTAGTGAATGTCATGCTTGTCGAAACCATTGGTTATAATTTACTTTCTGTTCATCAACTTGCTACTATGGGCCATGCCACATATTTTGATGTTGATATTGTGGTCGTCATGTGGAGTAAGTCTCTCAAGGTTGCCTTTGTTGGGTATGTCGAAAATGGCTTGTATGTGGTGGACTTCTCGGAGAAACCCACTACGGCCGCGATATGCCTAATTGCTAAGGCCGACGTGGGATGGCTTTGGCATCGCCGGTTAGCCCACGTCAATATGAGAGCTTTGCAAAATCTCTACACCGGCGGCCACATACTCGGACTAAAGGATGTTTCTTTTGCCAAAGATCGTGTTTGTAGGGCATGTATTGAAGGAAAGATGCATGAAACAAGCCATCCGAGCAAGACTATTATCTCTTCCAAGAGGTGCTTGGAGCTCCTTCACATGGACCTCTTTGGACCTCCCACTTATGCAAGTCTTGGTGGCAAGAAGTATTGCTTGGTGATTGTCGATGACTATTCAAGATATACTTGGGTTTATTTCTTTGAGTTCAAGAGTGAGACCCAACAAACCGTCAAAGACTTTGCCACCGAAGTTGAGCGTCAATTCAATACCACCATATTGACTATACGAAGTGACAATGGCACCGAGTTCAAGAACTACTCCCTAAATGAGTTTCTTAGTAATGCGGGTATCAAACATCAATATTCCGCTGCATATACCCCGCAACAAAATGGAGTTGCCGAGAGGAAGAACCGGACTCTTATGGATGCGGCAAGAACTATGTTGGCGGAGTTCAAGTCTCCATACAACTTTTGGGCCGAAGCTATTAATACCGCATGCCATGCCACCAACCGGCTTTATCTCCGCAAGAACTTGAACAAGACTCCATATGAAATTCTTACCGGGCAAAAGCCCAACATCAAGTACTTCCGGGTATTTGGTTGTAAGTGTTTCTATCTCAAGAAAGGTGTTCGTTTGTCAAAATTCGATTCTAAAGCTATAGAGGGTATCTTTGTTGGTTACTCCACGGACTCACATTCTTATAGGATCTATAGCAAGTCCAACGGGCATGTTATAGAGACTTGTAATGTGAGGTTCGATGAAGATAATGGTTCCTTTGTGGGACAAAGTGGTGTTCGTGATGTAGGTGACGAAATTCCTTCCCAAGCCATAAGAAGAATGGGTGTCGGATTCTTCCGGCCCATTGAGGGACACCTTTTGGCCAAAGGAGAAGGACAATGCTCTACACATGTGGAGCCTTCACCTGCTGAACACCCACAGGACATTGACCAAAGACAAGCTGCGCACCCTCAACCTCAAGATCATCCCACCGAGCAATCTTTCCCGGAGTCTCCGGCCCCTGTGGTCCGGACTCTCCGGCCTATACCGGAGTCTCCGGGTATGGATACCGGAGTCTCCGGGGGTGATCAAGGCCTTGATGAAGATCCTTCGGAATTCCGTGGCTATGGGCCACTTGATGATCAAGGCAATCAAACTGGTCAAGGCGAGGACCAGAACAGTGATCATGAAGATGATCAAGTAGTCTCTCAAGAATCTCCTCTTGAGGCTCGCACTCGCCGTGAGAAGAAGCTTGAGTCCATTCTTCGACGAAGAAGCATATCCTTGGAAAATGTGGTTGGGAGTGTTCGTAAAGGTGTCTCCACTAGGAGGCAACTTTCTAACTTTAGCTCTCATCATGCTTTTGTCTCTTGTGTAGAACCCAAGAAAGTTTATGAGGCGCTTGAGGATCCGGATTGGCTTGATGCCATGCATGATGAACTCAACAACTTCGAGCGTAACAAAGTTTGGACTCTAGTAGAAAGGCCTAAAGATTGTTGTAATGTCATTGGGACCAAGTGGATCTTCAAGAACAAGCAAGATGCAAATGGCATAGTCATTCGTAACAAGGCAAGATTGGTGGCTCAAGGTTTCTCCCAAGTTGAGGGTATTGACTTTGGTGAAACTTTCGCTCCCGTTGCCCGTCTTGAATCCATTCGCATCTTACTTGCATATGCATCACATCATAACTTTAAACTTCAACAAATGGATGTTAAAAGTGCATTTCTCAACGGTCCCTTAAATGAATTAGTTTTTGTGAAGCAACCCCCAGGCTTCGAAAACCCTAAGTTTCCTAACCACGTTTACAAACTTGATAAGGCGCTCTATGGCCTCAAACAAGCCCCACGTGCGTGGTATGAGCACCTTAAAGAATTATTGGTTGATCGTGGTTTTGAAATTGGGGTGATCGATCCCACTCTTTTTACTAAGAAGGTCAATGGGGAGCTTTTCATTTGCCAATTATATGTTGATGATATTATATTTGGTTCTACTAACAAAGCTTTCAATAATGAGTTTGCCAAGCTCATGACCGACAAGTTTGAGATGTCTATGATGGGGGAGTTAGAGTTCTTCCTTGGATTTGAAGTCAAACAATTGAAGTGAGGGACGTTTGTGAACCAAGCCAAATATACCCAAGACATGCTCAAGAGGTTCGAGATGATAGGAGTCAAAGGTGCAAAGACTCCCATGCCAACAAAGGTTAATCTTGATCTCGATCCTAATGGTAAAGAAGTGGATCAAAAACTTTATAGATCTATGATTGGTTCCTTGCTTTACCTTTGTGCATCTAGACCGGACATTATGTTAAGTGTGGGAGTTTGTGCACGTTTTCAAGCCGCACCAAAAGAAAGCCACTTAGTGGCGGTCAAAAGAATCTTTCGATATTTAGTGAATACCCCTAACTTTGGTCTTTGGTATCCAAAAAGAGCAAGGTTTGATCTTGTAGGTTACTCAGATTCGGATTGGGCGGGAGACAAAGTGGAACGGAAATCAACCTCCGGGGCTTGCCAATTTCTTGGTAGGTCTTTGGTGTGTTGGTCATCTAAGAAACAAAATTGTGTGTCTCTCTCTACCACCGAAGCCGAATATGTAGCCGCGGCTAGTTGTTGTGCACAACTCTTATGGATGAGGCAAACTTTGAAGGATTACGGTGTCATTTTTGACAAAGTGCCTCTTTTATGTGATAATGAAAGTGCAATCAAGATCGCTCACAACCCGGTGCAACACAACACGACGAAGCATATTGAGATTCGTCATCATTTCATTCGGGATCATGTCAACCGTGGAGATATTGATCTATCTTATGTTGGCACTCATGAGCAACTTGCCGATATATTCACAAAGCCTCTTGATGAAGAAAGATTCCGGGAATTGAGGCATGAACTAAATATCATTGATTCAAGCAATGTGGCTTGAGCTAGGTGCATTTACTCCCATACTCTAACTTGTGTGTTGTTCTAGATGTGGGCATGGAAATAGGGGGAGTGTGGTCCTAATTGATTGGACTATCCCTCCCCCCATAATGCCAATAGTAAGCGTATTGCTCTATCTTGTCATTTGTGACATTTTTGAGCTTAATCGATGAGTCTAGGTTTTGGGCCCAAGATATATCTTCGCGGTGCCATACCTATATACTCATACATGGTGGCCTTTTGGTCACCTACCTCCCTAGTGGAGGAGTTTCCCATTTGACTTTATTGTCTTATTTGTTTATGGGAACATGCTCATGTTTGGTCTTATTTGATTTTATTTGCATGTTTGCAAACATGAGCATTTTGTACCACACAGTGACAATGTGTCCATCCCAAGCCTATCTCATCCTCAAACATACTTAATCTTTAAATGACATGTCCTTTATACACCATAAATGTTGATCTGGTCAAGAGGGGCCGGAGACTCCGGGGTTTACAGCCCGGAGACTCCGGGGTAAGTACCGGAGACTCTGGCCGGGGCAGTTTCGAAAATCATACTTAGGGCACGGGGTGGGGAAGAACGGTTCATTCTTCCCCATCCACCCCCGTGCCTCTACTCCACCACTGCCGCCCTCTTGCCCACAGATCGACCCCCGGAGCCTCTCCAAGCTTCGGGATCCGCCGTGCCACCGGCAAATCAACTCCGTGGAGGTGTGGGATCATTCCCACCGATCGATTTTGTGCCATGGACTCTGGTAAACTTGCCTTTCATCTTCTCCATCTAGTTCTCTCTAGATCTATGAGATGTGCTTGTTTCCCTTAGTTTGATATGGTGTACTACCTTCTAGTGGCTATCAATCATCTTCTTAGCAACTCTATTGTGGATTTTGCACTCAATTTGTTCAATGTGGTCCCCTAGGCTCGGGCTGCTGGGTCCGACCGGAGACTCCGGCCCTTGTGGCCGGAGACTCCGGCCTGGACGCAAAGTCTCCGGTTTTGGCCGGAGACTCCGGCCCGAGTCCCCGGAGACTCCGGCTAGATCAGGCCTGAGTGCACTAAGTCACAGCATAGTTGCTTACTTTTTGATTCTAGGACATGTCACCTCAACCTTGCTATCTTCCTCATTCATTCACAGGTGCAGGTGGTTCTCGGAAACCGGTCGCTCATAGCAAGGACAAGTTGGTTGTCAATCCCGCCACAGGGGCTCTTGCTCAGAGGTCAGTCATTGCTCAACAAGCAAGGGATGCTAAGAAGCTCAAGACAAGGATGGCTGAGGAGGAACGAGCTGAGGCAGCTAAGAAGGTCAAGTTCGATAGCCTTGTGACCTTGGAAGGGCTGTCGTCATCTGAATTTGTTGAAATGAGGAAGAGGGACATGTACACTCTCCCGCGGAACTCTCATGACCGTTGCTTTGTCCGCAAAGAGCAAGAGCTGATCATGAAGGAATTCTATGCTTCTCTCAAGAAGTATCCGGTTTGCCCTCAGACAGTCATGGACTTCTCTCATTTTGCCAAGTACGGTGCATATTTTGGAGAGGCCGTGTGGATCACTCGCAAGCTTGGGATCCATCCACTCATGAAGATTCAAGAGCCCTATAACATCACTTTGATCCATCAGTTATTTGCTACCTTGGTACTTGGGGATGGTGAGGAGATCCCCATGACTTGGATGACCGGAGAAGAGGTTTGTCACTCCAACTTCATGGACTTTGCTGCTCTCCTTGGGTATGAGTTTCGTGGTGCTACTACTCCTAGTGGCATGAGGATGCATGTGGATGGTGAGTACTATGAGAAGAAGAAGCTTGCTCCTCTCTACACCGGGGATGACAAGAAGATTGTCATTGGGGGCACCCTTGGGCTATCCAAACGGTCCAACATCTTGCTCCGCATATTCCGGGCCTCCATTGCCCCTCAAGCCGGTAACTTTGATGCTATTCGTGGGGCCTTAGTGAATCTCTTGGCCTACTCTCATCAAGTCTATTGCAAAGGGGAGACCGCACCCGTTGAGCCACTTGATGTGATGGATTTCATTCACAAGGAGATCAATGATTGCATTCTCAACAAGAAGACTCCTCTTTTTGCCCCGTTTGTCATGAGGCTCATCCGTGCTCAAGGTCTCAACCTTCCTCTTCTCGATGCAAACCTTGTGAATCACAAGGTTGTGAAGCTTCAACGCAAAGAACCCACCGGTCACTCCAAGGAACCATTTGCTCCGGTGAGAGGTGAAGATGATGATGCCTTTGCCGAAGGAGTTTCAACTAGGAGGGGCCCAAGGATGAAGAATGCTAGCAATGCCGGCTCTAGCTCCAACAATGAGTTTGGTCAAGAATATAAGAAGCTCAATTGGTTCCAAAGGAATGTGCTTTGCATGAATGTGGACATCCGTCACAAGCAATATGAGAGCTACATTGCTCAAAAGCACATAAATAACAATCAACAAGTTCTTCACAAGGCTTTTCGGAAGTCTCAACCGGGCTATGTGGAATCTCCACCTTCCTCCTCTTCATCCGGCACTCACTCCTATGGCAAGTGGAGCAAGGGTCTGACTGACTGGCAAGCCTTTGAGGAGGTCACCTCTGGCACCTCCAATATGCGTCATGGCAAGAAGCCCATTGCTTCTGATGATATTGAAGAAGGGGATGAGGACTTCGATGCCGGTACCGAGGACGAGCCCGAGGATGAAGATGATGAGTGATCTCATGGGCGTGTAGCATCGCTCTTTTCCCTTTTTGGTGTCTCGATGCCAAAGGGGGAGAAGTAGCTCTATTAGGATGTCTTCGTTGGGATTTGCCATGGGTTATTTCATTTGGATTTGGATTTGCCTTTGCTTTGCTTTGGTCGAGACACAACTTCATGGACTTTCATGTTGTGTCTCATCTATCTTAATGTTGAACTATCATGTGTGTGGTACATTATGTTTGTGAGACTTAAGTTCCTCTATTGCTAAGTAAGACTATTATTAATGTGTGCTATCTTGTTAGTCTTACTTATATGCTTATGGTTAGTCTCATGTATTATTACTTGCTCTTGGTATAATTGTGAAATATATAGGGGGAGTGATGATCCTTACTTGTGTGGCTCATGTTCAAATGCAAATTGTGTTGTGCACACAAGTAGGGGGAGCTTTGGCTATATATTTTATTTTATTGTGCTTATATCTTGCAAATCCGTATGTTGTCATCAAACACCAAAAAGGGGGAGATTGAAAGAGCATTTCCCTAATAAATGTATTTTGGTGTTTGTTAACAACATTTGGTGATTTAACCATGCTATTAAAGTTCTGCAGATTTTCTAGGTTATTTCAGGATCTCGCGGAGGTGCACCCCAAAAAGGTAGAAAAGATCAGAGCCCGTAGTCCTGTAGTGGAGTTAGGGCTTAGTTGTCTTGTAAGGTGCTTCGCGAAGGTGGAAATGGTGGAGAGGGGATCCACGAGCTGCTGCTGTTGCTTCTTCTAGGGCGGAGACTCTGGCCCTGGTGGCCGGAGACTCCGGCCTAGGGGACTCGCCCAGGCAATCCCCAAAGTCGGACGCTTTAGATGCCCGTCCGGAGTTGGGCCGGAGACTTTCTGTCTCTGGCCGGAGACTCCGGGTTGGCATGCTGAGGCCGGAGACTCCGGTCCCCAGGGGCCGGAGACTCCGGTCGGTCTGGCTGGGTTGGGGTTGGCTAAAGGATCGGACGGTTCAGTGACCAGGCCGGAGTTGGGCCGGAGACTTTTGTCTCTGGCCGAAGACTCCGGCCCTGGAGTCACTTAGGGCGGAGACTCCGGCCCTAGTCGTCCAGCAACGGCTACATTTCGTGGAGGACTATATAAAGCCTTCTTCTACCTCAAGAAGAGGCTGCGGCTTCCACTCTCTCTCCTCCATTGTTGCTAAGCTTCAAAGCACTAGATCTCTCTCCCTAGCCAATAGAACTCAAAGCCCTTTTGGGATTTGAGGGAGAAGACCTAGATCTACACTTCCACCAAGACGATTTGATTTCCCCCCTCTCTTTGTTGAGGGGCTTGTAACTTGTGTGTTCATCGGATTCCTAGCCGGATGAAGCCGTCCTCCAAGCTTAACTTTGTGTGTAAGAGCTTGGTGGGCCTATTGGGAGCCTCCAATTGAGTTGTGGAGCTTGCCCCAATACTTTGTGTAAAGGTGTCGTGCCGCCTTCAAGGGCATCGCTTAGTGGAGCGTGAACTCGCCTTTGTGGTTTATTCACCGGAGAATAGGGTGAGCCTTTGTGGCGTTGGTGGCCTTTGTGGCACCACACCTCTCCAACGTAGACGTACTTCCCGTAACAAGGAAGGAACTACAGGAATACATCCTTGTGTCTTCGTGTCTCCATTGCGGTTACCTCTATCCTTTACTCGTACCTTTACTTATATTGTTATTGCTAGCTTGCTTGTCACTCTAGGTAAATTCACTTAGTAGCACATCTAGAGAATTTACCTTCTTGTCTAGCCTTAACTTGAAAGGAAGTAAAATTTGGGTAGCTCCTATTCACCCCCCCTCTAGTCGCTCATACGATCCTTTCACGGTGGGTGGATTATTAGTCATAGATGCAGTTGGATTACAGTCTATGTATTATGTTGTAATGCCCAAGTGAATCTCATACTGATCCTCATGACATGTTGATACGTCTCAAACGTATCTATAATTTTTGATGCTCCATGCTTGTTTATACACCATTTGCTTTGTGTTTTGTTACACTTCGTGGCATTTTTATGCATTTTCTGGAACTAACGTACTAACGAGATGCCACAGTTCCAGTTCCCTATTTTTTGCTGTTTTTGTGTTTCAGAAAAGCTACGTAGGAAATATTATCGGAATTGGACAAAACAAAAGCCGAACCTTCTATTTTTCCCGAAGCGTCGTGAAGTCCGAAGATGAGACGGAGGGGGGCCAGGGGCTTGCCACACACTAGGGCGGTGATGCCTAGCCCTAGCCCGCACCACCAGGGGGTGAGGCCGCCTGGTCCACCTCCTGACGCCGCCCTTCTGCCTATATATTCCCCTCGATGGGAAAAACCTAAACACCCGATCAATTTTCCTCGAAACATACTGCAAGCCGCCGCCGTCATCGACGCGAGATCGGGAGGATCCAGGAGCTCTTCCTGGCACCCTGCCAGAGAGGGGAATTCCTGCCGAAGGCCTTCTCCACCACCATGGTCGCCTCCGGAGTGATATGTGAGTAGTCTACCTTGGACTACGGGTCCATAGCAGTAGCTAGATGGTCGTCTTCTCCACCATGCGCTTCATGTTTAGATCTTGTGAGCTGCCTATCATGATCAAGATCATCTTTGTGTAATTCTACATGTTGTGTTTGTTGGGATCCGATGAGTATTAGTACTATGTCAAGTTGATGTGCTGAATAATTATATTTATGTTATCTCTATGTTGTTTATAATCTTGCATGCTCTTCGTTGCTAGTAGATATCTTGGCCGAGTAGATGCTAGTGACTCCAAGAGGGAGTATTTATGCTCGATAGTTGGGTTCATGCCTCTAGTAATCTGGGGGAGTGACAGAAACCTCTAAGGTTGTAGATGTGTTGTTGCCACTAGGGAGAAAACAACATTCTTGTGTTCAAGGACATTTGCATTGTTTACATTACGCACTTTGCTTAAGGCGATAATCTGTTGTTCACAACTTAATACCCGATGGTTGTTCGGATGACATCCGGAGGGTGGATTATTAGTCATAGATGCAGTTGGATTACGGTCTATGTATTTTGTCGTAATGCCCAGAGTGAATCTCATAGTGATCCTGATGGCATATGTACGTTATCTTTATTCTATCAATTGCCCAACTGTAATTTGTTTACCCAGCATGTTGTTATTTATCTTATGGAGAGACACCACTAGTGAACTGTGGACCCCGGTCCAATTCCTTTTACATTGCTATTACCGTTTCACTTTTACTCGCATTATTTACATTCTTGCATACTATTACCTTTTACCACTCGATACGCTTAATCCTTTGTTTACAGCAAACCGGTGAGATTGACAACCTCATTGTAAGTTGGGGCAAAGTACTTGGTTGTGTTGTGTGTAGTTTCCATGTTGCTGCTGGTGAAAAGCTACATGCTGACAAGCATTTATCCGGCACCATTGTCCGGAGTGTCGCAAAGCTAGCGGGCATCAACCTTCGGAAGTGTGGTTCTTTATCCTACTGGTTCGAGTAAACCTTGGTTTCACAACTGAGGGAAACTTGCTGCTGTGCTCATCATACCTTCCTCTTGGGGTTCCCAACTGGGTGCCTACTATGCACCATCAAGCATTTTTCTGGCGCCGTTGCCGGGGAGAAAGAAGATTTCTGCAAGGAGAGTCTCTCACGCCCAATCTTTTACATTGTTATTGTTTTGCTTTATTTTATTTTTACTTGCATTGTTTTATCAAAAATACAAAAAAAAAATAGTTACTATTTCAAGTTGCTTTTTATGTCTAGCTTAGTTGTTGTTACTATGTTGCCTGAGGAAATGATCTTCACTTTCAAACAAAAGAGTGAGGAGAGTTTCATAGAAGCTTGGTCTAGAATTTGTGATTGCCATGGAAAAATTGAACCAAAAATGACTTTGAGTTTGCTTCTTAGTAGCTTTTACTTTGGTCTTGCTCTTCGTTATAGATATGCTTTGGATGCTATAGCAGGAGGAGATTTCCTTCATTGTGATGGAGATCAAGCTTTCAATATTATAAAAATGTTGATTACAATTTATAGCATGCCAAGTGATTTTGATTCTTCTCTTGTGAGCATTTTTGCTAGACTTAATACCCTTGAGACTCAAACTGCTTGTTTAAAAGATTGTTATGGTATGTTGCGCAAGGATCATGATTATGTGCCAATAAATTCTGAACCATCAAGTTGGTTCCCTACGGTGAAAATCACTATGAATGGTGAAACTTTTCATGCTCGTTGTGATATTATGTCTGAATTTTGTCTCATGCCTAAGGATGTTTATGAATCTTTGGAAGCTTTCTAAGGGAGGAGAAGAAATTTCTCTTACTAATAATGCCACTATATTTCCTGTTGGAATAGCTGAAGGAGTATTTACAAAAATCCTAGGAAGCATGGTATCTACTGATTATCTTGTTATTGAATGTGTAGGAAAGGGACAAATCATGCTTGGAAGGTCTCTACTAAAACTCCTGGGCGCCACTATAGATGTGCAAAAGGCACTATAAGATTCATCTCTCCACCTTGCAATAGTTATGTCTTTCCCAGAGTTAAGAGCAATGGTAAGAAAGGAAGACGTAAGGCATCCGGTGATCTTAATGCTTCATTTGATATTACTTGATTTCCACTTTCTGCGCCTAGCTCAAAGGCATTAAAGAAAAGCACTCTTGGGAGATAACCCAATGTTTTCTTTTTAGTACTTTTTATTTTATTTGAGTCTTGGAAGTTATTACTACTGTAATGACCTCTCCTTATCATTTTTATTCCGTTGTTGTGCCAAGAAGAACCTCTAATTTTAGGGAGGTAAGATTTGGGGAAGTTGTTGTCCTGAAATAGATTTCTGTGCTGCACCGTAAACATTTGTGAAAATTCTGAGAATATCTTTTTGATATGCGATTTCTTGTGCATATGCCCCAGGTTATATCCAAACTTTCATTAGTTTTGCACTTTTCGATTTGAGCAACATAAGATACTCGAAAAAATCGATCTTTATCAGCTGTTTTATTTTGACAGATTCTGCCACTATTTGTGTTTGCCTCTCGATCGCTTTCTTTTTTAGTTCTTTTGATCACGGAACTTTTGAGGAAGTTGCTACAGTAGTATATGCTTTATATGTGGTGTATTTGAGTTTGAAACTGAACCAAAAGAGTTGATTTACTATCATGTTTATGCTAATGTTGCTAGTAGAATTGTGTAAAGTTTTGTATGAAGGAAGTTTTCAAGTGTAGGGAATGGAGAGTGATGAGATGAGATGAAGTATGGACAAAAGCTCAAGCTTGGGGATGCCCATGTCACCCCAAGAAATATCCAAGAGGTACAAGCGTCAAAGCTTGGGGATGCCCCCGAGGCACCCTTTCTTCATCGGCAAAAATCAGGTCACCTTTCAACACACTATATTTTTATTGCTTCATATTCTATGCGTTTTTCTTGGAGCGTCTTTACTTTTGCTTTCAGTTTTATTTTTTTTATTTGCTGCAATAAATGGTTGGACCCCGACAAATTTCTTTTGGAGGAGACGCACTCCATTTTTCATTGCCAAGAACACTCTAGTTTTCACTCTTATCGTTCAACGAGTGTTCTCTTTTTCTAGAACTGCGTTTAGCTTTTGTTTTTCGCCTTGATTTTTGTTCAGATATTGTTATATCTTTGCATCAAGGTGTATTTAGACCACTGGTCTATGTTGGTTTTCATCAAAAGAGTTGTTTCAAAAAGGTTTGAATGGTGTTGGAAAAGAGAAAAAAGTTTCATGCAAAAAGTGGTACAAAAAGGAGCTTGTTTAGACTGCGACTTAGACTTTTGCATGCCATGCTTGATATCGTTTTGATAGTATGCTTAGTAGTTTTTTCTGTAGCATGACTTGTCTCAAATGACTGAGATTGCTTAATGAGCCTTTGAAAAAATCATGCGTTGTTTTTATTATATGGAAGCATTTTATTGTGGTTTTCTCCTTGATGCTTTATTTGGGTTGACTTGGCGCATGCTTACAACATGTTTGACTCAAACAGGTCGCCATATAGCCTCTTTGATCAGTTGGTTTTTGACTTGTGATACCACTTTATGCTTCGGTTAATAATATTTTGTCGCTATGCATGATTATGGCCGTTATTGCTCTCTTAGTTGGTCGCTCCCAATCTTTTGCTAGCCTCCGTTTTGTACTGAGTATGAGCTCTACTCGTGCATCCAATCCTAAAAACCAAGTTATTCTAATGTGTCCACCATACATACCTATTAGCAATTTGCTATTCCAAGTACATTTGCCTTGCTTTTATCTATCATTCAAATTAAACTCTTTTTAGTGTTATGTGAAAATTAGTCAGTAAAGCTCTCATGAACCTGACAGCACACTTTACTTTTCTTGTTTTTAAAATTTTGACGTTGTGGCTCTCTTATGTTGATGTTATGCTTGCAAGTTGTAAGTTGGAGATTAGCCCAACCATGTCGTCATGGGGCAAGCTTTTAACATTGCACTTTCTCTCATTTGAGATGATGTCATGATCTTTTATTTATGGATACTCGTGATGTGAAATAAGTTGGGATCTTGTGAGATCATAGAGTTTGTATATGTGTTAGAGAAACGCCTGGGCCGCTAATCTAAGCCATGCATCATTCATGGTGTAAATTTACAGCATGCCCATAGTAGACATTCGACGACGCATCTCATAATAAAAAGCTATACCAATGGTAAATAAAAGAGATGCCGAGGTGTTCATTGTCTGTTTGTCTTATCATTTTGATGTGCGCTTGTTCCATGTCATCGGGCAAGAGGTACCCCGTTGGCGGTTCTCGATGATATGTGTATGCTTACAATGACAAGAACTTGCTTGGGACCTAAGTCGAGTAGCATGAGGTTTGGGTATTTGTACTGCACGGGACACGAGGTTTTTAACTTATGATTTGTTAAGCATATGCTTCATAATTGTACTCGCATTAACCTTAACCATTCAAGATGCCTATGATGGGGCAATGAGAGCTCAAAGCTACTACGTATCATAATTTTTGGAGGTTTATAAAACTTGCAATCATTGCTTCCCTCTGCGAAGGGCCTTTCTTTTACTTTTATGTTGAGTCTCCACCTTCTACCTTTATGCACCGTCTAAGAGAGCATAGTTGCCATTCTGAGTTTAATGTGCATAGTCCTAAAGTTTATCATTGATTGATTCATGATTTTGGTTTTGCTTGTTCCTAAATTATTTGTATCTAGTCGCCCTTTTAAACTTGAAGGTGTCCTATGCATTTATGTTTTGCTATTCTATGAAGGACAAGCTGAAAACCACTTTACTATGTTTTTCCATATGATTTGAACACACACTTGACTTTCATTATTTCATTATTCATGATCTTTTGTTTGTGTTACTTTTCATGTTATAACATGGTTGCTAAGTTTTATTGTCAAGATTATGTCTCTTATGCCCATATTTTAAGTTCTTTGATCCCAGCACTCAATGCTTTACATCGTTGATCAAGATTGTGATGGTGCATGTCACCTCAAAAATTATTCTTTTGTTATCACTTACCTACTCGAGGACGAATAAGAGTTAAGCTTGGGGATGCTTGATATGTCTCAAACGTATCTATAATTTTTTATGCTCCATGCTTGTTTATACACCATTTGCTTTGTGCTTTGTTACACTTCGTGGCATTTTTATGCATTTTCCGGAACTAACCTACTAACGAGATGCCATAGTGCCAGTTCCCTGTTTTCTCCTGTTTTTGTGTTTCAGAAAAGCTACATAGTAAATATTCTCGGAATTGGACGAAACAAAAGCCAAACCTTCTATTTTTTCCGAAGCGTCACAAAGTCCGAAGATGAGACGGAGGGGGCCAGGGGCTGGCCACACCCAAGGGCGGCACGGCCTAGCCCTGGCCCGCGCCACCAGGGGGTGAGGCCGCCTGGTCCACCTCCTTCTGCCGCCCTTCCGCCTATATATTCCCCTCGACGGGAAAAACCTAAACACCCGATCAATTTTCCTCGAAACATACTGCAAGCCGCCGCCGTCGTCGATGCGAGATCGGGAGGATCCAGAAGCTCTTCCCGGCACCCTGCCGGAGAGGGGAATCCCTGCAGGAGGCCTTCTCCACCACCATGGTCGTCTCCGGAGTGATGTGTGAGTAGTCTACCTTGGACTACGGGTCCATAGCAGTAGCTAGATGGTCCTCTTCTCCACCATGCGCTTCATGTTTAGATCTTGTGAGCTGTCTATCATGATCAAGATCATCTTTGTGTAATTCTACATGTTGTGTTTGTTGGGATCCAATGAGTATTGGTACTATGTCAAGTTGATGTGCTGAAGTATTATCTTTATGTTATCTCTATGTTGTTTATGATCTTGCATGCTCTCCGTTGCTAGTAGATATCTTGGCCGAGTAGATGCTAGTGACTCCAAGAGGGAGTATTTATGCTCGATAGTTGGGTTCATGCCTCTAGTAATTTGGGGGAGTGACTGATGACCCACAAGTATAGGGGGTGTATCGTAGTACTTTCGATAAATAAGAGTGTCGAACCCAACGAGGAGCAGAAGGTGTTGACAAGCGGTTTTGATCAAGGATTCACTGTAAATACTAGCAAACGGGTTTTCAGGGGTATTTGGTAATGCAAGGAAATAAAGTACGAGTAAATAAAAGACAATAATAGTAATCGTTGCAAGTGGCCCAATCCTTTCTAGAGCAAAGGACAAGCCGGTTGTGTAACTTATGATTACCAAACGTTCCTAAGGACACACGGGAGTTTCTGTCGAGAGCTTTCGCTTCATGCTGCTAAGTAATCTTCATTGGTTTGATAAGTGTTATGGCGGTGAACCTGTGCTAGCGCACTACCCTTTCTAGGACTAATACACACTTGTGATTATACCCCCTGCAAGCATCCGCAAATAAAAGAAAGTAATTAAGATAAATCAAACCACAACGTTAAACTCTGAGATCCTACGCTCCCTGGTGCAATGGTTTTCTAACGGGGGTTTAGGTTTCTATCGCTCCGGCAACCCCACAATTAGTAGCCAAATACACAATGCATTCCACTAGGCCCATAAATGGTGAAGTATCATGTAGTCGATGTTCACATGAAACCACTAGTAGAATAACACCACAACATATAAATATCAAACCATTAAATATTACTCAACATAGTTTCACTACTAACATCTCGACTTCTCCCATGTCCTCAAGAACTAGAAGAACTACTCACAAGACATCATATGGATCATGACCAGAGGTGAAATAATGGTAAATAACAATCTGAACATAAACCTTAATTCAACGGTACCACTCAATAGCATCGACTACAAGAGTAATCAATACCGGGAAAGTTTCCCCTCAGAATTGGACAAGATTCAACCCAAGATTTTATAGCGGGATGGCGTGGTGATGGTGGAGATGAAGGTGCTGGTGATGATGATGATCCGTATGAAGTCTAGCACGATGGTGATGATGATGGCGACGATCTCCCCTCTCCAGGAAGGAATTTCCCTGGCAGATTTTTGCATGTCAGAGAGCTTTTCTCTCTCGGTGTTTTCCGCCCCGCAGAGGCGGCGGTGTCTATCTCTGATCGCCCTCCTCAACTTAGGTTTTAGGGGATGACAATATATGCGAGGGGACGATGGCAGGAGTGGGCCAAGGTGGCCTCACCCTAGGGCGGCGCGGCCAGGGGTGGACCCGCGCCACCTGGTGGTGTGGCCCCCCTGCTGCTCCCCTCGCTTCCTCCTTCTGGCTATTTTCGTCTTCTGGTAATAGATGAATTTCTGGGTATTTCCCTGGAATTGTTGATCTTCAGAAATATGATGTCTTGACGGTCCTTTTTCCAGCAGAATCCTGACTCCGACAGCAAGTTCTCCAATGATCATCAAACATGTAAAAACAGAGGAAACAACATAAGTATCACCTCTAACTATGAAATATATCAATGAATAACAGTAAATTATGATATAAAATAGTGATGCGAAATGGACGTATCAACCCCCCCAAGCTTAGACCTCACTTGTCCCCAAGCGAAAACTGAACTCGATAAACATGACCACAGGTTTATGGAGTGAAGTGTCGATAAACTAAATACGGACAAGAAGCATCACATTTACCTTGGCACATGTCATAATAGACAGCAACTTCCCTTCATATAATCTAGACTTGCAATAAGCAAAGGGAATCACAAATAAAGATGCACAAGGTAAATCATGATTGGTGATGGCAAACCTTTGTTCTTGGTCAGAGAACAATGAACAGACTGTACTTATTTTTGAACGGAGCCTTTTATAACAGAGCTAATATAGCAAAAACCATATGCTCAACGAAACAAACTCTTTGCAATCATAGAAAGCTTTCAAAGATATATTCTTTCAGATAAAAGCATCGTACTAAACAAAGGAAGATAGTAAACATGATTGAACAGATCAACATATGGGTGAATGAAACATAACAACTCAAATGCTTGCTTGAGATAGAGGGGAATAGGTTAACTCAACATAAAAGTAAAAGCTAGGCCCTTCGCAGAGGGAAGCAGGGATTAAACATGTGCTAGAGCTTTTCATTTGTAAAATAGAGGTAAAAGTTGTTTTGAGAGGTGGTTGCTTCTGTCAACGACTAGCAATGGAGTTCTTGATATCTTCCATACTAAACAAGTGAGAGCGGTTCCGAGATGTTGATTAAATGGCACAAATGTGCTCTTTTATAGCTTGGCACTCCTCCCCACTTTTCCTTTCTCAAACCATGGCTAACCGATTCCATCGAGTGCCCACCAACTTTCACATGCCATGGAGGAGTGCCTTTTTCTTTTTCTTTTTCTTTTTTTAGATTACAATGGTCTGACCAGCTCCCTTGCAAAATTAGTGATGAGCAGATGAAGCATGCAAGTCGAGGGGTACTCAATTTAGTATGGAAGATAACAAACCCAACCACTACGTCCTCATAAGCTAAAAACAGTGGCACAAAATGAGAAGTAGTTGAAAGTTTTTGAAAGGTAGCACATGAAAATTTACTTGGAATGGCTTGAAATAGCGTGCATAGGAATTTATAGTGGACTCTTTGGAAGTAACTTGGTTTTTGGGAATTGGATGCACGAGAAGTATTCCCTCTCAGTACAGGTTTTTGGCTAGCAAGGCTGGATAGCAAGCATAAGAGTTGCATGAAACAAACAAACATACATGTGATAGAAAACAATCATGCAAATTTCCTTGAAAGTACAAACTATTTTAACTTGAGAATACTATTGCTTATGAGCCAATCATGAAGGAAAGCTTAAATGATGTATCTACTAACACTTCCTTCTTTTTCTACTCAAACCTCAAGGTAATGTGCTATTGACCATTGCTAAGTTTGCCAAAACCAACTAGATTTACTCATGCTCCCAAAAGTGATACCAATACTAATCAACAAGACTAATCATATAAGAAAGATTGCAAACTAAAATAAAGTGTGCGGAAAGTAAATGATAAGACTTCTCATTAATATTTCATAACCGCAACTCACACCAAGGGATACATAGGTAACCGACTAAAGGAGGATACTTCTACACTGCAAACTATTCTATAAGATAACTTCTCTATTCATAATATGACTCTACTTGAAAAGTAAATGGGTAAAAGATAATGATGTGATACCGTGGCACTCCCCCAAGCTTGAAACAAACCAAGGGGATGCCTATACCAATGATGAATTACTCCTTTGGCGGTGGTGGTGAGTCTTTGATAAGCTTCTCAATAAGTTCCTTCAACTCATGAATCTTGTAGGTGAGATTACGAATCATATCCGAATTGTGCTCAATCCGGCTCATGAACATGTCGGTCTGCGAATCCCAACTCTTGGAGTTATTTCCCCACCCTTCTTCGCTCTTTGAACTTTCTTTCTTTGCATGGTTAGAACGATCTATATCCCAACTAGAGGATTGATGGCGTGTAAGTACAGCCCATTGGGAACCCCAAGAGGAAGGTATGATGAGCACAGTAGCAAGTCTTCCCTCAGTTGTGAAACCAAGGTTTATCGAACTAGTAGGAGAAAGCCAAACTTTAGAAGGTGATGCTTGCAAGCTTCGCGACACTCCAGACAATGGCGCCAGAAAACTTGCTGGTGCGTAGTTGACGTAGGAGCTTCTTCACCTAGCAGCAACGTGAAACCTGCACACAACACAACCAAGAACTTTGCTCCCAACTTATGATGAGGTTGTCAATCTCACCGGTTTGCTGTAAACAAAGGATTGAGCGTATCGAGTGGTAATAGGATAATAGTATGCAAGAAAGTAAACAGTGCGAGTAATAGTAAAACGGTAAAGCTATGTAAAGGAAATTAGGCCGGGGTCCACAGTTCACTAGTGGTGTCTCTCCATAAGATAAATAACACATGCTGGGTAGACAAATTACAGTTGGGCAATTGATAGAGTAAAGATAATGTACATACGTCATGAGGATCACTATGAGATTTACTCTGGGCATTACGACAAAACACATAGACCGTAATCCAACTGCATCTATGACTAAAAATCCACTCGCGGGGAATCGTCCGAGGACCCCTTGAGTATTAAGTTGCGAACAACAGATAATCGCATTAAGCAAAGTGCGTAATGTAAACAAAGCAAATGTCCTTAGACACAAGAATGTTGTTTTCTCCCTAGTGGCAACAGCACATCTACAACCTTAGAGGTATCTGTCACTCCCCCAGATTAAATAGAGGCATGAACCCAACTATCGAGCATTAATACTCCCTCTTGGAGTTACTAGCATCTACTCGGCCAAGATAGCTACTAGCAACAGAAAGCATGCAAAATCATAAACAACGTAGAGATAACATAAGATATAATATTCAGAACATCAACATCACATAGTACCAATACTCATTGGATCCCAACAAACACAACATGTATGATTACATAAAGATGATCATGATCATGTAGGGCAGCTCACAAGATCTAAACATGAAGCACATGGTGGAGGAGACAGCCATCTAGCTACTGCTATGGACCCATAGTCCAAGGTAGACTACTCACACATCACTCCGAAGGCAACCATGGTGGTGTAGAAGGCCTCCGGCAGGGATTCCCCTCTCCGGCAGGGTGCCGGGAAGAGCTCCTGGATCCTCCCGATCTCGCAATGGCGATGGCGGCGGCTTGCAGTATGTTTCGTGGAAAAGAGATCCGTCCTTTAGGTTTTTCCCATTGAGGGGACTTTATAGGCGAAGGGGCAGCGTCAGGAGGTAGACCAGGCGGTCTCACCATAGGTGGGCGCGCCAGGGGCTGGGCCGCGCCCCTGGTGGTGAGGCTGGCCCCTGGCCCCCCTCCGTCTCATCTTCATTCTTCGCGAAGCTTCGGTAAAAATAGGGGGTTTAGGCACCCTTTGGAATTGATGTTCATGTATGAGAGTATGGAAGGGATTTTTGCCTGAAGAAGATGTCCTTGGGGCTAAGGAGTGACGTGGAACACCACCTCCAGTTCTTATCCGCGCACTCTTCTTGAACTTGTCATGACTTGTTACCACTCCAATGCTTGCGACGACGGTGCTTGGGCGTGGACACTGGTCTTCTTCCATCTCTTCTTCTTTGGCTTCACTTTCAACCTCTTCCTTCAGCTTAGGGTCTTGGTGATCATCTTCTGAAGGCGTCTTCTCCTTGTCATTTCTTGTAGAGGCTATGATGCCTCTAAAACTGAGAAAAACTCCTGACAGAAACAGATCAAAACAAAAACACGATGAGAACATGATATACAGACCTCGGGCAATCCGGGGGGTTATATAGGCGAAAATTAAACATCAAAATGAAGTCACAGGAGGAAACCGGGACGGAAACGAGTTCTGAGGCGGACTCACCACAGGGTGGCGCGGCCAGTAGGGGGACTGCATCACCAGGTGGCGAGGAGCCACCGGACTCCATTTCCAACCTGTTTTTGTCTCATGAATTTTCGTATTTAATAAAAATAACAAAAATATTAACAAAAAAGTTTAACGCGAACCTTTTCTGACTAGAACTGTTACCTATTCGAAAACAGACTCTGCAGATTCCTGCATATGTTCTTTGATATTCTTCATGAGTCACCATTTGAATAACATCGACATCTTCATTATAAGAATCTCTAGAAATATAATGCTTGAGTCTTTGCCCATTCACCACTTGCATAGTGTCATCTTTAAGCGAAGCGATCTTTATCGCACCTGAATGATACACCTCTTCAATAACAAAGGGTCCTTCCCATTTCGAGAGTAATTTTCCTGCAAAAAATCTGAGATGAGACCTATACAATAGAACTTTCTCACCAACATGAAATTCTCTCTTAAGAATTCTCCTATCATGCGATTACTTGACTTTCTCTTTGAAAAGTCTGGCATTCTCATAAGCTTCGTTTCTCCACTCATCTAAGGAACTCAAATCAAGCAACCTTTTCTTACCGGCAATTTTAAAATCCCTATTAAGCTCTCTCACTGCCCAAAAAGCTTTGTGTTCTAATTATAAAGGCAAGTGAAATGCTTTTCCATAAACCATTTTGTAAGGAGACATGCCCATGGGGTTCTTATAAGCAGTTCTATAAGCCCATAAAGCATCGTTCAACTTGCTAGCCTAGTTTTTCCTAGATCTATTAACAGTCTTCTGCAAGATAGACTTAATCTCTCTATTCGATAGCTCTACTTGCTCACTAGTTTGGGGATGATAAGCAGAAGCAGTTCTATGATGAACGTCATATCTAGCAAGAGTTTTCCTAAAACCACCATGAATAAAATGAGAACCTCCGTCGGTCATAAGATATCTAGGCACACCGAACCTAGGAAAAATAACATCCTTAAGCATTTTTAACGAGGTCTCACCATTGGCACTCTTCGTAGGTATATCTTCTACCCACTTAGTAACATAATCAACAGCTACGAGTATATGAGTATAACCTTCTGAAGGAGGAAAAGGACCCATAAAGTCAAATCCCCAACAATCAAATGGTTCAATAACAAGAGAATAACTCATAGGCATTTCATTGCGTCTAGAAATATTACCAACTCTTTGGCATTCATCACAAGATAAAATAAACTTTCTAGCATCCTTAAAAAGGGTAGGCCAATAAAAACCTGATTGTAGAACCTTTTGTGCAGTTCTATCTCTAGCATGATGTCCTCCATAAGCACTACCATGGCATTTTCTCAATATCTCTTGTTGTTCATATTCTGGAACACATCTTCGCATAATACCATCCACTCCTTCTTTATATAAGTGTGGGTCATCCCAAAAATAATGCCTCATGTCATAAAAGAATTTCCTTCTTTGCTGAGCTGTAAAGGTTGGAGGCAAATACTTGGAAACAATAAAGTTAGCATAATCAGCATACCAAGGATTCTCTCGCGAAGTTACCTTTATCGAAGCCAACTATTCATTTGGAAAACTATCATTAACAGGAATAGGATCAAAAGAAATGTTTTCCAACCTAGAGAAATTATCGGCAATAGGATTTTCAGCACCTTTCCTATCTACAATATGTAAATCAAACTCTTGCAAAAGCAACACCCATCTAATAAGCCTAAGCTTAGCATCCTTCTTTGACATAAGATATCTAATAGCAGCGTGATTAGTATGAATAGTAACCTTTGAGTCAACGATATAAGGTCTAAACTTATCACATGCAAAAACAACAACAAGAAACTCCTTCTCAGTAGTAGCATAATTCTTCTAAGCCGCATCAAGAGTCTTACTAGCATAATGAATAACATTCAACTTCTTATCTACGCGCTGTCCAAAAACAACACCTATAGCAAAATCACTAGCATCACACATAATTTCAAAGGGTAAATTCCAATCAGGTGGTTGAACAATAGGAGCAGTAGTTAAAGCCTTCTTAAGAGTTTCGAAAGCTTCCTTACAATCATCATAAAAAAACAAATGGTACATCCTTTTGAAGAAGATTGGTAAGAGGCTTTGAAATCTTAGAGAAATCTTTAATAAATCTACTATAGAAACCAACATGACCAAGAATACTAAGAATACCTTTAACATCCCTAGGACAGGGCATTTTCTCAATTTCTTCAACCTTTGCTCTGTCAACTTCAATACCTCTTTCAGAGATTTATGTCCAAGAACAATTCCTTCATTCACCATAAAGTGGCATTTCTCCCAATTAATAACAAGATTAGTTTCTTCACATCTCTGCAAAACTTTATCAAGATTGTGCAAACAATTATCAAAAGAAGTTCCATAGACAGAGAAATCATCCATGAATACCTCCACAATTTCTTCACAAAAACTATGAAAAATAGCAGACATGCATCTTTGAAAAGTAGCATGAGCATTGCACAAACCAAAAGGTATACGTCTATAAGCATAAGTTCCATAAGGACAAGTAAAAGTGGTTTCTCTTGATCTTGCTTTTTAACAGCAATCTGAGAGAAACCAGAATAACCATCTAGAAAATAGAAATGAGTTTTCTTAGATAACCTCTCTAACATTTGATCTATAAACGGTAAAGGATAATGATCTTTCTTAGTAACTTTGTTCACCTTTCTAAAATCGATGCACATCCTATAACCAACCACTACCCTCTGAGGAATAAGTTCGTTATTCTCATTAGACACAACAGTAATTCCTCCTTTCTTAGGAACACAATGAACAGGGCTAACCCATCTACTATCAGCAATAGGATAAATAATACCATCATCAAGGAGCTTCAATACCTCATTTCTTACCACTTCCTTCATCTTAGGAATTAATCAGCGTTGATGTTCAACAACTGGCTTCGCATCTGGCTCCATTTTAATAGCATGCTGACATATAGTAGGAGAAATCCCTTTTAAATCATCGAGAGTATATCCCATAGCTCCTCGGTGCTTCCTCAATATTTCCAACAACCTTTCTTCTTCCTTCCCTGAAAGTTTAGAACTGATAATGAAAGGATATATTTTCTTATCATCTATATAAGCATATTTAAGATCGTCAGGTAAGGGTTTTAAATCAAAAACAGGATCTTCCTTGGGTGGCAAAGTGGTACCCAAATCCTCCACAGGTAAATTGTGTTTAATCAACTCTGGTTGACAAAGAAGAATCTCGTCAATTTCATCTCTTTCTTCCCTGAAGATCTCACTTTCATGGTCCTCCATAAATTGCTGCAAAGCATTATTAGGAGCAAGAGCAATAGAGGCAAGTTGTTCAACTCAAAAATCTTCATTAAGCATTTCATTTTCATAAGGAGCTTTAGTAAACTTAGAAAAATTAAACTCATAAGATTCTCCATCAAACTTAGTCAAAATTTTCTCCTTCTTACAATCTATAACAGCGCCACAAGTATTCAAAAATGGTCTACCAAAAATTATAGGACAAGTTTTACTAGCCTCTGTACCAAGTATTAAAAAATCAGTAGGATATTTAGTCTTACCGCATAGAACTTGCACATCTCAAACAATACCAATTGGAGAGATAGTTTCTCTATTAGCAAGATGAATAACCACATCGATTTCCTCCAGTTCACAAGGACCGATTTCATGCATGATTTCTCTATAAAGCTCGAAAGGAATAGCACTTGAACTTGCACCAATGTCACATAAACCATAATAGCAATGATCACCAATCCTGACAGAAAGCACAGGAACACTTGTTTTCCTAGATCTACTAGGATGTGAAACAATGTTAGAAGCATCTTCACAAAAGACAATATGTTCATCTTCTACATTTTTAGTAACAAGGTCCTTCACTATTGCTATAGGACACTTAACGGTAATTTGATCATCAGGTTCTACAGCTTTCTTTGCACTTTTCTTAAGCACACTAATTAAAGTAGAATGTTCCTTTACATTAGCAGGGAAGGGTTTTTTCTCAAAATAAGGCTCAGGCAAAATGCAATCAACAGTACAAACTTCAGTAGTTCTAGAAGGTTCACAACTAACAGTATCTTTATAAGGCGCATGATACTTGTTCCAATCCTTCTTTGGAACATCAAGATAAGAGGCAAAGGCCTTAAAAAAGTTAGCAAGTATTTGGGAATCAAGACCATAAACAACACTAACATTATGAAAGTCATCAATTCCCATAAAAGCTTTAATGCATTCATAATCATAATTTATACATGACTTTCTACCTTTCTCGTTCTCCCATCCTTCAGTATTTTCTTGAATACGGTCTAGAAGATCCCATTTAGCTTCTTCTTTCATACGTGTAAATGATCCAGAGCAAGAAGCATCCAATAAATTCTTGTCATGAAGAGTAAGCCTTGCATAAAAGTTATTAATAATAATATTACTGGGGAGCTCATGAATGGGATATTTGAGCACTAGTGACTTCAATCTCCCCCACGCTTGGGCAATACTCTCTCCATCATGAGGCCAAAAATTATATATTTGATTCCGATCTTTATGAATCTCACTTGGAGGATAGAATTTAGAATAAAAGAGAGGTACAATTTCCTCCCAGCCAATAGATGGACCATCCTTTAGCAGCCTATACCATTCCGCAGCTCTGCCCTTTAGTGATAAAGAGAATAGCTTTCTCTTAACCTGGCTTGATGAAATACCTGCACACTTGAACAACTCGCATAAATTATGTATAAAGAGTAAATGATCACCCGGATGGACAGTTCCATCTCCTGAATAGCATAATTCATAACATGTTTAACAATTTTCATAGGTATTTTAAAAGGATCTAATTGAGCAGGTGGTGGTTCATCCACTACCGTAATAGAGGCAGTAGTGTTCCCAAATAGGGAACCAAATGGAGAATCCTCCATAGCAAAATAAAGTAAAAGATAGAAATAAAAACAATACTCACAGCAAAAGTTACCTTTACCAATTCCGCTCTTCAATAGCGCTTCACTCCCCGGCAACGGCGCCAGAAAATAGTTTTGATGACTCACAAGTATAGGGGGTGTATCGTAGTACTTTCGATAAATAAGAGTCTCAAACCCAACGAGG
The DNA here is from genome assembly GCA_007115705.1 of Dactylis glomerata. Lineage (NCBI taxonomy): Eukaryota > Viridiplantae > Streptophyta > Magnoliopsida > Poales > Poaceae > Dactylis > Dactylis glomerata. The sequence continues at coordinate 41,783 of QXEO01001819.1, forward strand.
AGCAGAAGGTGTTGACAAGCGGTTTTAATCAAGGATTCACTGTAAATAATAGCAAACGGGTTTTCAAGGGTATTTGGTAATGCAAGTAAATAAAGTACGAGTAAATAAAAGACAATAATAGAATTGCTGCAAGTGGCCCAATCCTTTCTAGAGCAAAGGACAGGCCGGTTGTGTAACTTATGATTACCAAGCGTTCCTGAGGACACACAGGAGTTTCTGTCGAGAGCTTTCGCTTCATGCTCCTAAGTAATCTTCATTGGTTTGATAAGTGTTATGGGGGTGAACCTGTGCTAGCGCACTACCCTTACTAGGACTAATACACACTTGTGATTATACCCCCTGCAAGCATCCACAAATACAAGAAAGTAATTAAGATAAATCTAACCACAGCCTTAAACTCTGAGATCCTACGCTCCCTGGTGCAATGGTTTCCTAACGGGGGTTTAGGTTTTTGTCGCTCCGGCAACCCCACAATTAGTAGCCAAATACACAATGCATTCCACTAGGCCCATAAATGGTGAAGTATCATGTTGTCGATGTTCACATGACACCACTAGTAGAATAACACCACAACATATAAATATCAAACCATTAAATATTACTCAACATAGTTTCACTACTAACATCTCGACTTCTCCCATGTCCTCAAGAACTAAACGAACTACTCAGAAGACATCATATGGATCATGACTAGAGGTGAAATAATGGTAAATAACAATCTGAACATAAACCTTAATTCAACGGTTCCACTCAATAGCATCAACTACAAGAGTAATCAACACCGGGAAAGTTTCCCCTAAGAATTGGACAAGATTCAACCCAAGATGTTACAGTGGGATGGCGTGGTGATGGTGGAGATGAAGGTGCTGGTGATGATGATCCCGATGAAGTCCAGCGTGATGGTGATGACGATGGCGACGATCTCCCCTCTCCGGGAAGGAATTTCCCCGGTAGATTTCTGCCTGCCGGAGAGCTTTTCTCTATCGGTGTTTTCCACCCCGCAGAGGCCGCGGTGTCTATCTCTGGTCCCCCCCTCCTCAACTTAGGTTTTCGGGGATGACAATATATGTGAGGGGGCGATGGCAGGAGTGGGCCAGGGTGGCCTCACCCCAGGGCGGCGTGGCCAGGGGTGGACCCGCACCACCTGGTGGTGTGGCCCCCCTGCTGCTCCTCTCGCTTCCTCCTTTTGGCTATTTTCGTCTTCTGGTAATAGATGAATTTCTGGGTGTTTCCCTGGAATTATTGATCTTTAGAAATATGATGTCTTGATGGTCCTTTTTCCAACAGAATCCCGACTCCGGCAGCAAGTTCTCCAATGATCATCAAACGTGTAAAAACAGAGGAAACAACATAAGTATCACCTCTAAATATGAAATATATCAATGAATAACAGTAAATTATGATATAAAATAGTGATGCAAAATGGACGTATCTGTGACAGAAACCTCTAAGGTTGTAGATGTGCTGTTGCCACTAGGGAGAAAACAACATTCTTGTGTTCAAGGACATTTGCATTGTTTACATTATGCACTTTGCTTAAGGCGATAATCTATTGTTCGCAACTTAATACCCGATGGTTGCTCAGATGACATCCGAGGGTGGATTATTAGTCATAGATGCAGTTGGATTACGGTCTATGTATTTTGTCGTAATGCCCAGAGTGAATCTCATAGTGATCCTCATGACATATGTACGTTATCTTTATTCTATCAATTGCCCAACTGTAATTTGTTTACCCAGCATGTTGTTATTTATCTTATGGAGAGACACCACTAGTGAATTGTGGACCCCGGTCCAATTCCTTTTACATTGCTATTACCGTTTTACTATTACTCGCATTATTTAAATTCTTGCATACTATTACCTTTTACCACTCGATATGCTTAATCCTTTATTTACAGCAAATCGGTGAGATTGACAACCTGATCGTAAGTTGGGGCAAAGTACTTGGTTGTGTTGTGTGCAGATTCCATTTTGCTGCTGGTGAAAAGCTACACGCCGACAAGCATTTATTTGGTGCCATTGTCTGAAGTGTCGCAAAGCTAGTGGGCATCAACCTTCAGAAGTGTGGTTCTTTCTCCTACTGGTTCGATTAAACCTTGGTTTCACAACTGAGGGAAACTTGCTGATGTGCTCATCATACCTTCCTCTTGGGGTTCCCAACTGGGTGCCTACTATGCACCATCACATGTACATGCATTGCTTTGCATTCTTTATTCTATCAATTTCCCAACTGTAATTTGTTTACCCAGCATGTTATTTATCTTTATGGAGAGACACCTCTAGTGAACTGTGGACCCCGGTCCATTCTTTTACATATATATTACCGTTTACTTTCTACAAGGATTATTTACTTTCTTGCAAACAAACATCTATTACCACACGATATGTTTAATCCTTTGTTTACAGCAAACCAGTGAGTCTGACAACCTCACTGCAAGTTCGGGCAAAGTACTTTGGTTGTGTTGTGTGCAGGTTCCATGTTGCTGCTAGCGCCGAAGCTACGCCCCAGATAGGCGCCATAAACAAATTCTCTAGAGCCGTCGCCAAAGCCAGCTAGCATCAACCTTCAGAAGTGGTTTCTTTCTCCTACTGGTCGATTAAACCTTGGTTTCACAATCGAGGGAAACTTGCCGCTGTGCTCATCATACCTTCCTCTTGGGGTTCCCAACTAGGCGGCTAGCACCGCTAACAGGCGGCAGCGGACAGTTTGTTCTCTGTGGTGGCAGCCAGTTCATTCTAGGCAGCAGCGGGTTACATGGTGACTGGCGAGTGATTTGTGAACCCTAGCCCCTGCTTTTCGATTGAATCTGGACCATAGTCTCCTCCGCCAATTTGTGCATCCAGATTTCTCGTGGGGCCGGGTCTAAACGAGGGGCAATGAGATGGAGCCGCCTTCGAATAGGTAAATACGTCTATTTTTATCTGAATTTGAATGCGAATTGTTCCTCGTATGCTCCCGCAACCTCACAATGCATGACGCCACTCAAAACAGGGGTGATGCTGCGGGGAGACATTTTCAGTTCACTGTCCACTTCTTTCCATCTAAGGCCTTGCTATGTGATGGTACCGTGCGGAATATCGAGAGAAATACAATTGTGAGATGGGAGGTAGAATTTCGAGAGATTGATCCACAAGAGCTCCACAACATGGAAGAGCGGGCCATGAGGAATGTGGTGGAGAAGCTTGGTGATATGTCTCAAACGTATCTATAATTTTTGATGCTCCATGCTTGTTTTTACACCATTTTCTTAGTGTTTTGTTACACTTCGTAGTGTTTTTATGCATTTTCTGGAACTAACCTATTAACAAGATGCCACAGTGCCAGTTCCCTTTTTTCTGCTATTTTTGTGTTTCAGAAAAGTTACACAGGAAATATTCTCAGAATTGGACGAAACAAAAGCCAAACATCCAGATATTTAACGAAGCTTCCAGAAGACCAAAGAGGAGACGGAGAGGGGCCACGAGCCGGCCACACAACAGGGCGGCGCAGCCCAGGCCCTGGCCGTGCCCCCTATGTGTGAGACCACCTCGGTCCACTTCTGACGCTGCCCCTTCGCCTATAAAGACCCCCCGATGGGAAAAACCTAAGTACCCGATCAATTTTCCAGAAACACATCACGATCCGCCGCCGTCATCGACCCAAGATTGGGAGGGTCCAGAAGCTCTTCCTGACACCCTGCCGGAGAGGGGAATCGCCACCGGAGGTCTTCTTCATCTCTATGCTTGCCTCCGGCGCGATGAGTGAGTAGTCTACCTTGGACTATGGGTCCATAGCAGTAGCTACATGGTTGTCTTCTCCACCATGTGCTTCATGTTTAGATCTCGTGAGCTACTTTACATGATCGAGATCACCGTTATGTAATCTACATGTTGCGTTTGTTGGGATCTGATGAATATTGGTGTTATCATTGAGTTGATGTGCTGAATATTATCTTATGTTATCTCTATGTTGTTTATGATCTTGCATGCTCTCCGTTGTTAGTAACTATCTTGGCCGAGTAGATACTAGTGACTCCAAGAGGGGGTATTTATGCTCGATAGTTGGGTTCATGCCTCTATTTAATCTGGGGGAGTGACAGAAACCTCTAAGGTTGTAGATGTGTTGTTGCCACTAGGGAGAAAACAACATTCTTATGTCCAAGGACATATGCTTTGTTTACATTACACACTTTGCTTAATGCAGTTATCTGTTGTTCGCAACTTAATACTCAAGGGGTCCTCGGATTGATTCCCCGCGAGTGGATTATTAGTCATAGATGCAGTTGGATGGCGGTCTATGTATTTTGTTGTAATGCCCAGAGTAAATCTCATAGTGATCCTCTCGACATATGCACATTGTCTTTATTCTATCAATTGCCCAACTGTAATTTGTTTACCCAGCATGTGTTATTTATCTTATGGAGAGACACCACTAGTGAACTGTGGACCCCGGTCCAATTTCCTTTACATTGCTATCACCTGTTTACTTCACTCGCACTGTTTACTTTCTTGCATACTACTATTGCTTTCCACTCGATACGCTCATTCCTTTGTTTACAACAAACCGGTGAGATTGACAACCTCATCGTAAGTTGGGAGCAAAGTACTTGGTTGTGTTGTGTGCAGGTTCTGTGTTGCAGCTGGCAAAGCAAAGCACTGGACGAGGCACCTTATAAATTGTCTGGAGCTGTCGCGAAGCTAGCAAGCATCACCTTCTTGAGTTTGGCTTTTTCCTAGATACGATAAACCTTGGTTTCTTACTGAGGGAAAACTCGCTGCTGTACTCGTCAAACCTTCCTCTTGGGGTTCCCAACTGGACGGTGAATTACATCATCAACACCGCCACAGCACTTGGTGAGAGTGTTTTGGGGTCCAAGGCAAGAAGTTTCATTGTTACGGTTTGAAAATTGGAAGGGCGAGTATGTGAGAATTGAGAGTGGGGAGGAGATGGTAGATGAAATTGATCGGCTGGATGGCTGGACAACAAAAGAGGCTACTTTTCGTGTGGAGCTCGTTGATCTGAAATCAGATTTGAAGGTTGGATATGTGGCCTCAAAATTGGCTTCGCAAATGTCAGATGATGCTTGGGCTTCACGTAGTCAGGTTGTGCCCATACGGACCAAAGTGACAGTATTAGCTGAGGGGGCAGATGTTGAAATAGATGGTATTTGTGTTGATTGGAATTCAGTAGAATTACATGAAGGTACTGATTTGGTCTTTGCCCCAATGGCTGACACTGAGATGGCCAAAATGTTTGGCATTCCAGTAGATGATAGAGATAAGGAGAAGGAGAAGGAGATGGATGAAGCTGCTGCAAATGATGGAAAGAGCCATATTTATGAAGATCTGGATGGAGAGTTGATGGACGCTGCTACATATAATGTAGATGATGCACACGATGATGAGCTTGTAACTATATATGACAAGGAAAACCCTGTTATTGCAGTAGGGAATTTGTTTCCAAAAATGGGTGAGTTTAGGATGTGTTTCAAGACTTATGCGGTTAAGAAGGAGTTTGACGCCAAGACTATGTGGACTGATAGAAAGAAGTTCTATGCGAGGTGTAGAGGTTATGATGGGGGCGCCAAGCCTTGCAAGTGGTACATTTCTGCTAGACGCCAACCTGATGGAAGTACCATAAGGGTTAATCAAATCCCATTTGAACATACTTGCATTACTAGTTCACAGAGAGTATCAACAATGACATCATAGTTTTGGGTTGCCGAAAAGATCACTCCTATTTTAGCCAAGACACCTAACACTACTGCAAAGAAGCTAAAAACAGACTTGGAAAAGGATTACCCAATTAAGGTGAATTATACCACAGTGTGGAAGGCAAAACAAAGGGCAATGAAAGAATTATATGGTGATTGGGCAAATACTTTTAGGATGTTGTATAGCTTCAAAGCAGAGGTGGGGAAGAGGTCACCTGGCAGTGTTTTGGAGATAGATACTGAGGTAGCAAAGGATGGCAAGGTCTACTTCTCTAAGTTTTTTATGGCTTAAAAGCCTTGCATCGACGGTTTTAAAGCAGGGTGTCGTCCATATCTAAGCATAGACTCCTCTTTTTTAACTGGAAAGTGGAATGGTCAACTAGCAGCATGCAATGCTCTAGATGGACATAACTAGATGTTCCCTATTGCTATTGGCATGTTTCAATTAGAGACAGAGGCTTCATGGACATGGTTTATGATGCAGTTGAAAAGATGCTTAGGGCTAGTGTCAACTTTGGCAGTCCACACAGATGCATATAAAGGGCTAAAAAATGCAGTCAATGTTGTTTTCCCCCATGCTGAACAGAGAGAGTGCTTCGGCCATATGTGGATGAATTTGATTAAAAAAATCAAAGTAGTAGCAGAATGGGGGCGCATGTGGCCAGCACCAAGATCTTACACTAAACATACACACTCATATTATTTGGGTAAGGTAATGGCAGCAAAAACTGATACTGATTTTGCTTCATGGTTGCAAACCTACCATTCTCTATTATGGTACAGGTCAGGATTTAATACTGCCATCAAGTGTGATCATATCAACAACAACTTGGCTGAAAGTTTTAACAACAAGGTGAAGGAGTTAAAATACTTGCATGTGCATGACATGGTTGACCAGATCAGGGTCATGATCATGCGATTGTGGGAATTGAGAAAAAGGATTGGTGATGTTCTGCAAGTGGATAAGCTGTCTGCGGTGGTACATCAGGTTGTTAACAGGAGCAGAAATCTTACACATTTGTTTGTTGAGAAATCTTCATTGTGGGGTGCCGAAGTTAGAGATATCAAGACTGGAAGGAGGCATGTTGTTAACACTGAACAGCATGAATGCACTTGCCTCGAGTGGCAACACACTAGTAAGCCATGTGAGCATGCCATACTTTTCTTGGCCTCCAAACCGAAGTTAAATATGCACCCATATTTGCATGAATATTACTCAGTAGAAAAATTCAAGGCTGCATATGCAACTCCAATTCAACCACTTACAGACCAGTCTTAGTGGCCTGAAGTGGAAATTGAATTTTCCTTATGTCCTCCTCCAAAACGAAAAGCTGGCAGGCCTAGAGTTAGTAGATTCAAGGCATGCTTTGAGAAAGGTGGGAGTAGTAAAAAGGCGAAAAAAAGATGAAAAACCAAAAATGTCCCAAAATAATAACAAAAATAGATGCAAGCTTTGCGAGGAACTTGGGCCCTGAGTTGGGTCTCCCGTATGCCGTTACACTCCTAAAAGAACAATGTATGTCTTTCTATTATTATTGTTTTGTTGCTTTTTTCACTTACTAACCAAATGACATGCTTTCTTTTTCAGGACAAAATGTTTCGATCAGGCCCCGGTTCAGGGGCCCTCAGATCAGCACCTTGTTGTTGAAAATTGCTGGCCAAAGAAAAAGACAAGACTTGGTGGATGTAGAAAAAAGAAACCTGGCCCAAGTCTAGATGCAGTTCTGGATGTTGCAGTGCTAGCTGATCCTATTTCGGATGCAGTTGGATGTTGCAGTGCAAGCTGATTCAGTTCCGGATGCAGTTCTGGATGTTGCAGTGTAAGCTGATCCAATTCTGGATGCAGTGCTAGCTGATCCAGTTCCGGATGTAGTTCTGGATGTTGCAGTGCAAGCTAATTCAGTTCCGGATGCAGTTCTAGATGTTGCAGTGCAAGCTGATCCAATTCTTGATGCAGTTTTGGATGTTGTCGTGCAATCTGATCCAGTTCTGGATGTTGTGGTGCAAACTGAAGCTAAACCAGCAGTTGAGGTGCAAACTGAAGAAGTTTTGGATGTTGTTTTGCAAACTAAAGAACCTGTGTGTGCTGAGGAGGTGCACAGTCTATGGGAAGCTCTAGGACGTGCTGTGGGGAGACCCAGTGAAAGTGATGCAAAGAGAACAAACAGAATGAGTGTAATTATTGGTGTAGAACCAACACCTGTAGAACCAAAACCAACGACGAAGAAATGCAGGGGCCGCCCGAAAGGTAGTGGTAAGACAAATAATAAGTGAAAGCTGTGTAAAAACTGGTGTGATGTCATGTTATGTTATTTGTACTTTGATTCGTGAGTGTAATAATGTTGTTTGTACTTTGATGTCGAATTTGATACAAATTTCAAATTTGATGAAAATTCAAATTTGAGGGAAATTCAAATTTGAAGTATTTTAATGCTAATGTTGTGATAATGCTATATTTGTATGATGTTTCAATGTTTTCTCAACTATTATACACGTTGGGTATCTATCCGGTCACTATTGCGAAGTAAACTCATAGTTATCAGAAATGTGCTACAAATGAGCTCCAAAGATAGGGTAAACACCTCCATTTCTAAGCAAGTAATTTTCCGACCTTGTCTAAATGAGTCAAAAAAAATCCCTATACATATATTCTACCTATGTAGTCTCAATTCAAAGTCTCACTACTTGTTGAATTGTTCTTTATATTCTTTATTTTTTTGGGAGAAAACATGCTTTTATTAAAAAACAAAAAAAAAACAAGTTTAAAGCATGAAAACGAAGACATATGTTAAGAACTTTCTTAATCACTCCAAAATGATGCTTGGATGTCAATTTGGATGTTCTCCCTTATCGAATACTCAAAAACCTAGCTCATTTCCCGTTGAAATCCAAGCAACAGCGTTCGTGGTAGCTCACTTTTGTGAAGGCCTTTTCACAAAATTGTCCGTAGACCATGTTTATAATTTTTCCTCGTAACTAAGTCACATAATAAGAAAATGTGCACATGATTTATATTTTTTTGATTTTTTTTTGAATTAGTTATGGCTATTTGAATGTTGGTTAAACATCAGATAACCCCGTTGACTGCCTCAAAACCCCGGAAAAACCCCGCGGGGTTTCTCCTAACCCTAACACGCCGTCGGATCATACCCTAGATCCAATTATGACCGTTTGATCGGGTCTTCTAGAAGGCCTATCGCGGGAAGGCCATCCACGATCCGCGAGAGGCTAGTTCTACGATCTGATTGGTTGGACCATATGACGATCCTCGAAGAGTCGGGTTCTGCACCCAGATTGGCTGCAACTTTTTTCTCAGAATCATGGAGGTGAATCGGTATGGTCGTCGGACTTGGGTTATGTGTGTGTCCGTGGTTGGTTGAATTGGCCTAAAATAAAAGTGCCCAAAAAATAAAACGATTTGCCGCCAGCTCCACATACCATGCATGCCAGTTGCCGGCACGATCATTGGCATGCATGCTGAAGGAAATATGCCCTAGAGGCAATAATAATATTGTTATTATCATATTTCTTGTTCATGATAATGTTTATACTCCATGCTAGAATTGTATTAAGTGGAAACATTAATACTTGTGTGGTTTATGAACAACACTGTGTCCCTAGTATGCCTCTACTAGACTAGCTTATTGATTAATGATGGTTAAGGTTTCCTAACCATAAACATGAGTTGTCGATTAATAATGAGGTCATGTCATTAGGAGAATGATGTGATGGACAGACCCAAATAAAGCACAACAATTAGATCGTGCAATTGTGTTCATCTTTGCGAAGCTTTTTCCTATGTCATGTATTGTATTCCTTAGACCATGAGATAATGCAACTCCCTAGTGCCGGAGGAGAGCTTTGAGGTCATCAAACGTCACCCTATGAGAGGATGATTATAAAGGTGTCTCTCAGGTAATCGGAAAGTACTTGTTGGGTTACATATATCGAGATGGAATTTTTCCCTCCCGAGTTAGAGAGATATACTTCGGGCCCACTCGGTAATCGATATCAATACCGCTTGCAAGTATGTGGTTAAAGAGTTAATCACAAAGTGATATCGGATTACGGAACGAGTAAAGTACTTGCTGTGAATGAGATTGAACTAGGTATGCCGATACCAACGATCGAATCTCGGGCGAGTAAAATATCGCGAGACGAAGGGAATACAAATATGGGATTGATTGAATCCTGACATCGTGGTTCATCCAATATGATCATTGTTGATTACGTGGGAGTCAATATGGATTTTCAGATGCCGCTATTGATTATTGATGGAGATCATGTCCGCGCATTCTCGAACCCGTAGGGTCACACAAGTGTTTCAGAAAGTTTCGGAATTGTTCCGGGTGGAAAATATTATTGTTTATTAATTGTATGAATTAATAAATATTAACGTTATTTATTTAGAAGAAATAAATAAAGGAAAGAAGAAAAAAAAGAGGGGAGCGGCGGCCAGGGAGCGACCTGGCTCGCTCAATCGAGCGAAGCGGCCGGCACTGCTCCTGGCACGCTCGCTAGGATGGACTGGGGCTCAGGCCGCTGGTGGGCTGGCACGCCAGGCCGCCTAGTGGGCCGGGTCACAAGGCCATCTAGTGGGTCAAGGCAGCAGGCGCAAGCGGCACGGGCAGGCACGCCGTGATCGATCGATGGATCAATCTGATCCGGCGGCGCTGTCTTGTTTGCATGCGTTACCCGCAAGTCTCTTTGACCTAGCTCCTGATGCAAGATTGTCTGGCTATAAAAAGAGCATGGAGCCGCCAGTTTGGTCTGACCTAATTCTCGTGGAGCCACTGTCCGATTTTTGAAGCCTCCTTTCTCCGTTCTTGTTCCGCCATGCAAACAGGCGAAGTCCTGTCGATGAAAACTCTCCACCATAGACACCACGCCGTCATGCTGTCGATCCTATCTACCACTCCACAATATCTCGCTGGACCGGGAAGGTGGATTCGTTGGTGTGCTGTACGTGTGCATCTCTCGGAGGCGTCGCCACTTGCGGCGTTGGATTGGATCGGATCGCGCGGAGGAGACTAGTACGACTACATCATCCACGTTCTGTTGAATGTTTCCACTGTGCGATTTCTTCAAGGGTATGAAGATCTCATCTATCTCTCTTATTGATTACATCTCCTAGATTAGATCTTAGCTTTCTTGTTCGCATCCATAGGAATTTTTTTGATTTACTATGCTGCGAAACCCTTCAGTGGTATCAGAGCTAGATCTATGCGTAGATGTGTTTCACGAGTAGAACGCAGCATGCTTGTTGCGGGCGTTGATGTTTTCTATTGCAAACCTCTATTTTGAGTACTTCTTATGGCGCGGCTGTGACGACCTCAAATTTGACAACAAATTCGAAGTGCCCGTTATGTATTCCACCGCAATCCCAGGACCATTGTTGCGGTATACATAACGTAGTTGGTAACCAGTTCCATAGACATTACAATACGATGGTTCAAATACAATGGTCATAGTGACCAAGTTCATATTACAACACAATATAGCAGCGGAAATAACGTCTTCGGGTCCATGCCTTCACCCTACAAGCAATGGCGACTCATGGAGACGATCTTAGTTCTGGTACACTTCTTCATACCCTTCCTCCGGATACTCTTCCCCATAGTCTGGCCAAGTTGATAGCCAGGGACACACCCATGAGTACATTGGATGCACTCGCAAACCATCGTATAAATGAAAAGAGGAAGTAGATATGCAAGGTTGATATGGTGGACTAAGCACTAAGTTTATTTGCACAAGCTAGTTTTATTTCCCAAGAATGTTCATTGGTAGAAAAGAAGTTTAGTTTTCTAAGTTCGATCTAAAGAGGAACTTACAGTGTGTCAACATCATTGTCAAGTCAAGTCATTCACCATGTTCACCATTGTTACTTTTTATTCTTGACAAAAGTCAAGTACAGCTTGCCAACTATCCATAACCGCGGACTCGGCTATTCGAATAGTTTTGAAAACCTCTGCAGAGGGGTACACTTTACCCACAAGAATCGATACATCTGCCGGGAGAAATCCACGGATCGTCATACACAAGGTATGCGGGGTTCAGATAATCCAACAAACTCTTTCACTTGTCTACGCTAGTATAGAATCCTTCCCTAGAGCCCGAGACACGGATTTCCCTGTTCCGGCGCCTCTAGTTTTGCCCGCTCCGGGATGCCGGATGGATGGAAATCTTCAGGAAGGAAAATTTCCAATGACCACTCGGTTCGGAAGCAACCACGCATGGAATACTTCTATAAAGGATGATACAAGACCTCCCATACTAGAATAAACAAGCTAGGAATAAGCCCCTTCCCATTCAGGGGTAATGTGGTCGTACGGTATGGTTGGCTCACATAGTACATCACCCGTTGTCATTGAGAAATACATTTCATAGTTCTTAGTCAAAATTAACTTCTTTCATAAAGCCAACATGTAGGAGCGATCTCCAATTCAAGTTTTCAAGTTCAAGTCACCACTTTTCAATTAGGATTCCCCTTATAGATGGCCTCCGTTTTATTAGCGACTAAGCAACTACATTGAGTGATGATACCACTAGACATGGTTGGATAAACTCAGCTTGATGCTCTTGTTAAGCAAGATATCAAACACCTCTATCATTCTACTCTAGCAATTCAATCATGCAATTTACTTAAAACAGGTAGAATGAAATAGTAAAACTAGGCAGTTGGAGTATGATTCAAAAGATGGCTTGCCTTGGTTGGCAAAGTGTCTGGGGTATTCTTCTTCTTCTTCTTGATAGTATCCCCCCCTCAATATCCTCCTCAGCAACACTAGCGTCTAATAACGAAGCCAACACAAAACACCCAATCACTACACAATGCTAACCACACACCAAGCACACATATTTGTTTGCTAACAATAGCATTCATGTTGCATTTTATGGAGTTGGATTGCAAGTTTTTCTTCCAAGTTTGCATTGAGTGTGCAAGTTAAATTTTCTACCAATGCCATGTGTTGTTTACTTTTTGGAGTATGGGTGAGTAACTATGGTTAATAGGGCTAGTTCAAGTGGGGAGGGATTAACTAAGGGAATTGGTAATGAGGGCAAATTAATTCTAAGTGTATGATAGGGATCTATCATTTTATGTTACTAATTAGAGCTGGGTTAGGGTCTAATTGATAATACTAACAAGGTTTGAGTTGATTAATGTTGACTAAACAGTAGACAAGTTGAATAGTGAGTTCATAAATCAAGTTTCAAGATTTTAGGAGGTTTAAATAATTCTATAGAATTTTTCTATGATTAATAAAGCTATGGTCACACTATTCTTATTTATTTAAATTCCTAACTCAAATTGAATTCTAACCAATTCTACAGTGTAGAGCATTTTACAAGCTTTCCAATGCATATTCATTTGCTAGAAATGGATTTGTAAAACTCTTGGAATTTAAGTTTGAAAATCATATCTGAAAGTTATTTGAAATAATTCAAACGGGCGGGAAATTAAATAAAAATGAAACGGACCGATTCTACACACACTGGGCCTAATTCAAACGAAACCCGAACGGGCCGGCCCAGAAAACGTTTCGCACGGGGCGGGATTTGTTTTTAAACAAACTGACAGGTGGGGTCGTCTTGTCAGGTGACTTAAGTTACCGAATCGGTACGCTACCGTGCGATCTCGATCTAACGGCTCCCAAGCTTCGTGTTCATCGGCCAGGGTTGAAGCTCACCTGCGCACGGCGAGGAAGACGACGGCGATGGCAAGGCTTGTAGAGGAAGCAGAACTTGTCGGCGACGTGCGGAAAAGGATCCGACAGCACTCCTCCTCCAGCTCCGGCGTCCGTTCGACCAGCGGCAGTCCCACGTGGTGGCACGGCTCGCGTCCAGAACCTCGCCGGCGATGCAGGCGTCGATGAACCAGAGCGAGAGGGAGGGAGAGATGATGTCTAGGTGGTCGCTGGGAGTGGTGTGCGTCTCCTCGTTTGATCGGCGGGGGGGTTTAAATAGGCCTAAGCGTCGGGGGAGAGGGTGTCCAGAAGCTCGCCGGTGCGGGGGCCCTGGGCGCGTACGTCGAGCGACACTGGGCACGGCGCCCTTGCTCGCGTGCTGGGGGGCTTTGGTCTCGGCTGCGGCGTGCTGTGGGTCGGTGCTGGCGAGGGCAGGGCGGTCGGCGACGTGCAGCAAGCTGGGAAGAAGAGAGGGGGGGTCCTGGGTGCTGCCTCCTCTTCTCCTCCCTTTCTCACGGCTCGGGTCGGGGCAGGGGGCGCTGGGCTCGACCGTGGCATCATCCAGGAGCATGGCGACAGGGTTTGAGCGAGCCAGAACAGTGATCTTCACAGTGATCAAGATTTGCTCGATTTTCATCCTCCAGGTGTTCGACGAATTGCCCGCAAGAGATTTAATTTTGAATTTTTGAAATTTTCCACTTTGGGTGATCAGCATATGAGCCAAGGTATCCAGTGGTATTTTTGTCCTGAAGAAAGGATGAGTTTTGTAAAAATCTTATTTGCATTTTTCGGTATAGTCACTGTTTCAGATTCAAAGTTTGACAGAAGTTTGAGTGATGTTCTGATTTGAATTTTGGGTAGCAACTTCTTGGTTGAGTTAGTATGTGACTTGGTGAAGCTCAACTAACTGGCCAAACACTGAGTTGAGTTACATAATTCTTAATCTAAAGGCTCAAAGTAGGGTAGTCAATAACAATTTCTAGATCATCTTATTCTTCTCTTTTTCTTTATTATGTTTATTTCTGGTTTCTTTGGTTCCTATAATTCTTCTCAATTGCTTCTGTTGGTTAAGTTAGAATTAACTAACTAGTGCACAACAAATAATAATACACATGAAATCATAAAAGACATATAATAGAAAATACATGTATGCATGAGATAATAGATAAAAAGTTTTATCTGGGTCCAAAATTTGGCACTTTAATTAATAAGAAGTGGATTACAATTTCTGAGTTGTTACAATCTTCCCCCCTTAAAAAAAATCTCGTCCCCGAGATTCACTAGTTAAGAACTAAAAAGATTGGGAAACTCTTTCTGGAGGTAATCTTCTCGTTCCCAAGTGGCTTCATCTTCGGTGTGGTTACTCCACTGAACTTTCAGAAACTTGATGCTTCGGGTTCGAGTGGTTCGATAAGCTTCCTCGAGGATACGGATAGGCATTTCACGATAGGTCAAATCTTTGTTGATGTCCACGGAACGATGATCAATATTCTTGAAGACTTCTGACTTCTCCGGCACTTCAAGGCATTTCCGAAGTAACGACACGTGAAAGACATCGTGCACTTCAGACAATTCAGGGGGCATCTCCAACTGATATGACACTTCTCCTCTGCGGCTTAGCACCTTGAAAGGTCCAATATACCTTGGTGCAAGCTTTCCTTTTACTTGGAATCTTTGCATTCCCTTGAGAGGCGATACTCTGAGGTAAACAAAATCTCCAATCTGAAAGGTCAGTTCTCTACGTCTCTTGTCGGCATAACTCTTCTGTCTAGACTGGGCCGCCTTGAGGTAATCACGAATCATGCGAACTTTCTCCTCGGCTTCTTGCAGAATGTCAGGTCCAAATATCTGACTGTCTCCGGTTTCTGACCAATTCAAAGGGTACGACACTTCCTTCCATACAAAGCTTCAAATGGGGCCATTTGCAAACTGGCTTGATAACTGTTGTTGTAGGAGAACTCCGCGAAAGGCAGACAATCTTCCCACTTAGCCCCATAGGATAGAACACAGGCTCTCAGCATATCTTCAAGTATTTGGTTCACTCTTTCAGTCTGTCCATCAGTCTGAGGGTGATAAGCTGTGCTAAAGGCTAACTTGGTTCCCAAGGCTTGATGCAAACTTTTCCAAAATCTCGAGGTGAATTGGGTTCCTCGATCGGAAACTATGGTTTTTGGGATTCCATGCAAACTAACAATTTTGGATAGATAAAGATCTGCCAGCTGTCCTGAGGTATAAGTGGTCTTGACAGGAATAAAGTGGGCAACTTTGGTCAGTCTATCCACAATGACCCAGATAGAGTCATTTCCACGGCTAGACCTTGGAAATCCAGTGATGAAATCCATTCCAACAGATTCCCACTTCCATTCCGGAACTTGCAAAGGTTGCAGCAGTCCAGCAGGACGTTGATGTTCAGCCTTGACTCTTTGGCAGATATCACACTTGGATATAAACGATGCGATCTCACGCTTCATGCCATGCCACCAAAATTGTTCCTTCAAGTCTTGATACATCTTAGTTCCACCAGGGTGGATGGAGTAAGGTGTCTCATGAGCTTCCTTCATAATCATTTCCTTCAATTCTGAATCAGCAGGCACACAAATACGTCCTTTATACCAAAGAACTCCTTGATCATCTTCTTCAAATCCTGGCACCTTGCCGGAACTAATTCTGCGCTTGATTCCGTCAATACTCTCATTTCGTTTCTGGGCTTCTTTGATTTGGCTCATCAAGGTGGGTTGAAACTCAAGGTTGGCTAAGAATCCTTGACTGACTAGTTCCAATCCAAAATTTTCAAACTCTTGGTGCAACATGGGTTGCTCTTCTTTGATCATCATATTTAATGAGCAGGGCTTCCTACTCAATGCATCGGCAACTACATTGGCCTTACCGGGGTGATAATGAATTTCCAGATCATAATCCTTGATTAACTCGATCCATCTTCTTTGTCTCATGTTCAACTCCTTCTGAGTGAAAATATATTTCAAACTCTTGTGGTCAGTGTAGATCTCACAACGGTTACCCATAAGATAGTGCCTCCAGGTTTTCAAAGCTAAAACTACGGCTGCTAACTCCAGATCATGAGTTGGATAGTTTTCTTCATGAGGTCGAAGCTGCCGAGAGAGGTAAGCTATGACCTTGCCTTCTTGCATTAACACGCAACCAAGTCCAAGTTTGGAAGCATCGCAATAGACATCAAAGTTTTTGGTGATATCGGGCATGGTTAGGACGGGGGCGGTCACCAATCGCTTCTTGAGCTCTTGAAAACTCTCTTCACACTTAGGGGTCCATTCAAACTTCTTGTCCTTCTTCAGTAATTGGGTCATGGGTCTAGCAATGCTCGAGAACCCTTCAACAAATTTGCGGTAATATCCCGCTAGTCCGAGAAAACCTCTAACTTCAGTTTGAGTGGTAGGGGCTTCCCATTCCATGACTGATTTGTTCTTCTTTGGGTCCACAGACACTCCTCCAGCTGATAATACATGGCCTAAGAATCCAACTTCCTTCAACCAAAACTCACACTTACTGAACTTGGCATATAGCTGATGCTCTCTCAGAGTCTCTAAGATTAATCTCAGATGGGTTGCATGCTCTTCTTCGGACTTGGAGTAGATAAGAATGTCATCAATGAAGACAACAACAAACTTATCCAAAAACTCCATAAAAACTTTATTCATGAGATTCATGAAATAAGCAGGGGCATTGGTTAATCCAAAGGACATTACGGTGTACTCATACAATCCGTACCAGGTAGTGAAGGCTGTCTTGGGTATATCAGTTGCACGGATCTTCAATTGATGGTATCCCGTTCTAAGGTCTATCTTTGAGAAGACTCGAGCTCCGGTCAGCTGGTCAAACAGATCATCTATCTTTGGGAGAGGATACTTATTCTTGATGGTAACATCATTCAGCTTGCGGTAATCAGTGCACAGTCGGCTAGAACCGTCACTTTTATCCACAAACAAAACAGGTGATCTCCAAGCAGAAGAACTTGGCTGAATCAATCCCTTACTCAAAAGGTCATCCAACTGCTTCTTTAACTCCACTAATTCAGCTGGGTTCATACGATAGGGTCTTTGGGCTATGGATCAAGTTCCGGGGATAAGCTCAATGATAAACTTGATGTCCCGATCCGGTGGCATTCCGGGTAGCTCATCGGGAAAAACATCCGGGTAATCACAGACGATGGGGACTTCCTCCAGAGTTGGCCCTGAGATACTCTTATGACATCTGGGGGTTTGGGTAGGTTTCACAGACACATGCCTTACCACAATTCCATGGCTACTCCTCATAGTGATGGTCTTTTTGGCACAATCTATACCTCCTTGATGTTGAGACATCCAGTCCATACCTAGGACTACTTCCAAACCCTTGGTTCCCAACACAATCAAACTGGCTAAGAAAGCTACTCCATGAATTTCTATGGGCACTGCCAAGCAGGTCCAACTAGCTTTGGTGACTGCCCCAGGTATTTGCACAGATATGGTTTCTTTCAGGGGTGTTGGTTGGAGTCCACTTTTATCAACGAATAACTGAGTAATAAACGAATGCGAAGCTCCAGAATCAAACAGAACTCTTGCAGGAACTGAATTAACAGGGAACATACCAAGCACAACGTCGGTTGCCTCCTGAGCTTCTTCAACATTCATGTGGTTCAGATGGCCTCGAGGGTGAGGCTGGTTTCTCGGTGGATAATTCTTGCCATTTCCAACACGGCGCTGCTGCTGAGCAGGAGCAGTAGTCTTGGATGCGTCATTCAGCTTCTTGGGGCACTCATTGGAGTAGTGCCCTTTTAGTCCGCACTCATAACAGGTGACACCGGACTTGTCACCAGGCTTGGGTAACACAGGGGCGCCATTTGGCCTTGGAGTATTGGTGTTGAAGTTGTTGCCACTAGGTCTTGGAGGTGCACGGTTGAAATTGTTGCTGGGTGGACAGTTGGGATAGTTGGGACGTGGAGCAGGTGCAGATGGCCTCATAGGTCTAGGGGCGAAACCCATAGGTGGATTTCCCCTGGGCTTCTGCAAGTTGCTGGAGTTGCCTTGATACATCATACGGCGCTTGCGGTTCTCTGCAGCTTGCTTGAGTTTGCCCTCCATCTGAATGGCAGAGTCAACCAGTGACTCCAGGTCTGCAAAGTGAATACTAACCAAGACACATTGCATCTCATCATGAAGTCCATCCAGAAACCTTTCTTTCTTCTTCTCAGTGGTGTTGGTGTCATCTGGGGCATACCTAGACAAAGTAAGGAACTTGTCACGGTAATCCACCACAGACAGGGAACCTTGCTTCAGATTTCTAAACTCATCTCTCATCCTTTTAACTAATCCCAAAGGAACATGGGCTTTGCTAAACTTGCTCTTGAACTCCTCCCAAGGTATCACATACCCTTGGGCTTGCATCGCACGAGTGCTATCCCACCAAGCTCTTGCTGCTCCAGCAAGATAGTGGGTAGTGTACAACACCTTCTCATTTTCACCAACTTCGGCGACTGCCAAATTGTTCTCCATAGTGCGAAGCCAGTCATCGGCATCTAGGGGTTCTTCAGACTTAGTGAACATAGGTGGGTTGGTGTTTTGGAAACTCCTTAGCTTGGATCGGTGATCACCATGGCCATTGTTTTCTCCTTCACCATTGCCATTGCCATTGCCATTGTTGTGGTTCATTGCCATCTGGGTTAATTGCTGAAGAGTGGCCAAGTTAGCTTGGCGCTCAGCTCGGGCTGCTTCCCGGTCTTCCATGATCAACCTTAGTAGTTCTGCCATTTCCGGGTTCGGGGGTGGGGGTGCTCGCGACATCTGAAGATAAATTTTTGGTAAGACAAGAGGGAAAGCTAATTGCTAAGATTTTAAATGTGACATGGATGATGCAATTTTTGTCTTACTAAGGCCTTAAGAGCCAAATTCATATTTCATTCATCAAACATCAAACATACCACACATACGAGTTCACACATTACAAATGGTTTTCATCAAACCATGGCGACTCGTCTACTAGAGAGGGGGATACAACTCACACCTACACGAAGTGAAAA
This sequence comes from Dactylis glomerata, assembly GCA_007115705.1. NCBI lineage: Eukaryota > Viridiplantae > Streptophyta > Magnoliopsida > Poales > Poaceae > Dactylis > Dactylis glomerata. The sequence goes on from QXEO01001819.1 coordinate 61,195, forward strand.
AAATAAAGTGGAACTCATAACTAGATAACATGTGGATCTCCGATCTACTCAGCGGGCTCCTCGGGGTCTTCCTCCTCATCACTCACAATGAATCCATTATGCCCACCATCCTCCGGATCATCAAGGTCCTCCATGAAATCATCCTCGTCACTAGTGAGGGCATTATCCTCCTTGCGGAGATCAATGCCTTCCTCCTCACCAAGGTGATCCTCTAGACTCTCAATGTACTCAGTCAGCTCAGCCACATTGGCCTTCAACTCCTCAATGTCCTGATCCTTCTCATCGCGCTGGCGATGAAGACTCTTGCGCTCGTTCGCAAGTATCCTGATAGTGCTCCTCGCCTCCACCAGTGCGAAGTGCTCAAGGTTGGCCCTAGTACGGGCACGATCGGCCTCCTACTGAGTGGAGTACAGCAAGAAGTCCATGTGATCGATGTAGGTACTCGGCTCATTTTGCCCTGGCATGTTTGCAGGACGCCCGTCCGCATCACGCCGAGCAAAGTTCCTAAAGCGCTCCCCCTGGACCCCCTCCACATGCAGTCCGCACAAGCGGGCGTGCATCTCCTGCATACCTCGGACCAAACCATCGGCCCAAGTGTTCTCCACCAGCTCAAACTTGATCCTTGGAGAACTCAAGTTTCCCTTCTTGCCACGGCAACTGGCCCTGATAAGCCACCGTAGCTCTCCGTCTGGGTGCTCATTTAGCACGGCTCCCTTGAACTCCGGATACAAACGATCCAGGAACAAGGTCAGGGTGGTGAGGTCGCGCTCGAAACAAAGGCTGCCACCATGGCCCAACTGGTAGTGCTCCGTGAATACCGGGGCCATCTACAAAATTTTAGACTAGATTAAGTTAGTGATCAACTCAAGTGTGCAAAATTTTAAGTAGGCAAAAAAAACTGAATCATGTACAAAGCTTTGTAAATAGAGAGGAAAGACTAAGCAATTTTGCAACCATTACTTATATCTTTGCTTTTATCAAGGTTTCATTTAACGCCCATTCTAACTAAGGTCTCCTATGGTCAGCCTAGGCTCTGATACCAACTTGTGACGACCTCAAATTTGACAACAAATTCGAAGTGCCCGTTATGTATTCCACCGCAATCCCAGGACCATTGTTGCGGTATACATAACGTAGTTGGTAACCAGTTCCATAGACATTACAATACGATGGTTCAAATACAATGGTCATAGTGACCAAGTTCATATTACAACACAATATAGCAGCGGAAATAACGTCTTCGGGTCCATGCCTTCACCCTACAAGCAATGGCGACTCATGGAGACGATCTTAGTTCTGGTACACTTCTTCATACCCTTCCTCCGGATACTCTTCCCCATAGTCTGGCCAAGTTGATAGCCAGGGACATAGCCATGAGTACATTGGATGCACTCGCAAACCATCGTATAAATGAAAAGAGGAAGTAGATATGCAAGGTTGATATGGTGGACTAAGCACTAAGTTTATTTGCACAAGCTAGTTTTATTTCCCAAGAATGTTCATTGGTAGAAAAGAAGTTTAGTTTTCTAAGTTCGATCTAAAGAGGAAGTTCCAGTGTGTCAACATCATTGTCAAGTCAAGTCATTCACCATGTTCACCATTGTTACTTTTTATTCTTGACAAAAGTCAAGTACAGCTTGCCAACTGTCCATAACCGCGGACTCGGCTATTCGAATAGTTTTGAAAACCTCTGCAGAGGGGTACACTTTACCCACAAGAATCGATACATCTGCCGGGAGAAATCCACGGATCGTCATACACAAGGTATGCGGGGTTCAGATAATCCAACAAACTCTTTCACTTGTCTACGCTAGTATAGGATCCTTCCCTAGAGCCCGAGACACGGATTTCCCCGTTCCGGCGCCTCTAGTTTTGCCCGCTCCGGGATGCCGGATGGATGGAAATCTTCAGGAAGGAAAATTTCCAATGACCACTCGGTTCGGAAGCAACCACGCATGGAATACTTCTATAAAGGATGATACAAGACCTCCCATACTAGAATAAACAAGCTAGGAATAAGCCCCTTCCCATTCAGGGGTAATGTGGTCGTACGGTATGGTTGGCTCACATAGTACATCACCCGTTGTCATTGAGAAATACATTTCATAGTTCTTAGTCAAAATTAACTTCTTTCATAAAGCCAACATGTAGGAGCGATCTCCAATTCAAGTTTTCAAGTTCAAGTCACCACTTTTCAATTAGGATTCCCCTTATAGATGGCCTCCGTTTTATTAGCGACTAAGCAACTACATTGAGTGATGATACCACTAGACATGGTTGGATAAACTCAGCTTGATGCTCTTGTTAAGCAAGATATCAAACACCTCTATCATTCTACTCTAGCAATTCAATCATGCAATTTACTTAAAACAGGTAGAATGAAATAGTAAAACTAGGCAGTTGGAGTATGATTCAAAAGATGGCTTGCCTTGGTTGGCAAAGTGTCCGGGGTATTCTTCTTCTTCTTCTTGATAGTATCCCCCCTCAATATCCTCCTCAGCAACACTAGCGTCTAATAACGAAGCCAACACAAAACACCCAATCACTACACAATGCTAACCACACACCAAGCACACATATTTGTTTGCTAACAATAGCATTCATGTTGCATTTTATGGAGTTGGATTGCAAGTTTTTCTTCCAAGTTTGCATTGAGTGTGCAAGTTAAATTTTCTACCAATGCCATGTGTTGTTTACTTTTTGGAGTATGGGTGAGTAACTATGGTTAATAGGGCTAGTTCAAGTGGGGAGGGATTAACTAAGGGAATTGGTAATGAGGGCAAATTAATTCTAAGTGTATGATAGGGATCTATCATTTTATGTTACTAATTAGAGTTGGGTTAGGGTCTAATTGATAATACTAACAAGGTTTGAGTTGATTAAGGTTGACTAAACAGTAGACAAGTTGAATAGTGAGTTCATAAATCAAGTTTCAAGATTTTAGGAGGTTTAAATAATTCTATAGAATTTTTCTATGATTAATAAAGCTATGGTCACACTATTCTTATTTATTTAAATTCCTAACTCAAATTGAATTCTAACCAATTCTACAGTGTAGAGCATTTTACAAGCTTTCCAACGCATATTCATTTGCTAGAAATGGATTTGTAAAACTCTTGGAATTTTAGTTTGAAAATCATATCTGAAAGTTATTTGAAATAATTCAAACGGGCGGGAAATTAAATAAAAAATGAAACGGACCGATTCTACACAGACTGGGCCTAATTCAAACGAAACCCGAACGGGCCGGCCCAGAAAACGTTTCGCACGGGGCGGGATTTGTTTTTAAACAAACTGACAGGTGGGGTCGTCTTGTCAGGTGACTTAAGTTACCGAATCGGTACGCTACCGTGCGATCTCGATCTAACGGCTCCCAAGCTTCGTGTTCATCGGCCAGGGTTGAAGCTCACCTGCGCATGGCGAGGAAGACGACGGTGATGGCGAGGCTTGTAGAGGAAGCAGAACTCGTCGGCGATGTGCGGAAAAGGATCCGACAGCACTCCTCCTCCAGCTCCGGCGTCCGTTCGACCAGCGGCAATCCCACGCGGTGGCGCGGCTCGCGTCCAGAACCTCGCCGGCGATGCAGGCGTTGATGAACCAGAGCGAGAGGGAGGGAGAGATGATGTCTAGGCGGTCGCTGGGAGTGGTGTGCGTCTCCTCGTTTGATCGGCGGGGGGGTTTAAATAGGCCTGAGCGTCGGGGGAGAGGGTGTCCAGAAGCTCGCCGGTGCGGGGGCCCTGGGCGCGTACGTCGAGCGACACTGGGCATGACAGCCTTGCTCGCGTGCTGGGGGGCTTTGGTCTCGGCTGCGGCGTGCTGTGGGTCGGTGCTGGCGAGGGCAGGGCGGTCGGCGACGTGCAGCAAGCTGGGAAGAAGAGAGTTGGGTCCTGGGTGCTGCCTCCTCTTCTCCTCCCTTTCTCACGGCTCGGGTCAGGGCAGGGGGCGCTGGGCTCGACCGTGGCATCGTCCAGGAGCATGGCGACAGGGTTTGAGCGAGCCAGAACAGTGATCTTCACAGTGATCAAGATTTGCTCGATTTTCATCCTCCAGGTGCTCGACGAATTGCCCGCAAGAGATTTAATTTTGAATTTTTGAAATTTTCCACTTTGGGTGATCAACATATGAGCCAAGGTATCCAGTGGTATTTTTGTCCTGAAGAAAGGATGAGTTTTGTAAAAATCTTATTTGCATTTTTGGGTATAGTCACTGTTTCAGATTCAAAGTTTGACAGAAGTTTGAGTGATGTTCTGATTTGAATTTTGGGTAGCAACTTCTTGGTTGAGTTAGTATGTGACTTGGTGAAGCTCAACTAACTGGCCAAACATTGAATTGAGTTACAGAATTCTTAATCTAAAGGCTCAAAGTAGGGTAGTCAATAACAATTTCTAGATCATCTTATTCTTCTCTTTTTCTTTATTATGTTTATTTCTGGTTTCTTTGGTTCCTATAATTCTTCTCAATTGCTTCTGTTGGTTAAGTTAGAATTAACTAACTAGTGCACAACAAATAATAATACACATGAAATCATAAAAGACATATAATAGAAAATACATGTATGCATGAGATAATAGATAAAAAGTTTTATCTGGGTCCAAAATTTGGCACTTTAATTAATAAGAAGTGGATTACAATTTCTGAGTTGTTACAGCGGCATAGTGAGATCGAAGCGGTCCAGGCCAACCTTACGCGACCTCGTTCACGAGACCGTCTCCGTGATGTCTACGCATGCGTCTATTCTTGTAGACAGTGTTGGGCCTCCAAGTGCAGAGGTTTGTAGAACAGCAGTAAGTTTCCCTTAAGTGGATCACCCAAGGTTTATCAAACTCAGGGAGGAGGAGGTCAAAGCTATCCCTCTCAAGCAACCCTGTAATTACGATATAGAAAGTCTCTTGTGTCCCCAACACACCCAATACACTTGTCAGATGTATAGGTGCACTAGTTCGGCGAAGAGATAGTGAAATACAAATAGTAGTAATGATTATAAGTAGTAAATGTAATCTGAAATAAATATCGCTGCAAGTAAACATGTAACAAAACTGAATGTAAACGGTGTGCAATGCTTGGAAACAAGGCCTAGGGATCATACTTTCACTAGTGGACACACTCTCAACAAATATAACATAATTGAACCAATAGATACTAACTTCAATATGCAACTCAAAACAATTGTCCAATGGAAAACAAACACTAATCATGCGTAGGGCTACGAAGCACTCCTCAAAGTTCGCATGTACCCAAACTAGATTGTCCCACACTGTCACCGTGAACGCACTAGATGGTTCCAACAAACACCAACAATTCATAGAGACATTAACCAAAAAGACACACATGATGCGCACACTGTCACCGTCACACCATGATACAAGGTATCTCCAGAGATTACAAATATAAAGCACGGGAGTAGCATAATATCTGAATAATAGCATCTACCAATTCAACTAGATACAAAGCTCACGATCACATAAAGATCACATCATGGGAGAGAGAGGTGAACCACATAACTACCGGTAGAGCCCTCAGCCCCGGGGGAGAACTACTCCATCCTCATCATAGGAGGCAGCAACGGCGATGGAGATGGCGGTGAGGTCGATGGAGACGATGGAGACCGATGGTGTCGGGGATATAACCCCGGGTATACCAAAGTACCCCTTTGTTATGACTAATCTATATATTGTATATCAAGTTATATGTGCATGATATTAGAAAAACAGTTAAACAGCAAGCTTGGGCCAGATTATACTCTCCCAGGCCGGAATATAACTCCTCGGGCCGACACATTGAAGCCCAGGCTGGATTACCACTAAACCGGGCTGGGGTAAAGCCATAAGCTGGCTGGGCCGGCGCAGCTACTTCCCGGCTGGGCCGGGGCTTCCCCAGCTGTCCGGGCGGGCCAGTGTAGCCTTCCTCCATCCCGGCTGGGCCTAGGAGCCTCCATTCCAATTGGGCCAGCGTCCCCGTTTCCCCGGCTGGGCCGGGACAGCGCCCTCCCGGCTGGGCCGGCGTCCGGACCTCCCACCTGGGCCGATCCGACTCCCGGCTGGGCTGTCTCACCAGCAGGCCGGGATTCCTCCAGCAGTAGGCCGATCTACCCCTGGCCGGAATTCGTCTCCGGGCCGCCATCTCTACCGCGCCCGGCTGGGCCGGATCAGGAGGATCCGGCCTGGCCGGAATTGTCTTCCTCGGGCCGCCATATGAACAGTATTCTGACTAGGCTAGGCCGGATTAACCCTCCTCAGGCCGACTTAGCCCCTCCTGGGCCGGGATTTACCTCCTCCGAGATATATTCTTCATTTGGCATCGACTCCAGCATCTTGTGTCAGTCTTGGGACGCCCTTTGGCTCAGACTGGCACATCCTCCATCGTTATATGCTTGTCTTGGGACGCCCTTTGGCTCAGACCAGCATACTCCGCCTCTCCTAGTCAGTCTTATCCTTAGGAGGAGGATAAGACTGATGACATGGAGATCCTGAAGACACACGCTAGAAGACGAAGACCAAGTACTCCAAGGACAGACAGCGATGGGACAAGCCCATGACCATGACGCAGTGCATAGTACCGAGGACGGTACCGTGCTGATGCAGGCTACAGTGCTGATAAGACCCCAGTAGTCAACTCAGCTACAGTGTACAGAGTACATGCATAGTGTTATGTGGGGCATCCCTTGTCCCCTGGGCACCCTATATAAGGGGCACCAGGGGGAACGATCACCCCAGCCTCCAGAGGAGGCTGATTCCTCTCTCGCTCCATGGGAGCTCTCCTTCTTGAGTAGCACTAGCTCTTTAGCTCCTGCCCAGTGCAGCCTTAGATAGGCAAGATGAACAGCTCAAGGAGCACCATTGTAGCTCTCATGTGAAGCTCATATAGATCAGACATGCAGGAGTAGGGGTGTTACCTCCTCACGAGGGCCCCGAACCTGGGTAGCTCGGTGTGTTAGCAGTGTGTTCTGTGCGCGGTCTCTACCGCGCCTTCCCTCCTCCGGATCCACCAGTGTACGTTCGGCCCCAACTTAAGCCATCCCATGGCATATGTTGTTTCACCACGACGACATTTGGCGCCCACCGTGGGGCTGATCAAGGCGCTAGTAGGAGTACATCCGGACGGGATCTTCATTGTCTGCTCGGGGGCTCGACATCAGCATCGCCTTCGAGCACTGCAGGTCTTCTTCAGCTTCCCGGGCTGACATCAACTCGCCCGGGCCGGCATACGGTTGTCCCGGATCTACATCAACACTTCCGGGCCGGCATATTCTTCCCCGGGCCGGCACTCAGCTTCCTCGGGCCAGCATATATATGTCCCGGCCGGCATATTTATGTCCCGGCCGACATATGTGGGCCTGGGGTCGGCTCCGGCACTTCCCGGCCGGCATATATCTTTTCCTGGCCAGTATTCTCGCCTGCGGGCCGGAATAAAGCAGTTTTGGCATTCTCTGGCCGGAGCGCGCAGGATCTGGGCCGGCACAGGGAAATCCCGGCCGGCTGGGCTAGCCAAGCAGAGAGCAGGCGCGGGCTGGAGCGTGTTGGCTCGGGTGGGCTGGATCTTCCGCTGTCCCGGCTGGCCCATCCCGGCCTCTCCGCAGAAGTTGCGCCAGGCCGCCCGGCCTCTGGCTGGGCCGGCAGCGCGGGGCTGTCCCGGCTCCCCTAAGCCGGCTCCCTCCTCCTGGGCCTGGGCCACCGATGCTTGCGTCCCGGGAATCTGTTGCCAACAGTGGGCCGGGCCGGCGCCGGTGCTCCAGCTCCTGCTCGCCTTTTCTCTGCCGGATCAAGCTCGTCCAGGCCGAAAACTCCTCTGCACCGCTTCCAACAGGCCGGGTTTCGGCCAGGTCAGGCCCAGGTCGTTATTCCTGGGCAGATTTGACCGGCGCGTAAGGCAGCACCACGGCTTCAACTCAGGTATGTGTCGGGTGTAAACTATTTTATTTGAAGTATAGCTTAGTCTCAAAACCGTGCTCAAGGGCTAACTCTTCTCGGTAAGATTTTACTGTTTCCCTGGGATTGAGTGTGTCAACCCGGGGGCTAGCTAGTTTGTCTGAAAATCTAGTTTCTCTTTAGTAGAAAAAATAACTCGGGGGCTAGGCATGTGCCTAGCCAGCCAGTGCTATACTACTATTCTAGTTTAAATTAGTATACTTGCTTGCATACCAGCTTTCCAGTTTACCCCTGTATGTCTGTTTCCTTACCAATTGCTACACATATATGCTGCAAATAGTATAGCTAGTATCAGTTTATGTATCTACAGTCCTGTGCAAAGTTTTATCTCGGCATGTTATATGCCGATTTTATATGCCAACAGTAGCATGTCAAATTTTATGCCTTCAGAGTAACCTCATATCTTAGACTTAGCATCTATTACTGTAAGCAAGTTGCTTTGTTGAGTTTTATATCTTTGCATATATCGATCTGTATACCTGCTACAGTGCTATAGTTAGTAGGCCAGTTAATATATCAAGTTCAGTATCTATCAATGTGCCAAAAGCTGTGAGTACCACCTTGCATAGAGACTACTGTTGATTTTTGCTATGACAAGTCTAGTACCTATTTTGGGTACTTGCTATGTCTTATACGCCGGCTGCTATATGCCAAGTCTCATATGCCAGTTTTTATATGTTGAATGCCATGTGCTAGCTACTGTAAAATTATAGTCATATTAGTTTGTATGCCAATCTCAGTACCAGTTGCTATATGCTCTATGTCAAATCTCGCATGCCAGTTATAGTATACCTGCATTTATATGCCGGCACATGAGTGCCAAATCTTTCCTGTGAGTTGCCAAGTTAGCTTATGTGCCAACCTTAGTTGCTATATCTCAAACTGACATATCTCACTTCATATGCCAAGTGCTTTATTTCATATGCTGTATGCCGAATGCTATGGGCTATATGCCAAACTCCATAGGCTAGATTGCAATATGTCAAATGCTATGACCATTGCTATGTCTTTTAGAATGACTACAGAACAGGTTGGACATCTCATTATATATATATCTATTACCCGGCTATGACTCTCCATATTGCCGTTATAGAGAAGAAATTACTATTATACCACCATGGCTTCAGTTTATATCTTAGGTCTCAGGTATTTCAGTTTGTCAGCATATCAGGGTATCAAGTAATATCTTAAGTAACATATATTTTAGTATGCCGACATATCATGGCATTGACCAAAATCCCCAATCGCCGTTTATTTCGGTTCGCCAGCATATCAAGGCATCAATCAATAACTCATATCGTCGTTTATTTCGGCATGCCAGCATATCACGGCATTCTATAATCTCTTCAGTCATCGCCAATTCTGGATCAGTAATATATCGAGACGTTGATCTCAAAACTAACAAATATCATATCTCTTATCATATCCGGTTCCACAGAGTATCCCAGTTTGGCATGTTAACATAACTTATCATTTTGCATACTAACAAGTGCCCAGTGATGGCACAGCCCAAGAGGCATATCAGTATACCGGCATTGTCAAAGCGGACAATGTCAATGAGACATGGCCCAAGAGGCAAAGTGTCGATATAAAGCCCGAGAGGCAAAGCAGTCCAAGAGGCAAAGTAGCCCAAGAGGCAAAGCAGCCCGAGAGGCAAAGCAGCCCAAGAGGCAAAGTAGCCCAAGAGGCAAAGCAGCCCAAGAGGCAAAGTAGCCCAAGAGGCAAAGTAGCCCAAGAGGCAAAGCAGCCCAAGAGGCAAAGCAGCCCAAGAGGCAAAGCAGCCCAAGAGGCAGAGCAGCCCAAGAGGCAGAGTAGCCCAAGAGGCAAAGTAGCCCAAGAGGCAAAGTAGCCCGAGAAGCAAAGTATCGATATGGCCAAAGAAGGCAAAGCAGTACTCCGGCATTGTCGAAGCAGACGATGTCGATGAGACATAGCCCAAGAGGCAAAGTGTCGATATAGCCAAAGAAGGCGCAATAGTATTCTGAGATAGCCCATAAAAGCCAGCATATCAGATATATGTCAAGCAGAACATTACCTATGATGGCATGAGATAAAACTGGCATGTGAAGGCCAGCATATCAGTTCTATGAGTATGTGAGGGACTTTGGTATATTTTGTTGAAGCCTGGGCGCGACTCTGCGAGTCCCCCGCAGCCTCGGGGGCTAATGTCGGGGATATAACCCCGGGTATACCAAAGTACCCCTTTGTTATGACTAATCTATATATTGTATATCAAGTTATATGTGCAGGATATTAGAAAAATAGTTAAACAGCAAGCTTGGGCCGGATTATACTCTCCCAGGCCGAAATATAACTCCTCGGGCTGACACATTGAAGCCCAGGCCGGATTACCACTAAACCGGGCCGGGGTAAAGCCATAAGCCGGCTGGGCCGGCGCAGCTACTTCCCGACTGGGCCGGGGCTTCCCCAGCTATCCGGGCGGGCCAGTGCAACCTTCCTCCATCCCGGCTAGGCCTAGGAGCCTCCATTCCAATTGGGCCAGCGTCCCGTTTCCTCAGCTGGGCTGGGACAACGGCCTCCCGGCTGGGCCGGCGTCCGGACCTCCCACCTAGGCCGATCCGACTCCCGGCTGGGCCGTCTCGCCAGCAGGCCGGGATTCCTCCAGCAGCAGGCTGATCTCTCCCTGGCCGGAATTCGTCTCCGGGCCACCATCTCTACCGCGCCCGGCTGGGCCGGATCAGGAGGATCCGGTCTGGCCGGGATTGTCTTCCTCGGGCCGCCATATGAACAGTATTCCGGCTGGGCCAGGCCGGGATTCCCCTGGCCCAGGCCGAATTAACCCTCCTCAGGCCGACTTAGCCCCTCCTGGGCCGGGATTTACCTCCTCCGAGATATATTCTTCATTCGGCATCGACTCCAGCATCTTGTGTCAGTCTTGGGATGCCCTTTGGCTTAGACTGGCACATCCTCCATCGTTATATGCTGGTCTTGGGACGCCCTTTGGCTCAGACCAGCATACTCCGCCTCTCCTAGTGAGTCTTATCCTCAGGAGGAGGATAAGACTGATGACATGGAGATCCTGAAGACACACGCTAGAAGACGAAGACCAAGTACTCCAAGGACAGACAGCGATGGGACAAGCCCATGACCATGACGCAGTGCATAGTACCGACGACGGTACCGTGCTAATGCAGGCTACAGTGCTGACAAGACCCCAGTATTCAACTCAGCTACAGTGTACAGAGTACATGCATAGTGTTATGTGGGGCATCCCTTGTCCCCTGGGCACCCTATATAAGGGGCACCAGGGGAACGATCACCCCAGCCTCCAGAGGAGGCCGATTCCTCTCTCGCTCCATGGGAGCTCTCCTTCTTGAGTAGCACTAGTTCTTTAGCTCCTGCCCAGTGCAGCCTTAGATAGGCAAGATGAACAGCTCAAGGAGCACCATTGTAGCTCTCATGTGAAGCTCATATAGATCAGATATGCAGGAGTAGGGGTGTTACCTCCTCACGAGGGCCCCGAACCTGGGTAGCTCGGTGTGTTAGCAGTGTGTTCTGTGCGCGGTCTCTACCGCGCCTTCCCTCCTCCGGATCCACCAGTGTACGTTCGGCCCCAACTTAAGCCATCCCATGGCATATGTTGTTTCACCACGATGACAGATGGAGATGGCTCCGGGGGCACTTCCCCGTCCCGGCAGGGTGCTGAAATAGAGACTTCTGTCCCCCGAAATTCGTCGGCAGCGGCAGAGCTGCGGAATCCTTCTGGAAATTTTGCCGACTGTTTTAGGGTATTCCGTCGGGAGGCTCTTTATAGGCGAAGGGGCGTCATCAGGAGTGGACCAGGGGGGCTTCACCACAGGTGGGCGCAGCCAGGGGCTAGGCCACGCCCCCTGGTGGTGAGGCTGGCCCCTGGCCCCCCTCCGGCTCTCTTTCGGTCCTCGTCCTTCGTCCGGGAAAAATAGGAGTTTCGGTCCTTGTTTCGTCCAATTCCGAGAATATTTCTTGTGTAGCTTTTCTAAAACACAAAAACAGCAGAAAACAGGGAACTGGCACTGTGGCATCTTGTCAATAGGTTAGTTCCTGAAATCGCATAAAAACGCCACGAAGTGTAAACAAAACATGAAGCAAATGGTGTAAAACAAGCATGGAGCATCGAAAATTATAGATACGTTTGAGACGTATCAAGCATCCCCAAGCTTAACTCCTGCTCGTCCTCGAGTAGGTAAGTGATAACAAAAGAATAATTTTTGAGGTGACATGCACCATCCCAATCTTGATCATCTAGGTAAGCATTGAGTGCTGGGATCAAAGAACTTAAAACATGGGCATAAAAGACATAATCTTGACAATAAGAACTTAGCAACCATGTTATAACATGAAAAGAAACACAAACGAAAGATCATGAATAATGAAACAATGAAAGTCAAACGTGTGTTCAAATCATACGGAAAACATAGCAAATGGTTTTCAGCTTGTCCTTCATGTAATAGCAAAACATAAATGCATAGGACACCTTCAAGTTTAAGAGGGCGACTAGATACAAATAATTTAAGAATAAGTGAAACCAAAATAATGAATCAATCAATGATAACTTTGGGACAATACACATTATACTCAGAATGGCAACTATGCTCTCTTAGATGGTGCATAAAGGCAGAAGGTGGAGACTCAACATAAAAGTAAAAGAAAGACCCTTCGCAGAGGGAAGTAGTGATTGCAAGTTTTATAAACCTTCAAAAATTATGGTACTTACTAGCTTTGAGCTCTCATTGCCCCCATCATGGGCATCTTGAATGGTTAAAGTAAATGCAAGAACGTTTGTGAGCATATGCTTGACAAATCATAAGTTGAAAACCTCGTGTCCTGTGAAGTACGAATACCCAAACCTCAAGCTACTCGACTTAGAGTCCAAAGGAAGCTCTTGTCATTGTAAGTATATGCGTATCATCGAGAACCGCCAACGGGGTACCTCCATGCCCGATGACATGGAACAAGCCCACATCGAAATGACAGGACAAACAGACAATGAACACCTCGGCATCTCTTTTATTTACCATTGGTATAGCTTTTTATTTTGAGATGCATCGTCGAATGTCCACTATGGGCATGCTGTAAATTTCCACCATGAATTATGCATGGCTTAGATTAGCGGCCCAGGAGTTTCTCTAACACATATACAAACTCCATGATCCCGCAAGATTCCCAACTTGTTTCACATCGCGAGTATCCATAAACAAAAGATCACGATATCAACTCAAATAAGAGAAGTGCAATGTTGAAAGCTTACCCCATGACGGCATGGTTTGGCTAATTTCCAACTTACAACTTGCAAGCATAACATCAACATAAAAGAGCCACAATGTCAAAATTTTAAAAACGAGAAAAGTAAAGTGTGCCATCAGGTTTGTGAGAGCTTTACTGACTAATTTTCACATAACACTGATAAGAGTTTAATTCGAAGGATAGATAAAAGCAAGTCAAATGTACTTTGGAATAGCAAATTGCTAATAGGTATGTATGGTGGACATATTGGCAAAACTTGGTTTTTGGGAGTTGGATGCACGAGTAGAGCTCATACTCAGTATAAAACGAGGGCTAGCAAAAGACTGGGAGCGACCAACTAAGAGAGCAATAACGGCCATAATCATGCATAGCGACAAAACATCATCAAGAGAAGCATAAAATGGCAGCAAAAGGCAAAAACTAAATGATCATAGAGGCTTATGGCGACTTGTTAGAGTCAAACATGTTGTAAGCATGTGCCAAGTCAACCCAAATAAAGCATCAAAGGAGAAAACCAAATAAATACTTCCACATAATAAGAGCAACGCATGATTTTTTTCAAAGGCTCATTAAGCAATCTCAGTCATTTGAGACAAGTCATGCTACAGCAAAAATCACTAAGCATACTATCAAAACGACATCAAGCATGGCATGCAAAAGTCTAAGCCGCAGTCTAAACAAGCTCTCTTTGTACCACTTTTTTGCATGAAACTTTTTCTATTTTCCAACACCATTCGAACCTTTTTGAAACCAACATAGACCAGTGGTATAAATACACCTTGATGCAAAGATATAACAAGATCTGAACAAAAATCAAGGCGAAAAACAAAAGCTAAACGCAGTAGCAGAAAAAGAGAACACTCGTTGAACGATAAGAGTGAAAAATAGAGTGTTCTTGACAAATGAAAAACGGAGTAAGTCTCTCTCCAAAACAAACATGATGTGATCGAAACATTTATTGCAGAAAACAAAGCAAAAGAAAACTGAAAGCAAAAGTAAAGACGCTCCAAGAAAAACACATAGAATATGAAGCAATAAAAATATAGTGTCTTGAAAGGTGACCAGATTTTTGCCGATGAAGAAGGGGTGCCTCAGGGGCATCCCCAAGCTTTGACGCTTGTACTTCTTGGATATTTCTTGGGGTGACATCGGCATCTCCAAGTTTGATCTTTTGTCCATCCTCCATCTCATCTCATCACTCTCCATTCCCTACACTTGAAAACTTCCTTCATACAAAACTTCACACAATTCTATTAGCAACATTAGTGTAAGCATAATAATAAATCAACTCTTTTGGTTCAGATTTTAACTCAAACACACCACATATTAAAGCATCTACTACTGTAGCAACTTCCTCAAAAAGTTCCCGGATCAAAAGAACTCAAAAAGAAAGCGATCGAGAGGCAAACACAAATAGTGGCAGAAATCTGTCAAAACAGAACAGCTGACAAAGATCGATTTTTCAGAGGGTTTTCTGTTGCTCAAATCGAAACGTGCAAAACTAATAAAAGTTTTAAAATAACCTGGGGCATACGCACAAGAAATTGCAGATCAAAAAAATATTCTGAGAATTTTCACAAATGTTTACGGTGCAGCACCGAAATCTGTTTTAGGACAACAACTTCCCCAAATCTTACCTCCCTCAAATTAGAGGTTCTTCTTGGAACAACAACGAAATAAAAAGGATAAGGAGCGGTTATTACAGTAGTAATAACTTCCAAGACTCAAATAAAAAAAGTACTGAAAATAAAACAATGGGTTATCCCCCAAGAGTGCTTTTCTTTAACGCCTTTGAGCTAGGCGCAGTAATTTCAGAAAATGCTCACATAGGCGCCCGAAAAGAACTTAAGGCAAGGTGCACAAAAGAACTTGTAGCAAGAGAGAGCATTAAAAAGCAAATATGAAATACATTTAAATCTAAACCACTTCCTATGCATAGGAATCTTGTAAGAAAATAAATCAACGAGGCACATAGTAGCAAACATGGATAGATAAAACAAGTGCAACTTCAAGATTTGTAACATAAAGAGGGGAAACTTAATATTGTTGAGACCCATCAAACTATGTTTCCCTCTCTCATAGTAACTTTCAGTAGCATCATGAATAGAATTAACAATATAACTATGACATAAAACATCCCTATCATGAGCCACATGCATAAAAGAATTAATACTCCCCACATGAACAATCGTAGTAGGAGCAGATTCACCAAAATAACTATTCTCATCACCATAATCATCAAAAATAGGAGGCATATTGTAATCATACCTTGTTTCCTCCTCAATAATAGGTGAACTGAAAATATTATACTCATCATTGTAATCATCATAAGCAATAGAATAGCTATCTTCCAAAGCGTATTCATCAAACATATCATCATAGGAAGGAACATGGATAGTACTAATGGTGCAACAATTATTAACCTCATAATTTTCAGAATTGGTACCAAAAAGATTTTCAATATCGAAAGTAGAGTGCTTTTCCCAATCATGATCACTAACATAGGTAACAGGCATAAGAACATCATCAAGTTCAGAATCATCATAATCTATAATAGGAGCAACATGCTTAAGGGAAGATATTGTTTCCTCTCTCCTTTTACTCCTCTTCTTCTTCTTCTTCTTACTCTTCTTACTCTCTTCTTTAGGAGGGAGAGGCTTGAAAGGCATCTTCTCCACATAATCTGGTTTACTGACAGAAACGACATAAGAAACTTTGGAGGATTCCTCCTCTCTATTAATAAGATGGAAACATATATTAGTCCTGTCATAGCTTGGCAAAACATCATGTTTTATAACATTTTGTATGTAAATATTTGTGAGGCAATCTTTAACACAATAAAAACGACAACCCTCCAGGATGTTAATATTTTTAAAAGCTCTCATATCTACCAAAGAAGTTTTTCTAGATAACTCTTCACACCCCAAAAACAAAGTAAGCTCATCATGCTGATTGAGAGTGATCTTGTCATCACAATACTAACTTGCAGTACTCATTCGATTAGAAAGGTCAATATTATGGCCTGAGCATTGAAAATTAAAATGACCCTTGTCATAGCAAAGTTCACAAATAAAAGGATAAAGCTCACAAACCTTTTTACCAAGCTCATCTAGAGCCTTATCCCACATCCGGGTTTCTTCATTCTTGTGGTGGATACAATAATCTTCTTTGTCGTGACTCTATTCACAAGGTCTAAGCACTCCACAAAAATTAACATGCTTATAAGAAATAATACTTTCAGAGGTTTGAGCATGTTTATTGCAATCATCAATAACAATATCACTTTCTATGCAAGCGTCTTTAAAAGGTTCATGATACACGTCCCCATTTCCTTTGGGGACATTAATATGAGAAGCAAAGGCTTTAAAGCAATCAACCATAATTTGATAATCAAGACCATATTTAGCACTAAGCTCTTGAAAATCAGCAGTTTCAGCGAAAGACTTAATGCAATCATACTCATAATTTATACCTGATCCCTTACCTTTGTTGCTATCCCAATCTTCGATATTGTTTTGAATCATTTCAAGCAAATCCCACTTGACGTCAACATCCTTGCTTGTGAAAGACCCATCAAAGCATGCATCTAGATAGTCCTTGTAATATCCTGAAAGCCTTGCATAAAAATTGTTAATAACAATATTACGGGGAAGATCATGAATGGGACATTTGAGCATTAGTGACTTCAATCTTCCCCATGCTTGGGCAATGCTTTCTCCATCATGAGGCCAAAAATTATATATCTGATTATGATCTTTATGAATCTCACTTGGAGGATAGAATTTAGAATAAAAGAGAGGTACAATTTCTTCCCAGCCAATAGATGGACCATCCTTTAATAGCCTATACCACTCAGCAGCTCTGCCCTTCAGTGAATAAGAGAATAGCTTCCTCTTAACCTGGCTTGATGAAATACCTACACACTTGAACAACTCGCATAATTCATATATAAAGAGTAAATGATCACCCAGAGGGACAGTTCCATCTCCTGAGTAGCGGCTATTCATAACACGTTCAACAATTTTCATAGGTATTTTAAAAGAATGAGGATCACAAACATCATTAGAAACATCACATATGGGAGATAAAATATCATCAGAGCAAACTTTCTCCACTAAAGCCGGGGAACTAAAAATATCATGCTTATTAAAACCAGCTTCCCCAAGCTTAGACCTTTTTATGGCATTAGCAACGACGGTATTCAAAGCATTCATACTAACAACATTTCTATTAGCATGCGAATAAAGCTCCAAAGGTTTTTCAAACATTTCAAATCTAAACTCAGGAAAGACACTATAAAACTCTTTATTTTCCATTAGGCCTAACTAGTGAAAATAAAAACAAGAAACAAAAAGATATAATTGCAGAATCTAAAGGAAATAACTTCGAGCACTCACACAGGAGGATGCGAGTACCTTTTACCTTACCTCCCTGGCAACGGCGCCAGAAAAGAGCTTGATGTCTACGCACACATCTGTTCTTGTAGACAGTGTTGGGCCTCCAAGTGCAGAGGTTTGTAGAACAGCAACAAGTTTCCCTTAAGTGGATCACCCAAGGTTTATCGAACTCAGGGAGGAGGAGGTCAAAGCTATCCCTCTCAAGCAACCCTGCAATTACGATACAGAAAGTCTCTTGTGTCCCCAACACCCAATACACTTGTCAGATGTATAGGTGCACTAGTTCGGTGAAGAGCTAGTGAAATATAAATAGTAGTGATGATTATAAGTAGTAAATGTAATCTGAAATAAATATCGCTGTGAGCAAACATGTAACAAAACTGAATGTAAATGCTGTGAATGCTTGGAAACAAGGCCTAGGGATCATACTTTCACTAGTGGACACTCTCAACAAATATAACATAATTGAACCAATAGATACTAACTTCAATATGCAACTCAAAACAATTCTCCAATGGAAAACAAACACTAATCATGCATAGGGCTACGAAGCACTCCTCAAAGTTCGCATGTACCCAAACTAGATTGTCCCACATTGTCACCATGAACACACTAGATGGTTCCAACAAACACCAACAATTCATAGAGATATTAACCAAAAAGACACACATGATGCGCACACTGTCACCGTCACACCATGATACAAGGTATCTCCGGAGATTACAAATATAAAGCACGGGAGTAGCATAATATCTGAATAATAGCATCTACCAATTCAACTAGATACAAAGCCCACGATCACATAAAGATCACATCATGGGAGAGAGAGGTGAACCACATAGCTACTGGTAGAGCCCTCAGCCCCAGGGGAGAACTACTCCCTCCTCATCATAGGAGGCAGCAACGGCGATGGAGATGGCGGTGAGGTCGATGGAGACGGCGGTGACGGCGATGGAGATCGATGGAGATGGCTCCGGGGGCACTTCCCCGTCCCGGCAGGGTGCCGGAACAGAGACTTCTATCCCCCAAAATTCGTCGGCGGTGGCGGTGGAGCTGTGGAACCCTTCTGGAAATTTTGCCGATTGTTTTAGGGTTTTCTGTCGGGAGGCTCTGTATAGGCGAATGGGCATCGTCGGGAGTGGACTAGGAGGGCCTCACCATAGGTGGGCACAGCCAGGGGCTGGGTCGCACCCCCTGGTGGTGAGGCTGGCCCCTGGCCCCCATCCGGCTCTCTTTCGGTCCTCGTCCTTTGTCCGGGAAAAATAGGAGTTTCGGTCCTTGTTTCGTCCAGTTCTGAGAATATTTCCTATGTAGCTTTTCTGAAACACAAAAACAGCAGAAAATAGGGAACTGGCACTGTGGCATCTTGTCAATAGGTTAGTTCTGGAAATCGCATAAAAACGCCACGAAGTGTAAACAAAACATTAAGCAAATGGTGTAAAACAAGCATGGAGCATCGAAAATTATTGAGACGTTTGAGACGTATCACTCCGCACTTGACGTGTGGCTTGTTCCACATATGCGGCTGGTGAATGTTAATTTCTCTCACTATAGTTGTCATAGGATTTACAGTGGATGTTGGCAACCATAATATCACCGTTGTGGCTTTTCGTAGGTAAGAATCATTCTTAACTTGTTACTCCCATAAGCCACGTAAGACATGCAACAACAAAGTAGAGGCGTCTAACTTGTTTTTGCAGGGGAGTGTTTTGTGATATGGTATGGCCCAAGACATGATGTGTATGAATTGAGATGTATGCAATGATCATGTTTTGTAATATTTCACGACTTGCATATCGATGAGTTCACAACCGGCAGGAGCCATATGGTTGTCTTTATAATTTTGTATGACCTACGTGTCAACTTGTTATACGCCATGTAATAGCTTTACTTTATCGCTAAGTAGTTAGCAATAGTCGTAGTTGCTATTCGCGGTGGAGGCAATCATGGTGGAGTGATAGAGATGATGCCGGTGCGCACGAGATGGAGATCAATGCGCGAAGATTGGCTATACCATGTCACATATTGTATATGCATGTGATGTTTATCCTTTATGCATCTTATTTTGCTTTGATCACGATGGTAGTATTATAAGATGATCCCTCACACTTAATTTCAAGATAAAATGTGTTCTCCCCTCGTATGCGTCGTTGTGAAAAATCATCGTTTTGGATCATCACGTGATGATCGGGTGCTATAAACTCTACGTTCACATACAACGGGTGTAAGCCATATTTACACATGCGAAAATACTTGGATTAAACTTGACGAGCCTAGCATGTACAGACATGGCCTTGGAACACACGGACCGAAAGGTCAAGCATGAGTCATATGGATGATATGATCAACATGTTGATGTTCACCATTAAAGCTACATCATCTCACATGATGATCGGTCTTGGTGTAGTGAATTTGGATCATGCTTCACTAAACAACTTTGAGGGATGTTGAACTTAGTGGGAGTTTATTAGTAATTTGATTAACTTGAACTAAATCTTAGTGTATTTGCATAAGTCGTTGTAGTCTTTGGCAACCATTTTCCACCGACACTTAGTTTTAATTGAGTTGATAAAATTATAGAATTCTGGATAATCACTTTTCGGACTAGTGCCATTTAGTTAAAATGTCAAGTTCAAAGATTAAGTCCTATTGCAGTTTTAGCAAACCTCACTTGCTCCATGCGATTTAATAAGTTGTATTAATCTAAGAGTAACGATTCAAGTTTAGCATCTAAGATCATGTTTGCCTCCATGAGAAATTGATCTTCAAAATTGTTTTGACAATCACAGTGATCATCGAGCTGAATTGTTTTAGAAACAAACAAGAAGTGAAAGATATTTGATATCTAAAACTTTGATTGTTTGCAAAATGATGAAGTATAATTTAGTAAAAGAACATATGCTCATATTGTATGAATATATGCGAAGATTGAAGGCGCTGGGCGTCCAGATCACCCGATAGTTTGGGAACTAATATTATACTTGCACTTGTCCTTATGAGCTATAGTAGTTTCATCATGAAAGTTGTCATGATAGGATGAATGAAAAGGTATCAGCTAAATTGTTTTGCTATACCAAAAGAATGCTAAAGAATGGAATCTAGAAGAACACCAATTATATGATGATGGTGATCCACCTCAATGTGCAAAGTCCAAGGCTATTAGTATTTGACTAACATCCTTTGGCCCATGTGTCAAATGATTGATGCCACTATTGATGTTGATAGATTCTTCTAATGGAGAGGAAACGCTAAATAGGATCTGCAAAATATTTGGTAGAAAAGGAAAAGACTGGAAATGTCCAGCTCAGGTATATAAACGATATACATGTTATAGATGTATTTCTTTGCTCGTTAACAATGTAATTCTTGGGTATTCGATACTAGATTATTGGTATGAAATATCATACAAAGCAACACAATGCAAGAACTACAATGACCTAAATAACCAGCAAAAGAATATGGTAATGATGCGCGTCGAGATACAAATAAAAGTGTTATTGCGCTTCTCGTCGACATCAAACCTAGCCTTCAAGATTTGATTGAACTTAATAATTGTTATATTGTTCTGGTATTATGAGAACAATTGTTGTTCGTATTCTTACCGTCTTCCATAATCGATGGATAGATTATAATTATAAATCTTTTTGGTAAAATAAACATTTATAATACTAATGCTAAAGGTCGCAAGACAAAATGAATTTCACTTATAGATGACACCGTTGTTTAAGTCATAATGGAAACAAAATATGAAAGAAATTCCATATTGAGGGATTTTCGAGTCATTTGATTTTGAATTGATTGACGCTTGTGAGACATTTTCTAAAGATGATTAAACTCCGTTCATGGGCCATGGACAGAACAAGCGACTACCTAAATGGAGATCGTACATGTTGATGTATGTAGTTCATGTGTGAAGTCGAGCGTGGTGTATTTTCTATTTCATCAATGACTCGAATTGATGTATGGTATATCTACTTGATGAGATAGAAGTATGAAATTGTTCAATTTATGAAGTGGAAATTATTGTAACAAGAAAATTCAAGTTTTTATGATTGGATCATAAAGAAGAATATGTGAGTTACAAGTTTAGCAAACATCTAAGAGTTAGGGGAATTGTTCCACAAACTTGCATCGTGATGAACACCATATAAGTATGGAGTTTTTGATGGATGTAATCAAACCTTGTTTGACATGGTTAGATCAATGATGAAATAAAACTGCTAATATAATTTGTGGATTATGCTTTAGAGACTACCGCTTTTCACTTAATAGAGTGCCATCATAATCCGCTGAAATGACACCGTACAAGTTATAATTGTCTTTTCTTAAATTTTGGTATGCACAGCATATGTAAAATGTTTACAACCAAAGTCAGATTAGTAAGTCTTTGTAGGTTATCCCAAAGAATGTCGATGGGTGTTCCTTCGGCCATAAACCCAAATAAAAGTGATTGTCACTGAAAGAAGTGAATTTCTTATGAAGGAGTTTTTCGCAAAAGGTTTAGTGGGAGTAAAATAGAACTTGATGAGGTTATTGAACCTGAGCAAGATGAGCAAAGTAGCGCAGCACCGGAAAATTTTCTAAAAGCGACAACTGCATTCATGGCTCCCGCACCTACAATATGTTGTAGTCACGGATATCAAAGTTCCTATTTAACCAAGTTAGTCGTAATCAAATAGCAAGATTTGAGGACGATATATTATTAGATAATAGTAACCAACAATATACAAAGGAGCGGTGATGGGCCCTGACTTTATCATATGAATTATTCTAGCAACAATTACATATTGAGATATGATAGTTGAATAAATGAAACAACATTCCTCTACCGGAATGCACACCAAGGATGTGTACCTGACACGACCCAATGGTTTTGTTGATTCAAAGGTTGCTAGATATGTATACAAACTTCAATGATAGAAGTAAGCATAACGGAGTTGGAATCTTCATTATGATGAAAATGTTAAAATGTTAATTTCATCAAGATATTTGAAGATGCTTATATTTACAAGAAAGTAAGTGGGAGCGCTGAGACATATTTCTAATACTTTATGTAGATGACATATCGTTCAT
Source organism: Dactylis glomerata (assembly GCA_007115705.1). NCBI lineage: Eukaryota > Viridiplantae > Streptophyta > Magnoliopsida > Poales > Poaceae > Dactylis > Dactylis glomerata. The sequence continues at coordinate 83,834 of QXEO01001819.1, forward strand.
TGGAAATTATGTGTTTTTCTTGATATTTGTGAAGTTTTCATTAAAATTAGATTTCTAATGAAAGACTTAGGTAAAACCAGAATATTAAGCATCAATGTCTATACAGATAGATTGAGGCGCTAATATAGTTTTGCCAGAGTACATAGATGAAATATTGAATCTGTTCAATATGGAAACAATAAGAATGGTTCTTGTTGCATGGAAATGGTTGGAGCAAGAATCAATTATTTTGACACTTGATGAATGAAACCACAAGAATGGTTTTTATCAATCTTGTATACCATGATATGTCGATCCAGATATGTCCAATGCTCTAAAAGGTTACGAGCATTCATATGATGATTGTTAGATAATAGTAAGATATTCTTATATACTTTAGAAGAACTAAGAATATGTTCTGTATGCAGAAGTGACAAATGGTTCATTGCAATGTGTTACATTGGCTTTGTCACATATATAGTAAAATTTAATCTCAATTTTAGGCTATTTATTTTGAGTGATAAGGTGGCATAATAAGATGGAAGAAAGTTCCATGATTACTTGGATGAGTTCCAATGTGAAATATTGTGACGGATACTGCAACAAAGGCTAAGTATATAGTTGCTATAAGCAGCAAAAGAACTAGGTGTAGTTCCAAGTGTGCTAGTACTATGTAGTTCTATTGTATGACAATAGAGGCAACATAGTCTTGGCAAAGAAACAAAGGTTTCATCAGAAGACCAAGTTTATACGATGCCATCGCATACAAGATGAGTAATACGTACTGACGCAAAAGAATATGCAAATACAAACGGACCTGAAAGTGTCAGACCTGTAGATAAGGTTTACCACGTGCAACACGTATGAATAACACCGGAATACCATAGGTGTTAAAGGCACAAGTATGACTAGATTATTGACTCTAGTGCAAGTAGGAGACTGAAGGAAATATGCCCTAGAGGCAACAATAATATTGTTATTATCATATTTCTTATTCATTATAATGTTTATACTCCATGCTAGAATTGTATTAAGCAGAAACATTGGTACTTGTGTGGTTTATGAACAACATTGTGTCCCTAGTATGCCTCTACTAGACTAGCTCATTGATTAATGATGGTTAAAGTTTCCTAACCATAGACATGAGTTGTCTATTAATAATGAGGTCATGTCATTAGGAGAATGACGTGATGGACAGACCCAAATAAAGCACAACAATTAGATTGTGTCATTGTGTTCATCTTTGCGAAGATTTTTCCTATGTCATGTATTGTATTCCTTAGACCATGAGATAATGCAACTCCCTAGTGCCGGAAGAGAGCTTTGAGGTCATCAAACATCACCCTATGAGAGGATAATTATAAAGGTGTCTCTCAGGTAACCGGAAAGTACTTGTTGGGTTGCATGTATCGAGATGGAATTTGTCCCTCCCGAGTCGAAGAGATATACTTTGGGCCCACTCGGTAATCGATATCAATACCGCTTGCAAGCATATGGTTAAAGAGTTAATCACAAAGTGATATTGAATTACGGAACAAGTAAAGTACTTGCTGTGAATGAGATTGAGCTAGGTATGCCGATACCGACGATCAAATCTCGGGCGAGTAAAATATCGCGAGACGAAGGGAATACAAATACGGGATTGATTGAATCCTGACATCGTGGTTCATCCAATATGATCATCGTTGAGTACGTGAGAGTCAATATGGATTCCAGATCCCGCTATTGATTATTGATGGAGATCACGTCCGTGCATTCTCGAACCCGTAGGGTCACACACTTAACGCAAATCAACGCTAGGGTAGTTTTGGGGATATATGTGAAAGTGTTTCAGAAAGTTTCGGAATAGTTCCGGGTGGAAAAATATTAGTGTTTATTAATTGTATGAATTAATTAATATTAACATTATTTATTTAGAAGAAATAAATAAAGGAAAGAAGAAGAAAAAAGAAAGAAAAAAAGAGGGGAGCGGCGGCCAGGGAGCGACCTGGCTTGCTCGATCGAGCAAAGCGGCCAGGCGCTGCTCCTGGCACGCTCACTAGGATGGGCCGGGGCTCAGGCCGCTGGTGGGCTGGCACGCCAGGCTGCCTAGTGGGCCGGGTCGCCAGGCCGTCTAGTGGGTCAAGGCGCCAGGCGCAAGCGGACGGGCAGTCATGCCGTGATCGATCGATGGATCGATCTGATCCGGCGGCGCTGTCTTGTTTGCGTGCGTTACCCGCAAGTCTCTTTGACCTAGCCCCTGATGCAAGATTGGCCGGCTATAAAAAGAGCACGGAGCCACCGGTTTGGTGTGACCTAATTCCCGCGGAGCCGCTGTCCGGTTTTTGAAGCCTCCTTTCTCCGTTCTTCTTCCATCATGCAAACAGGCGAAGTCCTGTCGGCAAAAACTCTCCACCATAGACACCACGCCGTTGTGTTGTCGATCCCATCTACCACTCCACCATATCTCGCTGGACCGGGAAGGCAGAGTTGTTGGTGTGCTTTACATGTGCATCTCTCGGAGGCGTCGCCACTTGCGGCGTTGGATCGGATCGGATCACGAGGAGGAGACGGCTAGTACGACTACATCATCCACGTTCTGTTGAACGTTTCCGCTATGCGATTTCTTCAAGGGTATGGAAATCTCATCTATCTCTCTTATTGATTACATCTCCTAGATTAGATCTTCGCTTTCTTGTTCGCATCCGTAGGAATTTTTTTGATTTACTATGCCAACACGCGTAGTACCAAGCCGCTCAGAGTCATCGCGCCGCATCACGGCAATTAGTGTAGCATTGGTTCAGAGACCATAGGCAGCTTTACCGATTAGCACGCCGTCGATTGAGTGTGAATAAGGTGAAACGACGAACTAAGGCAATTAATATAGGCCTTCGATGAGAGGGTGAAATGCAGTGCACTCCGTCTATTTAAACACCTCCCACTCCACACAAAAGCCACCTAATCCTAGAGCAAAAGCCAAACCCGGTCCAAGCTAGATGCAGTACAATGGGCCAACGTTTCGTCTGCCGCCGATGTGGGCGGAGAGGTTGTACCCCGATGGCGTCCTCGTCGAGAACACCCCTCGAGGTGGAGGGGTGCAACGGAGCTCACCGAAGTGTTCCTTGGGTGCGGCAATGGACACCTCCCGAGCTCGCCGCCGGGAGTGCCGCTCAGGTTCCGCGTGGAGGAAGTTCGTGGCCCCCGCGGCGTAGGAGTCAGGGCGGTCCTTGCTCACTTCACCAACCCGTTCGACGCCTTCCACCTCCTCGACTGAGCGTTCTGGTGCGGCTGCGAGTTCATCGCCTTCACCACGTACAACAGATTCTCCAACTTGGACTGCATCTTCCCTACCCCTACCACATGCACACTCTCCCTACTTCGTAGACGAGGGGCAGGCGGCGGCCAGGGGCGGCCAGCAGGCGTCAAGGGGCCCGGCGTGAAGGGGGTGGCCCATGTTAAGATGGTGTTGGCCGAACCAGTGTTCTTTGCTGGCCCGTGTAGTGTTAGGGTATCGTTAATATATCCATGTCTAGTTGAGTCTACCGTGATGTACTCTGCATATATGCAGGTCAAGCTAAGTAATATTTGTTTTTGCTAGTAATATACTACCTCCTTTTCAAGGAATAAGGCGCCCTCGTTTTACGTGTTTTTTTCTTTGACCAAAATTCACTCAAAATATATAAAGAATGTTGGTATAATAATAGCATAATTGAAAAATATGTTTAAATACAAATCCAACGATACTAATTTTACACAATATAATCAAGTTTTAGTTGTTCTATTTATTCGGTCAAAATTTGCTTTTGGAATGCGCGTGCGCCCAGTGCCACTGTATCGCCCAAAGGTGAAAACCCTACCACATTAAGTTTGACTGGTCAGCTTTAACTACGCGCAGGTTCCCTAGGCGGAGGTATGTGAGACATCTTGTTGCCGACGTTGCGCCTTCATTACACGGCCACACTCCATCTTCTTCCCCCACGCCGCTACATTTCAAGCATCCACTCTGGCTATAAAATCTCGTTGGCTCACCGCCGTTCCTCACGGAGCCACAACCTCTATCACTGGCACCACCACCGCAATGCCTCGTCGTCTCATCATGACCTACGCAATGCTGGCCCACTCTTCCAGGGCCTTTCCAAATGGTGCACCACCACCATCGCCACCACTGCCATCCCCACCACCACCACCCCCCAATCTACACCACCACCATCCCCACCGCCGTCGCCGGAGGAGAAGCATTCGAACGATGACTCCTTCCAGGAGTTCCTCAACGAGCTCGACGAAAAACATAAGGGGCAGCCGCCGCCGGAGGAGGTGCAGGCGGCATTGCTCCGCTCCTTCAAGACGGCGCACCAGGAGCTGAACGACTCCACGGCGGTCTACGGCGTAGAGGACGCTGATCTAAAGGACGGCGAGGACGCTGATCTCGAGGACGGCAAGGACGCCGATCTCGAGGACGGCCACCGTAGGCGTGCTGCGCTGCTGGCTAAGCGACGCAGGGAGGCGCCGCCCACAACGCTTGCGTTGCTCCACAAGACGATTTTGGATACTAAGACATTCAAGCAAGGCTCACGACTAAAATTATGATTCTCGAGTTGCGTCATCATGATAAAACTTGAATGCCATGATTGTAAAAAGTCATGAAGGTAAGACCTCAGGATCCGTCCTGTATGGTCTAGTATACGCACATGAATGCGTTCTGCTAGTAAATTTTCGTGTCTACGACACAAAAAAAAATCCCGGTGGACGCACTGGGTAACCTGAGAACTACTAGAACTCTGTCTTTGTAAGTCCTAAATGCGGCAAAAGACTGGGTTACGCCAGGTACCAGATTCGAGTCCAGGGGCTTGAGTTTGAAGTAGGTAACAAGTATCTACTCAGGCAGTTAACTGGTATCCTGATCCGTCAGAAATCAGGCTCGTTAACCAAAATCCCCTTGAGAAACAAAAAATTATGAATTGTTTGATAAATGCAGGAAAAGAGGTGAAGTCGAAAGATTGATCAAGTCAAAAATATAAAGATTTGAGATTCAACCAGAATCTGCAATTCTGGTAGAATCTCGGGGGCTACTAACAAGGGTATAGCTAATAAGGCCCATTATCTTGGTACCCCCGGGGCCCGTTAGGGAGTCCTAAGCATAGATGTAATCGAAATACGAGATGATATCGTATACAAACATTGTAATTTGTGTTGAACCCGACCGGATCCTCGAGACCTGACCACCTATATAAAGGGGCCAGGAGAGGCCGGCCAGGGACAGATTGAGATTGAGCCAATTGAGTACCATGCGTATTCTCTATACACACCAAACCTCGCCTTGTTTGACTGATCCTACCTTCGAGTTCATCTGACGCCATATTTCCCCCGATCCTAAGTCCTTCATCTAAGACATTTGCCGAGTTAACCCTTATCACCTACCTTTTAAATTATCTAGCTTATAATTCTCTATAGTTCATGCCTTCATTATTTCCTTCCTGGATTAGGTGGACGAACTTTGTTTTTATACCGAATTGTTTGCTTTTATTTCGTTTGCTATTCTCGCAGGGACTCGAACCTTGTGCAAAGACATGTGCGGTATGGTGCCACTCGTGCAAACACCCGCACTAGCCGTTTAATTGTTTCCATTTGACAAGCTTCAATAATATTGTTTGGTAAAACCTTCCAATCTGAACTTTGCTTAATAAAGTTGTAGCAGCATGTTTCTCACCTTAAGTGGGATCACTTTCTCTTAACTAAGCACATAGGGGCTGCACACTCATGTTTCATGATTAATCTCACTTGCACTTCACTAAAATCTGAGAGCATGTACAACTCTTTGACTTAGTTTGTTAACTTAAGCATGGTGCTTAGGTTGATTAACCGATCTTGTGAGACTTTTATTTCCAACACTTGTGAGCTGACACCCATTCGTCCAAAAACAAATAAAAATTAGAAAACATAAAAAGCACAAAAATATTGTTTTCCTTTTAGTTTTGTTTCTACCTGGTTCTCAAGGAAGGCAACCACCGGACCGCATCAAGGAATATCCATTGAAGCAAAGGTTCATATCCATTGAAGGAGAGGTTATCTATACCTCAAGGTAAAGTGTGTCACCCTTGCTTTAACTTAAGCTTGGGGAGGTAACCACTTCTCACACTCTGTTTTCATAACTGCATTTTTCTCTTTTCTTGTCGTAAACTTCTCTAGTTGATCCTTGCAAAATGTGAAGCTTGGGGAAGTTACCTTTGCATGTGTAGAGTCTTGTGCAATGTTCTTACTTGATAAATTATTCATGGAATCATGTATCTCTCTATTTTTGAATGCTTGCTTAAATAAGTGGTGATTTGTATTTATATGAGGGATATACTTGACCATGTTAGACACTATAAGAGTTGAGTTAGAACTTTGATGCACCTTGTTTAAATCTTTATCGAGCTTGTAATAAGTTTTGTGATCCTCTAGAAAACATTGCCATGATTTCTACACTTGAGATGACTAAAAAAATGATAATATGTGTATGATGATAATAAGAAAGTTTCCAATAGCTTGGGTGATGTTTAATTGTTTTGAGAGTTAGCTTTGGAGATACTCAACCCCATAAATTTAATGATAGACTTGATAGCACTCTTTAAAGGATTTGTTTGAAGAAACCAATGTTTAGCGGTAATTGAGATGCATGCAAAAATTTGACTTGTTGATTAAAGTATGATATAGCTTTATGCATGTCTGCAACACTATCGCAATCCATGGAATGCCAACAATTCCGCTGGCCTACGAACGATCTTAATGGAGGAAACTCCTAGATTTCGGTTATGAGTTGATTAAACATTTGTAGCAGCAATGCTATAATGGGTAAGAGTATTGGCATTCTCATGGGTCTATGTTGCAAGCAAAAGTTAGAGTACTCCTCTGATCGCTACGTGAAATCGTTATCAAAACCAAAAGAAGAATTGGTGGCATTCACGAGTGCCTTTCCTAGCCTACACAGTCTGACTAAACTCACTAAGTTATTAGCATCATCTCATTACTTAAGAACTAAAGGTTTTGGAAGGACAAAGAATGGAAAATAAGTGTTTGATTAGCCTTGACTTATTGATATGGGTGATCCAAATGCTATGCTTCTTTTAACATGATCTCTCACTCTTGTTTACATTTTTACCTCACAAAAGTGAGAATGCAAAATACAATGAAAAGTGCACATGGGAGGATCACAAATTTTCTTGCAATTTAGGTTTACTTTTGACAAGGGACATAGAAGTTTTCATTAATCTCTAAGTGGTTTAGAAATCACATAACTGATCCCAAGTTTCCTTGTATGATTATATTATATCTTACTTTAAGCTTGCAAGAAAAATAAGGATACTAAGCATTGATCTTAAAATAATAAGCCAGATGATAGCATGAAGTTATTATTGACTTTATTGCTCAAGGGCGAGCAAGGTCTAAGCTTGGGGATGTTGATGAGTGCATTTTACAACATATTTTAGGCATGTAAAATGTGCTACTTGCCACTCATATCATGCTACATCTAGTTATAACTATGCCTATTTATGCATGTTACAAGTTCTCTTTCATTTACAATGAGTGTTGCACAATTATTAATTTTATTAGGATTTTATTAGTTTTGCTTGTCTTTTATATGTGTGTAGGTGCAAGGTGCAATTATGGATAAAGGAAGGCAAGGGGAACAAAGGAGGTGCAATATGGAGGAGCTGCAGCCACCGGACTTAGCCATTTGGAGGACGGAAAAAGTGGATTTTCCCATACTCTTAAAATACAAATCCAAGACCATGATATTGTAGCCCTCGTTCATACGAGTTCAACAAGCCAAAGAACAACAAAACGGATTTTGTATGAGGAACGGCGGCCATTTTACGGTGGACATCAGGAGGTCTAACGACCAATGATACAGGCGCATCCTGGTCGTATCGATGACCGTATCCGGTGGCGTAGATCACAAAAACCTCCCATTTTCAGGCATTTCATCATGGTTTCGGCCCCCACTCATCCCTAGGGTTCCCCCAAGTCATATGGACGGTATTGGGAGGCCCTAGGGGTCCTCCTAAGCCTATATAAAGAGGGGAGGAGCCAATGGTGAGCCATCCCTCTCCATACATCACCATGGCCAGCTAGGAGGAGCCTTGCCGCCGCCTCACCTCCATGAGATCTAGATCTTGATCTCCACCAACACCACCACATCATCCAAGAAAGAGAAGGAGAAGGAGACACCCTCACCTTCACCACGCCGCCGCCACCACGCCGCAGATGCCGACATCATCATCATCTCCATTGGTGTCTTGTTCTCTATTCCCCTGGTTCTAGTTCCTATATTCGTAAGATTGAACATGATGATTTCAATGAAGTATTCTTTGTGTTCCTCTATGTTTGAGTAATTGATTTGGTTCCAAGTTGAGGTATGATCTAGTAGGCAATGTTAGACTTTGTGGCTTCATCTATTAAATTACTCTCTCCTCTAGTGACAAAGAGGAGATAGATGAGTTCATATGATCCTTGGTTTGGAGTGTATTATTTGTCTTGCAAGAGTGACAACACGGGAGGCTCTATATAGTACACACTTGTGACAACCCGATTACCACAGGAGATTGTTTATTTATCAAAATATGTACCTTGTGTAATTCCATTGGATGACTACATGGTTGCCCCTCTAGTACTAGTGAGACCGAAATCCTAGATACCACCTTTACTCTACTCAATCCTACATTTATATCATCTTTGTTTTTTACTCTCAATTAGTTCTTGTTTACTTTACTTTGAATTTAATTAGTTACTTATTACCTCTCAACTTTTGCATTTCAGTAACTTATGGAGTAGACTATTTCCAAACTACGGTTTGTGTGTGAACGTGGCTGCGCTGACAACGCACTTGCGGGGACATGTTATTTCAATTCGCAAAGCTTCCATGGGACAAACTTTCTAATAATTCTTTGCTGCTGCAATTACTACAATAGCCCTGATTGATGCAGGATAAACAACTGTTGGTTGAATAGTAAAACCCAGTCATCACCATAGTTGACTAGGACCTTGAGCAATAGCAAATCGAGCTTGCAACACGCCAAAGTTTGTTCGATGTCTTTCAGACAAGCTTATTGATAAGTGGAAAGTGTATTTTTCTTCCATTGAGGATTTTGATTGTCTTCACATATGTTTACCATGAAGGATGAATGTTGTTAGGTATCAGGACCGCCCCAACTATTGGCACGACAAAATTCCCTAGTACAGCTCGCAGAGCGTGATGAAGCACCAAATGTGCGCAATAGAGTTGGGATTAAGGTGATTTACCTCAAGCCTATAGAAATTAAGGAGTTTGCGGAATGAGGGGCTGATTGGACCTAACCCCAAGAGTGAGAGGGAGGTAAGTAAGACTACCTCTCCTGGCAATGGAATTGGCAGCTTCGCTCCAAAATCCATCCACCATTGGGCTTGGTTTTGTGGGGAAGATGCGTCTTCTCCACTAGCTCAAAGATCTTATTCTATGTCGAGGTGGAGACCCTCCATAGTTTGCCTCCTGCTGTATATTCATCCTCTTCATCGACATGCTCTCTCTCTCTCTCCATTGAATCATCCGAGGGATGGCTAACTTCCCTAGAGAATTGTTGAAGGACCGCAACTTACTGTCCATGGGCTCGTTTCTCTTGGGAGTTGCAAGCATAAGGGGACAATACTTAAGAGGGAGAAAATGTGGTCACCCCGACTATTTCGCCTTCCTATGGTCGTGCATGGGTGGACCCATTAGCACTTGGTGGCAATTACACAACATGTGCTTACCAACTCATTGGGAAAGCCAGAGTGATAAATTAGGCGTAATTTTCCCTACAAGGATGACTCGAGGGTTTATATTGACTCTCGAAGAAAAGTGCTTCCTTGTCTTCAATATCTACTAATAACCTACAATAACAAAGAAATAGTTTTGTGTCCACAACTCTACCAAGGTATTTGTTAGGCACACACAGTGAGTAAGAAATACAAAACTTAATGCAAATAAGATAAAAATTTATGGAAACTTATTTTTTGTCTGATTTAATTGCAACTAAAAATAGATGAGCTCCAAAGTATAGTAAATGTGTTTCTTATGGATAAAATTGGATCGGGGTTCATTGTTTCACCTAACCTCTCTCTCATAAACATTATGGCATGGCTATAGCTTCACATAACAAGTTACAAGCAATCTGTGGAGACTGATATGCATTCATATGGTCATCGCGTCCTAGCATAGAGAAGATACTACACATCACACTAATACTCCCTTGGTAAGAGAAAACTCCACAAACTAAGATTGAGTAAAAGTTGAGTATTGCCTAAGAACATTCACATGATGTTGAAGAACAATATACTATGTTGAGCAAACAAGGTCATCTAACCATCACTAGATGAACAGAAAACTAAAATTCTAAATAAATACCGAATGATCCTGTTGTTGTTGGAAAATGCAGCTTGAATGAATTTCTTTATATCTTGCTGATGAGGTTTATCCCCGGCAATGCCCATGTCGAAGGGCTTTCGATCTGGGAAGCGTATTGGGGACCTGGCAAACTCGACGGCGATCAGACAAAAGCAAAGGAACACAGGTTTTACCCAGGTTCAGCCCCCTCGAAAGGTAAAAGGCCTACGTCCTGCTTGTCTGACTTTGTATTGATGATGTGGTGGTGATGAAGGTGGTACAATGGCGGCGTAGACTAGATCTAGCCAAAACAGAGAGCTCTAAATTGTTGAGCGCTCTGGCGTGAGGTGGGTGGAAAAGTGTCTAGGCCTTCGAGACCTCCCTCCCAGCCTTTTATATATGAAAGCCGGGTCTCAGGATTGTCTCTCAAGCCAAGTACAGATCGGATCGACGATGGAAACGAAAACCTAATCTATCTCCAAATCCTCGGGTCCTTGCTTGCACGCCAAGTTTAAGCTCCTGGGCCACGCTAGACCGTTGTCTTGATGGGCCTCAAGAGCCTTTCGATAGACACCCTTCCTGGACCGAAAACCAGGTAGGCGAATATCGGGGGCCCGTTTGTCATTCCTTCGTCAGTAGCCCCCGAGTGCCTGGGATAGCCGAAGACTATTGCAGGGAATCCTCCCGAAAGTCTTCCTAGCCGCACCCGATATGAGCACTTGGCCTGTAAAACCGCAAATGCATAAGGGTCATTCGAGTAGTATGCTTGTTTGGTACGAAATTTTCGAGCTACTCTTCTTTAGAGTCTCGAGTGTGCTTAAGTCGGGTTTGCAGAGGGATGCGCATAACCGGCCTGAGACTCACGCCGGGTCTCAGTTAATTGCATAGCCGCAAAAACATTCGGTTAGCTTACTCAGATTCGACTCCCCCGACTCGAACCCGCGTGGGCTGGCGCTACCCCGACCTGAGCCGCGTTGGACTTACCAGGTCGGAGCCCAGTTCATTTGTGAGGCACCCAATGCATCCATCGGTGCAAACTTCATACCGCAGGTATGGAAAATTTCCGGCAGAGCGCGTTTGATACGAATACCGGGCCATTAGGTGTTGCAAACCGTGGACTTACCTTCGTATTTGACATACGGCATCCGAACTGGCATATTGCCACCAGGATTCGGGCATGTTGATTGAGGAGCGTTGATAGCTCGAAAGAAAGGTTCGAAAAGGATAATTCAAAGGTCCGCAGTTTCGAGCTCGAATTCTTTGAAAACATTACTGGACCGAAAAAGGGCGACTCAAAGGATCGAAGCCCAGCCTCGAATAGCTTGAAGGCGCTGCTAGCCCGAAAAGACAATTCGAGGGACGAAGGTCCTGCCTCGAATATCTCGAAGGCGCTGCTGGCCCGAAAGGATAATTCGAGGGACCGAAGCCCTGCCTCGAATATCTCGAAGGCGCTGCTGGCCCGAAAGGACAATTCGAGGGACCGAAGCCCTGCCTCGAATATCTCGAAGGCGCTGCTGGCCCAAAAGGACAATTCGAGGGACCGAAGCCCTGCCTCAAATATCTCGAAGGCGCTGCTGGCCCGAAAGGACAATTCGAGGGACCGAAGTCCTGCCTCGAATATCTCGAAGGCGCTGCTGGCCCGAAAAGAGCAATTCGAAACAATTTCGATCGGAAAATTCCCTTGAAGGAGCAAACATCCCTTGCTCGAAGAACCCCATTCGAAACGTTCAGCAAAGGACAGAGTCGTCGAAAACTCTGCGTATGTTTGGGTAGCACGAAAGAGAGGAGCACAAAAACCTCGAAGGAAACCTAGTCAAAAAGTCACCCGAATGCAAAAGGCACATACCTTTGAGACTCGAAAGAATCCTTACCAGTCTTTACCCTTTGAGTCGAAAAGAATCAATCTACCCCAAGGATCGCGTCATTGCTGACGATACGCTTCGTCGAGTTGTCACATCATCCTCTGCAGGAATGGCCTGACCCTGCCAAGACTAGATGTATGGTGGGCCCATCAGCCGCATGTCCCGGCCGTTGACAGCGTTTGACCGCACGTCCCGCACGTGGGTGAGAAATAACCGGCACGGTTTCCTTGATCACCGTGCATAGTGGACGCTGCGGCGCCCGCGTGCTGACACGTGGACGGCTAGATCAGCTCGGTCGCTTCCACTTCATCGTGGACGGCTGAGATCTGACGCAGATTTCCAGAGGTGGAATAAATAACGGTGGCAGGGTAAACAGTCCATCCCACTCCACCGCCACCATCTTCTTCCTCGCGCATTGCTCCTGTAGCTTTACCCTCTCAGCTCCATTTCCGCCATCATCACTGCGTCCTGAGACCATGGGCAAGTGGAGCTCCACCGCCGCCGGCGCCGCCACTGGCGCCGCCGCCAAGAAGGCTAAGACAGCCGATGCCGACGGCCCCATCGTTGGCCGCTGGGTCCAGACCAAGTTCGGGAACAAGGAATTGTCCCAGGCCGAGAAGATGGGTCTCCTGAAGAACACGCCGGCGGAGTCGCTCGCCGCCGGCCCGGAGATCATTCCCCGGCCTCCTCCTGGATTCCGGGTAATTTTCATCGCCTTCTTGCTGCGGGGTTTGTCCTTTCCCCCACATCCTTTCCTCCGCGGTCTTCTTTTTGCTTACGGGATTCAGCTCCACGATCTGAATCCCAATTCCATCCTTCACATTGCGTGCTTCATCACGCTCTGTGAATGTTTCTTGGGGACTGAACCCCACTGGGCGCTGTGGCGTCGAATTTTCGTTATTCGGCACCCTCTGCCATACCAAACCGGCGGTTTCGGCGTTCAGGTGCGCCCAGACATCGAATACTTCAACCTCCAAATGCCCGAAAACAATCCCGGGTGGAGGGCGAAGTGGTACTACGCCAAGGACAAATCTTCCGACGCCGAAAATTTCGGACTCGAGGAATTTCAGCCCACCGGCGTTCTTCGACCCCGCGTGTCTTGGAGGCACGACCTTTCTGACGAGGAGTTGAAGATTACAGAGCCGCTGATGGAGAAGATCCAGCAGCTCCGAGCTACTCTGAGGAAAGAGCTTTCAGGAATCCAGCTCATCCGGACCTTCATCGAGCGTCGAATCCAGCCGCTCGCTGCGCAAGCCCACTGCATGTGGGACTACAGCGATCATCGGGATTCGACCCACATCTCCCAGGACGAGCTGCACGAGGCCGAGATCGACGAGTGCGTACGCACCGTCACGAACATCAAGAAGAAGGATCCCGTGCCGAAAATCTTCGGCGCAGTGGCCTTCAGCAAGGCCTTTCCCCGCACCGAGGTACGATCTTGATCTTGATTGGATACCTTTCCTATTTCATAGCCGAATCGACCAGTATCGAATGCAGTCTACACCCCTTGCAGGTGATCGACATAGCTCGATGCTATCCGCCCCAGCCCGAGATGGGCGAATATCCGGGGTGTGACTTTACCGAAGTGCCGGAGGGATCGACCTCCGTTGCCCCGCCGCCACCGAGGGCCCCAAAGAGACAACGAATCGCGGATGTTGTCGAAGACTCGGAAGACCCCGATGACACCCATTTTACTTCGGGTGATGACGGCAACAGCGCGATCCCCACCTCGCCTTTGAGCCGCCGCCCTCCTCCTCGAACAGAGAAGAAGGTCCTTCTGAAGTTCGGGATCGACGCGTCGTAAGTTTTCCTTGCTGAACTCGTACATCTTGCAGTCTTGTTTCGAATTAACTGTCTGGTTTTGACATCGATGCTTGCTTCAGATCTTCCACCGAGGAGACGTCGACCTGTCCGGGGGATCAAGACCAATACCAGGTCCGACCCCACGACGACGCTCTCGAACAAACTGCAGATTCGCAGGAGAAGGCTGCCGACGTTACTGCCCCCGAAGCCGTTCTCACAAAGCCTTCGACCTCTTCCAAGAAGAAGACAACGGAACACGAGTTCGTCCTTGTCTCCTCGTCTGGCGGTCCTTCCGGACCTAACAACCATGTAAGTCCGAAAATTCCCAATTTGTGTTTCGTGTGTTTGACCATCAGTAGCCCCCGAGGGTGAGTCTAAGTGTTTACACTTAGGCTTGCCCTCCGAACCATGACTCAAAGGTTAACCTTTTGCTTTGCCTTCTTTAGCCTGTTGTTAGGGACCTGTCGAAGGTTTGCAGGAGCTTCTTTGCCTTAGAGGAAGAGAACCGAAAGCTGTCCGAGCAGCTCGACGAAACTCGACGTGAGTACTGCCACCTTACTTGTAGAATTTTGCTCTGTATGCTATCCCGCTTCTCTTTCTGACGACATCCTTTTAATGGTTAGGGATTGGAGCTCAGGCTGCTGCTGACAAGACTTCCCTGAAATCTCAGCTGGACAATCTTGCCACTAAAAATTCGTGTTTGAAGGCTAAAGTCACTGAGTTGAACGACGAAATCGCCCGACTGAAGGTCGAATCATCCGAAGCTCAGGAGCGCGCGAAGAAAAGCCGCCTGGATGCCGAAACGAGAGAAGGAGATCTACACCAGCGCCTGCAATCTTCGCTTGATGCCTTGCGTGGTGAGTTCTTGAGCTTTGCCTGGATTAATTTTCGTGCCAAACAGTTCTATTGTTGACCTGTCGGTTTGTTCTTTCTTGTAGCTGCTGCCGAATTGGACGCCGGAGCTATGAAGGAGCCCGCTGGGATCGAATCCAGTGTCGGCCTTGCCGAACGCCTGAGTCGAGAGGTTGTCAACCTCCTAGCTCGGGTGTGTTCGACGCTTGTTCACGTTCAGGATACGTCTGTACCCGACTCGATTAGCGACACCATGGCAGGAATCCTCGAAGCTCTGGCGGTGAAGGCGGATGGCGAAGACCCGTTATTTGCCGCGGTTCGCCGACAGGTAACTATCGGCTCCGAGTCTGTCTTCTCCATGATGATGATGCACGATGTGGAGTTTGATGCTGACAAGGTCACGAGCACATATCCGAAAGACAAGGATGGACGCGACAAGTCCGCCAAGAGTTATGTTGCCCGCGCTCGTGACCTGGCTGCCCGAATGACGAGCTTTCTGGCCGAGAGGAACGAGAAGCGTGCGGCGGCGAGGGCTCGGAAGCGTGGCGCATCCGGCGCACCGTCCAGCAAGGCTGGTAGTTCAGCGTAGTGCGAGTAGTGCTCCTGACGCCCACTTGTAATTAGCTTTTGTGGTCTCATGCCGAGGGCTGTGATCCTGACTAGGACTTCTTTCTGGTGTAAAACTTGCTCTTTTGTTATGTTAATCTGCTTGACATTTGGCTGCCGAATGCTTGTATGTGATGCCCGACTCCTCGTGCAGGATCCTTCACTGACCTCTGGCGCTTGGCCTGTTTCGTACGAAACGGTCGGCAGTACTTCTGGTGCCGTTGAACGAAGAACGCCTTCCTCAGGCGAATTGTCGCTAATTCGATCTTTGCACGACCAACTCCAAAATACGCAGCGTCAACTGAAGATGGTTACTGCCAAGGTTGACGTTGCTCTGTCGAAGGCGTCACATGCTGCAGACTGCGAGAAATTTCTTCTCGACGAGATCGAGAATCTTGGGAAATCTCTGAAGTGTGAGTCTCTAGACCTCTTTCGCTGTGTATTGTGACTTGAGTGTGCAGGATTTGATCTTCGGTCTCTTTTCGCAGATGTGTGCCTCGACAGCGCTGCCGAAGCCCGACGCGTGAATGCGCATCTTGTTGCTGCCCAGACACATGCCAATTCTGTTGCTGACAACTTCTGGGCTGATCGGTCGAAAGCAATGAAGCTGACACTTCTTCAAGATAGGATTGCTCAAGCTGGTGTGTGATACGTCTCAAACGTATCTATAATTTTTGATGCTCCATGCTTGTTTTTACACCATTTGCCTATTGTTTCGTTACACTTAGTGGCACTTTTATGCATTTTCCAGAACTAACCTATTAACGAGTTGCCACAGTGCCAGTTCCCTGTTTTCTGCTGTTTTTGTGTTTCAAAGTGATACACGGGAAATATTCTCGGAATTGGACGAAACCACATCCTGAAGTCTTATTTTACCCGGAAGCTTCCAGAGATCCGAAGAGGAGTAGGAGGTGGGCCACAGGGGCCCCACACACACAGGTGGCGCGGCCAGGCCCCTGGTCGCGCCAGCCATGTGTGAGGAGGCCCTGGCCCTCCTCTGACACCGCCCCTTTGCCTATAAGAAGCCTCGGGACGGAAAACCCTAGGGGAGTCGGCAATTTTCCAGAAAGAGTTCCGCAGTTCCGCCGCCGCCACCGACGAATTTCGGGGGACAGAAGTCTCTGTTCTGGCACCCTGCCGGGACGGGGAAGTGCCCCCGGAGCCATCTCCATCGGTCTCCATCGCCGTCTCCGCCGTCTCCATCGACCTCACCGCCATCTCCATCAACCTTGCTGTCTCCTATGATGAGGAGGGAGTAGTTCATCCCCGGGGCTGAGGGCTCTACCGGTAGCTATGTGGTTCACCTCTCTCTCCCATGATGTGATCTTTATGTGATCGTGAGCTTTGTATCATGTTGAACAAGTACATGTTATTATTCAGATATTTTGTGTACTCTAGTGATGTTATTAAAGTAATCTATTCCTCCTGCCTTGGTGTAACGGTGACAGTGCGTGCATCATGGTGGTACTTGGTTTAGGCTATGATTGTGATCTCTTGTGGATTATGAGAATAATTATTGCTATGATAGTTTGAGTGATCTATTCCTCCTTTCATGGTGTAATGTTGACAGTGTGTGCACCGTGTTAGTACTTGGTTTAAGTTGCAATGATATCTATCTTGAGTTGTGATCTGATTTGGATGTCTCTATGAGTGGTGTTTGTCAAGTACTTGATGAACTTTAAGGGGTGCTTCTGTAGCCACTACACAATGATTAGTGTTATTCAATAGGAGAGTAATTCAGAGTGCCTTAGCAAAGAGAAGTTATTTGTTCATTCATGTTATATTGTTGGGAGTGTGTCCACTAGTGAAAGTATGATCCCTAGGCCTTGTTTCCAAGCATTGCACACCGTTTACTTGCTGTTTTGTTACATGTTTGCTCGCAGCGATATTTATTTTATACCACAGTTACTACTTATAATCATCTATACCGCTTGTATTTCACTATCTCTTCGCCGAACTAGTGCACCTATACATCTGACAAGTGTATTGGGTGTGTTGGGGACACAAGAGACTTTCTGTATCGTAATTGCAGGGTTGCTTGAGAGGGATAGCTTTGACCTCTAACCTCCCTGAGTTCGATAAACCTTGGGTGATCCACTTAAGGGAAACTTGCTGCTGTTCTACAAACCTCTGCACTTGGAGGCCCAACAAGTGTCTACAAGAATAGAAGTGCGTAGACATCAAGCTCTTTTCTGGCGCCGTTGCTGGGGAGGTAAGGTAAAAGGTACTCGCATCCTCCTGTGTGAGTGCTCGGAGTTATTTCCTTTAGATTCTGCAATTATATCTTTTTGTTTCTTGTTTTTATTTTCACTAGTTAGGCTTAATGGAAAACAAAGAGTTCTTTAGTCTTTTTCCTGATTTTAGATTTGAAGAGAAAATTGAAAATCCTTTGGAGCTTATTTCGCATAGCAATGTTATTAGTACGAATGCTTTGAATCCCGTTGTTGCTAATGCTATAGAAAAGTCTAAGCTTGGGGAAGCTGGTTTTGTTAAGCATGATATTTTTAGTCCCCCAGCTTTAGTGGAGAAAGTTTGCTCTGATGATATTTTATCTCCCCTATGTGATGTTCCTTCTTATGATGATATGTTTGAAGAATATGCTTTGCGACATAGTAGTTCTCTAGCTTGTGATGATGGGTATAATATTTTCAATTCACCTACTATTGAGGATAAAATTAGTTATGATTACAATATGCCTCCTATTTATGATGATTATGGTGATGAGAATAATTTTTCTGTTAAATCTGCTCCTACTACTATTGTTCCTGTGGTGAGTATTAATTCTTTTATGCATGTGGCTCATGATAGGGATGTTTTATGTGATGGTTATATTGTTAGTTCTATTCATGATGCTACTGAAAGTTATTATGAGAGAGGGAAACATGGTTTGATGGATCTCAACAATATTAAGTTTCCCCTCTTTATGTTGCAAATCTTGAAGTGGCACTTGTTTTATCTATCCATGCTTGCTACTATGTGCCTCGTTGATTTATTTTCTTACAAGATTCCTATGCATAGGAAGTGGTTCAGATATAAATGTCTTTCACATTTGATTTTTTATGCTCTCTATTGCTTTAAGTTCCTATATGGCGCCTTTGCCTCAAGCTCTTATATGGCGCCCACATGAGCATCTTCGCAATTTTCTGCGCCTAGCTCAAAGGCGTTAAAGAAAAGCACTCTTGGGAGATAACCCAATGTTTTCTTTTCAGTACTTTTTATTTTATTTGAGTCTTGGAAGTTATTACTACTGTAATAACCGCTCCTTATCCTTTTTATTTCGTTTTTGTGCCAAGAGAAGCCTCTAATTTGAGTGAGGTAAGATTTGGGGATATTGCTGTCCTGAAACTGTTTTCGGTGCTGCACCGTAAAAATTCGTATAAATTCTCTGTATATCTTTTGGACCTGCGATTTCTTGTGCATATGCCCCAGGTTATATCCAAACTTTTGTTAGTTGAACACTTTTTGATTTGAGCAACAGAAAATCCCTCAAAAATTCGACCTTTGTCAGCTGTTCAGTTTTGACAGATTTCTGCCAATATTTGTGTTTGCCACTTTATCGCTTTCTTTTGAGTTCTTTTGATCATGGAACTTTTGGGGAAGTTGCTACAGTAGTATTTGCTATATATGTGGTGGTTTTGAGTTGAAATCTGAAGCAAATAGAGGATTGAATATATGTTATGCTTACACTAATGTTGCTAATAGAATTGTGTTTAGTTTTGTATGAAGGAAGTTTTCAAGTGTAGGGATTGGAGAATGATGAGATGAGTTGAAGAATGGACAAAAGCTCAAGCTTGGGGATGCCCATGCATCACCCCAAGAAATATCCAAGAATTACAAGCGTCAAAGCTTGGGGATGCCCCCGAGGCACCCCTTCTTCATCGGCAAAAATCAGGTCACCTTTCAAAACACTATATTTTTATTGCTTCATGCACTATGTGTTTTTCTTGGAGCGTCAGTTGTTTTTGTTTTCAGTATTAGTTTAGTTTAGTTTGCTGCAATAAATGGTTAGATCACATCATGTTTCTTTTGGATGAGATGAACTCGCTTTTCATTTGCCAAGAACACTCTAGTTTTCACTCTTATCGTTCACCGAGTGTTCTTCTTTTTCTGCTACTGCTTTTGGTTTTCATTTTCGCCTTGATTTGCGTTCAGATCTTGTCATATCTTTTCATCAAGGTGTATTTTTTCCTCTGATCTTTATTGGTTTTCATCAAAAGAGGTGTCTTTAAAAATTTCAAATGGTGTTGGAAAAGAGAAAAAGCTTTATGCAAAAAAAAGTGGTACAAGAAGGAGCTTGTGTAGACTGCGGCCTAGGCTTTTGCATGTCATGCTTGATGTCTTTTTGATAGTATGCTTAGTGGTTTTGCTGTAGCATGACTTGTCCCAAATAACTGAGATTGCTTAATGAGCCTTTGAAAAAATCATGCGTTGTTTTTATTGTATGGAAGCATTATTTTGGTTTTCTCCTTGATGCTTTATTTGGGTTGACTTGGCGCATGCTCACACATGTTAGACTCCTACAAAGTCGCCATTAGCCTTCATGATCATTTAGTTTTTGACTTTTGATGCCATCGTATGCTTCTTTTAATGTCGCTTTGTTGCTTTGCATGATTATGGCCATTATTGCTCTCTTAGTTGGTCGCTCCCAGTCTTTTGCTAGCCCTCGCCTTGTACTGAGTATGAGCTCTACTCGTGCATCCAACTCCTAAAAGCCAAGTTTGCCATTGTGTCCACTATAAATTCCTATGCATGGTATTTGTAAGCCATTCCAAAGTAAAATTTTCGTGTGCTACCTTTCAAAAACTTTCAACTACTTCTCGTTTTGTGCCACTGTTTTTAGCTCATGGGGACGTAGTGGTCGGATTTGCTATCTTCCATATTGCTTATTCCAAAAAGAAAAAAAAAAGAAAAAAAAGAAAAAAAGGCACTCCTCCATGTTATGTGAATGTTGGTGGGCACCCGATGGAATCGGTTAGCCATGGTTTGTGAAAGGAAAAAGGTGGGGAGGAGTGCCAAGTTTTATAAAAAGAGCACAAGAGTGCCAATCTCTCTCTCAAAAACTTGCTTCATTTTTGTATGGAAGATAGTAAGAACCCCATTGCCAGTCGTTGACAAAGACAACCACCTCTCAAAATCAAGTTTTATCTCTCTGTTTTACAAATGAAAAGCTCTAGCACATGTTTAAATCACTGCTTCCCTCTGCGAAGGGCCTTTCTTTTACTTTTATGTTGAGTCACCACCTTCTTTCTTTATGCACCATTAAGAGAGCATAGTTGTCATTCTTAGTGTGATATGCATTGTCCCAAAGTTCATTGATTGACTCATATTGTTGGTTTCACTTGTTCTTAAATTATTTGTATCTAGTCGCCCTCTTAAACTTTGAGGTGTCCTATGCATTTATGTTTTGCTCTCTTTGAAGGACAAGCTGAAAACCATTTGTATGTTTTTCCTTATGATTTGAACACACGTTTGACTTTCATTGTTTCATTTTTCATGATCTTTTGTTTGTGTTCATTTGCATGTTTACAACATGGTTGCTAAGTTTCTTATTGTCAAGATTATGTCTTTCATGCCCATGTTTTAAGTTCTTATGATCCCAGCTCACAATGCTTACATATATGATCAAGATTGTGTAGGTGCATGTCAACTCAAAAATTATTTCTTTTGTTATCACTTACCTACTCGAGGACGAGCAGGAGTTAAGCTTGGGGATGCTTGATACGTCTCAAACGTATCTATAATTTTTGATGATCCATGCTTGTTTTTACACCATTTGCCTATTGTTTCGTTACACTTAGTGGCACTTTTATGCATTTTCCAGAACTAACCTATTAACGAGTTGCCACAGTGTCAGTTCCCTGTTTTCTGCTGTTTTTGTGTTTCAGAGTGATACACAGGAAATATTCTCGGAATTGGACGAAACCACATCCTGAAGTCTTATTTTACCCGGAAGCTTCCAGAGATCCGAAGAGGAGTAGGAGGTGGGCCACAGGGGCCCCACACACACAGGTGGCGCGGCCAGGCCCCTGGCCGCGCCAGCCATGTGTGAGGAGGCCCTGGCCCTCCTCTGACATCGCCCCTTCGCCTATAAGAAGCCTCGGGACGGAAAACCCTAGGGGAGTCGGCAATTTTCTAGAAAGAGTTCCGCAGTTCCGCCGCCGCCACCGACGAATTTCGGGGGACAGAAGTCTCTGTTCCGGCACCCTGCCGGGACGGGGAAGTGCCCCCGGAGCCATCTCCATCGGTCTCCATCGCCGTCTCCGCCGTCTCCATCGACCTCACCGCCATCTCCATCAACCTTGCTGTCTCCTATGATGAGGAGGGAGTAGTTCATCCCCGGGGCTGAGGGCTCTACCGGTAGCTATGTGGTTCACCTCTCTCTCCCATGATGTGATCTTTATGTGATCGTGAGCTTTGTATCATGTTGAACAAGTACATGTTATTATTCAGATATTTTGTGTACTCTAGTGATGTTATTAAAGTAATCTATTCCTCCTGCCTTGGTGTAACGGTGACAGTGCGTGCATCATGGTGGTACTTGGTTTAGGCTATGATTGTGATCTCTTGTGGATTATGAGAATAATTATTGCTATGATAGTTTGAGTGATCTATTCCTCCTTTCATGGTGTAATGTTGACAGTGTGTGCACCGTGTTAGTACTTGGTTTAAGTTGCAATGATATCTATCTTGAGTTGTGATCTGATTTGGATGTCTCTATGAGTGGTGTTTGTCAAGTACTTGATGAACTTTAAGGGGTGCTTCTGTAGCCACTACACAATGATTAGTGTTATTCAATAGGAGAGTAATTCAGAGTGCCTTAGCAAAGAGAAGTTATTTGTTCATTCATGTTATATTGTTGGGAGTGTGTCCACTAGTGAAAGTATGATCCCTAGGCCTTGTTTCCAAGCATTGCACACCGTTTACTTGCTGTTTTGTTACATGTTTGCTCGCAGCGATATTTATTTTATACCATAGTTACTACTTATAATCATCTATACCGCTTGTATTTCACTATCTCTTCGCCGAACTAGTGCACCTATACATCTGACAAGTGTATTGGGTGTGTTGGGGATACAAGAGACTTTCTGTATCGTAATTGCAGGGTTGCTTGAGAGGGATAGCTTTGACCTCTAACCTCCCTGAGTTCGATAAACCTTGGGTGATCCACTTAAGGGAAACTTGCTGCTGTTCTACAAACCTCTGCACTTGGAGGCCCAACAAGTGTCTACAAGAATAGAAGTGCGTAGACATCAGTGTGTTGTCTGAGACGAGCCGAAGCGCCCTCGCGCTGGTTCACCAGGTGATGTTCCCTTTGAACAATCAGCCCGAAGGCCTGCCGGCATTGCTCGAGCGATTCGAGAATGGGAATGCTGTGTATTCCTTTGTCCGGGAACACTTGCGCTGCGGGGCTGTGGTCGCGCTTGCTTTCGTGCGTGCTCACTACCCTGAGATCGACCTGGAGCTTCTGAAGACACTTCCTCCGTCGCCCAGTGGTCGCTATAATATGGAGCACCACTACGCTGCTTGTAGAGGCACAGGCGACTGTATCGCTCGACAGATTGTCGTCGAAAGTGATCGACAGAGAGCGAACCAGGGTGCTGCTGCGCCATGAACTAGTCCTATGGCTGTGTTTGTACCTTCACTCTGTGTATGTATTGTGTATATGTGTCCTTATTTGTCTGCGGCAAAAAGGCGGAGATTTCGAGCGTACATCAGGAGGGCGAAAAATCACCGAACGTAGGTCGAGAGAAACGCAACCCTCGATCGTAGGTCGAGAGAGCGCAGCCCCCGAGCGTGGGCGAAGCCCCCGAGCGTGGGTCGAAAGGCCAAGCCCCCGAGCGTGGGCGAAGCCCCCGAGCGTGGGTCGAAAGGCCAAGCCCCCGAGCGTAGGCGAAGCCCCCGAGCGTGGGTCAAAAGGCCAAGCCCCCGAGCGTGGGTCGAAAGGCCAAGCCCCCGAGCGTAAGCGAAGCCCCCGAGCGTAAGCGAAGCCCCCGAGCGTGGGTCAAAAGGCTGAGCCCCCAAGCGTAGGCGAAGCCCCCGAGCGTGGGTCGAAAGGCTGAGCCCCCGAGCGTAGGCGAAGCCCCCGAGCGTGGGTCGAAAGGCTGAGCCCCCGAGCGTAGGCGAAGTCCCCGAGCGTGGGTCGAAAGGCTGAGCCCCCGAGCGTAGGCGAAGCCCCCGAGCGTGGGTCGAAAGGCTGAGCCCCCGAGCGTAGGCGAAGCCCCCGAGCGTGGGTCGAAAGGCTGAGCCCCCGAGCATAGGCGAAGTCCCCGAGCGTACACAGATGTCGAATTATAGGACGAGGAATTTGAATTTTATTGCTTGGTGCCGAAGGCACAATGTTGGGCGCGGACTGCTGCCGATGCTTGATTACATAGTAGAGGGGGTAGAGGAGACAACTTTGCTAGCTAAGGATAGAAGCGGCACAACTGCGCGGCGTTCCATGGGTTCTCTACGTATTTCCCCGTTTTCGGGTTACGTAGGCGGTATGCCCCTCCCGGGATAACCTCATGGACAAGGTACGGGCCTTCCCATGGTGGCTCCAGCTTCGACGTGCTTGTCTGCTTGAGGCGGAGCACGAGGTTGCCCGGCTCGAATGAGCGTCCGCGTACCCGTCTGCTGTGGTAGTTGCGGAGGCTCTGTTGGTAGACCGCCGATCGAACGAGGGCGACATCTCGAGCTTCATCTAGCAGGTCTTGGGCGTCTGTTAATGCCTTGTCTGCATCTTCCTCGACGTAGGCAGCGACGCGGGGCGCGCTGTAGCGTACATCCGTGGGTAACACTGCTTCTGCTCCGAAAAGCAGGAAGAAAGGTGTGTAGCCCGTCGAAGAGTTGGGCGTTATTCGCAGGCTCCATAGCACCGAAGGCAGTTCCTCGACCCAGGCGCGTGCTGCACGCTTGAGGGGTCGAAGTAGTCGCTTCTTCAGGCCTCCGCATACAAGTCCGTTGGCTTTTTCGACCTGTCCATTAGACTTGGGGTGCGCCACCGAAGCGTATTTGAGCTTGATGCCGAGGTTTTTGGCGAAGTCCTGGAATTCGCCCGAAGTGAAGTTGGTGCCGTTGTCGGTGATGATGCTGTTCGGGACGCCGTACCGGTAGACGATGGACTCGAAGAATTTGACCGCCGTGGTCGCCTCTTGGTTGGTGACTGGGACAGCTTCTATCCACTTGGAGAACTTGTCCACTGCGACTAGAAGGTAAGTATGACCTCCTCGGGATGATTTGGGGAGAGGCCCTACTTGATCGAGCCCCCATTGTGCGAAGGGCCAGGCCACAGGGATGGTGTGCAGCTCGGACGCCGGCGCGTGCGGCTTGGTGGCGAATAACTGGCATGCTTCGCAGTGCTGGACGATGTTCCTGGCATCGTAGAGGGCGGATAGCCAGTAGAATCCGGACCGAAAAGCCTTGGCCACGAGGGTTCGGCTGCAGGCGTGGTGCCCACATGTTCCTTCGTGGATTTCTCGAAGGAGAGCAATCCCATCTTCCTGCGCTATGCACCGTTGGAGCACCTCTGTGGTGTTGCGCTTGTAGAGCTCCCCGTTGATTATCGTGAAGGCCT
This sequence comes from Dactylis glomerata, assembly GCA_007115705.1. NCBI lineage: Eukaryota > Viridiplantae > Streptophyta > Magnoliopsida > Poales > Poaceae > Dactylis > Dactylis glomerata. Next base: position 108,849 of record QXEO01001819.1, read on the forward strand.
TGGAGCGCCGCATGACTTGGCGGCGATGGATGGGATCTTCTGGGAGTTCGCCCCGTATCAGGTATGCCAAGTACGGTTTCGTCCATGTGGCTTCGACGAGCATGACTGTGGCTGCGTCTTTCGGGAGATCTTCTGTTCCTGTTGCTTGGGCGGTGCTGGCCTGCCGAGCCCCCGAGCGTGTTACGAACGCCGGGTCGGTCGTTGGTTTGATCTTGACGGAGCGCTCGAATATCTCTTCGAAGAAGACTCCAGGTGGTATCGAGAGGCACCTGGACCCGATATTGGCCAGGTTGTCGGCCTCCTCATTGCTTTCCCTGCCGATGTGCGTTACTTCACAGCCCTCGAATTCGCCTTCTAGCTTGTCGTACATAGCGCGGTATGCGATCATGTTCGCGCAGGTAGCGTCGCATTCTTTCATGACTTGCTGGGCGATGAGGTTCGAGTCTCCATGAATCTTGATGCGGGTGGCCCCGCAGGCCTTCGCCATGCGCATGCCATGGAGGACGGCTTCGTACTCAGCCTCGTTGTTGGAGGGATTCGGGAAGCGCATGCGAAGGACGTAGCGCATCCTGTCCCCTTGCGGTGACACCAGGACCACTCCTGCTCCTGCCCCCGAACACCGTTTGGACCCGTCGACGAATATGGTCCAGCTGTTCGACAGGTCTGGGAGCTCGGGCATCTGGGCTTCTGTCCACTCGGCTATGAAGTCCGGTAGGACCTGTGACTTGATTGCGGACTGGCGCTGGTACGTGATCTCCCAGGGACCCAGCGTGATTCCCCATAGCGATACACGCCCTGTGGCGTCTGGGTTGTTGAGGATGCTGGAAACTGGATTTGAAGCCACCACTATGATGGAGTGGCATTCGAAGTAGTGTGGCAGCTTCTTCCCCGTCATATAGATAGCGTATGCTAGCTTCTGATAATGGGGGTACCTTTGCTTGGTCGGGGATAAGACTTCGCTTAGGTAGTACACAGGCCTCTGTACTCCGTGCTCCTTGCCTTCCTCTGCGCGTTCGACCACGAGTACCGAACTGACAACTTGATTTGTAGCCGCAATGTATAGCAACATCGGCTCTTTTTCTCGAGGTGTGATGAGAACTGGGGAGGTCGACAGACGATGCTTGAGGTCATCGAACACGGCTTGCGCCTCTTCAGTCCATGTGAAGTTGTCTGTTTTCCGGAGCAGCCGATAAAAAGGGAGTGCTTTTTCGCCAAGCTTGCTGATGAAGCGGCTAAGCGCTGCGAGTCGACCTGTCAACTGCTGGACATGTCGAAGCGTCTTTGGAGGCTGCATATTGATGATGGCATGTATCTTCTCTGGGTTGCCTTCGATCCCTCTCTCGGAGATTAGGTAGCCCAGCAGTTGGCCGGTGGGTACCCCGAAAGAGCACTTCTTCGGGTTAAGCTTGATGCTATATCTGTCGAGGTTGGCGAAGGTTTCTCGAAGGTCATCGAGCAGGCTGTCTGCTTTCGCGGTCTTGATGACGATGTCGTCGACATAAACTTCGACGTTGCGGCCGATTTGTTCCTTCAGGCACGCCTGCATACACCGTTGATAGGTGGCTCCGGCGTTCTTGAGCCCGAAGGGCATCGTCATGTAGCAGTATACCCCGTGTGGGGTGATGAACGCCGTCTTGTCTTCGTCTTCTACTTTCAGCCGTATCTGATTATACCCAGAGTAGGCGTCGAGGAACGAAAGTCGTTCGCATCCTGCCGTGGAGTCGATGATCTGGTCGATTCGGGGCAGGGGAAAGTAATCCTTCGGGCAGTGCTTGTTTAGGGCGGTGAAGTCGATACACATCCTGTAGATCTTGGGGTCCTTCTTCTCCACCATGACTGGTGGTGAGAGCCACGTGGCTTCCTTGATCTCTCTGATGAACTTGGCTTCGAGGAGGCGGTTGATTTCTTCGCCCATCGATTTGGCCCTTTCTGGATTATACCGGCGCATAGACTGCTTGACCGGTTTCGTGTTGGGAAAGATCTTGAGCTCGTGCTCGGCGAGTTCCCTAGGGATGCCTGACATATCTGCTGGACACCAGGCGAACATCCTCCAGTGCTCACGGAGGAACTCGACGAGCGCGCTTTCCTATGCGGGGGAAAGGGAGTTCGACACCCGCGCCGTCTTGGTTGGATCCGTCGGGTGGATCTGGTGCTCTCGGGTGTCCTTGGTGGCATCGAACGACAGTTCTGGGGCGTTCTGCTGCGACGGTGGATCGATGTCCATCACAGTGGCTTCCCGAATATGGTGCAGCTCCTCGTGCACCCCGAAGGTTTGGGACATGGTATTGAAGTCCTTGTCGCAGTTTTCGGATCGGGCGAAGCTGCCGCTGATCGTCAGTGGTCCCCTGTTTGCGGGCATCCGCAACTTGAGGTAAGCGTAGTGGGGTACCGCCATAAATCGGGCGAACGCTGGCCGCCCGAGGATAGCATGGTACTGTGAGGGCCAGTCAACCACCTCGAATTCGATCTTCTCCTTTCTGAAGTTTGCTGGAGTGCCGAAAATGACATCGAGATGTATCGCCCCCAATGGGTACGTCGGCTTCCCTGGGACGATTCCGTGGAAGGAAGTCTCCGTTGGCAGGAGATTGTTTAGCGGGATCTTGATCTTTCGCAGTGTGTCTGCGTAGATGAGGTTCAAGCTGCTGCCCCCGTCCATGAACACCTTTTTCGAGGTGAAACCCCCTATCTGTGCCTCGAGAACCAGAGCATGGTGTCCTGGGCGTGGGATCTTCGGTGGATGATCTGACCGGTCGAAACCGATCGGATGTTCGGACCAATTCAGGTATTCGGGAGTTGCCGGTGGCGCGTGTTCGGCGTGAAACACTTCTCTTGCGCGTTTTCGCTGAACTTTATTCGTCGGGCGCCCCCTCTGGATCATGGGCACGAAACCTCTTGGCGGCGGGAACTCTTCTTCCTCGTTGGCCGGCTGTCGCTGCTCGACATGCTGGATCGTGGCGGCCTGGTGGCCCTGCTGTACAACGTTTGCTGGTGGGTTCGGCGGTGGTGGTGGAGCGTTGTAGGCTATCGCCCCTGCCACTGGTTGCTCAGTGCCCATCCTCTCCTGAAGTGCCCGGTTGAGCCAAAGGAATTCCCTACACTCGATGAGGAGGTGTGCAGGTCTTCGTACTCCGTCTTTGTCGAGGTACGTATGCCTTGGACATCCGCTATCGAGCATCTCCTCTGCCGACATCTGTGGCTGCCGTCGGCGCCACTCCTTGCTTGGTTTCGAGGCGCTTCTGCTGCTGCTACCGTGGTAATTGTTTCCTTGCCGCGGTAAGTCGCGGTTGTCTTCACGATCTTCGTGTATGTAGCCTGCTGCTACCATGTCCGTGTTCTCCATGTTGTCGTAGCGATTCCGATGACCCTTCTTTCGGGACCCGAAGTGGAACTGGTCTTTCGCGTCGACGTCGCGTTCTGCTGATCGGCGGCGACTTCTGGGAGCCGCGATGGAGTCTTCGCCATCAGCCCACTCATTCGCCAAGCTCATGAGGTGGTCGACAGTCCTTGGCTTGCAGCGTCCAAGCTCTTCCTTGAAGTCGCGTCTGAAGAGGCCGTCGCGAAAGGCGTCGATGGCCCTTTCGGGCGAGATATTTTCCGTCGTGTTCCGGAGGCTGATCCACCGTGAGATGTATGATCTCAGGTTTTCTCCGGTTCTTTGCACGCATAGGCGTAGTTCTTCGAACGACGTAGGTCGTCGCGAAGTGCCTCGGAAGTTAGCGATGAACGCTTGCCGAAATTCTTCCCAAGAGCGAATGCTATCTGGGGCGAGATTATTCAGCCATGCCCTTGCGTTATCCTTTAGATGCAGTGACAGCAACTGGAGGGCATTGTCTCTAGATCCGCCGCTGATTTTTACAGCCGTTATGAAATCATCGAGCCAAATTCGGGGGTCCTGCTGCCCGTTGAACTTGACTACGCCATCGCTGAGCTTGATTCCCTTCGGCAATGGTGCGGAGCGGATTAAAAGGCTAAAGCAATCTGCCCCGCACAGTCCATCGTTGGTGCCGCCGAATGTCTCCGCCTCGCGGTCTCCCTCGAAGCGGCGCGCTTCGCGCCGCGCTCGCGCTTGGTCGACCCTGTTCTGGGCCAGACCATGCCGAAGCTCTCCGTTGAGAGGTTCGACTGCTTGCGTCCGAGGCGCTACGGGTGGCACCGGTGCTGGGTGCCTAGCTTGCTCCGCCAGTGGGGCGGTTCTCCTTGCTGTCGCGTCATGTCCTGAATCGGGCGTGCCTTGGAGCACCCTTACTCCTTCGAGTGCCAGATTTCTCAGGTGTCGCATATGGTCATCGCCGTTGGATGCGTTCGCGGCAATGTATGCCGCCGCGGCCATGATCGCAGCCTCCTTGGTCTTGGGCATCAGTTCGGTCTCGTTGAACTCTGCCTCTAAGTTTCGGGTGATATTATGCATATCGCCCCCGGCTGAGTGCGTGACCTCGATCTATGCTGGACGCTCGATGAGTAATGAGACGATCTTTCGGCCCGTCTTCTGCTGGACGCATCGGCCTCCTCTCTGCGCCGTTCCAGCACTCGTCTGTCTGCACTGATCTGGTCCTTCTGTTCCTGAACGACGAACCGGAGTGCAGCCAGATCGCTCGGGCTTGGGTTGGGACCGAAGTTCACCTCGCCCGCATAAACCCTTCTCGCGAACCGGATTTGGTCAAGCGTGACCACCTGGCGGCCGCTATCTGCCCGGTTTCGGTCGTCGTTGTCTCTGTTCTTGTTTCCGTCGCCGTGCGATGCCATCATGCAATGGCCCCCGGTCCACGGGGCCGAATCGTCACTGATTTCGCCCAGCGCTGGAGGGCAGACGTCGTCGCTCTCGACATAGGGCCCGACTTCGATCATGAAGTCCGAATCGTAATCGGCCACATAGCCATCGCTAGATGCAGCAGATTCGCAGTGTGAAGCAGAGCTTGCCGAATTGCCTATCTTCCCCTTAGCTTCGGGGTAGATATCGTCGTCGTCGTCTGAGCATGTGTAGTCCGAATATAACCCTTCGACGTAATCAGGATCATACGGTGCAGCGCGGAGCGTGAGGGCAGTGAGAGCCTGATTGCACTCAGATATCGTCGGGTAGACAGCTGTTGTGCCCCCCCCCCCCGAGGATCTTCACAGCCGGCGATCTCATGAGATGAGAAATGTCCGGCGCCCACGTAGTGGTATGCGTCGCAGTCGACGCAGTATGCGGTGGTCGGGGATGGAGGTGGATCTTCGAAATCGTTCGACCCTACTGATGGGGTCGAAGTTTTCAGCTTCGGTTCCTCCTCCGATGGCGCTAGTAGCGCGCTTGCCGAAAGCTTGCCCCCGACGGCTCGTGGTGTCATCGTTTCGGCCACGAGCGGAGCCGATTCGCCGATGGAGAGCAGTTCCATTGCTCCATTGCTATCCACGTGGAAGTTGAACAGTCCGAAAGCCATGTCATAGCCTTCGGACGCTACTCCTGTCGCGCTTGAGATGGGGTCGATGACGTTCGCCGCTGGAGCGAGCTTGGCAGCGCTTGGCGAAATATGGCTGACGATGATGGAATCAGCGGCGTCGACGCCTGGTTCCGCTGAGTTGGCATTGACGACAGCCGGCACAGCGATGCCGACAACGGTGTCGGTGTCGATCTTGGAAGTGGTATCGACGTTGGTCGGCACAGCGATGCCGACGATGGTGTCGATGCCGATCTTGGAGGTGGTTGGTGATGGAGCCGGCGAATCCGTAGATCCAGATCCCGTCGTCCCCACGGTCGGCGCCAATTGACGGGGTTTATCCTCGGCAATGCCCATGTCGAAGGGCTTTCGATCTGGGAAGCGTATTGGGGACCTGGCAAACTCGACGGCGATCAGACGAAAGCAAAGGAACACAGGTTTTACCCAGGTTCAGCCCCCTCGAAAGGTAAAAGGCCTACGTCCTGCTTGTCTGACTTTGTATTGATGATGTGGTGGTGATGAAGGTGGTACAATGGCGGCGTAGACTAGATCTAGCCAAAACAGAGAGCTCTAAATTGTTGAGCGCTCTGGCGTGAGGTGGGTGGAAAAGTGTCTAGGCCTTCGAGACCTCCCTCCCAGCCTTTTATATATGAAAGCCGGGTCTCAGGATTGTCTCTCAAGCCAAGTACAGATCGGATCGACGATGGAAACGAAAACCTAATCTATCTCCAAATCCTCGGGTCCTTGCTTGCACGCCAAGTTTAAGCTCCTGGGCCACGCTAGACCGTTGTCTTGATGGGCCTCAAGAGCCTTTCGATAGACACCCTTCCTGGACCGAAAACCAGGTAGGCGAATATCGGGGGCCCGTTTGTCATTTCTTCGTCACTTGCAGACATATGCTAGTGATCCTAATATTAGTATTCCTCAAGCAGGATTTGGTTCTTATGTTGCTAATCATTTAATTAAAGAAAAGACTGATAGGAATAACAAAGAAGCCATGATTTCATCTAAGTTTGGGGATGTGTGGGAACCAAAAATAAAAGGAACAATATGAAAAACAAACTTGGCGTCCAATACTTGATTTAGGATGTAGTGTGAATTCTCTTGGTAGAGTGAATGATGTTTTGGTTGAGTTGCACATGACCTTTGTACCTGTTAATTTTATTACTATGGACATGGAGAGTAAAATCTCTAGTCCTATATTCTTGGTAGACATTTTTGGAGAACTACATCAGTTATATTTTATATAAAAGAATGAAATATAAAATTTCAATTCCCACATAAAAAAATGCATGGATCATTTACTAAGAAAAAACGGGAGCAAAGAAGAATTGCCCCATAGTTTGTTTACCTCTTGAAAATAAAAAGGAGTTGTACCGTAGAGTGTGGACATATGGCTCCTGAGCTCTAGTGAACTTGTTTTTTGAAAATTTTGAAAATGCTATTTAAAAGTTTTGAAAAATTCGAAATCAAAATTTTGGATGTAGATAATAATAAGATTTACTAGTGTGAATTAATTCAAGTCTAAATTCGTTGTATTTGAGGCTCAGCAAAAAAGATAAATATGCAGATCTGAGTGTGATGAACAGTGCACATATTGAAAGTTTGAAATTTTATCAGATTTGTCTTTTTTCTGTAGCCTAGAATACACCGAATTTTGAGCTGAGATTTTGCAGGATTGTAGATCTCAAAAGTTATCTACAACCAGAATTTTTATTTCGAATTTTTGAAAATTTTAAATATCATTTTCAATTTTTTTTTAAACGAGCTCACTGGAGCTCGGGAGCTATTTGTGGTTTCCGCCGTACTGTTTTCCCTAAATAAAAGGTTAAAGATTGTGTGCACTGGGCTCTTTAGATACCGTGGTGGGCTTTCTATCTTTGAAGAAAAAAATTGGGCTTTATTCCAAATGTCCAGTCGCAGTGTGCTCTCTACTCTCGACTCGGCCGCTCCGACTCTTCCCCAATCCCCACCCAAACCGCGAACGGACCATGGCGCCGCCACCTTCGCTGGTCGACGACGTCACCGCCGAGATCTTCCTCCGCCTCCCGCCGGACGAGCCAGAGCACCTCTTCCGCGCCGCCCTCGTCTGTAAGCCGTGGCTCCGCATCATCCGCGACCCCGGCTTCCGCCGCCGCTACCGCGACTTCCACGGCGCCCCTCCCCTCCTCGGCTTCCTCCACCGCCTCCCGGTCATCAAAGGGGACCCGCCTGCCCGCTTCGCCTCCACCACGTCGATGCCAGAGTTCCCGCACCCGGGGTCCGACGGCCGCCGCACGCGCCCCCTCGACTGCCGCCACGGCCGCGTCCTCCTCCACATGCTCGAGCACGGCGACAACCCTTACCTCGTCTGGGACCCCGTCACAGGCGACCGGCACTGGCTGCCGCCCGAGCCGGAGGAAATCGACTGGCTCATCTACTCCGCCGCGGTGCTCTGCGCCGCCGACGGCTGCGACGACCACCTCGACTGCCACGGCGGCCCCTTCCGCGTCGTCTTCATGGCCACCCATGACTACAAGGACATCATACTTGCGAGCGTCTACTCGTCGGAGACGGGTGCGTGGAGCGTGCCAGCATGCCTTGACACCACCTGTGAAGCCTTTGCCCAGCACATGCTGCGAGAGCAACGTGCACGACCCTACTACACACCCTATCTCCATCCCAAGCGAGGCACCCTCGTCGGAGATGCACTCTACTTCACACTCCGCGCAGGCAACGCAATCGTCAAGTATGACCTGGGCAAGGATCGCTTATCCATGATTGACACCCCGCCGGCACCATACGAGTACTACATTGCCCTAATGGCGATGGAGGACAGCACTTCACTGGGCTTTGCCTACATTCAGGGCTCCAGCCTTTGTGCGTGGTCAAGGAAGGTGGTTGCAGAAGAAGCTGCAGAATGGGTACAATATAGGGTCATCGAGCTGGAGAAAACAGTACCTGTTGCCAATCCTGACGAAGAACCACATGTGGTCGGCTCTGCAGAGGGTGTGGGTGTCATCTTCGTTAGCTCGGGTGCTGGCTTGTTCACGGTCAAGCTTAATTCTGGGCAGGTTAAGAAGGTCGATGAGCCTGGAGTCTACTTTAGCGCCCTACCCTACATGAGCTTCTACCTTCCAGGTATCATACCAGCCCTTGCGTCTTGTCTGCTGTCTTGCAGTTTCGTTGTAGCTTCTGTATGTTTGCCGAATTTGTTGGTTGTGGTTTGTGAATAATCATAATGCTAGCAATATGTGTTCAATCATATTCTCATATGGAGCTTCCATGTTCAATTCTCTGTGCTAGAGAGAGAACTTAATGTGTGGCACTGCAAAACAGAAACTTAGTATCATTATATGTTTCATTTTCATGCTTAAAATATTTGGAGATAATCCAATCTGAATACTCATAGTCACTTTTTGCTAGGATTTATAGAATGATTTTTTTTTCTGATATGGCTTGGAACAAGCTTAGTAATTTTGGATAACTTGTATCTTGTGACCAGCAAATGGTCTGATTTGTGCTTGTTCTTCATTTTCACAATATTCATCAGTATATATATACTCTTTTCAAAATATTCTTCAGATTTGAAATTAGATGTACTATTTTTTATGTATTCCTAATGCTTTATCAAAACATTTGGTTTGTTTTTAAACAATGAGTTTGGTGTTTTGTTGGAATTTCATCGTTTATTTCACTTCTCATGCTCGCAGGAACAGACAATGGTGGTGGACATGATGCAGCTGATCTTCCACATAATGCTTAAGAGGATTGTTCCCATTATATATGCTATTGCGATGTACTGGTTGAGCAGGTAAGCATACCTCTTGCTCTTGCATGTATGTTAAGGTGTTGGACCTATTCCTTCAAATAATGTAGTGCTGTCTTTTTTACTGCCATTTCTCTAGTTCCAAGTTGCAAGAGAGGAGTCTTTAAGATTTTCTCTACAACTCTTTCCTTCAAATAATGCATGTATGTCGCCCACCTGGTTGCCTCTTATGCTTTGATGGCAGGCTGCGTCTTGACTCTTTTCTCCAGGCCCTGCTTCCTCGTCACTTCCTCAGCAGCTCTCCATTCTATTCTTCAAGCTTACATCCACCTGCTTTCTTTTACTTGCTGATGTTTTACCACCCTTCTCTCTACTGGATGTGCTTTTTCGATTGCCTTTCGTTCCAGCCAGCTGCCTTGAATTCAGTTTACCTCTTCCGTAATACTCCCCCAGTTCATTTTCGTAGTGTGGTTTTTTTTTCTCTAGCTTCTCCGATGACTGGTGAACTAGGAAAAGTTTTCCCCATCCCCTATTCGCGCATATGCTCATTCCTGCTCACAAAGAAGAATGCTACCACTGTGCTTTGGGGATATATTTCTTTTTCAATTTTTACTTGTTGCTACATTGTGTTTAACTTTTTTATGTGGTTAAGGGTCTATTGAGTCATTGTGTAACATGCATGTTGGTCCCGTCTACACAAGTCATCATTGATATAATAACAATACCTGACCATTTGGGCTCAATTTTCGTTTATTTATAGACTTAAAGTTATGCCACTTCACATTGCTTCTTATTTTGATCATTGTGATAAATTGTTTTGCTTGCAGTTAGCGTGGTTTTATTGACAGCTATTCTAGTGCTAGGCTGTTTGGATAAACATTTCCTCAACATGTTGCTTGTTGTTCCCCAACTTTCATATATATTTAATTGACCATGAGCCAGTAATATAATTTAGCTGCTCAAAAGCTATATGTAGCTATGCTTTATGTGCAGTCTAATATCTTCAATTGTAGCCACCTGGATGTTAACACAGGATAAAAAATGGCATGACTAGATTCATCTTAAAAACTGCTTTCATGACCAATAGCATTTTGTATTTTTCAAAATGTTACTAGATGTTTGCCCTCTCTTCCATCCATCTTGTTTCCTTTTTGTTCACCTCCTTAGTACTCCCCAAGTTCCTTATGTTAGTGTGGCTCTTCTTCCTCTAGCCCCTCCATTGACTGATGACTTTGAACTGTTACTCATTCTCTGTTTGTGCATATGTTTGTGCCTGCTCAGAGATGAGACTGCTGTCATGCTAAGTAGTAGCAAATGAACTAACCCTTTGCCATGCTTTGGGGATATATTTCTGTTTTAATTTTAGAGGTTTACTCGTTGCTGCATCACCTTGATATCTTTTTTTTCTATGGGTATGAGTATCAAGTCCTAGTGTTATTTGCACGCTGTAATTACTAGCATTAACTAAGTATTTCTTTTCAAATTTCCTTTATTTATACCGACTTATAGGTTTGCCATTTCGCGTTCCTGCTTATTTTGGATCTTCATGATACCTTAGAGAACTAATTATAGCCACAATACTTGAACATATGCCTTCGCTAAAACTTATACCTCTGTTTATCGTTTTGCACTTCTGCTTGCAGTAATCTTAGTTTTATGCAAGATTATTCTAGTTTTAGGGTAAGAAAAATCTCAGCATGTCACTTGTTATCCACCAGATTTGCATGGTTCAAACTATATGTGGGCTATGCTTTATATGTTCTTTAGTGTTGGCCACCATGGTTATTGTTCATGTCAAACACAGGATCAAAACGACACAACTAGATAACTAGCAACATGTTTTATTTTTTAATTGCATGTTATCAGTAAAGTATTGTTGAAAGTACTCCTTGATGCTGTGTAGAGTAAAAATTGGCAGTCATTTTGGATCTAAGAAATTATCAATTAATAAGATGATGCACGGTCCTTGCTTGATGCTTGTACTGCATGAATAAATTGGCAGGCGTTTTAGTGACTAGCTAGCTCTTACATTTCTGTAAGTAGCCTATGAGCCAGTCAGATGTTTATGCTTTCCTACTCCAGGAGCCCTCATATGCCAAAACCTTCTTTTGGCCTATACTCAGACTAGTGTAGCCCAAATTTTCTAATGTAAGTTGAAAGTGTACTACCAGACTACAAATTACCTATTGCTGTTTGAGTTTCAGATGTTGGTTTTGTCTAATAATGTTGAGTTGATTAAACTTTGGAGCTTTCGGCATGATTTCCACTACTTGTGAAGCTACTGGTTTCTTTTGAGTCGTACAAAAATATATGAGAATAACTCGAAGAACTTTTCCTGATTGAATAGTACAAATTTCTTTGATTGATGGTATGACTTTGCTCTGCAGGTACCTACAGTTACATTTTGGTGGCTGAGATGCAGACACAGGCTCTTAGGTGTAGTTTCTTCCATCTGCATGCTGCATCGGTCAGCTTTGAAGTGCACTGGATAAGAATCAATTGCTTAATTTGTTAACTTCTGTCTGTTATCTAATTTCCGTTGACATTCGTCAACTGCCTTAAAGGTTGAGGGCACGATTGACTTGGTTCGCTTAATCAGTACTTGTGGCAAACTGACCTGTGAACTGATCTTGCTTGCATTTTATTGAGTGTGTTTTTTGTTGAACTTCTAGCTGGTTCGGAACTCATTTTTTTGAGGCTTAGTTCTGACTAGTGAGCATCGAATCACATTAGTAGTCTGGCTGGCCTAGGAGTTGTGATGAAGCTCTTGTATGCTGAATTGCACCTGCCTTTCGCTACTGCATAAATAGCTGCAGAATGTTTTGCTTTCTTTTGAGATGATGTGAAGGCCTGGATGGGCTGCCTAAATTTTGAGTTTTTAAGAAATAAAATGTCTCACTTCTTCCTTACAAAAGAAATAGGATGAATAATCTGGTTGTTGTGATCAGGACTAGGATAGATGAACCAAGGCCAAAGTAGTAACTAATAGCAAGGATTTTCCTCTACATATTGATAGAACTTGTATTATCAGTAGTTCTTTAATTATGTATGCATCTAATTTTTTAAGAGTTAGCTTAAGAAACATATATTCTTCTTCCTTGCAAAAAAGACTGCAATTTTTTGATTTGCTAAATCAATTGACATTATATTGAGGATGCACCTACAATTACAGCCGTTCAGCAATCATATAACTATCTAATGATCGACAAGCTGTTCAAATCACTTTTTTTCTCTCTCCTATAAACGGAGGAGGTTCCACCTGCTGCTACTGCCCGGACAACATCACAAGGAGGAGGAGCTGGCAACTGCGGCTGCTCTCGATTTCTTCGCCTCCATCTCCCCTCTTACCATCTACCATTGCTTCAGAACTGCTGCAGGGACGGTGAGACTCATAATTTTCCATGTGCAAGCACTTAAAAATGGTTTACGAGGGCAGTGCGACATTTGATTTCACAGCAAATTTAATTACTATGACTTCGCAGCTCTTATATGAGTCCGGCCATGTGATGTGTTTCAGCGAACAAATGACAAGTCGTAGTGTGGTAGTGTGGCTGTGGTAGTGTCTACAGCCAATTTTGCTACTCTCTCTCCGACCTATATTATCTTTCACAAATCTCTACTACTCCCTCCGACCCATAATACTCTTCGCTAATGTGGATGTATTTAGACACATTTTAGTGATAGATACATCCGTATTAATGAAGAGTAATATGGGTTGGAGGGAGTACTATAATGCACCAGTTTTGAAATTTGAATTTCAATCCCACCTTCACTTCCCGCCAGACCAACACAGTCACTTTTAACCGTTGATTTCGATGCTTGTATTGATATCCACCCTTTATCATTTCACGCTTCGGCAGATCGGACGGCTGAAAGTTGTTGGATTCGCCACTTCTCCCTTCCCGCTCTCTCCCCGGCGCACATACTCTGGAAGCTGCTTGCTTCTTCCCGATAGCTCTACATTCTACGGCGCTGGGATTATTTATTTTCAAAATAAAACCCACCGCCGTCGGCGCGCTCTCTTGTACTGGATAGCCTCCACTTCCCGCGCAAACACACCGTCCATCCTAATCCCATCGCTCATGTCTCAGCTGCTCACATCTCACTACTGCTCTATATTCATCTTCCTTGTGCCGCCGGCCACGCTTACATACTTCAACGACTTTATTGCTGACAAGGGTATAGATAATAGAGCCCGTCGGTTGAGTATCCCTGAGGCCCGTTAAGCTAGGCCTAATTGTAATACTAATCGAAATACGAGTTCATGTCGTATGTCAATATTGTAATCTGTGTCGGATCCCACCCGCTCCTCGAGACCTGACCACCTATATATAGGGGCCAGGAGGAGACGGTGTGGGACAGATTGAAAGCAAGCTAGGTTCTACACCCACGTTTACTTTCATAGCCACCTTGTTTTGACTGAGTTTACCTTCGAGTTTATCCGACGGCCTGTCTCCCCGACCCTAAGTCCTTCATCTAGGACATTTGTCAAGTTTAACCCTCGTCAATTGGCGCCGACCGTGGGGACTCTGGGCATTGGAATCATGAATTCGACGGTTTTTTCACTTTTAGCCAATAGCAATCCAGAAGTCGACGAAAATCAAGAGATGGAATTGACGTTTGGAAGTCTAAGCTTCTACATCGGACCTTCGGATTCAACTCGCCTTTTGGATCCGATGAAATCAGTTCCGTCGGCGGGCAAAACAGAGAGGATGACATCATCTGGATCATCTGTAGGCTCTTCTAGAGAGGCAAACTCGCCAGTCAGCTTAGCAGCAACAGAAAATTGGCAGGAAAAATTAGAGGAACCCGACGAAACCGGGCAAAAGACCATTGTGGAAGCAGCAGTGGACAAATCAAGGGTGAAAGGATCGGTACGGGCGACTAGAGGGGGGGGTGAATAGGCGCTAAGTCATTTTTTAATCTTTTTCAAATTTAAGGCTTGACACAAAGTGAATTCACTAGATGTGCAACTAGGTGAATTTCCTATGAGTGGCAAGCATGCAAGTAAACAAGTAACTAGCAAGATACAAGTAAGGGAAAGAAATAACCGAAGAGTGGAGACCGGAGACACAAGGATGTATTCCCGTAGTTCCTTCCTTTTGAGGGGAAGTACGTCTACGTTGGAGAGGTGTGGTGACACGAAGTCTACCAACGCCACAAAAGCTCACCTTGTTCTCCGGTGAGCAACCCACGGAGGCTAGCTCGTTTCCACTAAGCGGTGGTATGGGGGGAACCACGAATCCCTTACACGGAGCTTGGGGCACAACTCCACAACTCAATTGGAGGCTTCCAAGAAAGCCACGGAGGCAAGAATCACCACAAAGATGAGTTAATCAACCACTTACAACACCTAGGGTCACAAGATCCCCTAGGTGCAAATCCTCCAAGCAAATGGAGGGGGAAATGAAATTCCTTCGGTGAAGATGTAGATCGGTGCCTCCTCCTTCAATCCTCCAAAGATCAAGAGCTTTGGTTGGCTAGAAGGGGAGATCTATGGAATTTGGTGTTTTTGCAATGGGGGGAGGTGAGAGCTTCAAAGATGAACAATGGTTGGTGAAGTTCTAACCCTACCCCAGCTGGAAGAAGGGGTATTTATAGGTGGGTGGAAATCTGGCCGTTGGAGGCTGCCCAAGCTGCAGTCCGGCGATAAGTTCGGCGCCGCCGGTCTCTGGGCCGGACTCTCCGGCGGTAAGTCCGGCGGGACCGGACTGCTCGCCGAGTGTCCGGCGGCCCGCCGGGCGGATTCGGCGGCCCGCCGAAAGGCGGATCAGAATAGCAGTCCGGCAGCTCCGCCGGACTGGCCCGGTCTGCTGTCGGATGGTCCGGCCGGGGGACCGGCCTCTGGGCCGAACAAGCCCACTTTTGGCAGGCGATTCCACCATCTTTCTTTTTGTGCATGAAAACCCCTTCACATGTGAACTTAAACCTGTATACATACATTTCAAATATTAGTTCACACAAAACATAGTCATGTCATTGTAAATCAAAAAAGTAGAAACAGACAAATGTCCTTTCAAAGGGATATCGCCAGCAGAAGCAGCGGCGTCTCCAGGAGCATACACCAATTATGCGTTATCATCACTGAAGCAGCAGAAGAAGAAAACAATCACGCTGGCAACAAGGAGGTCGACATGCAAGTCGACAAGATAAGGAGCAATGGCAAGAAAGAGAAGGAGAAAGTGCATGTTTCGGCCGGAGAGTGGAGAATGATCATGACAACTGTCAACCACGGGACTGATGTACCCGCAGATTCAAGAAGAGAAGTTTTAATAGGATACCAATACGCTCTACACCAGCACAAAAAGAAGTTAAGGCAGGAAAGAGACCTGATCATGAGAAGCCCGGATTACAAAAGTACACCAAGTGAAGGATATTGGAGTGAATATAGCAATTCATCAGAGTCCAGCATGGAGAGACAAAGAGACCCAAAGCACAACAGGAGGACAATAGCACAGATAAGAGAGGAGAGTTAGCGAAAAGTCAAAGCCCGCAGTAGTCAGAAGAAGAAGAAGATTTCGTTCAAGAAACACCAGAAGCAGTGTTGGTAGCAGCACAGGCGTACCTACTAACCACACAACCAGAGCCCGGGGACCCACGAGAGCACATGCATCAAGCCGCAATACGAAGTCTTGGGTTAATAGAAGACAAACTAATGGGAAAACTTCCAGAGGAAAAAGTGGCACGCGGAAAAGAAAGGCGAAAAGAAGAATTCAAACGCAAATCCTCGCGAAACAAACCCAATGATTCATCAGAAGATGAGAAGCGACAAAAAAGGAGGGAGGACGCAAGGAACATAATAGCACAAGCACGAGGAAACAACTCGCGCTATGCGTGGAGAGAGGAAAACTATGAAAATGATGAAAAAGAGATGTGCGCGTTATGTTTTACCCGTAGGGTTCCCAAAACGCGAGTACCCAAAGGTTTCAAACTGCCACATGATCAAGGAAAGTATGACGGGTCGCAGGAGCCTACTCTATGGCTATCAGATTACCTGCAAGCAGTACAGATACTCGGAGGAATGATACGTCTCCAACGTATCTATAATTTTTGATGCTCCATGCTTGTTTTTACACCATTTTCCTAATGTTTTGTTACACTTCGTGGCACTTTTATGCATTTTCTGGAACTAACCTATTAACAAGTCGCCACAGTGCCAGTTCCCTGTTTTCTGCTGTTTTTGTGTTTCAGAAAAGCTACACAGGAAATATTCTCGGAATTGGACGAAACAAGTTCCTGAAGTCTTATTTTTCCTGGAAGCTTCCAGAGAACCAAAGAGGAGTCGGAGGGGGGCCACGAGGGCCCCACACACCAGGGCGGCGCGGCCCAGCCCCTGGCCGTGCCCCCTATGTGTGAGGACTCCTCGATCCACCTCTGACGATCCCCTTCGCCTATAAAGACCTCCCAACGGAAAAAACCTAAGTGCTCGATCAATTTTCCAGAACACATCGCGATCCGCCGCCGTCGTCGACCCGAAGATCGGGAGGGTCCAGAAGCTCTTCCCACCACCCTGCCGAAGAGGGGAATCGCCACCGGAGGTCTTCTTCATCGCCATGCTTGCCTCCGGAGCGATGAGTGAGTAGCTAGATGGTTGTCCTCTCCACCATGTGCTTCATGTTTAGATCTCATGAGCTGCCCTACATGATTGAGATCACCGTTATGTAATTCTACATGTTTGGTTTGTTGGGATCCGATGAATATTGGTGTTATGATTGAGTTGCTGTACTGAAATATATCTTATGTTATCTCTATGTTGTTTATGATCTTGCATGCTCTCCGTTGTTAGTAGCTATCTTGGCCGAGTAGTTGCTAGTGACTCCAAGAGGGGGTATTTATGCTCGATAGTGGGTTCATGCCTCTATTTAATCTGGGGGAGCGACAGAAACCTCTAAGGTTGTAGATGTGCCGTTGCTACTTGGGAGAAAACAACATGCATATGCTCGAGGGCATATGCTTTGTTTACATTACACACTTTGCTTAATGCAATTATCTGTTGTTCGCATCTTAATACTCATGGGGTGTTCGGATGATATCCCCGCGAGTGGATTATTAGTCATAGATGCAGTTGGATGGCGGTCTATGTATTTTGTTGTAATGCCCAGAGTAAATCGCATAGTGATCTTCTTGACATATCACGTTATCTTTATTCTATCAATTGCCCAACTGTAATTTGTTTACCCAGCATGTGTTATTTATCTTATGGAGAGACACCACTAGTGAACTGTGGATCCCGGTCCTATTTCCATCATATTGCTATCACCTGTTTACTTTACTCGCACTATTTATTTTACTTGCATACTTCTACTGTTTTCCACTCGATACGCTCATACCCTTTGTTTCAAGCAAACCGGTGAGATTGACAACCTCATTGCAAGTTGGGAACAAAGTATTTGGTTGTGTTGTGTGCAGGTTCCGCGTTGCAGCTAGCAAAGCAAAGCTTGGACGAGGCGCCCTATAAATTGTCCGAAGTTGTCGCAAGCTAGCAGCATCACCTTCAGTCGTTTGCCTGCTCCTCTCCTGATCGACATACCTTGGTTTCTAACTGAGGGAAAAACTTGCTGCTGTGCTTATCATACCTTGCGCTTGGGGTTTCCAACTGACTGGTTATAATCATCATCATCAACTACACGCCAGCCATCAAGTCTTTTCTGGCGCCGTTGCCGGGGAGGAAGTAGAAGACCTCTGCAAGGGGAGCTTTTCGCACGCACATCCTTTACTTTGTTTTATACCTCTGCAAGGGGAGTTTTTCGCACGCACATCCTTTACTTTGTTTTATAGTTTTGTTTTACTTTATTTTTACTTGCATCGTTTTATATCAAAAACCCCAAAAAAAATTAGAATCCTTGGTAGTTGTTATTTCTTTACTTCTAGTAATCATGTTGTTCCCTAAGTACGTTTTGGAGGACCTCTCAGTAGGTAGTGGTTCGATTATTGGAAAAAGTAACATTGAGGAGTTCTTTAATCATATTAGTATGCATAAGGAAATTGAGGAAAAATCTTTGGTTGAGCTTGCTCCTAGTTATGAAGTTGCTTCTGCTTATCTAATTCACATGTTGGAAGCTAGGTTTGCTAGCCTTAATCCTTTTATGCAATACATGTTCCTTAAGCTTCATGAAATTAAGGATCCCAAAAATAAAGCTTTTATCTTGGAAACTTTGCACATAGAATTTAGAGATGTTGCAATTGAGACTAGGAAAGTTTTTAAGAAGTTTAATAAGCTTGGTTCGCCTGTTGAAATTGTTGGTACACCCAATGAAGATTCTAGAATGCCAATACCTTGTAAACTTGTAGGAATTCATGATGCCTTGGAAACTAATTTTAGTTGGATTTGTCCTAAAAATCTTTTTGATGAAAATAGTGTACCAAGGCGTGACTACAAGGGGTACTCAAAACCTCATTTGGATAGTATTCATTTCTTTGTTCCTATGGATCTTAATGCTCCTTCTGATGTTACTTGATTCGCAATTTTCTGCGCCTAGCTCAAAGGCGTTAAAGAAAAGCACTCTTGGGAGATAACCCAATGTTTTATTTTCAGTACTTTTTCTTTTATTTGAGTCTTGGAAGTCATTACTAATGTAATTACCTCTCCTTATCATTTTTATTTTATTGTTGTACCAAGAGAAGCCTCTAATTTGAGTGAGGTAAAGATTTGGGGATGTTGCTATCCTGAAACTGTTTTCGGTGCTGCACCGTAAAAATTTGTGAAAATTCTCTGTATATCTTTTGGACATGAAATTTCTTGTGAATATGCCCCAGGTTATATCCAAACTTTCGTTAGTTAAACACTTTTTGATTTGAGCAACAGAAAACCCCTCAAAATTTTGACCTTTGTCAGCTGTTCTGTTTTGACAGATTTCTGCCACTATTCGTTTTTGCCGCTTTATCGCTTTCTTTTTGAGTTCTTTTGATCACGGAACTTTTTGGAAAGTTGCTACAGTGGTATATACTTTATATGTGGTGGTTTTGGGTTGAAACCTGAAGCAAAAGAGGTTGATTATATGCTATGCTTACACTAATGTTGCTAATAGATTTGTGTTTAGTTTTGTATGAAGGAAGTTTTCAAGTGTAGGGATTGGAGAATGATGAGATGAGTTGAAGAATGGACAAAAGCTCAAGCTTGGGGATGCCCATGCATCACCCCAAGAAATATCCAAGAAGTACAAGCGTCAAAGCTTGGGGATGCCCCCGAGGCACCCCTTCTTCATCGGCAAAAATCAGGTCACCTTTCAAGACACTATATTTTTATTGCTTCATGCACTATGTGTTTTTCTTGGAGCGTCAATTGTTTTAGTTTTCATTATTAGTTTTGTTTTGTTTGCTGCAATAAATGGTTGGACCCCAACAAATTTCTTTTGGAGAAGTTGCCTTGCTTTTCATTTGCCAAGAACGCTCTAGTTTTCACTCTTATCAAAAACCGAGTGTTCTTCTTTTTCTGCTACTGCTTTTAGTTTTCATTTTCGCCTTGATTTGCGTTCAGATCTTTTTATATTTATTTATCAAGGTGTATTTTTGCCTCTGATCTTTATTGGTTTTTATCAAAAGAGGTGTTTATAAAATTTTTGAATGGTGTTGGAAAAGAGAAAAAGCTTTATGCAAAAAAGTGGTACAAGAAGGAGCTTGTGTAGACTACGGCTTAGGCTTTTTCATGTCATGCTTGATGTCTTTTTGATAGTATGCTTTGTGGTTTTTCTGTAGCATGACTTGTCTCAAATAACTAAGATATATTTATTTATCAAGGTGTATTTTTGCCTCTGATCTTTATTGGTTTTTATCAAAAGAGGTGTTTATAAATTTTTTGAATGGTGTTGGAAAAGAGAAAAAGCTTTATGCAAAAAAGTGGTACAAGAAGGAGCTTGTGTAGACTACGGCTTAGGCTTTTTCATGTCATGCTTGATGTCTTTTTGATAGTATGCTTAGTGGTTTTGCTGTAGCATGACTTGTCTCAAATAACTAAGATTTCTTAATGAGCTTTTGAAAAAATCATGCGTTGTTTTAATTATTTGGAAGCATTATTTTGGTTTTTTCCTTGATGCTTTATTTGGGTTGACTTGGCGCATGCTCACACATGTTAGACTCTTACAAAGTCGCCAATAGCCTCTATGATCATTTAGTTTTTGACTTTTGATGCCATCCTATGCTTCTTTTAATGTTGCTTTGTCGCTTTGCATGATTATGGCCATTATTGCTCTCTTAGTTGGTCGCTCTCAGTCTTTTGCTAGCTCTCGCCTTGTACTGAGTATGAGCTCTACTCGTGCATCCAACTCCTAAAAACCAAGTTTGCCAAAGTGTCCACCATACATACCTATTAGCAATTTGCTATTCCAAGTAAATTTGACTTGCTTTTATTTTCTCTTCAAATTAAACTCTTACCAGTGTTATGCGAAAATTGGTCAGTAAAGCTCTCACGAACCGGAAGGCACACTTTACTTTTTCTTGTTCTTAAAAATTTGACATTGTGGTCTCTTATGTTGATTTATTATGCTTGCAAGTTGTAAGTTGGAGACTAGCCCAACCATGCTGTCATGGGGCAAGCTTTCAACATTGCACTTCTTATTTGAGTTGATATCGTGATCTTTTATTTATGGATGCCTGCGGTGTGAAATGAATTGGGAATCTTGCGGGGATCATAGAGTTTGTATATGTGTTAGGGAAATGCCTGGGCCGCCAATCTAAGCCATGCATAATTCATGGTGGAAATTTACAGCATACCCATAGTGGACATTCAACGACGCATCTCAAAATAAAAAGCTAAACAAATAGCAAATAAAAGAGATGTCGAGGTGTTCATTGTCTGCTTGTCCTGTCATTTTGATGTGGACTTGTTCCATGTCATCGGGCACGGAGGAACCCCGTTAGCGGTTCTCGATGATACATATATACTTACAATGACAAGAGCCTTGCTTGGAACTCTAAGTTAAGTAGCATGAGGTTTGGGTACACGTATTCACGGGGCACGAGGTTTTCGACTTATGATTTTCCAAGCATATGCATCATAATTGTTCTCGCATTAACTTTAACCGTTCAAGATGCTTATGATGGGGGCAATGAGAGCTCAAAGCCGGTAAGTACCATAATTTTTGAAGGTTATAAAACTTGCAATCTCTGCTTCCCTCCGCGAAGGGCCTTTCTTTTACTTTTATGTTGAGTCACCACCTTCTATCTTTATGCACCATTAATAGAGCATAGTTGTCATTCTTAGTATAATGTGCATTGTCCCAAAGTCTTCATTGATTGATTCATATTGTTGGTTTCACTTGTTCTCAAAATATTTGTATCTAGTCGCCCTCTTAAACTTGAAGGTGTCCTATGCATTTATGTTTTGCTCTCCATGAAGGACAAGCTGAAAACTATTTGTATGTATTTCCTTATGATTTGAACACACGTTTGACTTTCATTGTTTCATTTTCATGATCTTTTGTTTGTGTTCATTTTCATGTTATAACATGGTTGCTAAGTTTTTATTGTCAAGATTATATCTTTCATGCCCATGTTTTAAGTTCTTATGATCCCAGCTCACAACGCTTACATATATGATCAAGATTTTGTAGGTGCATGTCACCTCAAAAATTATTCTTTTGTTATCACTTACCTACTCGAGGACGAGCAGGAGTTAAGCTTGGGGATGCTTGATACGTCTCCAACGTATCTATAATTTTTGATGCTCCATGCTTGTTTTTACACCATTTGCCTAATGTTTCGTTACACTTCGTGGCACTTTTATGCATTTTCCGGAACTAACCTATTAACAAGTCGCCACAGTGCCAGTTCCTTGTTTTCTGCTGTTTTTGTGTTTCAGAAAAGCTACACAAGAAATATTCTCGGAATTGGACGAAACAAGTTCCTGAAGTCTTATTTTTCCCGGAAGCTTCCAGAGAACCGAAGAGGATTCGGAGGGGGGCCACGAGGGCCCCACACACCAGGGCGGCGCGGCCCAGCCCCTGGTCGCGCCCCCTATGTGTGAGGACTCCTCGGTCCACCTCTGACGATGCCCCTTCGCCTATAAAGACCCCCCGACGGAAATAACCTAAGTGCTCGATCAATTTTCCAGAACACATCGCGACCCGCCGCCGCCGTCGACCCGAAGATCGGGAGGGTCCAGAAGCTCTTCCCGGCACCCTGCCAGAGAGGGGAATCGCCACCGGAGGTCTTCCTCATCGCCATGCTTGCCTCCGGAGCGATGAGTGAGTAGTCTACCTTGGACTATGGGTCCATAGGAGTAGCTAGATGGTTGTCCTCTCCACCATGTGCTTCATGTTTAGATCTCATGAGCTGCCCTACATGATTGAGATCACCGTTATGTAATTCTACATGTTTGGTTTGTTGGGATCCGATGAATATTGGTGTTATGATTGAGTTGTTGTACTGAAATATATCTTATGTTATCTCTATGTTGTTTATGATCTTGCATGCTCTCCGTTGTTAGTAGCTATCTTGGCCGAGTAGTTGCTAGTGACTCCAAGAGGGGGTATTTATGCTCGATAGTGGGTTCATGCCTCTATTTAATCTGGGGGAGTGACAGAAACCTCTAAGGTTGTAGATGTGCTGTTGCTACTAGGGAGAAAACAACATTCATATGCTCGAGGGCATATGCTTTGTTTACATTACACACTTTGCTTAATGCAATTATCTGTTGTTCGCAACTTAATACTCATGGGGTGTTCGGATGATATCCCCGCGAGTGGATTATTAGTCATAGATGCAGTTGGATGGCGGTCTATGTATTTTGTTGTAATGCCCAGAGTAAATCACATAGTGATCTTCTTGACATATCACGTTATCTTTATTCTATCAATTGCCCAACTGTAATTTGTTTACCCAGCATGTGTTATTTATCTTATGGAGAGACACCACTAGTGAACTGTGGATCCCGGTCCTATTTCCATCATATTGCTATCACCTATTTACTTTACTCGCACTATTTATTTTACTCGCATACTTCTACTGTTTTCCACTCGATACGCTCATACCCTTTGTTTCAAGCAAACCGGTGAGATTGACAACCTCATTGCAAGTTGGGAACAAAGTATTTGGTTGTGTTGAGTGCAGGTTCCGCATTGCAGCTAGCAAAGCAAAGCTTGGACGAGGCGCCCTATAAATTGTCTGAAGCTGTCACAAGCTAGCAGAATCACCTTCAGTCGTTTGCCTGCTTCTCTCCTGATCGACATACCTTGGTTTCTAACTGAGGGAAAAACTTGCTGGTGTGCTCATCATACCTTGCGCTTGGGGTTTCCAACTGACTGGTTATAATCATCATCATCAACTACACGCCAGCCATCAAGGAACAAGAGCAACAGCCATGCAAAGTTTGCAGTTACACCTCACCGGCGCAGCACGGTCCTGGTTAAATACCTTACCCAACGATTCCATCGGAAGTTGGGAGGAGTTAGAGAGTCAATTCGCAAGAAATTTTCGCTCAACATATAAGCAACTAGCATCACTGGAGGAAGTCAAATCGTGCGTACAGAAAAGAGACGAAACCCTACGCTCTTATATACAATGCTGGAGCGTAATCAAAAATTCAGCAGAAGACGTCTCCGATGAAAGAGCAATAGACGCTTTTTCGAGTGGCCTTCGTCGTTCGGACCTAGTAGAAGAAATAGGGAGAACGAGGCCAAGGACAGTGTCTGAGCTAATGGAAGTAGCCAACAGATTTGCCGATAGAGAAGACGCGTATAACAACAAAAGGGGGTGTTCACCAGAAGTCGACAAAACAAGTAGACAAAGGCGATGGTACCGCAACGGCGACAACCCTGGAAGGCGAAATCAAATAGCCGCGGGATATGACGGAAGGAATGAGGAAGACTATGAAAGCAAAGAGTTTCAAGCAAGAGATAATAGGGGAAAGGAGAAATCAAGGTACTCGGGTCCCTCTGCAGAAGATATGTTGTATGGTCCTTGTCGCATCCATTATGCGTACCTGGACGGGAAAAGAGTCTCCAACCATCAGATGAAGGATTGCAGAACCTTCCTAAGATTGCAAAGCGCCATGGATTCAAGCCAAGGAACATGACAGGGAGGAAAAAGCACGAGTCAAGGATATCAAATGCAGCGACTCGCGAAACAACTGGAGTCAAAGGTATATATATCATCAATGATTCAACCAGTACCAAAGTCAAAGAAAGAATGGAAGAGCATATCCAGACAGGTCAACCTGGCAATATCATCACCACCAGCTACTATAGAGTATCTAAGGTGGTCTGATCAACCGGTTAGATTTAGCAAAGTAGACCACCCAAGGAAAGTTCCCAGGCCAGGGCACGCACCGATGGTACTAAAGGCGCAAATAGGGGGATATGACATCGGGAGAGTATTCATGGATGCAAGAAGTGGCATAAACCTGATATATGCAAGAAGTTTGAGGGCAATGTGCATCTCACTGGAAAGTCTAAAGCCAACAGATTGTTCTTTCCACGGAATAGTACCAGGAAGCGCAAATTACCCTCTCGGGAAAATAGAACTCGACGTTTGCTTCGGCAGCAGTAGCAATTACCGCAGAGAAAAGTTGGAGTTCGAAGTTATGGATTGGCCTTCACAATATCATGCAATCCTGGGACGCCCAGCATTTGCAAAATTCATGGCAGTACCTCATTACGCGTATCTTACACTAAAGATCCCAGGACCCAAAGGAACAATCACGGTGCAGGGCAGCTTTGAAGTATCCAACACCTGTGACAAAGAATTTAATAGACTGGCGCAGACCTTCGGCATGACAGCAGAATACGCGAGACTAAAAGGCGAAACCGACCACAACATGCTACCCGATGTCAGGCGATCCCTGCCAGATCAGGCTTTCGATGCAACTCAAGACTCAAAGAAAATCCAGATTCACCCTACGGACCCGAACAAGACTACCTCTATAGCAGTAAACCTGGATCCCGCATAGGAAAGCGCGCTCGTCGAGTTCCTCCGTGAGCGCTGGGAAATCTTCGCCTGGTGTCCTTCGGACATGCCAGGGGTTCCTAGGGAACTCGTCGAGCATGCACTAAACGTTGATCCAAAAGCGAAACCAGTCAAACAACCGTTGAGGAGATTCGACAAACCCAAAAGGAAAGCAATAGCATCCGAGCTACACAGACTTGAAAACGCAGGGTTCATCCGAGAAATCAAAGCATCGACTTGGGTATCTAATCCAGTTATAGTCCCCAAGAAAAACACAGATGTGCAAAGAGTGTGTGTCGACTACATATCTCTCAACAAGCATTGTCCAAAGGATCCCTTCCCTCTACCTCGCATTGATCAGATTATTGACTCAACAGCGGGGTGCGCAAGGCTTTCCTTCCTGGATGTATACTCTGGCTACAACCAGATAAAGTTGAAGAAACAAGACGAGGAAAAAACAGCTTTCATAACACCTTATGGCGTGTTCTGCTACCAAGTCATGCCTTTTGGCCTAAAAAACACAGGAGCAACCTATCAGAGGATGACGCAAAACTGCCTCGGAAGTCAAATAGGACGAAACATCCAAGTCTACATCGACGACGTGGTCATTACAACAAGAGAAGAGGAGTCCTTAATCAGTGATTTACCAGAAACCTTCGACTGAAGGGTTTCGCAGCATAGAAAACAAAATTTTCCTACGAAGACGAACAGAAACAGCCAAGATCTGATCTACGAGATGCAAAACAACGAGCGAGAGAGATTAGATCTACATACCCTTGTAGATCGCACAGCGGAAACGTTCAGATGAACGTGGTCGGCGTAGTCGTACTAGCGTCTCCTCCTCGCGATCCGATCCGATCCAAGCGCCACAACGGGCGACGCCTCCGAGCGTTGCACACGTACAGCGCAGCGACGACTCCTCCTCCTCGGTCCAGCAAGGTGCGGTGGAGTGGTAGATGGGATCAGCAGCACGACGGTGTGGTGCTTATGGTGGAGAGTATCTGCGGGCAGAGCTTCGCCTACACGCGCGAGGTGGAAGAAGATAGGCAAAGATCTAGTCAAACTAGGGCAAAAGAGAGCTACATCTGAGACAACGGGGCAGCACGGCGGCTGATCAAAATCTCCGCAATACGTCCTGATCTGGTCTCCTTATATAGCCGCACGCACCATACGTGCCTTGGAGAACGAGCCAGGGTTTCCGAGACCCACCGCCTGACGCGTGATCGCGTGCGGCGCACATCGTGCGGAACAAGTCCGCCCCGGCCTGGCGTGGAGTTCACGCCCAGCTTGATCGAACCATCGATCGCTGGCGCGGTCAGGAATCGATCGTATCGATCGGCTGATCGCATGCCGTGCGTGCACGATGCATGCACATGGGCCAAGGCCCATGCGTGTGTGGCTGGCCGCACCTTGTTTTTTTTTTCTTTTTCTTTTCTTTGCCTTTTCTTTTGTAGTTTGTCTAGATGAACTACAAAATTAGTTCATTAGCAAAACTTTCTGCGGACTACTTTTTAGCCCATATTTATTTTTAGTAAATAAATATATGTATTAATATTTATTAATTCAATTAATTAATAAATCATTAATCATCTTCCCGGAACAATTCCGTAACTCTCTAAAACAATTTTCATAAATCCCGAAACTACCCTAGCGTCGATGAGTGTTAAGTGTGTGACCCTACGGGTTCGAGAATGTGCGGACATGATCACCATCAATAATCAATAGCGGGATCTGGAAATCCATATTGATTCCCACATATTCAACGAAGATCATTATCGGTGAACCACGATGTCAGGATTCAATTAATCCCGTATACAAATTCCTTTGTCTCGCGATATTTTACTCGCCCGAGATTCGATCGTCGGCATCGCCATACCTAGTTCAATCTCGTTCACAGCAAGTACTCTTTACTCGTTCCGTAATCCAATATCACCCTGTGATTAAACTCATTAATCACGTGTTTGCAAACGGTGTATGATATTGATTACCGAGTGGGCCCGGAGTATATCTCTCCGACATGGGAGGGACAAATCCCATCTCGATACATGCAACCCAACAAGTACTTTCCGATTACCCGAGAGACACATTTATGATCACTCTCTCATAGAGTGACGTTTGATGACCTCAAAGCTCTTTTCCGGTACCAGGGAGTGGCATTATCTCATGGTCTAAGGAATAGGATACTGACATAGGAAAAGCTACGCAATTGTGAACACAATGACACGATCTAATTGCTGTGCTTAATTTGGGTCTGTCCATCACATCATTCTCCTAATGATATGACCTCATTATTAATCGACAACTCATGTCTATGGTTAGGAAACCTTAACCATCATTAATCAATGAGCTAGTCTAGTAGAGGCATACTAGGGACACGGTATTGTTCATAAACCACACAAGTATTAATGTTTCCGCTTAATACAATTCTAGCATGGAATATAAACATTATCATGAACAAGAAATATGATAATAACAATATTATTATTGCCTCTAGGGCATATTTCCTTCAGTCTCCCACTTGCACTAGAGTCAATAATCTAGTCAAACTTGCGCCTTTAACACCTATGGCATACCGGTGTTATTCATGCGCGTTGCACGTGGTAAACCTTATCTACGGGTCTGACAATCTCAGTCTGTTTGTATTTGCATATCTTCTGCGTCAGCACACATTACTCATCTTCTATGAGATGGCATCGTATAAACTTGGTCTTCTGGTGAGACCTTTTGTTTCTTGGCCGAGACTATGTTGTCACTATTGTCATACAATAGAACTACATGGTACTAGCACACTTGGAACTACACCTAGTTCTCTTGCTGCTTCTAGAGCAATTATATACTTAGCCTTCGTTGCAGTATCCGTCACAATATCTAACTTTGAAACTCATTCAAGTTATTATAGAACTTTCTTCCATCTTATTGTGCCACCTTCTAACTTCTAACAAATAGCCTAAAATTGAGATAAAATTTCAACTGTATATGTGACAAAGCCAATGTAACACATTGCAATGAACCATTTGTCACTTCTGCATACAAAACATATTCTTAGTTCTTCGAAAGTACATAAGAATATTCTTACTATTGTCCAACAATCATCATATGAATGCTCATATCCTTTTAGAGCATCGGACATATCTGGATATACATATCATGGAATACAAGATTGATAAAATCATTCTTGCGGTTTCACTTATCAAGTGTCAAAACAGTTGATTCTTGCTTCAACCTCTTCCATGCAACAAGAACCGTTCTTATTGTTTCCATATTGAACAAATTCAATATTTCATCTATGTACTCTGGCAAAACTATATCAAAGCCTCAATCTATCTGCATAGACATTGATGCTCAATATTCTGGTTTTGCCTAAGACTTTCATCAAGATCCAATTTCAATGAAATCTTAACAAATATCAAGAAAAACGCATAATTTCCAATGACCAATATGTCATCTACATAAAGCATTAGAAATATGTCTCAACGCTCCCACTTACTTTCTTGTAAATACAAGCATCTTCAAATATCTTGATGAAATTAACTCTTTAACATTTTCATCATAATGAAGATTCCAACTCCGTTATGCTTACTTCTACCATAGTAGTTTGCATACATATCTAGCAACCTTTGAATCAACAAAACTCATTGGGTCGTGTCAGGTACACGTCCTTGGTGTGCATTCCAGTAGAGGAATGTTGTTTTGTTTATTCAACTATCATATCTCAATATATAATTGTTGCTAGAATAATCCATATGACGAAGTCAGGGCCCATCATCTATTCTTTGTATATTGTTGGTTACTATTATCTAATAATATCTCATCCTCAAATCTTTATTTGATGACGACCAACTTGGTTAAATAGGAACTTCAATGCTGTGACTACAACACATTGTAGACGCGTGAGCCATGAATGCAGTTGCCGCTTCCAGAACATTTTCCGGTGCTGCGCTACTCTGATCATCTTGCTCAGGTCAATAACATCATCAAGTTCTATCTTCCTCCCACTTAAACCTTTCGCGGAAAAACTCCTTCATAAGAAATTCACTTCTTTAGTGACAATCACTATGTGTTCGGGTTCATAGTAGAAGGAATACCCATTGACATTCTTTGGGATAACCTACAAAGACTTACTAATCCAATTTTGGTTGTAAACATTTTACTTATGCCGTGCATACCAAAATTTGAGAAAAGACAATTATAACTCGTATAGTGTCATTTCAACGGATTATGATGGCACTCTATTTAGTGAAAAGCGGTAGTCTCTAAAGCATAATCCATAAATTATATTGGTAGTTTTATTTCATCATTGATCTAACCATGTCAAACAAGGTTTGATTACACCCATCGAAAACTCCATACTCCTATGGCGTTCACGAAATGCAAGTTTGTGAAACAATTCACTCAACTCTTTAGATGTTTGCTAAACTTGTAACTCAAATATTCTCCTTTATGATCCAATCATAAATACTTGAATTTTCTTGTTACAACAATTTCCACTTTATAAATTGAACAATTTCAATCATTTCATACTTCTTTCTCATCAAGCAGATATACCATATATCATTGATGAAATAGAAAATACACCGCAATCGATTTCACACCATGAACTACATACATCAACATGTATGATCTCTATTTAGTTAGTCGCTTGTTCTGTCCATGGCCCATGAACGGAGTTTAATCATCTTTAGGAAAAGTCTCACAAGCGTCAATCAATTCAAAATCAAATGACTCGAAATCTATCAATATAGAATTTCTTTCATGTTTTGTTTCCAATATGACTTAAACGGTGGTGTCATATATAAGTGAAATTTGTTTTGTCTTGCGACCTTTAGCATCAGTGTTACAAATGTCTATTTCACCAACAAGATAATAATAATCTATCCATCGATCATGGAAGACGGTAATAATTTGAACAACCATTGTTCTTATAATACCAGAACAAGATAACAATTATTAAGTTCATAACAAATCTTGAAGGCTAGGTTTGATGCCGGTGGAAACACAATAACACTTTTATTTGTTTCTCGATGCGCATTGTCACCACATTCTTTTGCTAGTTACTTAGGCCATTGTACTTCTTGTATAGTGTTTCTTTGTATGACATTTCATACCAACAAATCAGTATCGAATACCCAAGAATTACATTGTTAACGAGCAAAGAAATACATCTATAACATGTATATCGTTTATATACCCGAGCTGGACAATTCCAGTCTTTTCCTTTTCTACCAAAAACTTTTGCAGGCTCTATTTAGCATTTCCTCTCCATTTAGAAGAATCTATCAACATCAATTGTGGCGTCAATCATTTGACACATGGTCCAAAGCGCGTTAGTCAAATACTAATAGCTTTAGATCTCTCACTTTTGAGGTGGATCACCATCATCATATGATTGACGTTCTTCTAGATTCTATTCTTTAGCATTGTTTTGGTATAGCAAAACAATTTAGCCGATACCTTATCCTATCATGACAACTTTCATGATGAGACTACTATAGCTCTTTAGGACGAATGCAAGTATAATATTAGTTCCCAAACTGTTGGGTGATTCGGACGCCCAGCACCTTCAATCTTTGCATATATTCATACAATATGAGCATATGTTCTTTTACTAAATTATACTTCATCATTTTGCAAACAATCAAAGTTTTAGATATCAAATATCTTTTAACTCTTGTTTGTTTCTGAAACAATTCTTTCAGCTCCAAGATCACTTTGATTCTCAAACAATTTTGAAGATCAATTTCTCATGGAGGCAAACATGATCTTAGATGCTAAACTTGAATCGTTGCTCTTAGATTAATACAACTTATTAAATCGCATGGAGCAAGTGAGATTTGCTAAAATTCGCAATAGGACTTAATCTTTGATCTTGACATTTTAACTAAACGGCACTAGTCCGAAAAGTAATTATCCAAAATTCTATAGTTCTTTTAACTCAATTAAAACTAAGTGTCGGAGGAGAACGGTTGCCAAAGACTACAACGACTTATGCAAATACACTAAGATTTAGTTCATGATAATTAGTTCAAGTTAATCGAATTACAAATGAACTCCCACTAAATTCAACATCCCTCGAAGTTGTTTAGTGAAGCATGATCCAAATTCACTACACCGAGACCGATCATCACGTGAATGATGTAGCTTTAATGGTGAACATCAACATGTTGATCATATCATCTATATGACTCATGCTTGACCTTTCGGTCCGTGTGTTCCGAGGCCATGTCTGTACATGCTAGGCTCATCAAGTTTAACCCAAGTATTTTGGCGTGTGCAAAACTGGCTTGCACCCGTTGTATGTGAACGTAGAGTTTATAGCACCCGATCATCACGTGATGCTTCAAAACGACGATCTTTCGCAACGGTGCATACGAGGGGAGAACACATTTTATCTTGAAATTAAGTGTGAGGGATCATCTTATAATGCTACCGTCGCGATCAAAGCAAAATAAGATGCATACATAAAGGATAAACATCACATGCATATACAATATGTGACATGGTATAGCCAATCTTCGCGCATTGATCTCCATCTCGTGCGCGCCGGCATGATCTCCATCAGTCCACCATGATTGCCTCCACCACGAATAGCAACTACGACTATTGCTAACTACTTAGCGATAAAGTAAAGCTATTACATGGCGTATAAAGAAGTTGACACGCAGGTCATACAAAATTATAAAGACAACCATATGGCTCCTGCCGGTTGTGAACTCATCGACATGCAAGTCGTGAAACATTACAAAACGTGATCATTGCATACATCAAATATATCATCATACATATCACATCTTGTGGCAATACCATATCACAAACACTCCCTGCAAAAACAAGTTAGACGCCTCTAATTTGTTGATTGCATATTTTACGTGGCTTATGGGAGCTACGCACAAGAACGGTTCTTACCTACGCAAAGCCACAACGGTGATATTATGGTTGCCAACATCCGTTGTAGATCCCATGACTACTATAGTGAGAGAAACTGGCATCCACCAGCCGCATATGTGGAACAAGCCACACGTCAAGTGCGGAGCCGGTCTCGCGAACGAGGTCGCGTAAAGTTGGCCTGGACCGCTTCGATCTTACTATGCCGCGCCATAAGAAATACACAGCATAGAGGTTTGCAACAGAAAACATCAACGCCCGCAACAACATGGTTGCGTTTTACTCGTGTAAAACATCTACGCATAGATCTCGCTCTGATACCACTGAAGGGTTTCGCAGCATAGAAAACAAAATTTTCCTACGAAGACGAACAGAAACAGCCAAGATCTGATCTACGAGATGCAAAACAACGAGCGAGAGAGATTAGATCTACATACCCTTGTAGATCGCACAGCGGAAACGTTCAGATGAACGTGGTCGGCGTAGTCGTACTAGCGTCTCCTCCTCGCGATCCGATCCGATCCAAGCGCCACAACGGGCGACGCCTCCGAGCGTTGCACACGTACAGCGCAGCGACGACTCCTCCTCCTCGGTCCAGCAAGGTGCGGTGGAGTGGTAGATGGGATCAGCAGCACGACGGTGTGGTGCTTATGGTGGAGAGTATCTGCGGGCAGAGCTTCGCCTACACGCGCGAGGTGGAAGAAGATAGGCAAAGATCTAGTCAAACTAGGGCAAAAGAGAGCTACATCTGAGACAACGGGGCAGCACGGCGGCTGATCAAAATCTCCGCAATACGTCCTGATCTGGTCTCCTTATATAGCCGCACGCACCATACGTGCCTTGGAGAACGAGCCAGGGTTTCCGAGACCCACCGCCTGACGCGTGATCGCGTGCGGCGCACATCGTGCGGAACGAGTCCGCCCCGGCCTGGCGTGGAGTTCACGCCCAGCTTGATCGAACCATCGATCGCTGGCGCGGTCAGGAATCGATCGTATCGATCGGCTGATCGCATGCCGTGCGTGCACGATGCATGCACATGGGCCAAGGCCCATGCGTGTGTGGCTGGCCGCACCTTGTTTTTTTTTTTCTTTTTCTTTTCTTTGCCTTTTCTTTTGTAGTTTGTCTAGATGAACTACAAAATTAGTTCATTAGCAAAACTTTCTGCGGACTACTTTTTAGCCCATATTTATTTTTAGTAAATAAATATATGTATTAATATTTATTAATTCAATTAATTAATAAATCATTAATCATCTTCCCGGAACAATTCCGTAACTCTCTAAAACAATTTTCATAAATCCCGAAACTACCCTAGCGTCGATGAGTGTTAAGTGTGTGACCCTACGGGTTCGAGAATGTGCGGACATGATCACCATCAATAATCAATAGCGGGATCTGGAAATCCATATTGATTCCCACATATTCAACGAAGATCATTATCGGTGAACCACGATGTCAGGATTCAATTAATCCCGTATACAAATTCCTTTGTCTCGCGATATTTTACTCGCCCGAGATTCGATCGTCGGCATCGCCATACCTAGTTCAATCTCGTTCACAGCAAGTACTCTTTACTCGTTCCGTAATCCAATATCACCCTGTGATTAAACTCATTAATCATGTGTTTGCAAACGGTGTATGATATTGATTACCGAGTGGGCCCGGAGTATATCTCTCCGACATGGGAGGGACAAATCCCATCTCGATACATGCAACCCAACAAGTACTTTCCGATTACCCGAGAGACACATTTATGATCACTCTCTCATAGAGTGACGTTTGATGACCTCAAAGCTCTTTTCCGGTACCAGGGAGTGGCATTATCTCATGGTCTAAGGAATAGGATACTGACATAGGAAAAGCTACGCAATTGTGAACACAATGACACGATCTAATTGCTGTGCTTAATTTGGGTCTGTCCATCACATCATTCTCCTAATGATATGACCTCATTATTAATCGACAACTCATGTCTATGGTTAGGAAACCTTAACCATCATTAATCAATGAGCTAGTCTAGTAGAGGCATACTAGGGACACGGTATTGTTCATAAACCACACAAGTATTAATGTTTCCGCTTAATACAATTCTAGCATGGAATATAAACATTATCATGAACAAGAAATATGATAATAACAATATTATTATTGCCTCTAGGGCATATTTCCTTCATCGACAACTTAAACAGGTACAAGCTCAAGCTCAACCCGACAAAATGTTCTTTTGGGGTATCTGCAGGACAACTCCTAGGGTTCCTAGTATCTGCGAGAGGAATAGAAGCAAATCCGGAAAAGATCCAAGCGATATTAACAATGGGCAAGCCCACAAAGTTGCACGATGTACAGAAGCTTGCAGGACGCGTTGCGGCACTAAGTCGATTCGTCGCAAGACTAGGGGAAAAAGCCCTTCCCTTCTATGCATTGATGAAAAAATCAGACGATAAATTCAAGTGGACAGAAGAAGCAGACATAGCTTTTGCACAACTGAAAAAAGTGCTTTCCACACCGCCGGTGTTGGTCGCACCAAAGGAAAAAAGAGCCATTATTACTCTATATTGCAGCAACACATCAGGTGGTAAGCACAGTCTTGGTAGTCGAAAGAAGTGAAGAAGGGAAAACCCATGGAGTTCAGCGGCCAGTATATTTCGTCAGCGAGGTACTATCTCCAACAAAGCAAAGGTACCCGCACTACCAGAAACTTACATACAGCGTATTCACAACAACGCGTAAACTACGGCAATATTTTGCGGTACACCCAATCATAGTAGTCAACGAAGCACCACTATCCAACATATTGAACAACCCTTCAGCAACAGGGCATCTCTCCTTATGGGGAATTGAGTTATCACCCCTAGACATCACGTACAAAAAGCGAAAGGCGATCAAATCGCAAGTCTTACCAGACTTTACAGCAGAGTGGCTGGAGTTACAAAATACATGACCACTAGATCTATCGAGTGTATGGACAATGTACTTTGATGGGTCAAAAAGGGTCCAAGGCGCAGGAGCAGGAGTAGTCTTGATATCGCCACAAGGTGACAAGTTGAAATATGTGCTAAGGATGAGTTTTCCTCAAGCTTCTAATAATGAAGCCGAATACGAGGCACTGCTTCATGGGATGAAAATGGCCAAAGCATGTGGAGCAACTCGACTAAATTTTTTTGGAGATTCAAATCTCGTCGTCCAACAAGTGTGATGCCATCAGTGACAATATGACAGCATACAGGAATCTATATTATTACCTCGAAGGAACATTTGATTGATGTGAAGTTTCGCATGCCAGCAGAGCAAGCAACGAGGAAGCCGACAATTTAGCAAATATCGGGTTCCAGTGTTTACCCGTACCACAAGGAGTTTTTTGGGAGGAGATCACAGAGAGATCAATAAAAAGCACCAAAGTCTCGACTACAGGAGAGCAAGCCCAGCACCAAGCAACAGGCTTGGGGCTGGTAGCAGCGGACAACTGAACCCGAAGAAGTCATGATGATCGAGGAAACTTGGATGCAACCATATTTGGCATATATGGTAAACAAAACACTACCCAAAGATACAGTACAGGCGAAAAGGATAATATGACGATTCAAGGCTTTTGTCGTGCTGCAAGGAAAATTATACAAAAAAAGTATAACAGGCGTCTTACAACTGTGCGTCACCCCTCAAGAAGGGCAGGAGATCTTAAGAGACATCCACGCAGGAGTATGTGGCCATCACGCTAGCAGCAGATCCATTGCAGCCAAAGCTTTTCGTGCAGGATTTTACTGGCTAACAGCCATTGAGGACGCGAAGGACATAGTAAGAAAGTGCGAGGCTTGCCAACGTTTCGCATCTCGACCGCACGCGCCAGCAGCAGAGTTGCAACCAATACCATTATCTTGGCCCTTTGCAAAATGGGGTCTCGATATGGTAGGGAAATTACACAAATCCTGGCCAGGAGGGCATGTTTATATGCTGGTAGCATTCGACAAATTCACCAAGTGGGTAGAAGCAGCCCCAGTGACAACCCAAGATTCTACAGCCGCGATTAACTTCATCAAGTCCATAGTTTTTCGCTTCGGAGTACCACACAACATAATTACAGATAATGGGAAAAACTTCACATTGAAAGAATTCAAGAACTATTGTGAAAGTCTAGGAATCAAATTGAAGTTCGCCTCTGTAGCGCATCCAAAGTCAAATGGGCAAGTCGAAAAAGCCAATGGCCTAATATGCAATGGGATAAAGAAAAGGCTGCTAGCACCCCTCGAAAAAGCCAAGCACGCTTGGGTAGATGAGCTACCCTCCGTACTATGGAGTCTACGAACTACGCCTAACACAGCTACTCAAGAAACGCCCTTTTTTCTGGTCCATGGCGTAGAAGTCGTGCTCCCAGTCGAAATAACTCATGAAGCTCCAAGAATCGCAGCATATGATGAGGCAGCTTCTACAGAAGCACTTCAGGATGATGTCGATGCACTTGATGAAGCAAGAGATGTCGCGCTTGCCAGAGCCACTCAATATCAGCAAAATCTGCAAAACTACCACAGTAGTCGAGTTCGTCCACGATCCTTCGTGGTGGGAGATCTAGTTTTGCGACTCAAACAAGATGGACATGGAAAACTCGAGTTCCCATGGGTGGGACCTTACATAGTCACAGAAGTGATACCAGGAGGATCTTATCGACTACGAGACAAGAAAACAGGGAAATACGAGAGTAACCCGTGGAATGCAGAGCAACTACGGCGATTCTACGCATAGGCGATAAAGAGTTCTTTCGAGTTATGACCCTCTGAAACCAAAACATGAGGCCATAGGTCGGGTTCCTTGGGCCAAGTCGACAATATGTGTAAAATATTTTACTATACACTCGGGGGCTCAAACCCTCGAGTCGTACGAAATAATATTAATAAATTATCGATATTTATGATTCTCTGAGGCACATTACAAGGATGATTGCAACCCGACATTTCGTCTGCGGCGTAAACGGTTCAAAGGAACCCGATAAATATTAATGAGCATACCTCGGAACCATAATTCGTTCCCATGGTCTATTAATAAAACACATAATTCCGATACGATTTTTATTACAGATAAGCACGAGGAGGAACAACTGGATTACATAAAGGAGAATACTAATGAAACTACACTTCGGCTTCATACTCCTTCTGGCACTGGGTGCCGTCGTAGATTCTCACGTCGAACTTCGACGTGCCAACATGGAAATCAAAGATCATGAAGAACCCTTGATGGAGGTCATGATACTCCGCAAATCGCGACCAGCTGCCCTTGAAGAATTGATCACCGGTGCCGTCGTACCACACCTCCACTTCGTAAGGGATTCCTCCACCAGAGTGTTCACGAAGAACTGCTTCACGCAGTTCTCGCCCATCCATGAATTTGGTAAATTTCAATGGCAGGCGCTGAATTTCGCGGCACTGCGCGTTGCAGATGCAGAGGAAAGAATAGATTCTGGGCAAAGAAGAAGAAGCATCCGGGGAAGAAACACTTGGACCTGGTGCGGCAGAGGGCACCTTGGGCTTATTCTTG
Organism: Dactylis glomerata; assembly: GCA_007115705.1. NCBI lineage: Eukaryota > Viridiplantae > Streptophyta > Magnoliopsida > Poales > Poaceae > Dactylis > Dactylis glomerata. The sequence goes on from QXEO01001819.1 coordinate 146,295, forward strand.
CTCCCGGCCGGACGGTCGGGGCGTCGCTTCACCAGAGCAGAAGATGATGCTACCGTGGCTGCGGCGGTAGTCTTATTCTTACTACCGCGCGGGCGGCCGCGACCCCGCTTCTCCACCGGGGCGTCGATGTTCAAGCGAGATTCACTTGCATCGGCCATGGGAGATAAGCGCCAGAGATGAAAAACCCTAGATGGGGTGAGAAGACGATGCGCCGAAGAAAGATGGAGGAGTTAGGGTTTTCACCCTGGTCAAAGTGTGCTTTATTTATAAGCACGTGCTAATGGGCCCCTGGAGTGGCAAGGCCCAAAGTAAACTTTGGGATTTTTACAGTGCAAATAGCACCGAGAAATTAGTGTATCAAGAAAAGCGACGCGTATAAAAAAGAAGAAGGAAGGGAACAGGGAATAAGAAAATATCTGTCCAAACGCACGAGTTCACATCGTCTTCGACTCGGGGGCTTGCAACGTACACAGGGGAAAAATCCAGTCAAAGGAGAGTAAAGTCGACAAATGATATAAGAAGAAGTATATGGAGCAAGTTTATCTATTATCTTGAGCCTATACCCGAAAATTTCGGCTATAGCCTCGGGGGCTACTCCCATCGGGAGCGCTGTCGCGCACCCGATAGAAAGAAGTCGACAAAAGATAAGAGCAAGGAACTTTGGCTACATTGCCAACAAAAATAAACATTGATTACTCCCATCGGGAGATATTCATAAAAGTTAAAAAAGATAACTCGAAAAATTGCGTATATTGATTCAGTCAAACAAGGCTGCAAAAAATATAATTCTCGAGTTGCGTCATCGCGAGAAAACTTGAATGCCGTGGTTGGAATATATCACGAAGGTAAGACCCCAAGATCCGTCCTGTGTGGCCCGGTATACGCACATGGATGCGCTCTGCTGGTATGTATCCGTGTCTACAACGCGAAGAAAAATCCTGGTGGACGCACTGGGTACCCTGGGAACCACTGGAATTCATTTTTTGTAAGTCCTAAATGCGGTAAAAAAATGGGTTTGACAGGTCTCCCGAATTTAAGTCCAAGGGGATTGAATTTGAAGTAGGTGGCAAGTATCCGTCAGAGTTGTCAGACTTGTTCATCAAAGCCCCTTGCGAGATATTATAATAAAAAGTAAGGCAAAAGACCAAGTCGAAGATTTGAAGATTTGAAGAAGTCAAGTATTGATCAAATCAAAGAATTGAAGATTTGAGATTCAACCCGAATCTGCAATTCTGGTAGAATCTCGGGGGGCTACTGATAAGGGTATAGATAATAGAGCCCGTCGGTTGAGTACCCGTGAGGCCCGTTAAGCTAGGCCCAATTGTAATACTAGTCGAAATACGAGTTCATGTCGTATGTCGATATTGTAATCTGTGTCGGATCCCACCCGCTCCTCGAGACCTGACCACCTATATATAGGGGCCAGGAGGGGACGGTGTGGGACAGATTGAAGGCAATTCAGGTTCTACACCCACGTTTACTTTCATAGCCACCTTGTTTTGACTGAGTTTACCTTCGAGTTTATCCGACGCACTGTCTCCCCTATCCTAAGTCCTTCATCTAGGACATTTGTCGAGTTTAACCCTCGTCAACTGCTGTCAGACCAAAAGATCCCTGCTGAGCTGAATTGTTACTCGTTACTGTAGCTTACTGGCACTTCTTCGCTCTCTCCAGCGGCGTTGTCCGCCGTTGTATACGTACATATATGATCTGTACGTAACCATGTGCGCCCTGTACAAGCACATTCTTCGTCGGGAAGGCCAAGGTCACAAGAGGAAACATGATGGTTATGAGTTTGCACAACTGACTCCCGTCAGATTGCTGAACATATGATAGCTTCTTGTTCGTCCAGACACTATAATTAGTCTGTTCTCATTTAATATTTATCTCTGTCTTTTCTGTTGCATACAAGGTGTTTGTATTTTTGTCCAATCCAGCACCCAGTTAAATAATCTTTAGGTAAACTACAAAAAGGCACAAAGTAAGTATTGGGAGAAGGGTGTCATGTCAAGTGATTTTATTCTACTCTTGAAATTATTTATTCATACTTTGATTGGTGCACATGTGCCCTCGAGGTTGACCTACCGCCAGTACAGATGCTCCAACATCGATCGTTGGCCGAGGTGCGAGCCACCATGCGCCTCCGTAGCGGCGCCCACAACTGCCATGACCTATCCTACTATTCCAAATGAGCGACGGTGACCTGCATCCTCGCTGGTGGGCAACGACATATCCTCTCCAGCATGTGTCCTGCCTTGGTCAAGCTTCGCCTCCAAGAGCATGGCTCGACAAGCTTTGGAGATGCAGAGCAAATGGATTGGGAGATTGGGTAGAGTCGACTTACTACAAGACAATAGAAAGGAACTTTTCTTGATTGCTTTTCACAAGAGAGGGATATCTCACATGTAGAGACGAGTGTTCGCGTGTAGCTGGTACGGGGTTTATTTTTTACTTTTCTTTTATGTGTGATTTACTCAGGTGGAACAGGAGCATGTACTGAATAAATAAGTGACAAAAAAATGATTGGATAAAATACAAGCAATATGTATAATAAGATTGGAAAAATTAACCATACCGAGGTAAAACATTTGGGGTACATAGATGTATTTCAATAAATAAATAATGTCAATAGATAGAATGCGGCTAGAGGAAAATAGCATCTAAACCATAAAAGTTGTGGCACTTCATAATAGGCTATAATTCTATTCCATATGTATTAAAAGTTAATTGTATCATCTCATGCCATTATTCCTTCCATTTCTTTTTATAGAGCGTGTTTGTTTCCAAAAGCCTTACTTTAGTGACTATTTTTGAAAAAAAAAGTTTCAATATTTAGCATTCTAAATAAATAAAATATGAAAATATATTTCAAAATCTTATATGCTGCAACGTGCAGAGCACGCGCTACTTACTAGTACAGATATATCTAGCACTAAAATATGTTTAGATACATCTATATTTGTAAAAGGTAAGATGGGTCGGATGGGAGTATGGTATTCGTTTCTGAAGATAGTTTGTGATGGTGCATCACGCACTATGAAAATAACATTGGATCTTAAACTGATTAGACAAGCACATGCTTTTGTTCTCCTAGGCAAGTCCGTATGAACATGCCTTCGTTGATGTAGAAAATTAACTGAATAAAGCTGATATACGGTTATTCTATGTTCAATAGTAATACTTTCTTATTAGTATGTTTATTTTTTATTCATTTTCTGTAAAGGTTTTTCCCTTTCTAAAAGAAGAATAGAATAACCCGTTCATACATCTGTAATACATTGTATGTTCCAAAATAGGTCCTATTCTACTACCCTTTCTAGCTATGTGATGGCTATTCACATCTACACCCTCCGTTTTAAAATATAATATATTTTAGCCTTTTTTGACGCTATGTATATATAAATATCTTTTAATGTATAGGTTGGAAGCAAAATAAATATATCTATACACTAAAAAGCATCTAAATACAACTAAGAAAAAGTTAAAACATCTTATATTTTAAAACAGAGGGAGTACTACCTTAACACCATAGAAGAGTGTGACCCAGCTACACGTAAAGGCAGCAAGTAAATACTTCCAAGCAGTAAAAGGCTTTTGAGTGTACTTCCAATGGAATAGTTCATTCCAGAAAACAAAATCTCGTTACAGGGGAGAAGTTAAGCAATGAATATGATTGGAGCGTGTGATGCTTTTTGTACGGGACGCACGTAACATCTTGTATTAAAAAAATACATACATGCATATTTTTGTATTAAACAGAGTGCACTTCCTTTTTAAACAGCTTGTCGATCATGTTGATCATTCATATGATTGTTGAACGGCTGACACTAGCAGCAAGCAATAAAAAAGGGTTAGCTTTTGCTTCTGTGAAAGTATGCGAATCTCAGCTATTACTGACACGCCAATTCAATCCATAATATAATGTTAACCTACCTTTGATTTGGTCTGTGAAAAATGTCTGCCATATTTGCGAGGAAGAAGTGGGAATTTTTATTTCCTAAACAAACAGGATAAAAATTCAAATGTTAGCCAACTCAGCGAACCCTTCGCCACACCTCAGAGAATGCAGAAGGAAAACATGCATCACTCCCTCCTAATGAACAATATACGTAGGAATAGCGTTGCTACCGAACAGAAAAAGATTCAACTCATAAGGCTGCAAGTCTGAAACTCGCTAAATGAAACTTCAATGAACAGTTGGATCAGAGCATGCAGCTGGCTCAAAGTAAGATGCATACAAAATCAAAAGAACTACTGATAATAGAAGTTCAGGAATCTTAAATCAAAGACGGTTATCAATGTGTAAAGCGAGTCCATGCTATTTTCTTACTGCTTTGGCTCTGGTTCATCTATCCCAGTCCTGATCACAACAATCAGATTATTCATCCTTTTTCTTTTACAAGGAGGAAGTGAGACGTTTTAGTTCTTATAAACTCATAAAAGAACTCAACTTTAGGCAACCCATTCAAGAGTTTGCACTTGCAGCCTCTCAAAAGAAAAAAGATATTAGCACTGAAACCAACCCTGGTTGAGTCGTCAGCTATTTATCGGAAAGTGCCATTGGCACATGAGCAATAGTGATCCCTCTACTTTCAGATTTTTGATAATTTCAAAACCTCACATTTCTTTGTCTCCAAAAATTATGGCGTTAAATATATATAGGAGGAGCATACGCAAAAAATCCTATTAAAAACAAAAAAGAAAATATTCTAACAAAAAGATATACTATTTTACTACTATTTTATGACTAGTCTTTTTTATATTTCCCAAAATACAATGTATTTTTTAAGAGGACTTTTTTGCATACACTCCCCCTGTATATATCTATCTATATATTTAACGATATAATTTTTGAGACATAGAAGTGTAAGATTTTGAAATTTTCAAAATTCTAAAGTTGAAGGGAGCACCGGTGCCCATGTGCACAAAATCCCTACTCGCTATTTATGCAGTAGAGAAATGCAACTGTGATTCAACATAAAGAAGCTTCTTCACAACTCCTAGGATGCAATTCGACACTCACTAGTCACTACTGAACTAGAAAAGTGAGCTCCGAACCAGATTGAAATTGAACAGAACAAATAAAACTACATCACGAACATAAGCAGAAAACCGACTTGGAAATATCCAGCTTGATACAACCTGGAAGATAATCAACCGCACCCACACATGGGCACACAAATAAATGCAAGCAAGATCAGTTCACACAGGTCAGCGCGCCACAAGTCAAGTACTAGTTTAGGCAAAGGAAGTCAATGTGCCTTCAACCATCACACTAGTTGACGAATGTCAGTGGAAATTGGGTAACAGACGAAAGTTAACAAATTAAGCGATTAACTCCTACAAGTGCACTTCACAGCTGACCGGTGTATGCTACATAGAGGGTCGTCTCCACGTCAAGCATACAATGGAAGAAACAACGCCCAACAGCCCATTTCTGCATCTAAGCCACCAGAAGGTACCTGCAGAGCAAGTAATGTCATCAGGAAAAGTTGTTAGAGTTATTTTTATATATTTTTGTATGACTCGAACAGAAAAAATTAGCTTCACAATTTGTGGAAGTTGTACCAAAAACTCCAAAGTTGAATCAACTCAACATTATCAGAAAACAGACATCTGAAACGGAGGAACATCAGTACGTAACTTGTAGTGTGGTGTTAAACTTTCAACTTCAAAATAAGAATTGGTTGAACTAGTCTGAGTAGGCCAAAAGAAAACTGGGCATAGAAGAGGCTCCTGAACTAGGAAAGTATAAACAAAAGGTCATAGCCAACTATTAGGAATGTATGAGCTAGCTAGTCACTAACAAATCAATACTGTACAAGCGTTTCGCAAAGGACCATGCATAATCTTATTAATTGATACTCCCTTCGGTCCAAAAAGTGAAAGGTGATGTAGCAACGAGTAAAACTGTAAGAGTAAAACAAAAAATATATGTCGAACCACAACAAAGGGTTACTAGTTCATTTGCTACTACTTAGCATGGCAGCAGTCTCATCTCTGAGGATAAATAGAGAGGAACGGTTCTAATTCATGAGTCAATATATGGACAGGCGAGAGGGAGACGATCCCACACTAACATAAGGAACTTGGGAGTACTAAGGATGAAGTAAGCTGAAAGGAATGAAGTTAGATGGAAGGGTGGGCAAACAGAAGACCACACCCAGTAGATAGGGGAATAACCAAAGGCGGACCCAGAAATTTTTCAAAACCTGGGCAAGCCGAAGTGTGACACAAAAATTTCGCATCGTCGTGGCGGTGCGCGGCCCTAGGCCCGACGTGGATGTCGGAGCGGTGGCTCCAAATGTTCACCTCCGCCGTGTTGTGTCGAGGTGTTTGGGTGTCGGTTGTTCGCTTGAACGTTTTGGTCGTCGACTTGTGTGGAGCGCGACCTCAAGGCTGGCGTGTGTTGTATCCATTTTTTAACCAGTTTTCCATATAAACTGACCAATTTAATTCTTTTGTATCAATTAAAAGGTAAATCTTTTGCCTCGTTTAAAAAAAATCACATACACATCAATGAAAATAAACAAAATAGATATAAAAAATACCTTCAACCAGAGTTTTAAGGTACAAAGATGATACGGTATATGAAGAACACAATAACACATGCAAATATCACGGAAATTCACTTTTGATCCTGGGAGCATACGCTCCTGCCATCGGAAAAAAACATTTTATAATGTTAAAACATTCTGAAGAAAAATTCCGTACGTAGGTCTCGACCTATTATGTATGCCAAGTTTCATGGTAAACTAAAAAAAATTGTGTCCAGTGTAAAAAAGATAACAAAAATGTCTCATAAATAGCTTTTTTAGCACCAAATTTTCTCTTTTTTATACACGACACAAAACATATCGGTCTTTCGTGAAACGACACTACAATCACTTATTAGAACATTGAGATGTACATGGGGCATTTTTTGTCAGAATGTTTTGACATTTTAAAATGCGTTCACTTATTAGAACAATGAGATGTACGTGTGGCATTTTTTTCAGAATTGTTTGACATTTTAAAATGCGTTTAAGATTAATTACAAAAATCAGGCGCATATGCACCTGCGTGCAAAAACCCCTTGTCCCAAATGTCATCGGTACACATGCAAAAACTCGATTGGGTTGGACATCGATGGATTTCTAAAAAGCTCGGTTGACCACGACCAGCCCTAAAAGGATTGATTATTGGGCTTGGACTAGCGCGGGATATTCTGCCGACTGGCCCAACAAGGCAAAAATCTCTGTTCAAGCCTGGGCAAAGCACCAGATCGATTCGCTCTCCTAGCTGTGGTCAGCGACCTGTGCAAGAGGCGAGCGGAAGTGAAGCCCGGGCAGCCGCCCGGGCAACAGGGACGGTAGGTCCGCCCATGGGAATAACATCAGTAGATACAAAAAATAAAATAAAACTGTTATTGCTGATGAAAGCAGTTTTAAATATGAATCTAGCCATGTCCTTTTGACCCTGTTTTCATTATCAAGGATAAACATTAGGTGGCTAAAACTCAATACATTTTATTGCACATAAATCATAGCTACATACAGTCGGACATGCAAATCTGGTGGATAACAAGTGACATGCTGAGAAAATGTTTAACTGAACAGCGTAAAACTAGAATAATCATGCATAAAACTACAATGACTGCAAGCAGAACTGCAAAACAATAAACAGAGGTATAAGATTTAGCAAAGGCATACTCTTCCAAGTATTGTGACTATAGTTAGTTCACTAAATATCACGAAGATCCAAAATAAGCAGAAATGTGAAATGGCAAACCTATAAGTCTATAAATAATGGAAACGTGAAAACAAATGCTCAGTTAATTCTACTTACAGCATGCAAATAACACTAAGACTTGATAGACCCATAACCACAGAAAAAATATATAAAGGTGACGCAGCAACAAGTGAAGCTCTAAAAGTAAACAGAAATATATCCCCCGAAGCAAGAGAAAGGGTTAGTTCATTTGCTACTACTTAGCATGACAGCAGTCTCATCTCTGAGCAGGCACAAACATATGCACAAACAGAGAATGAGTAATGGTTCTAAGTCACTGGAACAAATGGTATTGGTCATGAAAGCAGTTTTTAAGATGAATCTAGTCATTTCATTTTTTGACCAGTATGCAGTAATATCCAGGTGGCTAAAATTGAAGATATTAGACTACATATAAAGCATAGCTACATAAAGCTTTTGACCTGACAAATAATATTACTGAATCGTGGCCAATTACATATATATGGAAGTTTTGCGGACAACAAGCAACATGCTGAGGAAATGTTTATCCAAACAGCCCAACACTAGAATAATTGTCAATAAAACCACAATAACCGCAAGCAAAACAGTAAACAACATCATAAGATTTTTAATGAAGCCATATTCTTCAAGTATTGTGGCCATCATTGGTTACTAGGTATCACAATGATCAAAATAAGAAGCAATGTAAAGCGGCATAAAGTCCAAAAATAAATGAAATTTGAAACCAAATGGTCAGGTATTGTTATTATATCAATGACCTGTGTAGACAGGACCAACATGCAAGTTACACTATGACTTGATAGACCCTTAACCACATAAAAGAAAATTAAACGCAATGTAGCAAAGTAAAAGTTGAAAAAGAAACATATCGCCGAAGCATGGTGGTGGCATTCTCCATTGTGAACAGGCACGAGCATATGCACAAATAGGGAATGGGGGAAAGTTCCTAGTTTAGCAGTCATTGGAGAAGCTAGAGGAAAAGAACCAACACTACCAGAAGGAGCTGGGGGGCACTAAAGAAGAGGTAAACTGAAAACAAGGCAGCTGGATGGAACGAGAAGGCAAGCGAAAAAGCAAATCCAGTAGAAGAAGGGGCTGGTAAAACATCAGCAAGCAAAAGAGAAAGGTAGGCGGGTGAAAGCATGAAGAAGAGAATGGAGAGCTGTTAAGGAAGCAGGGCTGGAGAAAGGATTCAAGACGCAGCCTGCCATCAAAGCATAAGAGGTGGCCAGGTGGGAAACATACATACAATATTTGAAGAAAAGAGTTATAGAAAAAATCTTAAGACTCCTCTCTTGCAATTTGAACCAGTAAATGGCAGTAAAAAGGACAGCAGTCCATTCTTTTAAGGAATAGATCCAATGCCTTAACATACATGCAAGAGCAAGAGATATGCTTACCTGCTCAACCACTACATCACTATAGCATATATAATGGGACAGTCCTATTAAGAATTCTGCGGAAGATCGGCTGCATCATGTCCACCACCATTGCCTGTTCCTGCAAGCATAAGTGAAACAACCGATGACATTCCAAAAAAACACCAAAGTCATAGTCATAGTTTAAAAACAAACCAAAAGTTTTAATAAAGCATTAAGAGTACATAAAAAACCTCATCTATCTTCAAATCAAAGAATATTTTTGAAAATAGTATATATACTGGTAAATATCGTGAAAATGAAGAACAAGCACAACTCAGACTATAAGCTGGTCAGAAGAGACAATTTATCCAAAATTACTAAGCTTATTCCATGCCATATCAGAAAAAAATCATACTACTATAAGTCCTAGAAAAAAAGTGATCATGAGTATTCAGATTGGGTTATCTTCAAATATATTTAGCATGAAAATAAAATATAATCATACTAAGTTATGTTTTCTGGTGCCACATATTAAATTATCTCTCTAGCTCATAGAATTGAACTTGGAAGCTCCATATGTGAATATGATTAACACAGATTGCTTGCATTTATGATTATTCACAAACCACAACCAATATATTCAGCAAACATAACAAAGCTATTGTAACAACTCAAAAATTTGTAACCTATTTCCTATTAATTAAAGTGCCAAATTTTGGGCCAAGATAAAACCTTTCATCTCATATCGCATGCATGCATAGTATTTGAATAAGTGTTGTTCTATGATTTCATGTGTGTTGAAAATTGTTGTATATTATTTAGTTAATCCACATCTAACCAATAGAAGCATTAGGGAAGAAACACAAGGACCAAAGAAACCAGAAGCAAAAGAAATAAAGAAAAAGAGAAGAAAAGTTTGATCTAGAAAATGTTATTGACTACCCTACTTTGGACACTTAGATTAAGAAATCTGTAAATCAATTAGGTGTCTGGTTAGTTGGTTGAGCTTGACCACATTACCTACTTACTCAACCAAGGTTTTTCAAACAAAAACTCAAACCAGAACCCCACTCAAACATCTGCCAAATTTTGAATCTGAAACAGTGACCATATCCAAATTTCGAAATAAAATTTCTGCAAAACATTTTCTTTCTTCAGAACAAAAATAGATTTGGAATCCTTATGGAATATCTTGACAACCCACGGTGGCTGATTTCAAAATTTCAAATTCAAATTTCGTTCAGGCATTTGACCGAACACCCTGTGAGCACAAATTCAGAAAATCGCGTCTACTGTTGATGACGCCGCCGCCGTACTTCTTCGTACTCGTAGGTGTACCCGACGACGCCTTAGACCCCTCCGCTGTCGATCCCTCACGGGAACCCGCCCGGACCCCGGCCATGGACGGTGGAAAAGCCGCCGTTCCTGCCTCCCTGTCACCGGACCAGTGCGCACGCGCGCCGACCGTTGCCGAGGTCAGCGAGCGACGCCAGCCCGCCCGCCGAGGAGCCGCGTCACCCACGACCTGCCCCCGTGACCCAACGACGTCGCCAGAGCCGCCGCGCCCCGAAATTTTTCCCGCCAGCACCCCTCTGGAAACCCTAGCTCCCGCTCCCTCTCGACCCTATAAAAAGGCCCCCTCGACGCCTCAGAACTCCACACCACCGCAGCTACCGATTCCTACCTTTCTCTCTTCCTCTCTCCCTCGGAAGCGTCCGAGTTCTGCGAGCGTGCGCCACCGCGTTCTGGAAGATTCTGGCCGCCGTTGGAGCTTCTGCTGGTGCAAGGTGGAGGAGCAGAGCAGCCGCCATCGATCTGCATCCCCGCCGTCGAGTTCTTCTTCCCCTGCGTCGAGCTGCGCCGTCGAGCCGTACACTGCCGTCGCCGGTGAGTCCCTGCCCGTGTCTGAGGTAGACGACGCCCGAGCGCCGTTGGATTCTAATCCAACGGCAACTTACCGATTCGGGATTGTAAGTGATCTGACGGGGAGGCCCCACCTGTCAGGTTTAAAAAGAAAACGTCTCCCGCCTGCGAAACGGTATTTGGGCCGGCCCGTTCGGGAATCCTTCGGTGCGGCCCAGTTCTGTTAGAATTCGGTCCGTTAGATGTTTTATTATTTCCCGCCCGATTTTCGAATTCAATTCAGTACTGATTTTCGAATTTAAATTCCAGGAGATTTAGGAATCCGTTTTTAGCAAATAAATACTCGTTGGAAAGCTTAGGAAATAATCTAGCCCCTGGAATCATCCATGATTCAATTTGAGTTAGTTAACTAATTTAATAAGAATGCTTTTACCTTAGCCTTATTAATCTTAGGAAAATCTTAGAAACTTGTTAAAACCTTCTAAAATGTTGAAACTCGGTTTGTGAACTCACTAGTCAACTTATCTACTGTTTAGTCCAACCTTAATCAATTAAAACCTTGTTAGTGCTATCAATTAAACCCTAATCCAACCCTAGTGTGTAGCATAAAATGATAGATTTCACTACATACTTGGTTTAATAATTACCCCCACTACCAATTTACTTAATTAATCCCTCTCCTCTTGAACTAGCCCTAATACCCCTGGTTTCATACCAATGCTAAGAAAGTGATCAACACATGGCACATGGTAAAAAAATCCAACTTGCACACTGACAAGGGTATAGCTAATAGAGCCCATTAGTTGAGTACCCCTGAGGCCCGATAAGCTAGGCCCAATTGTAATGATAGTCGAATACGAGTTCCTACCGTATGTCGATATTGTAATATATATCGTACCCTACCCGATCCTCGAGACCTGGCCATCTATATATAGGGGCCAGGAGGGGACGGGGTAGGCCAGATTGAAAGCAAGCCAGGTTGAACACCCAAGTTTACTTTCAACGCACACCTATTTCGACTAACTTTACCTTCAAGTTCATCCGATGCCCTATCTCCCCGATCCTAAGTCCTTCATCTAGGACATTTGTCGAGTTAACCCTCGTCACACACTTAATGGAAACTTGGAAGAAAACTTGCAAACCAACTCAATAAAATTCATCATGACTACTATTGTTGAAACAAGTATGTGTGCTTGGAGTGTTGTTGGTATTGTTTAAGTGATTGTGTGCATTGTGTTTATTCGTTATTAGACGCTAGTGTTGCTGAAGAGGATATTGAGGGGGGATTTTATCAAGAAGAAGAAGACTATCCAGGACACCTTGCCAACCAAGGCAAGCCATCTTTTGAATCATACTCCAAATGCCTAGTTTTCCTATTGCATTCTACTTGTTTTTAAGTAAATTGCATGATTGAATTGCTACTTTAGAATGATAGTTGTGTAGTGATATTTTGCTTAGCAAGAGTATCACGCTGAGTTTATCCTACCCTATTTAGTGGTATCATCACTCAATGTAGCTGCTCAGTCGCTAATAAAATTGAGGTCATCTATAAGGGGAACCCTATTTGAAATTGGTGACTTGAACTTGGAAACTTGAATTGGAGACTTCTCCTACATGATGGTTTTATGAAGGAAAATAATCTTGACTAAGGACTATGGAATGTATTTGAAAAATGATAATAAGTGATGTACCATGTGAGCCAACCATTACCGTACGACCACATTATCCCTAAATGGGAAGGGGCTTAGTCCGTAGCTTGTTTACCCTAGTATGGGAGACCTTGTATCATCCTTTATAGAAGTGCACCGTGCGCGGGTACTTCCGAACCGGGTGGAAATTTCCATTCATGCAGCATCCTGTAACGGGCAAAACTAGAGACGCCGGAACGGAGATGTCCGTGTCTCGGGCTCTAGGAAAGGATCCTATATTAGAGTGAACAAGTGAAAAAGTTTGTTTGATTATTTGAAACTCGCATACTTTGTGTATGACGATCTGTGGATTTCTCCCGGCAGATGTATCGAATCTTGTGGGTAAAGTGTACCCCTCTACAGAGGTTTCAAAACTATTCGAATAGCCGCGTCCGCGGTCATGGACAGCTGGCAAGCTGTACTTGACTTTTGTCAAGAATGTTAACAACTTATGATGAACTTGGTGAATGACTTCACTTGACATTGATGTTGACCAACACTTGAAGTTCCTCTTTAGATTGAACTTAGGGAATTAAATCTTCTTCTCTACTAATGAACATTCTTGGGAAATAAAACTAGCTTTTGCAAATAAACTTAGTGCTTAGTCCACCATATCAACCATGCATATCTACTTCATCATTTTGTTTATAAGATGGTTTGCGAGTGCATCCAATGTACTCATGGCTGTGTCCCTGGCTATCAACTTGGCCAGACTATGGGGAAGATTATCTGGAGGAAGGTTATGAAGAGGAGTACCAGAACTAAGATCATCTCCTGAGTCGCCATTGCCTGTAGGGTGAAGGCATGGACCCGAAGACGTTATTTCCGCTGCTATATTGGGTTGTAATATGAACTTGGTCACTATGACCATTTGTATTTGAACTATTCGTATTGTAACGGTCTATGGAACTGGTTACCAACCACGTTATGTGTATCACAACAATGATTCTGGGATTGTGGTGGAATGCATAACGGGCACTTTGAATTTCTGGAAATTCGGGTGTTACAAGTTGGTATCAGAGCCTAGGTTTGAACATAGGAGACCTTAGTTAGAATGGGCGTTAGATGAAACCTTTATAAAAGCAAAGAGATAAGTAATGGTTTAAAATTGCTTAGTCTTTCCTCTCTATTTACAAAGCTTTGTATATGATTCAGTTTTTGCCTACTTAAAATTTTGCACACTTGGGTTGATCACTAACTTAATCTAATCTAAAATTTTGTAGATGGCCCCGGTGTTCACTGAGCAATACCAGTTAGGGCATGGTGGTAGCCTGGTTTTCGAGCGCGACCTCACTACCCTGACCTTGTTCCTGGATCGTCTGTATCCGGAGTTCAAGGGAGCCGTGCTCAATGAGCACCCGGATGGAGAGCTTCAGTGGCTTATCAGGGCAAGTTGCCGTGGCAAGAAGGGAGATTTAAGTTCTCCAAGGATCAAGTTTGAGCTTGTGGAGAACACTTGGGCCGATGGTTTGGTCCGAGGTATGCAGGAGATGCTTGCCCGCTTATGCGGACTGCATGTTGAGGAGGTCCAGGTGGAGCGCTTTAGGAACTTTGCTCGGCGTGATGCGGAAGGGCGTCCCGCAAACATGCCGGGGCACCATGAGCCGAGTTCATATGTAGATCACATGGACTTCTTGCTGTACTCCACTCAGCAGGAGGCAGATCGTGCATGTACCAAGGCCAACCTTGAGCACTTCGCACTTGTGGAAGCAAGGAGCACTATCAGGATCCTTGCCAGGGATCGCAAGAGCCTTCGCCGCCAGCGCCAGGAAAAGGATGAGACCATTGAAGAGTTGAAGGCCCAGGTGGCTGAGCTGACTGAGTACATTGGAGATCTAGAGAACCACCTTGGTGAGGAGGAAGGCATTGACCTCCGCAAGGAGGATAATGCCCTCATTAGTGACGAGGATGATTTCATGGAGGACCTGGATGATCAGGAGGATGATGGATTCATCAAGGATGAGGAGGAGGAAGACCCCGAGGAGCCCGATGTTTAGATTGGAGATCCAAGTGTTATCTAGTTATGAGTTCACTTTAAGTCACTTCGTGTAGGTGTGAGTTGTATCCCCCTCTCTAGTAGACGAGTCGCAATGGTTTGATGTAAACCATTTGTATTGTGTGAACTCGTATGTGTGGTATGTTGGATGTTTGTTGAATGAAATATGAATTTGGCCCTTCAGGCCTTAGTAAGATTAAAATGCATCATTAGTTTTACATTCAAAATTTAGCAAATTAGTTTGTCCCTCTTGTCTTACACCCATTATCTTCAGATGCCGCGAGCACCCCCACCCCCGAACCCGGAAGTAGCACAACTGCTAAGGTTGATCATGGAAGACCGGGAAGCAGCCCGAGCTAAGCGCCAAGCTAACTTGGCCACTCTTCAGCAGCTAGCCCAGATGGCAATGAACCACAACAATGGCAATGGAAATGGCCATGGTGAAGGAGAAAACAATGGCCATGGTGATCACCGATCCAAGTTAAGGAGTTTCCAAAACACCAACCCACCTATGTTCACTAAGTCTGAAGAACCCTTAGATACTGATGACTGGCTTCGCACCATGGAGAACAATTTGGCAGTCGCCGGAGTTGGCGAACATGAGAAGGTCTTGTACACCACCCACTATCTTGCTGGAGCCGCAAGAGCTTGGTGGGATAGCACTCGTGCAATGCAAGCCCAAGGGTATGTGATGCCTTGGGAGGAGTTCAAGAGCAAGTTCAGCAAAGCCCATGTTCCTTTGGGATTAGTCAAAAGAATGAGAGATGAGTTCAGGAATCTGAAGCAAGGTTCCCTGTCTGTGGTTGACTATCGTGACAAGTTCCTTACCTTGTCTAGGTATGCCCCAGATGACACCAACACCAATGAGAAGAAGCAAGAGAGGTTTCTGAATGGACTTCATGATGAGATGCAATGTGTCTTGGTCAGCATTCCCTTTGCAGACCTGGAGTCATTGGTTGACTCTGCCATTCAGATGGAAGGCAAACTCAAGCAAGCTGCAGAAAACCGCAAGCGCCGTATGATGTATCAAGGCAACTCAAGCAACTCGCAGAAGCCAAGGGGAAATCCACCTATGGGTTTTGCCCCTAGACCTATGAGGCCTCCTGCACCTGCTCCACGTCCCAACTTTCCCAACCGTCTGACCGGCAACAACTTCAACCGTACACCTCCAAGACCTAATGGCAACCACTTCAACCCCAATACTCCAAGGCCAAATGGCGCACCTGCGCTACCCAAGTCTGGTGACAAGTCTGGTGTTACCTGTTATGAGTGCGGAATTAAGGGGCACTACTCCAATGAATGCCCGAAGAAGCTGAATGATGCATCCAAGACCACTGCTCCCGCTCAGCAACATCGCCGTGTTGGAAATGGCAAGAATTATCCACCAAGAAATCAGCCTCACCCTCGAGGCCGTCTGAATCACATGAATGTTGAAGAAGCTCAGGAAGCAACCGACGTTGTGCTTGGTATGTTCCCTGTTAACTCAGTTCCTGCAAGAGTTCTGTTTGATTCTGGAGCTTCACACTCATTTGTCACTAAGTTATTTGCGGATAAAAGTGGACTTCAACAAACACCCCTGAAAAATACCATGTCTGTACAAATACCTGGGTCAATAACAAAGGCTAGTTGGACCTGCTTGGCAGTGCCCATAGAAATCCATGGGATAGCATTCTTAGCCAGTTTGATTGTGTTAGGAACCAAGGGATTGGAAGTAGTCTTGGGTATGGATTGGATGTCGCAGCATCAAGGAGTGATAGAGTGTGCCAAAAAGACCATCACCATGAAGAGTAGCACTGGAATTGTAGTAAAGCATGTGTCCGTAAAACCACCCCAAATCACCAGATGTCATAAGAGTATCTCAGGACCAACTCTAGAGCAAGTTCCCATCGTCTGTGAATACCCGGATGTTTTTCCCGATGAGCTACTCGGAATGCCACCGGATCGGGATATTGAGTTTATCATTGAGCTTATACCTGGAACTGGACCTATAGCCCAACGACCCTATCGTATGAACCCAGCTGAACTAGTAGAGTTAAAGAAGCAATTGGATGACCTTTTGAGTAAGGGATTGATTCAGCCAAGTTCATCTGCTTGGAGATCACCCATCTTGTTTGTGGATAAAAGTGACGGTTCCAGCCGACTGTGCACTGATTACCGCAAGCTAAATGATGTTACCATCAAGAATAAGTATCCTCTTCCAAAGATTGATGATCTGTTTGACCAATTGACTGGAGCTCAAGTATTCTCAAAGATTGACCTTAGAACTGGATACCATCAAGTGAAGATCCGTGCAACCGATATACCTAAAACAGCTTTCACTACCCGATACAGATTGTATGAGTACACCGTAATGTCCTTTGGATTAACCAATGCCCCTGCCTATTTCATGAATCTCATGAATAAGGTTTTCATGGAGTTTTTGGATAAGTTTGTTGTTGTCTTCATTGATGACATTCTTATTTATTCCAAGTCCGAAGAAGAGCATGCAACCCATTTGAGATTAATCTTAGAGACCCTGAGAGAGCATCAGCTATATGCCAAGTTTAGTAAATGTGAGTTTTGGTTGAAGGAAGTTGGATTCTTAGGCCATGTATTATCAGCTGGAGGAGTTTCAGTGGACCCAAAGAAGATCAAATCAGTCATGGAATGGGAAGCCCCTACCACTCAAACTGAAGTTAGAGGTTTTCTCGGATTAGCAGGATATTACCGCAAATTTGTTGAAGGGTTTTCAAGCATTGCCAGACCCATGACCGAACTGTTGAAGAAGGACAAGAAGTTTGAATGGACCCCTAAATGTGAAGAAAGTTTTCAAAAGCTCAAGAAGCGATTGGTAACCGCCCCCGTCCTAACCATGCCCGATATCACCATAAACTTTGATGTCTATTGCGACGCCTCCAAACTTGGACTTGGTTGTGTGTTAATGCAAGAAGGCAAGGTCATAGCATACCTCTCCCGGCAGCTTAGACCTCATGAAGAAAACTATCCGACCCATGATCTGGAGTTAGCAACCATAGTTTTAGCTTTGAAGACCTGGAGGCATTATCTTATGGGAAACCGTTGTGAAATTTACACTGACCACAAGAGTTTGAAGTATATTTTCACTCAGAAGGAGTTGAACATGAGGCAAAGAAGATGGATAGAGTTAATCAAGGATTATGATCTGGAGATTCATTACCACCCCGGTAAGGCCAATGTGGTGGCCGATGCCTTGAGTAGAAAGCCATGCACCTTGAATATGATGATCAAGGAGGAGCAACCCATGTTGCACCAAGAGTTTGAAAGGTTTGGATTGGAACTAGTCAGTCAAGGATTCTTAGCCAACCTTGAGTTTCAACCCACCTTGATGAGCCAAATCAAAGAAGCCCAGAAGGGAAATGAGAGTATTGACGAAATTAAGCGCAGAATTAGTTCCGGCAAGGTGCCAGGATTTGAGGAAGATGATCAAGGAGTTCTCTGGTATAAAGGACGTATTTGTGTGCCTGCTGATTCAGAACTGAAGGAAGTCATTATGAAGGAAGCTCATGAGACCCCTTACTCCATCCACCCCGGTGGAACCAAGATGTATCAAGATTTAAAGGAACAGTTTTGGTGGCATGGAATGAAGCGTGAGATTGCATCGTTCATATCCAAGTGTGACATTTGTCAAAGAGTCAAGGCTGAACATGAACGTCATGCTGGACTGCTGCAACCTTTGCAAGTTCCGGAATGGAAGTGGGAATCAGTTGGAATGGATTTCATCACTGGATTTCCAAGGTCTAGCCGCGGAAATGACTCTATCTGGGTCATTGTGGATAGACTGACCAAAGTTGCCCACTTTATTCCTGTCAAGACCACTTATACATCAGGACAACTGGCAGATCTTTATCTATCCAGAATTGTTAGTTTGCATGGAGTCCCTAAAACCATAGTTTCTGATCGAGGAACCCAATTCACCTCAAGATTTTGGAGAAGTTTGCACCAAGCCTTGGGAACCAAATTAGCCTTTAGCACAGCTTACCACCTTCAGACTGATGGACAGACTGAGAGAGTAAATCAAATACTTGAAGATATGTTGAGAGCCTGTGTTCTAGCCTATGGAACTAAGTGGGAAGATTGTCTGCCTTTCGCGGAGTTTTCCTACAACAACAGTTATCAAGCCAGTTTGCAAATGGCCCCATTTGAAGCTTTATATGGAAGAAAGTGTCGTACCCCTTTGAATTGGTCTGAAACCGGAGACAGTAAGATATTTGGACCTTACATTCTGCAAGAAGCTGAGGAGAAGGTTCGCATGATTCGTGAGTACCTCAAGGCAGCCCAGTCTAGACAGAAGAGTTATGCTGACAAAAGACGTAGAGAACTGACCTTCAAGATTGACGATTTTGTCTATCTTAGAGTACCACCTCTCAAGGGAATGCAGAGATTCCAAGTAAAAGGAAAGCTTGCACTAAGGTATATTGGACCCTGCAAGATACTAGGCCGCAGAGGAGAAGTGTCTTATCAGTTGGAAATGCCCCCTGAATTGTCTGAAGTGCATGATGTTTTTCACGTGTCTTTACTTCGGAAATGTCTTGAAGTTCCTGAGAAGCCAGAAATCTTCAAGAATATTGATCACCGTTCTGTGGATATCAACAAAGATTTGACCTATCGTGAAGTGCCAACCCGTATCCTCGCGGAAGCATATCGAACCACTTGAACCCGTAGCATCAAGTTTCTGAAAGTTCAGTGGAGCAATCACACAGAAGATGAAGCCACTTGGGAACGAGAAGATTACCTTCAGAAAGAATTTCCCAATCTTTTCAGTTCTTAGTTAGTGAATCTCGAGGATGAGATTCTTTTTAAGGGGGAAAGATTGTAACAAATCAAAAATTTGTAACCTATTTCCTATTAATTAAAGTGCCAAATTTTGGGCCAAGATAAAACCTTTCATCTCATATCGCATGCATGCATAGTATTTGAATAAGTGTTGTTCTATGATTTCATGTGTGTTGAAAATTGTTGTATATTATTTAGTTAATCCACATCTAACCAACAGAAGCATTAGGGAAGAAACACAAGGACCAAAGAAACCAGAAGCAAAAGAAATAAAGAAAAAGAGAAGAAAAGTTTGATCTAGAAAATGTTATTGACTACCCTACTTTGGACACTTAGATTAAGAAATCTGTAAATCAATTAGGTGTCTGGTTAGTTGGTTGAGCTTGACCACATTACCTACTTACTCAACCAAGGTTTCTCAAACAAAAACTCAAACCAGAACCCCACTCAAACATCTGCCAAAGTTTGAATCTGAAACAGTGACCATATCCAAATTTCGAAATAAAATTTCTGCAAAACATTTTCTTTCTTCAGAACAAAAATAGATTTGGAATCCTTATGGAATATCTTGACAACCCACGGTGGCTGATTTCAAAATTTCGAATTCAAATTTCGTTCAAGCATTTGACCGAACACCCTGTGAGCACAAATTCAGAAAATCGCGTCTACTGTTGATGACGCTGCTACTCGTGTGATGGCGCCAGAAAAGACTGTGGCGTTTAGTTGACGTGGGAGCAGTATGTCCTTGTGCGTGGTGATGACCAGCCCGTTGGGAACCCCAAGAGGAAGGTATGATGAGTGTAGCAGCAAGTTTTCCCTCAGTTAAGAAACCAAGGTATATCGAACAGGAGAAGGGAGACGGTGACGACTGAAGGTGTTTGTGGAACCTGCACACACACAGACAAATACTTTGTCCCCAACTTGCGATGAGGTTGTCAATCTCACCGGTTTGCTTGAAACAAAGGTTATGAGTGTATCGAGTGGAAAACAGTAGTAAAATGCTAGTAAAGTAAACAGTGCGGGAAAAGTAAACAGGTGATTGCAATATGATTAAAATAGGACCGGGGTCCACAGTTCACTAGTGGTGTCTCTCCATAGATAAAATAACATGCTGGGTAAACAAATTACAGTTGGGCAATTGATAGAATAAAGATAACGTGATATGTCAAGAAGATCACTATGAGATTCACTCTGGGCATTACAACAAAATACATAGACCGCCATCCAACTGCATCTATGACTAATAATCCACCCTCGGGGATATCATCCGAACACCCCAAAAGTATTAAGTTGCGAACAACAGATAATTGCATTAAGCAAAGTGTGTAATGTAAACAAAGCATATGCCCTTGAGCATATGAATGTTGTTTTCTCCCTAGTAGCAACAGCACATCTACCACCTTAGAGGTTTCTGTCACTCCCCCAGGTGAAATAGAGGCATGAACCCACTATCGAGCATAAATACCCCCTCTTGGAGTCACTAGCAACTACTCGGCCAAGATAGCTACTAACAACGGAGAGCATGCAAGATCATAAACAACATAGAGATAACAAAAGATATAATTCAGTACAGCAACTTAATCATAAACACCAATATTCATCGGATCCCAACAAACCAACATCATACAATTACATAACGGTGATCTCAATCATGTAGGGCAGCTCATGAGATCTAAACATGAAGCACATGGTGGAGAAGACAACCAGCTAGCTACTGCTATGGACCCATAGTCCAAGGTAGACTACTCACTCATCGCTCCGGAGGCAAGCATGGCGATGAAGAAGACCTCCGGTGGCGATTCCCCTCTCCGGCAGGGTGCCGGGAAGAGCTTCTGGACCCTCCCGATCTTCGGGTCGACGGCGGCGGCGGATCGCGATGTATTCTGGAAAACTGATCGGGCCCTTAGGTTTTTCTCGTCAGGGGGTACTTATAGGCGAAAGGGGACTGTCAGAGGGGGTCCCACGCCCCCTCACACAGGGCCGGCGCGGCCAGGGGCCTGGCCGCGCCACCCCTGTGTGTAGGGCCCACGTGGCCCCTCTCCTTTTCTCCTTCGGATGTTTGGGAGCTCCCCGGTGAAATATGACTTCAGGAACTTGTTTCGTCCAATTCCGAGAATATTTCCTGTGTATCACTTCTGAAACACAAAAACAGCAGAAAATAGGAAACTGGCACTGTGGCACTTCGTTAATAGGTTAGTTCCGGAAAATGTATAAAAATGCCACTAAGTGTAACGAAACAATAGGCAAATGGTGTAAAACAAAGCATGGAGCATCAAAAATTATAGATACGTTTGAGACGTATCAAGCATCCCCAAGCTTAACTCCTGCTCGTCCTCGAGTAGGTAAGTGATAACAAAAGAATAATTTTTGAGGTGACATGCACCTACACAATCTTGATCATATATGTAAGTATTGATGAGCTGGGATCAATAGAACTTAAAACATGGGCATGAAAGATATAATCATGACAATAAGAACTTAGCAACCATGTTGTAAACATGCAAATGAACACAAACAAAAGATCATGATAATGAAACAATGAAAGTCAAACGTGTGTTCAAATCATAAGGAAAAACATACAAGTGGTTTTCAGCTTGTCCTTCAAAGAGAGCAAAACATAAATGCATAGGACACCTCAAAGTTTAAGAGGGCGACTAGATACAAATAATTTAAGAACAAGTGAAACCAACAATATGAGTCAATCAATGAACCTTGGGACAATGCATATCACACTAAGAATGACAACTATGCTCTCTTAATGGTGCATAAAGAAAGAAGGTGGTGACTCAACATAAAAGTAAAAGAAAGGCCCTTCGCAGAGGGAAGCAGTGATTGCAAGTTTTATAACCTTCAAAAATTATGGTACTTACCGGCTTTGAGCTCTCATTGCCCCCATCATAAGCATCTTGAATGGTTAAAGTTAATGCGAGAACAATTATGATGCATATGCTTGACAAA
This sequence comes from Dactylis glomerata, assembly GCA_007115705.1. Classification (NCBI taxonomy): domain Eukaryota; kingdom Viridiplantae; phylum Streptophyta; class Magnoliopsida; order Poales; family Poaceae; genus Dactylis; species Dactylis glomerata. The sequence continues at coordinate 168,704 of QXEO01001819.1, forward strand.
TCATAAGTTGAAAACCTCGTGTCCCGTGAATACAAGTACCCAAACCATGCTAGTTTACTTAGAGTCCCAAGCAAGGCTCTTGTCATTGTAAGTATATGCATATCATTGAGAACCGCCAATGGGGTACCTCCGTGCCCGATGACATGGAACAAGCCCACATCAAAATGACAGGACAAGCAGACAATGAACACCTCGACATCTCTTTTATTTGCTATATTGTTTAGCTTTTTATTGTGAGATGCGTCGTCGAATGTTCACCATGGGTATGCTGCAAATTTCCACCATGAATTATGCATGGCTTAGATTGGCGGCCCGGCGTTTCCCTAACACATATAAAAACTCCATGATCCCTACAAGATTCCAAATTCATTTCACACAGCGGGCATCCATAAACAAAAGATCACGATATCAACTCAAATAGGAAGTGCAATGTTGAAAGCTTGCCCCATGACGGCATGGTTGGGCTAGAATCCAACTTACAACTTGCAAGCATAACAACTCAACATAAAAAACCACAATGTCAAATTTTTAGAACAGGAAAAAGTAAAGTGTGCCTTCCGGTTCGTGAGAGCTTTATTGACCGAATTTCGCATAACACTGGTAAGAGTTTAATTTGAAGAGAATATAAAAGCAAGTCAAATTTACTTGGAATAGCAAATTGCTAGTAGGTATGTATGGTGGACACAATGGAAAACTTGGCTTTTAGGAGTTGGATGCACGAGTAGAGCTCATACTCAGTACAAGGCGAGGGCTAGCAAAAGACTGGGAGCGACCAACTAAGAGAGCAATAATGGCCATAATCATGCAAAGCGACAAAGCGACATTAAAAGAAGCATACGATGGCATCAAAAGTCAAAAACTAAATGATCATGAAGGCTAATGGCGACTTTGGAAGAGTCTAACATGTGTGAGCATGCGCCAAGTCAACCCAAATAAAGCATCAAGGAGAAAACCAAAATAATGCTTCCATATAATAAAAACAACGCATGATTTTTTCAAAGGCTCATTAAGCAATCTCAGTTATTTGAGACAAGTCATGCTACAGCAAAACCACTAAGCATACTATCAAAAAGACATCAAGCATGACATGAAAAAGCCTAAGCCGCAGTCTACACAAGCTCCTTCTTGTACCACTATTTTGCACAAAGCTTTTTCTCTTTTCCAACACCATTTGAAATTTTTATAAACACCTCTTTTGATGAAAACCAATAAAGTTCAGAGGCAAAAATGCACCTTGATGAAAAGATATGACAAGATCTGAACGCATATCAAGGCGAAAACGAAAACCAAAAGCAGTAGCAGAAAAACTAGAATGCTCGATTAATAAGAGTGAAAACTAGAGCATTCTTTGCAAACGAAAACGAGTACATCTCCTCCAAAGGAAATTTGTTGGGGTCCAACCATTTATTGCAGCAAACAAACAAACTAAACAAACTAAGAAAACTAAAACAACTGACGCTCCAAGAAAAACACATAGTGCATGAAGCAATAAAAATATAGTGTTTTGAAAGGTGACCTGATTTTTGCCGATGAAGAAGGGGTGCCTCGGGGGCATCCCCAAGCTTTGACGCTTGTACTTCTTGGATATTTCTTGGGGTGCTGGGAATCCCCAAGCTTGAGCTTTTGTCCATTCTTCAACTCATCTCATCATTCTCCAATCCCTACACTTGAAAACTTCCTTCATACAAAACTAAACACAATTCTATTAGCAACATTAGTGTAAGCATAAAATATATTCAACCTCTTTTAGCTTCAGGTTTCAACCCAAAACCACCACATATAAAGTATATACTACTGTAGCAACTTCCACAAGAGTTCCATGATCAAAAAGAACTCAAAAGAAAGCGATAAAGTGGCAAAAACAAATATTGGCAGAAATCTGTCAAAACTGGACAGCTGATAATGGACGAATTTTTGAGGGATTTTCCGTTGCTCAAATCAAAAAGTGTTCAACTAAGAAAAGTTTGGATATAACCTGGGGCATATGCACAAGAAATCGCAGGTCCAAAAGATAAACAGAGAATTTTCACGAATTTTTACGGTGCAGCACCGAAAACAGTTTTAGGACAGCAATAACCCCAAATCTTTACCTCACTCAAATTAGAGGCTTCTCTTGGCACAAAAACGAAATAAACAAGATAAGGAGCGGTCATTACAGTAGTAATGACTTCCAAGACTCAAATAAAAGAAAAAGTACTGAAAAGTAAACAATGGGTTATCTCCCAAGAGTGCTTTTCTTTAACGCCTTTGAGCTAGGCGCAGAAAATTGCGAATCAAGTAATATCAAAAGATGAAGCATCAAGATCATAATTTGCTCTAAGAATAGAGTCAAAAAGTAATTTCTTTATTTTCCTAGGGAAGTGTTCCATACCTTTCTTTAGTGGGAATTGATACTTGATAGTGCCTTCCCTCATATCAATGATAGCACCTACAGTTCGAAGAAAGGGTCTTCCCAAAATAATAGGACATGAAGCATGGCATTCAACGTCCATAACAAGAAAATCAACGGGAACAAGGTTATTGTTAACCACAATAAGAACATCATTAATCCTTCCCAAAGGTTTCTTCTTAGCCACATCAGCAATAGGAACATCAAAATAACATTTTTCAAGCGGTGGTAAATCAAGCATGTCATAAATCTTTCTAGGCATGATAGAAATACTAGCACCTAGATCACATAAAGCATGGCAATCATAACCATTAACATGCATATCAATGATGGGTTCCCAACCATCTTCTAACTTCTTGGGAACAGAGGCTTTTTGCTTCAACTTTTCATCCCTAATCTTTATAAGAGCATTGGTAATATGCTTAGTAAAAGCAATATTTAAAGAACTAGCATTGGGAGTCAAAGCAAGCTTTTGCAAGAACAAAATAACTTCAGATATATTGCAGCCATCAACATCAAAATCATTAAAGGAAATAGAGCTATCATCTCCCACACTCCGAAAAATTTCAGCACTCTTTTGAGAAAAAGTTTTGGCAGTTTTAGGCTTTTTAACACAAGGAGTGGGAGTTTTCTCTACACCAATCAAAGTAAGAAGATTGCTATCAGTAGGAGCAACATCATTAGAGGTAGTAATAGTACATACCTTCATCTCTCTAGCCATCTCATCTTCTCTTTCCCACCTAGCATGCAATTCCGCTAACAATCTAATATTTTTATCAATTCCAACTTGGGTAGCATTAGCGGCAGCAACAATATTGCTCACATTCACATCATTAGGAAACACTTTTAGTTTCAGAAGTTCAACATCATGAGCAAGGCTATCAACTTTAGAAGCAAGAATATCAATTTTGCCTAACTTTTCCTCAACAGACTTATTAAAAGCAGTTTGTTTACCGATGAAGTCCTTGAGCATTACCTCAAGCTCGGAGGGCGCGGCCCTAGTGTTGTTGTAGGAGTTACCATAAGAGTTGCCATAACCATTACCATTGGTAGAAGGATACGGCCTATAATTGTTACTAGCAAAATTGTTCCTATAAGCATTGTTATTAAAATTGTTATTTCTAATGAAATTCACATCAACTTGCTCTTCTTGAGCAACCAGAGAGGCCAAAGGAACATTATTAGGATCAACATGAGTCCTATCATTAGCAAGCATAGCCATAATTGTATCAATCTTATCACTTAAGGAAGAGGTTTCCTCAACAGAATTTACCTTCTTACCTTGTGGAGCTCTCTCGGTGTGCCATTCAGAATAATTTACCATCATGTTGTCGAGTAGCTTTGATGCGGCGCCCAAGGTAAGGGACATAAAAGTGCCTCCAGCAGCTGAATCAAGTAGGTTCCTTGAAGAAAAATTCAGTCCTGCATAAAAAGTTTGGATGAGCATCCAAGTAGTCAGTCCATGAGTGGGGCAATTTTTAATCATAGATTTCATTCTTTCCCAAGCTTGAGCAACATGTTCATTATCAAACTGAGTAAACTTCATAATATTGCTACGCAACGATATAATCTTAGCAGGAGGATAATATCTACCAATAAAAGCATCCTTACACTTAGCCCATGAATCAATACTATTCTTAGTCAAAGACAGCAACCAATCTTTAGCTTTTCCTCTCAAAGAAAAAGGAAACAACTTGAGCTTAATAATATCACTATCAACATCCTTATATTTCTGCATCTCACATAGCTCAACAAAATTGTTGAGATGAGCTGCAGCATCTTCAGTACTAGCACCAGAAAATTGCTCTTTCATAACAAGGTTCAATAAAGCAGGCTTGATCTCATAAAAAGTAGTAGCAGGAACAGGTGGTGCAATAGGAGTGCAGATAAAATCACTATTGTTCGTACTAGCAAAGTCACACAACTTGGTATTTTCAGGAGTACCCATTTCAGCAAAACGAAAGTAAACAAGTAAAAACAGCTACCAAGGATTCTAATTTTTTTTGGGTTTTTGATAAAAAGCAATGCAGGTAAAATAAAATAAAGTAAAGCAAAACAAATAACAAAGTAAAGTATGTGTGTGCGAAGAACTCCCCTCGCAGAAGTCTTCTCTTCCTTCCCCGGCAACGGCGCCAGAAAAGAGGCTGCTACTCGTGTGATGGCGCCAGAAAAGACTGTGGCGTTTAGTTGACGTGGGAGCAGTATGTCCTTGTGCGTGGTGATGACCAGCCCGTTGGGAACCCCAAGAGGAAGGTATGATGAGTGTAGCAGCAAGTTTTCCCTCAGTTAAGAAACCAAGGTATATCGAACAGGAGAAGGGAGACGGTGACGACTGAAGGTGTTTGTGGAACCTGCACACACACAGACAAATACTTTGTCCCCAACTTGCGATGAGGTTGTCAATCTCACCGGTTTGCTTGAAACAAAGGTTATGAGTGTATCGAGTGGAAAACAGTAGTAAAATGCTAGTAAAGTAAACAGTGCGGGAAAAGTAAACAGGTGATTGCAATATGATTAAAATAGGACCGGGGTCCACAGTTCACTAGTGGTGTCTCTCCATAGATAAAATAACATGCTGGGTAAACAAATTACAGTTGGGCAATTGATAGAATAAAGATAACGTGATATGTCAAGAAGATCACTATGAGATTCACTCTGGGCATTACAACAAAATACATAGACCGCCATCCAACTGCATCTATGACTAATAATCCACCCTCGGGGATATCATCCGAACACCCCAAAAGTATTAAGTTGCGAACAATAGATAATTGCATTAAGCAAAGTGTGTAATGTAAACAAAGCATATGCCCTTGAGCATATGAATGTTGTTTTCTCCCTAGTAGCAACAGCACATCTACCACCTTAGAGGTTTCTGTCACTCCCCCAGGTGAAATAGAGGCATGAACCCACTATCGAGCATAAATACCCCCTCTTGGAGTCACTAGCAACTACTCGGCCAAGATAGCTACTAACAACGGAGAGCATGCAAGATCATAAACAACATAGAGATAACAAAAGATATAATTCAGTACAGCAACTTAATCATAAACACCAATATTCATCGGATCCCAACAAACCAACATCATACAATTACATAACGGTGATCTCAATCATGTAGGGCAGCTCATGAGATCTAAACATGAAGCACATGGTGGAGAAGACAACCAGCTAGCTACTGCTATGGACCCATAGTCCAAGGTAGACTACTCACTCATCGCTCCGGAGGCAAGCATGGCGATGAAGAAGACCTCCGGTGGCGATTCCCCTCTCCGGCAGGGTGCCGGGAAGAGCTTCTGGACCCTCCCGATCTTCGGGTCGACGGCGGCGGCGGATCGCGATGTATTCTGGAAAACTGATCGGGCCCTTAGGTTTTTCTCGTCAGGGGGTACTTATAGGCGAAAGGGGACTGTCAGAGGGGGTCCCACGCCCCCTCACACGGGGCCGGCGCGGCCAGGGGCCTGGCCGCGCCACCCCTGTGTGTGGGGCCCACGTGGCCCCTCTCCTTCTCTCCTTCGGATGTTTGGGAGCTCCCCGGTGAAATATGACTTCAGGAACTTGTTTCGTCCAATTCCGAGAATATTTCCTGTGTATCACTTCTGAAACACAAAAACAGCAGAAAACAGGAAACTGGCACTGTGGCACTTCGTTAATAGGTTAGTTCCGGAAAATGTATAAAAATGCCACTAAGTGTAACGAAACAATAGGCAAATGGTGTAAAACAAAGCATGGAGCATCAAAAATTATAGATACGTTTGAGACGTATCAGACGCCGCCGCCGTACTTCTTCGTACTCGTAGGTGTACCCGACGACGCCTTAGACCCCTCCGCTGTCGATCCCTCACGGGAGCCCGCCCAGACCCCGGCCATGGACGGTGGAAAAGCCGCCGTTCCTGCCTCCCTGTCACCGGACCAGTGCGCACGCGCGTCGACCGTTGCCGAGGTCAGCGAGCGACGCCAGCCCGCCCGCGGAGGAGCCGCGTCACCCACGACCTGCCCCCGTGACCCAACGACGTCGCCAGAGCCGCCGCGCCCCGAAATTTTTCCCGCCTGCACCCCTCTGGAAACCCTAGCTCCCGCTCCCTCTCGACCCTATAAAAAGGCCCCCTCGACGCCTCAGAACTCCACACCACCGCAGCTACCGATTCCTACCTTTCTCTCTTCCTCTCTTCCTCGGAAGCGTCCGAGTTCTGCGAGCGTGCGCCGCCTCGTTCTAGAATATTCCGGCCGCCGTTGGAGCTTCTGCTGGTGCAAGGTGGAGGAGCGGAGCAGCCGCCGTCGATCTGCATCCCCGCCGTCGAGTTCTTCTTCCTCTGCGTCGAGCTGCGCCGTCGAGCCGTACACCGCCGTCGCCGGTGAGTCCCTGCCCGTGTCCGAGGTAGACGACGCCCGAGCGCCGTTGGATTCTAATCCAACGGCAACTTACCGATTCGGGATTGTAAGTGATCTGACGGGGAGGCCCCACCTATCAGGTTTAAAAAGAAAACGTCTCCCGCCTGCGAAACGGTATTTGGGCCGGCCCGTTCGGGAATCCTTCGGTGCGGCCCAGTTCTGTTAGAATTCGGTCCGTTAGATGTTTTATTATTTCCCGCCCGATTTTCGAATTCAATTCAGTACTGATTTTCGAATTTAAATTCCAGGAGATTTAGGAATCCGTTTTTAGCAAATAAATACTCGTTGGAAAGCTTAGGAAATAATCTAGCCCCTGGAATCATCCATGATTCAATTTGAGTTAGTTAACTAATTTAATAAGAATGCTTTTACCTTAGCCTTATTAATCTTAGGAAAATCTTAGAAACTTGTTAAAACCTTCTAAAATGTTGAAACTCGGTTTGTGAACTCACTAGTCAACTTATCTACTGTTTAGTCCAACCTTAATCAATTAAAACCTTGTTAGTGCTATCAATTAAACCCTAATCCAACCCTAGTGTGTAGCATAAAATGATAGATTTCACTACATACTTGGTTTAATAATTACCCCCACTACCAATTTACTTAATTAATCCCTCTCCTCTTGAACTAGCCCTAATACCCCTGGTTTCATACCAATGCTAAGAAAGTGATCAACACATGGCACATGGTAAAAAAATCCAACTTGCACACTTAATGGAAACTTGGAAGAAAACTTGCAAACCAACTCAATAAAATTCAACATGACTACTATTGTTGAAACAAGTATGTGTGCTTGGAGTGTTGTTGGTATTGTTTAAGTGATTGTGTGCATTGTGTTTATTCGTTATTAGACGCTAGTGTTGCTAAAGAGGATATTGAGGGGGGATTTTATCAAGAAGAAGAAGACTATCCAGGACACCTTGCCAACCAAGGCAAGCCATCTTTTGAATCATACTCCAAATGCCTAGTTTTCCTATTGCATTCTACTTGTTTTTAAGTAAATTGCATGATTGAATTGCTACTTTAGAATGATAGTTGTGTAGTGATATTTTGCTTAGCAAGAGTATCACGCTGAGTTTATCCTACCCTATTTAGTGGTATCATCACTCAATGTAGCTGCTCAGTCGCTAATAAAATTGAGGTCATCTATAAGGGGAACCCTATTTGAAATTGGTGACTTGAACTTGGAAACTTGAATTGGAGACTTCTCCTACATGATGGTTTTATGAAGGAAAATAATCTTGACTAAGGACTATGGAATGTATTTGAAAAATGATAATAAGTGATGTACCATGTGAGCCAACCATTACCGTACGACCACATTACCCCTAAATAGGAAGGGGCTTAGTCCGTAGCTTGTTTACCCTAGTATGGGAGACCTTGTATCATCCTTTATAGAAGTGCACCGTGCGCGGGTACTTCCGAACCGGGTGGAAATTTACATTCATGCAGCATCCTGTAACGGGCAAAACTAGAGACGCCGGAACGGAGATGTCCGTGTCTCGGGCTCTAGGAAAGGATCCTATATTAGAGTGAACAAGTGAAAGAGTTTGTTTGATTATCTGAAACTCGCATACTTTGTGTATGACGATCCGTGGATTTCTCCCGGCAGATGTATCGAATCTTGTGGGTAAAGTGTACCCCTCTGCAGAGGTTTCAAAACTATTCGAATAGCCGCGTCCGCGGTCATGGACAGTTGGCAAGCTGTACTTGACTTTTGTCAAGAATGTTAACAACTTATGATGAACTTGGTGAATGACTTGACTTGACATTGATGTTGACCAACACTTGAAGTTCCTCTTTAGATTGAACTTAGGGAATTAAATCTTCTTCTCTACTAATGAACATTCTTGGAAAATAAAACTAGCTTTTGCAAATAAACTTAGTGCTTAGTCCACCATATCAACCATGCATATCTACTTCATCATTTTGTTTATAAGATGGTTTGCGAGTGCATCCAATGTACTCATGGCTGTGTCCCTGGCTATCAACTTGGCCAGACTATGGGGAAGATTATCCGGAGGAAGGTTATGAAGAGGAGTACCAGAACTATGATCATCTCCTGAGTCGCCATTGCCTGTAGGGTGAAGGCATGGACCCGAAGACGTTATTTCCGCTGCTATATTGGGTTGTAATATGAACTTGGTCACTATGACCATTTGTATTTGAACTATTCGTATTGTAACGGTCTATGGAACTGGTTACCAACCATGTTATGTGTATCACAACAATAATTCTGAGATTGTGGTGGAATGCATAACGGGCACTTTGAATTTCTGGAAATTCGGATGTTACAGCTATAAGGAAAATGCAAGACAACAGACAAGGCGAAAGGGCTGGTATCAAACCTGGAAGGTAAAAGCTCATGTAGGGCAGTACGCTAAAATATTTTCCCAGCTCATCAACCTTTTTAACCTGCCCAGAACTGATCTTGATCGTGAACAAGCCAAGACCTGAGCTAACAAAGATGACACCCACACCCTCTGCAAATCCCACCACGAGTGGTTCGTCGTCCGCATTGGCAACAGGTATTGTTTTCTCCAGCTCGATGACCCTATATTGCACCCATTCTACCGCTTCTTCCGTATCCACCTTCCCTGACCATGTATAAAGGATGGAACCCAGAATGCAGGCAAAGCCGAGTGAAACCTTGTCCTCCATGGCCATGAGGGCAACGTCGTCCACGTCCGGCTGCGGCGAGTCAATCATGGATAGGCGATCCTTGCCCAAGTCATACTTGACTATCGCATTTTCCGCGCGAAGAGTGAAGTAGAGTGCATCTCCGACAAGGGCGGCTCGCCTAGGCTGGAGATAGGGTATGTAGTAGTAGTATATCTCACTCACCTCTCGCAGCACGTGCCGGGCATAGGTTTCGCAGGTGCTGTCAAGCCATACCGGCTCGCTCCACGCGCCCGTCTCCGATGAGTAGACGGTCACGTGTACGATCTCCTTGTGGTCATGGGTGGCTGCGAAGACGACGCGGAAGGGGCCGCCGTGGCAGTCGAGGTGGTCGCAGCCGTCGGTGGCGCAGAGCACCGCGCCGGAGTAGATGAGCCAATCCATGTCCTTTGGGCGTGGTAGGTGGTGTCGGTGGCCCGTGACAGGGTCCCAGACGAGGTGGCCCGGCAGCATCTGGATGAGGACGCGGCCGTGGCGGCAGTCGAGGGGGCGCGTGCGGCGGGCGCACACGCCGGAGCCCGGGTGGGGGAACTCTGGCACCGACGTGGTGGAGGCGAAGCGGGCAGGCGGGTCCCCTTGGACCACCATGAGGCGGTGGAGGAAGCCGAGGAGGGGAGGGGCGCCGTGGAAGTCGAGGTAGCGGCGGCGGAAGCCGGGGTCGCGGATGATGCTGAGCCACGGCTTGCAGACGAGGGCGGCGCGGAAGAGGTGCTCGGGCTCGTCCGGCGGGAGGCGGAGGAGGATCTCGGCGGTGACGTCGTCGACCAGCTGGGGTGGCGGCGCCATGGTCCGCTCCACTCGCGCTTTGGGTGGGGATTGAATTTTTTTTTTTTTTTTGAGAGAGAGGAAGGGTGGGGATTGATTGGCGTTGGAGGTTGGACTGGTGTTAGCTGTTTTGTTGTTGGAGTAGTGGGCTTGCTTTGTTTTTTCTGCAACGAGAAATGGAGCCCACCAAGTAAAACTTCGGAGAACGGCTCCATTCATTCTGAGGAGAGGAAAAAGATATTTGAAGAACTTGTGGATCATCGTAGAATCATTGTATGCAAAATAGCCTGCTACCATCGGTGGTAGCTGCTCATCTTAATTCTGTTCGGTTAGACCCATCTCTGGGTGGATCATTCAGGTTTCATTGGAGTCAACCCGGCGGGGGATAAAACTCAGCCCAATCGAATATTTGTGTTCAGTTACACCCGGCCGGGCCGAATCCCCACCCCAAACCCCGCCCAACCCGTACATTCCACCGGGGGAAAAACAATCGACCCTCCACCCGTGGAAACAATTCCGAAAGAAGCGAGCGACGGGAGCACTGACATAGGCGGAGGAACTCGACAACATCATCTCATCGGGCGGCGGGCGGGGGGCTGGTCGTGCAGCAGAACCACGATGCAGGGCGCCTCTCTCGCCATACCTCGTATCGTGTGTGTTTGATTAGTCTCAGCGTTGTATCGGGCGAGGATATTTCGAGGTCGGATTTCGTCTTATGATCCATGATGCCCGCTGTGTGTGTGTTTGTTGAATTACTATCTGGTTCCAAGCTAGGATTTCGAAGCTTAGTTCTGACTAATGAATGTTGAATGAACTACACCTCCCCATCTCGTGCTATTTGCTACGGGTTTCAGTGCTACTTTGGTTTCTTTGGCATGCTGGAGTGTGAAGTCTTGGAAGAGTTGCTTTAAGTATTTTAGATTGTCTGGTGAGTTGGCTATAATCTGAAATATTTTATGGGTTGGCTTCTGAGCAGATAACATTGTCTCGCCCATTCCTGGTAAAAAGTAAAAATGAATAATGTGGTTCGCTGTCGAGGACATGGATAGGTAAATCAGAGCCAGATTAACATTACTTTGGATATAGTATGCCCTATGTGTCGAGAAGTAACAGTCACATAAATTCATTTTATTGATTGATGCTACAATCACAGCCGTTCAAGTGTTCAACATCATATCATATCGTCCCATGATCGATATGCTCGTCTGTTCTCTTCAACGTAACTTGGCGTCAATTGTGGCTCCGCTTCTTGTTGCAGTCACGCACACAGGATTCTGCATCAGCTGCATAAAGAAGAAGAATCATGCATCAGAAAGAAAAATGATACACATATCCCGTCATTGTTCATCAAGTACAAGAATCACAAAAATTGATCGCATGAGAATCCATCCATCCATCATCATGATCGATCGTCTTCACTTACCGGCGGACACTGTCGACGAGCCGCAGTTGAAGTCCAGAAGGCATGCCGTCCTGCACGAGATGGCGGCGGCGCCATCTCCGGCCTGGTTGGGGCTGCATTTGTTCGCGCAGAACGGGAGGCAGAAGATTCGCGGCACCTTGTGCCTGCACTCGGGGTAGCACTGCTTGTAGCAGCGGCAGAACTTGGACATGGCGCCCACCTGCTGGCCGGACAGTATCAGGAGGAGCATGCACAGGATGGCGATGGCGGCCGCCCTCTTCTTCACCTCCATCCCCTTCCTCGTACACAAGCTGTGGATTCTGCAAGTTCAAGGGAGAAGAGGAATGCTGTGGTGACTGATGACTCTGATAGTCAGTGTGTGGGGGCTTCTTATATGGCACTGGAGTTTAGAGGGCAATATCAACATTTGACCCAGAGAATTCGTAATGCGGACGAGCATGGTATTTCCGCTATTTTCAAAGCAAATCAAATGGCCATGATTTCATAGGGTCGTCGCCTGATTATGCGGCGTGATTCGGCGATTAAATGATGCTAGAGTGGAGTGTGTCCTGTAGCCAATTCTGAAGAAGATATCACTCGCTATGAACATAGCCTTTGCATTCACGGAAGAGTAGTGAACATAATCTTAAACTGATTAGACAAACGCATGCTGCTCACCTCTGTTTTGGTAGACATGACATTATGAAGCTGCCTGTGTTGATGTAGAAAGAAAACTGAATGCAGTTCTTGTACAATGCTGTTTACAAATGGGTACTTACGCAGGTAATTGTCTATTTAGATCTTAGTAGCTGTACAGAAGCACCGAGAAAAATGAATGGGATTCGAATCAAATAATTCATGTAAGGATGTACACGGATTCCTTCTAGCTACGGGTCAACTTAGCAAATATATTAGACCGCACATCACTCATTGTCGATTTCTTCTATTACAGGGGCAAATTAACAAGATTAGAGCATCCAAAACTCATCGTATCATCCATTAACTGCTACACGATGAAACACCATATGAAAGCCTGGCGTAACTCGTAAGTTACAAACGAACCCTTGTGACCACTCGGCAGTAAATCATCTACTATAAAGTACACGCTGAAAATGAGCCTCCTCCAAAACCAAATGTACATCAGTTGACGTCGGATAAATGCATGCCAGTGCAGCTGAGTCACGGGCATTCCTCTTCAAGGTACCATGAGTTACGCCGTGTTTCACCATCTTCTACGATGTCCAATGTGAATTTTGTGGAGCTGCGCTATCTATCGTTGATCATGCACAGGTAACCACCCCCGGCGTTCCGTTCCAGGGGATACCTGGTGGCACCCTTCATGTACCCAAGGTGACTCATGGCAGCATCTCGGAGTCCGGATCTGTTTGGTGCCTTTCCTTTCTTGCGACTCTTTATCATAGTGCAAGTGCTCAGAGGGCCATCGCTTCCAGCCCCAGGTCTCCTACAACGCAATCCGCAACGATGAATTTTCAAGTTATTACTTAAATCATAAAGATATTGTCTATCTGGTTCATATGGCCAGTAAAAGTTCAATTCAGCACCTAAACCTAGCAGATGGGATACAACGTCAGAACTTGTGTGGTTACTTTGACAAATGGAAGAAAGCAAAGTAACAGAGAAAAGAATGTCTGAAAACTTACCGCAACAACTTCTCTGAAGCAACTCTAGCAGCTTCAATGGTGTCCTTGCTAGGCAGCCACTTCACTACTCTACCAGGATTGCCTCGCATGGGCGAGTGAATTTTTACAAGCTGCACATAATCTTCTATATCAGTAAATCATGCAGCAACAGCAAAACATACCTGTAGTACTCAATGGATGTAAAAACGGTTTTATTAGGTTAGAGGAAGAGACAAACTCACACCAAGACATTCCATCATCTGATAATATGCTCTGCCATGTAGAGGAGTGTGTCCCTTTCTGGACTCTGAAAAGTATCTTGTCCTGAAAGATTGTAACATGAACTGTAAGCAAAAGTGCATGCTTAAGATGACAGTTGACATGTAAATCACATACCATTCCTTGTAGCCTGGGTCTACTGTAAAGCCATACATGTCGACACTGTTGCAGATGGAGAGAGCAAATTCAAGAGCTTTAAGCCCAGTTCCTTTAGCAGATGAACCAAATGATGTGCCTAGCATGAGGTATACTGGATTGGTAATTGGAAGTTCCTACATAACAAGAGTTCTGTCAGCCAGGTAAGAAAACAAGGAGCATGTCCTAAAGCAGCCTAATTTCGAAATACAATATAAGTAAATTACCCGAATCATCTGGTTCATGGCATCATGTATTGTTGTCTTAACGATCAGTGCCTCCTTTTTTGTTTCTGTAACCATAAGAATTAGTGTGCCTTTTCATCTCCTATCCCACTGAAAGAGAAATAGGTGGCGGGGAAATTACCATCTAACTCAACAACTTTATCCAGTGCCTTTGCAGATCCTCTATTAAGAAGGCGAAATGTACTCTTTGTACCAACATACTCCGTGTAGTTCTGCAATGCAGACAGAAGAAGTCAGGCAAGTGCAGGCGAAGAAATCAGAGCAGGAAACTAAGTATCTTAGGAAAACCTGAACAGGTGCACCATTTTCTCTAATGACGACATCATAAGAATCAATCTCATCCCCAAATTTAGTTTTTAGAAGATCCCCGGAATTTCCGACAACAGCACATCTACCAAATTGCTGAGGTACATATGGAGATGTCTCAGGGAGAACCAATGAAAGCTTTTCCATGCAAAGAGTTCTGTTCCTGCACTTATTCCTGTGAAGCCAAAACTAAACATAATCAGAAATCTATTGAATTTAACCATAATGTAAGTCTACTGGAAACTGGAAAACTTGTGTCTACCCACAGAAGGATTCCTTTGTTGATCCTGCGCCATGCATACTCCTCCCAGCCATTTGGTAATGCATCAATGTACTCCTTTGTGAGTATTGTGGTACTGTTGCGAACCTAGGAACAAAAAAACTTAGTGACAGCATCAATAGCCACTAGTGTAATTCCGACAAACTAAAGGACAACATTTTGTGACAGTTTATAAATCACTTATGACGTTTTGCAAATTTTCATTGCATTAACTAAATCATGCAGATAAGTCAGTACAGAAGAAAGAATGGCAACCTGCTCCCATGAGGCCACGGCTTCGCAGAGATTGAACTCAAATGCCAACCCTTCAGACTCTCCAGTTTTGGGATCTTTCTGCAAACACCAGGAAAAAGAGCTAAGAAAATTATCACAAAAAATAAGGCAAGCTGGTCTAACTATGAGAGGAACTTGACAGAAACCCGTGGTTCATGCTTGCCAAACGCAGTAAAATTCCACGTACAAATAAAATAAAAACAACTGAGACAAGAAATGCCATGGGTTCAGAAATAGCAGAGAGCATGTGCACTTACCCACTTAGAATCTGTGTCACTTGGGTACTGTATTACAACACGACAGTAATCCTCTCCGCTGACCGCTTGAAGTCCTAGACCATTAGCATCCTGCAACATTTTTGTTGTCACGAGTAAGACTCATATGGACCACAGGTCCACAGCACGCTAATGCTCTTACAAAGGAGACCATGAAGTATCTACCAACACAATTACCTCTGAGAATTACCCCAAAACAAACATTGATAGTTTTGGAACACCAAGTTCACCCCAAACCCAGACATAAGAAAATGCTCACACACTATCAACCATGCCTATCTACTGAACATTAAGCATTGCATCCACATTAATTCTCACAACAGGTCCAGAATAACAGGCAGTTACCCTGCCAATCCACGAGAGCTCATGCACTTCAGAACTAATAATTGCCCACGATACAACACAACGCAGCATCAAATTTGCACACCGACGATGCAGCCAAGTCCCAATTGGTCCAAATAAAGCGGCAGAGAATCGACACAAGTAAGTAGATCGGCGACAAGGTGGTGACTCACCACGCACTTGCTGAACCCTCCCTGCAGCGCGGCGAGCGCCGCCAAGTCCGCCTCGGAAACCCCCGCGCCGCCATCTGCGTCGAACACGCAGCACGATTCAGGGATCTCCAAGTCCAAGCGAAGGCAAAAGGAAGCAGAGGAGAGGAGAAGAGAGAAGAGGGGTGTGAGCGGGAGGAGGGTACGGTACATGAGGAGAGGCCGGAGAGGTAGATGAGGATGGCGCTGACGCCGGAGAGGATGGCGGCGGCGAGGGCCAACGGGAGTACCCGCATGGCCGGGAACCGGTGGCCCGCCTGCCTGCGCTCTCGCCGGAGCTGCGGCCGGAGTTGGGAGTGGGGAGTCGGCGGTGGGCCGAGGAATGGGAGACAGAAAGAGAGCCCGGTTGCTTAAGCAAAGAGCAATGGGCCGTATTGGATTTTCGGTCGAGTGAATAATTAAAACAATATTTTTAGCGCTTATAATAGTATTGCATTGATATGTACTCCCTCCGTCCCGAATTAACTGATGTGGGCTCACTACAAATACCATTTTGCAAGAAAGTCCTTCACACATTAAAGAACTTTCAAATTAGGCCTGAAATTGGAAATTCAAGATGGAATCTTCTCCTCCACCTCCGACCTCCCTGCCATCCGCTGTCTGCCGTCCGCCGCTGCCCCGCAGTCCAGGAGCTCAACCCCGGAGGACCACTATAGAGCCAGCAGAGCCTCCCCCAAGGCCCAAGGTGGCCCGCATCGCAGCTGGGAACCCACGCGATGCCTCCAAATCGATGGTCTGCTCCGTCCGCCGACGGAGGGGTCGAGCAAGGCCGCGCCGGCAAATACCTTGTACCGGAGCAGGGGAGAGAGGCCACGCCGCTCTCGTTCACACTGGCATCGTCGTCCCTTCCCATTTCCATCCCCGACGGGAGCTCGCCCACCGCTACCTCTTCCTCGTCAACCACGCCGTCGGACCATCGACGATCCTCCTCCGACCGAGCCTCTCTTCGGACATCCTCGTCGCTGCGACCCCCATGCATGTGCTCCTGGTCCAGGGCGGAAGAGCAACGGTTCCCTCAAGCACGCGCTCTCCACTCATCCTTCTGTAGGTTTGATTGAAACAGTTTCAGGTTCACTGAAACAGTTTCAGTTTGATCTTATTTAGATCTGGAAACAGTAATTCAAAGTCAAGCATATCCTCGAGAAAAGATGATAGATTTGAGATGCAACAGTTGATGCAATGCACTCCAGTTAGATATAGAAAGGAGGTTATTCTTCAATTCGACATCACTCAAGCATATCAGAACTGAACGTAGCTGCTACTGCATCACAGATTTCGTATTTTCATCTCATCACACAAACTCTGCTCTTCTGCAGTATCAAACTGCAGTGACTACAGGGTGCAGGGAACCTTTTCATGTCTATGCACTTCAGATTTGTTAGGTACTAAGGTGATCATGTAATCTCACCCCATTCTTGTCACAGTAGTCAATGTCGGTCCAGCACCGCTCGCCGAGGACCTTGCCGGCCGGCCACCCAGGGCTAGGTAGTGGGCACGATGGCAGACTCTGACGAGGTCACCACCACACACCGCACTCCCCCGGCTTCCTTGGCAGCGCCCAGCACGTTGAGGGTCCCCTCCACTGCTGGCACTACCAGCTCCTTCTGCGATGAAGAAACGAGGCAGACACCGCCTAAGCTTGTGAGCAGCCCGAGAGAACAGATGTACAGGGCAATGAGGAGCAGACCTGGGGGTCGAGGACTTGGTCGACGGTGCAGGGGGCGCGAGGTGGAACACACCAAAGCATCCCCGCACGGCGGCGAGCAGGGTGGCGCCGTCGAGGAGGTCGCACTGGTAGAAGCGGATGCGGCCCTCATCGTCGGCGGCCGCAGCGAGCGCGAGGAGGTGGTCCGTCTTGGCCTTGTCATCTGCGGCACGCCAACGAAATCGACGGTGAGTGACCTCCACCGCACAACTGCCTGCAGCTATTCAAGATTAGTACGACCAGGGACATAGCGGGAGAGCTTAATTTGGGGGAAAATCGAACCTTAACCATGAGCTTGCGGGCTCGGCCACGACGGCAGGGAAACGAGAGGGAAGGTGGAGGGGAGAAAGGCAGCGCCAGCTCTGCATGGGGGGAGCGAGGAGATCGGACGCTAGAGTCTAGCCGGAGCAGAGTGCAACGGTGGCTAGCCGGAGCAGAGCGGACGCCGGCCGGCGGGAGGAGGGCGAGAAGGGGAGCGAGTGGCACAGGATAAGGTCGCGGCTCTGTCCGACCGAGACGTGGACTCGAAGTTGTGTCGGGAATCAATCAAGGACTTTTTTGTATAAGTGCCTTCACATCACTTAATTCGGGAGGAGGGAGTACTTTTTTTGACAATCAATACCACATATATATTTATAATAATAAATAGTACATGATAGAGATACACGAGACTTACACGAATTAGCGAAACATGCTTATAGCTCGAAGGAGACCCATGTGTGGGATAGTGATCCTTCAGATTTTTATTTTATCTTTTATAATTCGTGATGTAACATTGTTATCGGTTGACTAAAAGCGTCGGGTGGTTTTCCTTCAAAAAAACTAAGCTTTATGAACTCATCGAGCAATGGTTGTTTTTTCAATAGTCTAAGGGAATCTTTATGTGGGTGGAATAACTAATTGCACATGGCTTGAGGTTGCTCCGCATGTGAATTGACTGCAATACAACCCCAAAAAACCTCACATAATTAAAAAGTAGTGTTTAGTTTCAAAAAAAACTTGTACAACCATAGAAGTTTGGCTTATAAGGTGAAAAATCAAAACTATGTTTTAGCACTTATAATAAAAATATATTAGTGGTCATGTATTCTTGGCACATGAGTTATTGAGCTATATGAGCCCATAGAGCTGTGGTGACCCAGCATACCACTGCATGTGTAGTATGCAAGTCGTTGACATAACACCAATGAAACACCGTCTCACTAGTATTACATCGATCAGAGTGGTACAACAGAAACATCGCAGGTCCAAGGTATGTCTATAGGATTATAATTTTTAGCATACATAAGATCTTTAGAACCTCCTCAACAGGTAGAGGTTTAGTTCTGGCGATTACAATCGAGAAAGAACAACTAGAAGACTAAACTAAAGCTACAACTAATGCAGTTGGCTTGCTACAGAATTACCCTAACTACTTAGGTTCTAGGATTAGGGAATTGGGTCCCTTCTATTCTTATTCTAGTTTTCCACCATTCTTGACGTAGTCGTTGACTTCATTGCTAATTCTGACATTTGTCAGGGGCTTCATCTTCATCTTTAGTGTCTCGAGGTTGCCTCCTGTGTTGCCTCCAATCTAAGCAATGGTTAAGAGGGAGTGGGGTGAGTAATGAGCATTACCCAGCAAGTTTATTTAATAGTATAGAGGTGTTTGATGCACTAGCTACGACCGTAGACTTGAAAGTCTTAGGTCAAATGCAGTTTTTATAATCATTTCTTCAAAGATTGACTTTATTCAAAAGAACTATGTCCATCAGTCTTCACAGGTTGATTAGAACTTCGATGGGCTCCTTTCCTGCCGCGTTCGCAGCTCTTTCCCGAAACAGGGAGTATCCAGATACTTTCTTACACTCTGCAGAGGTGGTCACTTGTACCCATGAGAGATCAAAGCCTTGCTGCACAACCGATTTGCATGCTCGTCCACACTTCCTTTGTGTGGGGCCTAGCCAATGATCCAAGCCAATCACTGTTCTTCTCCGCGACCCTGTAGACCCACCCTTTTGTAAGTCCATCCTCCCCTATACCACACATGCAGACCGATAGGCGCACTGGTCCTCCCCTTTACACTATGGACGCTCCCATAAGTAGACCGTTCCGGACCCAAATGCCCGCTCCTATACAATATGGGTAGACCGATCCGGATGACCCTTACAATCCATTATAGATCAATTAGCTAGTCTGTCCCCCCTATACTATAGGTAGACCGGCAGGAAACACATTTCCATCCCTTTACCCTATAGCAGCCCAGGCAAGCCAACCCTCGCTACTGATCCGTTGGCACGCGAGAGGGAAAAGATACAGCTGACTTCTCCGTCCCATTCCAGATCTCATGGTTGACCATTATTTACGGCGCTAGAATCATTGACGATATTGGTTGTTAAGTCCTAGGGTTCACTTCCCCGTGCAAATGGAACCTCCATCACAACAATCATACCATGGTTCCATTTGCCAGCCATCCTTGGTTATCACCACTCGGGTCGATAACCAGCTAGTTATATTAATTATGAAAAGAGAACCTTTTGCTTTTAGATGCAGTAGTAGTACCACAGGTATATTTTGCAAGTAATTTGCTAAAATTAAACAAGAGATATGAGCAAGAGTGAACTTGCCTTTTTGACCGCAAGATTATGCGAGTCAAGATCTTCGATACGATAGAATTCCCAATTCTGAAATAGCAATCATCATCCGGTAGGGATGATGTTAGAAATCTGCAGCATGATATGCATAAGCTATGATATGCATCACTCTAAGCGTAACCTAACCCCGATGATTTGTTATCATTGAATTATGGTGATTTCTTTATGATGTGTTGCACTTTTAAATCACACCGGAACAAGGTTGTTAAGCATTTTAGGTTAGATCACTATCAAGTGCTATTAAAAGAATAAGACTTTAACAACAGCTATTGTTTTAGGGTTTTATAATCATTCCTTGTTACAAGAGAATGATGATAAATGGTGAAGACATGAAAGTAACACCTTTAAGTTGCATCTTATAAATAGCAAACAATTGGTTGATCATGGATATGCAAAGTCAAAGTAAAGCATACACATAGCAATATCTAAGTAGTTCTAGGGTTGGCAACAATCTTAATATAACTTAGGGTTTTAATTTATAACTAAAAGGAAATGGTTTGATGCTTATTTTCAAGGTATCTCAAAAGAATAACTTTTGAAGAACACATTCTTTAAAAAGGTAATTGTTATTTAACTCATTTTAAGTGATCACAACTATTCTTAGGAGTTTGGGTTAATTAATAGAGCATGATTCTTCTTATTATAAGTTTCTAGGTTTGATCTTATAATGTTAAAGTAATTGAGTTACCCATTCCTCATGGTTCAATTGAGCACTTAGAGCTAACTACTTATTTATTGGATGAAAGTTAAGAAATAACTTCAAATACAAATTACTATCATTTGTTGATGTCCTGCATAATTTTAGTACTTCAAAATTATCCATGGAAAATAACTCTAGTGTTTTAAGTGTTAATGACTGACGAGGGGTTAACTCGACAAATGTCCTAGATGAAGGACTTAGGATCGGGGAGATAGGGCATCGGATGAACTCGAAGGTAAAGTTAGTCGAAATAGGTGTGTATCGAAAGTAAACTTGGGTGTTCAACCTGGCTTGCTTTCAATCTGCCCTACACCGTCCCCTCCTGTCCCCTATATATAGGTGGCCAGGTCTCGAGGATCGGGTAGGGTTCGATACAGATTACAATATCGACATACGGTAAAGACTCGTATTCGACTATCATTACAACTGGGCCTAGCTTAACGGGCCTCAGGGGTACTCAACTAACGGGCTCTATTAACTATACCCTTGTCAGTAGCCCCTGAGATTCTACCAGAATTGTAGATTCAGGTTGAATCTCTAATCTTCAAATCTTCGACTTGATCAATTCTTCGACTTTTTCTCATCTTCAAATCTTCGACTTAGTCTTTTCGACTTATTTTCATGATATTCTTTTGCAAGGGGTTTTGATGAGCAAGCCTGACAACTCTGACGGATCAAGAGGTCAGTTAACTGCCGGAACAGATACTTGTCACCTACTTCAAATTCAATCCCCTTGGACTTGAATTCGGGATACCGGTCAAATCCATTCTTTTGCCGCATTTAGGACTTACAAAGAATGAATCCCAGTGGTTCTCAGGGTACCCAGTGCGTCCACCAGGATTTTCTTCGCGTCGTAGACACGGATACATACCAGCAGAGCGCATCCATGTGCGTATACCAGGCCACACAGGACGGATCCTGGGGTCTTACCTTCGTGACAAGTCACGGCATTCGAGTCGTGTTGCGATAACACAACTCGAGAATCTTATGTCGCAGTCAAATTTTGACTGAAAATATTCGGGTTTCTACAACCATAAAACTCGCTCCCGATGGGAGTAACATTCCTACACTTCTCCAATCTCTAATGCTTTGCCAAGAAATATCGTCGGGTGCGCGCTCAGCGCTCCCGATGGGAGTAGCCCCCGAGGCTATACTCGAAAGATTTTTTCGAGTATAGGCCCGAAATAGAGTGCAATCCACCATACTCCAACTCGAAATACTTTAACTTCGAGATACTTCAACTTCGAGATACTTCAACTTCGAGATACTTCAACTTCGAGATACTTCATCTTCGAGATAATTCAAGAACGCCTTGTCGTCGAATATAATTTGTCGGCGCCATTTTCTGTTCGATAATATATATCCTTTATGACATCAATGACTACGTCACTCTGCATCATTGCGAACCGTTGCATGGGCAGTATTGTAAATTCCGCAATTTTTGACCGTTAGTGGGCTGCCGTTTCCGCTCTTTGCACCACGTCTCGGCCCACGATCCTTCTCCTAGAAGGTATATAAAGGGCGTAGTGGGAGATTTTTACTGTTTACCAGCTCGTTTCCTCCGCCGCCTCCATTGCTGATCTCCTCTGCTTCCTTCTCTCGTTCATAGCCCCCAAGCGCACTTCGTGCATTAGATGCGCGTGAAACATCTGGCCACCAAGAACACCATGGCCAAGACCTCTTCCTCCACCAGCTGGGTGCGCTCCACCATCACGAAGAAGGATGTGGAAAAAGCCAGGACGGACGGCCTCATCGCCGCCCAAGATTCCATCCGATTTCCAAGTACTGAACGGATCCCGGAGCCCCCGAGCGGTTACCGGGTAATGTTCCTCGCTTTCCTCCTCCGTGGTCTTTCTCTTCCCGCCCACGAGTTCCTTCGTGGTCTTCTTTTTGTTTATGGTGTGCAGCTTCACCAGCTCACACCTAACTCTCTTCTACACATTGCGTGTTTCGTGACTCTTTGCGAGTCGTTTCTGGGCATTGAGCCCCATTTTCTCCTCTGGAGGTCGATCTTTCGCCTCCGCCCCAATGTTGCTTTACGCAGAAAACCCGAACTAGGCGGAGCTGTTGTGTCGGTGCGTCCTGAGGCACAATATCTTGAATTTTCCATGGCCGCGTCTGTCCAAGGGTGGAGAACCAAGTGGTTCTACATCAAAGACCGCAAGGCCGCTCCTGAAGATCAATATGGTCTAGCACCTTTCGAAGCCTCCAAGGAAGTGAAGAAATTGACTTCGTGGGATTCCCTTCCCTCAGATGATGAGGTAGCACAAGTTCTTCCCCTTCTATCTCGCATTCAAGCTTTGAAAGGGGGCCAAGGAGGAGCTTTATCGGGTATCCAACTCATGGCGTTCTTCAGACAACGTCGAGTTCAACCCTTACAACACCGCCTCACCAAGTTCTGGAATTACTCTGGCTTGGAAGATCCTACTCGCGTTTCTGAAGATTTAATAGAGAAAAAAGATGTCGACAAGCTAGTTAGGAGCCTTACCAAGCTCACCAAGGATCATGCGGTTGCTGACTTAACCACTGATTACTTCGACTCCGTGCACCCTTTACCCGAGGTATGCATCTTTATGCTCACTTGTTGTCGATTTTTGCTTTTTCGACTTACATTTGCCTTTGCACTCTGCTAACTTTTTTATTTATATGTAGGGTCACCAATTCCTTGTTTCGCACCCTCCTCTTCCAGAGGCAGGGCCTCTTCCAGCTGAACTGGCCTCATCTGTATCTGAAGCCCCCGAGGCTGACGATAATCAAGACGGGGATGATGCCGAAGAGTCAGAAGAAGAAACGAGCTCATCAACATCGTCTCCCTCCACGCCTGCTGAAGATACTGTTGTCGACAAGAAGAGGAAGCGAGTCGAAGAATTTGCTTCTTCGAGTTCTGCAGCGGCTGCAGCGGCTGATAAGACCTTTGTTCCTGCAGAAGATGAAGAGTATTTCGACCTCCTGGCATCGTAAGTATTTTTTATTCGAGTTCATCAATTGTATTTCTCTCGCCTTGTTTCCATCGTGTTACTCATAAGTTTCTTGCTTCTTGTAGAGACGATGAAGAGCCGTCAGAACCTGCTATAGGTTCTCCTTCAATTCCTACAGCTGTTGATGATGAGCCCCCGGCCCAAAAATTTGCACCCCGGGTTACAAGGGCCTCTGTAAAGAAGGTTCCTGTTTCCCGAAACCCCAAACGCTCGAAGAAGGCTAAAGAACCCGAAGTTTCTCTGGAAGCACATGAATCCGCATCTTCCCCCCATGATGTGAGTAACTTTTTTCTTACCCATTCTCCTTTCATACACTTGCGCTCTTATACTTTCTTTTCTCTTTAGGCTTTGTTGAGCAAATTCGTTGCCTTGGGCACTGAATGTGCTGAGTACCTAAAGGTTGCGAAAGCTTCCGAAGGTACAACTTTGACGTCGAGTCCTTACTTTTCTTCTGTGCTTTATCCTTTTCCCCATTATCTGACTCCCTTTCGTCTTCTTTTGCAGCTGCCTTAGCAACAGCCAATGCTCGAATTGCGTCGCTTGAAGCGGAGCTTGATGCTTCGCGAAAAGCTTATGACGTGGCGGCCGCTGCTAAATCAAATGTTGAGAAGTCGCAGAAAGCTGCGCTTGGTAAGGCGAAGAAAGCTGAAAAAGCTCTAGCTGAAGCCAACAAGGAGCATACTCAACGAGAGCAAGCCGTGGCGGAGCGTCTTCACACTATGTCTACTGCCGCTGAAAGTAAGTGCCTCGCCTTGTCCTCTGTTTTCGTCTTCTGTTGTACTGATGTATTTGTTGACACCTGTCTCTTCTTTTCTTTTCTATTGCTCAGAATTCACCGGGGTATCTCCGTCGTCCTTACAAACAGACGATGATCCTCTTATGGATGCAGTTAACCTACTCGAAGAAAACTGGATATCTATCCAGGAGACTTTTGAGTTAGTTAGCCGCGTTTTATCACGGCTGTTTGCCGGCTTGTGGCCAAAGAGAAAGGCGGCAATCCCGAAGGACAATCTGACTGAACTTGTCAAGTCCTTCGATACCACTGAAGACCCCACTCTCCAGCTGAAAGGTCTGTCCATTAAGCGCGGCACCGAGGGTGCTATTGCACTTTCTCTTGCGCACGGTACAGACTTCGACTGGGGGAGGGTTAGCTCCCCCCATGGCCACACCCGTGATGAGATGAAGGTGTTTTTCGAGAAGGCGAAGAAGTTGGCGCCTGCGTTGTTGACAACGATTTCTCCTTCGGCGGCATCTGCTGTGCCTGTTGTACCACCTCCAGCGGCGAAAGATCCAGTGCCACCGTCGACTTCTAGCGAGGAACTGGTCGCGCCCCCTTCTTCCACAGAGCACAATGCTGAGGTGGCGTAGACTCAGCTTCTTTGTAGCTATTTTAGTTTTCTCCTTTTTGAATGTAAAGACTTCAATTAAGTGCAACCCGAGAACCTTAGCCATAGGGTTGTGCTCTTATGTAAATATATCCTCTTCATATGAAGTTTTATGCTGCCTTTCTGAAATTGTTTCTCCTTTCTTTTCTTTTGTAGTCGATGAATGTTCATGATCCTTTGACTCATGGTTCTGCTCCTTCCTCTGCTCGTGGACTCGATCCTCAGATTTCGTTGACTCCTAGTCGATGCAATCAATGCGCAGAATATTCTTTGAGGATTTCTGATCTTGAGGTTCGCTTGACTTCAGCCAAACGCCAAGCTCAGATGGCGTTTGATAAAGCTAGCAAAACTTCTGCCCTGACGAAGCAGGTGTCGATTCTTGGCGATGAAGTGTCCAGCTTGACGGCGAAGATTCTGCATCAGGAAGAATGCAACTCTTTTATTCTTGGTATTGTCGAATCTGCCTGTGAGATGTTGCGATGTAAGCTTCCTCTCGACTTATTTTCTTCTCTTTGTACTGTTACTTTTGTGATATCCTTTGCCCTTATAGGCAGTTGCTTGGACTTTGCTGCTGAAGATCGTCGGGTTACCGAACGAAGCGCAGCTCTGGAGAAGATGTCCGCAGGTGTTGAGAATTTATGGTCTGATCCTCGATGCCGAAGCGCTATTGTGTTGCTTCAGGACCGTGCCCAACATATTGGCGAAGCAGTGGACGGCTGTAGGAGAGCTCTCGTAACTATGCACTCGGTGATGCTTCCTCGCAATCCTCTGCCTGCTACTTTTCCATTGCTCCTTGACGTTTTTAGATCCAGCCAGCGAATCCATCGGTTGATAGAACTGAACCTAGTGGCAGGTGCCAACTTTGCTCTTGGGTGGATACGCAAGTGGCATCCAAGACTCAATTACAGTTCTATGTCGCTGAGCTATCCTCCTGGTGGGGCAAGCCTTCGAGTACATTTAGAGAGTACCTTGCAGCCTGCCCGACGAATTATAGCCAGGTTGTTGCAAGAAGACTCCGCATTTTTCCGCGAGTTTCACTACTTGGACCCTTTAGGTGTAGATGATTCTGACAACCCGATGTTGTGATATACTTTTGTGTGTGTAACGCGAGAGTATGTTATTTTGTAACGAAAATTTGTTCTCAGTGCGCTATTGTATGACTCGTGCGTTTGCCGCATTTTCCCTTTGAAAGACTCGTAAACTCGAATATGAGGAACGTTTCATCTTTATTATACTTTGTAATGTAAGATACATGGGGTGACCCAAGAGATCCGGCCTGTGACCTGTGTTCTGGATCTAGAGGGCATTGCCCTGGTATAACTCGTGGCTTTTACAGCCTTTATTGTTCTACTCTATTTTCTTATGATGCTTATGTCGTCGTGGCTTTCCCTTTTTCCTCTGCGCCTGTTTCTTCTCCTGATGCTCCCACTCGTGGTTTCTTCGCTTCGGGCTCCGCGACGCATCCCTCGAGTAGCTTGACGCCTTCTGTAGTCGCGTTTTTTGCCTTTTCTGCATGGTTGGCTATTACGCCAAAATTTTCCGCCATCTTGTGGAATTATCTGTCGCAGAGATCTGAAACTTCAAAACTTCCTTTCACTGTAATGATTCCTCTTGGTCCTGGCATTTTAAGTACCAAATATGTGTAGTGAGGCACTGCCATGAATCGCGAAAATGCGGGTCGTCCGAGGATCGCGTGATATTGCGATGGCCAGTCCATGACTTCGAAGTCTAGCTTTTCTCTTCTATAATTTTGCCGGTTGCCAAAGCAAACATTGAGTGTTATTCGACCCAACGGGTAATTGGCACTTCCTGGTACGATTCCATGGAAGGAGCAATCTGTTGGCTTCAGGAACTCTAGTGATATATGCATTGCTCGGAGTGTTTTCGCGTATATCAAGTTAATTCCACTCCCTGCATCCATGAATATTCTGTCGACATCATACGCGCCGATTTGAGCTTTAAGTACCAAAGGCGCGTTTCCCGGCCGAGGTACTGTTATAGGGTGATCTTCTCTGTTGAACTCTATTGGTTGCTCTGACCAGTGCAGATACTCCGTTGCAGCTAGAGGCGATATGACTGCTAAGTTGACTTGTCGAGTTATGCTCTTCTCTTCTTTGTTCGACTTGGGTACAGGCTGTATCATTGATATGATGTGTCCTTTTGATGGTACATACCCTTCGTTGTCGTCCTGTCCCTGGTTTTGCTGGTCTTGTCCTTGAGGCGCTCCGTTGTTTCCTTGCTGCTTTGTCGGAGGATTGTTACTTCCTTCGAATCCTTGTCGCCTTGCTTCGGTTTGCTTATTTATTGCTGCTTCTTGCAGTTTTAAGAATGTTGTGCAGTCTTTCATTGCGTGCCTTGATACTCGTTTCCCATCGACGAACGCTGAGTGTATATGACAAGGCCCGTTGAGCATATCTTCTGGTGATGGGTTGTACTCTCTGGATTCCCTTATAGGGAACTTCTTATAGTCCTCCTTTCCGTAGCTTCTATATCCCGAACTTCTGCGATCATTTCCTTGATAGCTGTTATCTTTATATCCTGCGGTGACTTGGCTATGCGAGCCGTAGGTGTCGTAGTTTCGGGATCGTCTCCTTTGACTTCCATATCTGTTTCTTCTGTCGTCCTCTGGAGATCGCGTTCGTTTGTTGTTGCACGCATCTTCTCCGTCTGCGAACCTGTTCGCTGTGTCCATGAGGTCTGACACTGTTTTCGGCTTGATTCTGCCCATTTCTTCGACTAGGTCTCTTCGCCTTAATCCGATGATGAACGCGTCTATTGCTCTTTCGTCTGAAACTTCGACTGCTGAGTTTTTGATGAGGCTCCATCTTTGGATGTATGCCCGTAGTGTTTCGTCGCGTTGCTGTACGCACGCTTTGACTTCTTCTATTGATGCTGGTCGTTTGTATGTCGACCTGAAGTTGCTTGTAAATTGCTTTGTGAGATCTTCCCAGCTTCCAACAGATTCTTTCTCTAGTTTGCTCAACCATGACCTTGCTGCACCGGTGAGGTGTAGTTGCAAACTTTGCATTGCTGTTTCCTTGGTTCCTCCTAATATTTGAACTGCTTGCAAGTAATCTGCAAGCCATGATTGTGGTTCCTGTGATCCATCGTATTTTTGCTGATCATGAGGTAGCTTGAATCCCTTGGGAACTGGAGTGGTGCGAACCCTGCGGGTAAAGCATGATGCCCCCATCTCTTTTTCGTCGTCTTCATAGTCGCGCTTTTCATTTGGGGATCGTGATCTTCGGGTTCCACCGTGCTGCTTTGGTGATGGCGATCGAGATCGGTGTTTGCTGCTTCTGCGCCGAGGACTATTGTGACGGCGAGGTGACCTTGCTTTATGCACTTCCTTGTGGTGATATGCTTCTTCTCCTTTTGCTGATAGCTTGTGGCCCACCATGTTGAGTCCGTTCAGTGCTGCTCTATGCATATGTTCTCTAGGATCTCCTGGACTTGGTCGAGTTGTAAGTAGATATGCTTGTGCTGCCACTAGTGCTGCCTCAAGAGTTTTTGGTAGGATGTTTCCCTGCTCGTCGACCGATAGGAAGGACGAGTCGAGGTTTTTGGAAACACTTTGCCTGTCAGAATACTCGAGGTTATCGTACCTTGAACCGTGTCGACGATTTTTCCTTGCGTTGCTGTATGATGCGTCGCTCCGTGCTTTTCGAGCAGCCTCGCTAGCTGCAATGGCTGAATCTTTTCTTCTTTGTATCTCTGTTTTCTCCTTTGCTAATTGCTTGGCCTGCTGCCTTAGGGCGTAGTGATACCCCAAAAGCATGTTTTTGCTAGAATTTGATGGTATTGGTGTGCCGTGTTCTACGGCTTCTCTTATTATCCTCCATTCGTCGACTGATAGTCGAATTTTTTCCCTGCTTGCGAGGGATTCTGGTGTTTGCCCTTCTGCTAGGTGATTTGCTCCTCTGTCAATATTTGCTGGGTTTAATACTGGATTGTCGTTTTCGTCGAATTCTTCTGAATTATCTCCTATAATGGCGAGCACCTGGCATTGTTTGCCGATGTTACCCTTAAAGCTTGAGAAGATCGAGTTACTATCCTCAGAAAGCTCTAATCCTATCTTCCATGTATCTGCTGACTTGTCTGCCGTATCGTCGAGGCAGATCGTGAGATCTTCAAGTTGGACTTCCATGTCAAAATTTTCCTTTTCTTCGCTGTCTTCTGCGATCTTTTCTTTTTGCACTTCCTCTGGGCTGACCGGCGAGTTTACCTCGCTGGAAGAGCCTTCAGAATATTCCATCATTGCGGTTGTTTCAGGATCCCTTGCCGACGGATCTTGTTTTGTCGGATCTGAAAGGCGAGATGAACCCGACGGTCCGATGAGGATGTTTAAGCTTCCGATTGTCAACTCCATCTCTTGATTTTCGTCGACTTCTGTACTGCTATTGGCTAAAAGCAAAAAAGCCATCGAATTCATGATTCCAACGCCCAAAGTCCCCACGGTCGGCGCCAATTGACGAGGGGTTAACTCGACAAATGTCCTAGATGAAGGACTTAGGATCGGGGAGATAGGGCGTCGGATGAACTCGAAGGTAAAGTTAGTCGAAATAGGTGTGTATCGAAAGTAAACTTGGGTGTTCAACCTGGCTTACTTTCAATCTGCCCTACACCATCCCCTCCTGTCCCCTATATATAGGTGGCCAGGTCTCGAGGATCGGGTAGGGTTCGATACAGATTACAATATCGACATACGGTAAAGACTCGTATTCGACTATCATTACAACTGGGCCTAGCTTAACGGGCCTCAGGGGTACTCAACTAACGGGCTCTATTAACTATACCCTTGTCAATGACAAAGTTGAATTTAAGATCCTATAATAATAAAGTAGTAACTACAATAAGGTTGTTTTAGTGTGAGATTATTTACTACATTTTTAGAGAACTGATTTGATTCCTAAATTTGATTTAAATTCATATTGAGAAATAGTACTTAGGCATGTTTTTAGATTGCATTCAAAATTATTTCACACAAGTATAGAATATTATAGTTCTAACAGATGGATCTTAATCTTAGGATCATTTTGATATATTATTCATATTTTTCTGATTTAAAATGAAATAGATATGAATTTCCTAAGTTTCTAGTATTTTCTGGAATTTGAGTTAACAGATACGACTTTTCCTACCGACCTTAAACCTAACCCTAGACACTGACTAGTGGGGTCACTGCCTAGTCAGCAGCCACACAGGCAGAAGACTTAGTCAAAGAGACTGACCAGTAGGCCCTGAGGTACGGTCAATGTCACGTAGGCAGGGGCATGTCAACAAGGTTGACTGGGAGGGCCTGCCGCTGGTGATCACCGAAGACGGTGGTTCCGGCCTCCCTGGGATGCGTGGATGACTGCGTTCAAACCAGAAGACCAAGGCGAACCCACGGGTGGTGGCGCCGCCGGTTTTTGGTCGTCGGAGCTTCACCAGCAAGGATGACTGCGACGGTGAACTCCGGCGGAAACGTAACTACGGCCTACCGACGCTCAGAGGATGCAATAAGCATATGGAGAGGTGCTCTGGCTCACCGTGATGCTTCCTAGGTGGTTGAGGTTGCTGGTTGAAGACGGAGGTGACTGCCTCGCCATGATTCCCGGCGAAGTCTGGCGGGAAGGATCCGCTCGATTCCTCCTCCTCCCAGCCTCCCTGGATGCATGACTCCTCTCAGAGGCTCTACGGAACGAGGCGCTCCTACTGGACCACTAGATGGAGCTCAAGGTGCTCGGAATCAATGGCATCGGGATGAAGTCCGGCGACAGACTCGGCTACAGAGGAAAGAACAGAGGGGGTTGAGAGAGAACGGCAGAGCTTCTAGGGTTTCCTTTGGAGACAGGGTCGCTTTATAGGACATCAGGGCGGCGGCGTGGATCTTGGCGTCATCGAGGGGGTGACAGTGGATCGAGCGATGATGGCGCCACCATGCAGTAGCTTGAGGAGGACGACGACCTCCGCTGCCTATTCGAAGCGGTACGGGCTGGCTGGGCTGGTCACTGGGCCGAGCTGCTGGGCCGGGCAGGTAACTCTCCTCTCTCCTATTTTTCTGCTTCTGTTTCTTTTTCTTTTTATGTTATTTTCTGGTTTCAATTCATCTATTTGAATTCAAATCTGATTTCAAATCTGTTTAGGTTTGGAATTTAGGATACTCCTACGATATGTAACTGATATTACTGGTTTAACATATATTGTTATAAAAATCTTATATTGCATTTGCACATAAGATATTCTAGATATTATTGATTTAAATATGGATCTTTATTAGGGATGAATTCAAACACTTTTATTAGAGTGTCCAAAACCTTGACCAAGTCTTGGATAACTACCTTTGATTTGTAGAACCATTTATGTGCAGTAATATGATAAGATAACACTAACAGTAATGTTGGATTTCATGTATAGGTGTATCCCCTATATACATGATTTTATGCTTCCCCTCAACTTTATACAGGGTTGAGTTTAGGATCAGGATGCATTCTACCACAAGAGTTGCTCGCTGGACAAAGGTTTTATTTGATCTTAAAAGAATTAGGGTTTGGGCAGGCTCATGGGGTTCAGAGAGGAAGTATGATTCTAGGGTTTTACCCATGATCATAAAGTGATGCATAAGTTGAAATATGAACAAAAGAATAGGGTCCAGTGGGATAGATAAAGATATTGAGTGTGATGGAATTAGGTCATCATTATTAGAGGATAGGGATCACACCCAACATATGGTTAGTTTGATATAGACTCTACCTAAATAGGAATTAGGATTTAGGTTTTTTTTACCACTACCTATATCATGTTCCTTTGCTTAAGTAAAATATGTACTTGAACCATGGGTCTCTATGACTCTTCATAAAATGTTTCCCTCCTAATCTAGAATAGGTCTTTTTAACTCCTCTACCATCTCCTTATGGTGGATGATATCTGCTTATCAGACCTATTTCTCACACCTCCCACTATTTTCTTACTACAAATCTAGTTAGAGTAAATAATATTGCTTGCTCCTAGTTTTAGCCAATGATGATTTTGATTTATATGTATGTTTCTCTTGCCTATGGTGAGTGCTTCCCTTTTTCCATTAACTACACTCCTCTCTTCTCATACTAGACCAACCTGGTGGTCTTGTGAAGCTTGTTCTTCAGGAAATCTGATAAACCTGCATCTTGTGGCATGCCTGCACCTTGCTACTTGTTGATGGCGCCAGAAAAGAGGCTGCTGGCGTGTAGTTGACGTGGGAGCAGACGGTCCTTGTGCGTGGTGGATAACCAGCCCGCTGGGAACCCCAAGAGGAAGGTATGATGAGTATAGCAGCTAGTTTTCCCTCAGTTAAGATACCAAGGTTTATCAATCAGGAGAGGAGAGACAGCGACGACTGAAAGTGATGCGGAACCTGCACACACACAACCAAGTACTTTGTTCCCAACTTGCGATGAGGTTGTCAATCTCACCGGTTTGCTTGAAACAAAGATTATGAGCGTATCGAGTGGAAAACAATATAGTATGCGAGTAAAGTAAACAGTGCGAGTAAAGTAAATAGGTGATAATAATATGATGTAAATAGGACCGGGGTCCACAGTTCACTAGTGGTGTCTCTCCATAAGATAAAATAACACATGCTGGGTAAACAAATTACAGTTGGGCAATTGATAGAATAAAGAGAAACGTGATATGTCAAGAAGATCACTATGAGATTTACTCTGGGCATTACAACAAAATACATAGACCGCCATCCAACTGCATCTATGACTAATAATCCACTCCCGAGGATATTAATCCGAACACCCCAAAAGTATTAAGTTGCGAACAACAGATAATTGCATTAAGCAAAGTGTGTAATGTAAACAAAGCATATGCCCTTGAGCATATGAATGTTGTTTTCTCCCTAGTAGCAACAGCACATCTACCACCTTAGAGGTTTCTGTCACTCCCCCAGGTGAAATAGAGGCATGAACCCACTATCGAGCATAAATACCCCCTCTTGGAGTCACTAGCAACTACTCGGCCAAGATAGCTACTAACAACGGAGAGCATGCAAGATCATAAACAACATAGAGATAACAAAAGATATAATTCAGTACAGCAACTTAATCATAAACACCAATATTCATCGGATCCCAACAAACCAAACATGTAGAATTACATAACGGTGATTTCAATCATGTAGGGCAGCTCATGAGATCTAAACATGAAGCACATGGTGGAGAAGACAACCATCTAGCTACTACTATGGACCCATAGTCCAAGGTAGACTACTCACTCATCGCTCCGGAGGCAAGCATGGCGCTTAAGAAGACCTCCGGTGGCAATTCCCCTCTCCGGCAGGGTGCCGGGAAGAGCTTCTGGACCCTCCCGATCTTTGGGTCGACGGCGGCGGCGGATCGCGATGTGTTCTGGAAATCTGATCAGGTACTTAGGTTTTTTCCGTCGGGGGGTCTTTATAGGCGAAGGGGTGATGTCAGAGGAGGGGCCAGGCGCCCTCACGCGGGCCCCGCGCGGCCAGGGGGCTGGCCGCGCCGCCCATGTGTGTGGGGCCCTGGTGGCCCCCCTCCTACTCCTCTTCGGATCTCTGGAAGCTTCCGGGTAAAATAAGACTTTAGGAACTTGTTTCGTCCAATTCCGAGAATATTTCCTGTGTATCACTCTGAAACACAAAAACAGCAGAAAACAGGGAACTGGCACTGTGGCAACTCGTTAATAGGTTAGTTCCGGAAAATGCATAAAAGTGCCACTAAGTGTAACGAAACAATAGGCAAATGGTGTAAAAACAAGCATGGAGCATCAAAAATTATAGATACGTTGGAGACGTATCAAGCATCCCCAAGCTTAACTCCTGCTCGTCCTCGAGTAGGTAAGTGATAACAAAAGAATAATTTTTGAGGTGACATGCACCTACACAATCTTGATCATACATGTAAGCATTGGTGAGCTGGGATCAAAAGAACTTAAAACATGGGCATGAAGATATAATCATGACAATAAGAACTTAGCAACCATGTTGTAAACATGTAAATGAACGCAAACAAAAGATCATGATAATGAAACAATGAAAGTCAAACGTGTGTTCAAATCATAAGGAAAAACATACAAAAGGTTTTCAGCTTGTCCTTCAAAGAGAGCAAAACATAAATGCATAGGACACCTTCAAGTTTAAGAGGGCGACTAGATACAAGTAATTTAAGAACAAGTGAAACCAACAATATGAGTCAATCAATGAACTCTGGGACAATGCATATCACACTAAGAATGACAACTATGCTCTCTTAATGGTGCATAAAGAAAGAAGGTGGTGACTCAACATAAAAGTAAAAGAAAGGCCCTTCGCAGAGGGAAGCAGTGATTGCAAGTTTTATAACCTTCAAAAATTATGGTACTTACCGGCTTTGAGCTCTCATTGCCCCCATCATAAGCATCTTGAATGGTTAAAGTTAATGCGAGAACAATTATGATGCATATGCTTGACAAATCATAAGTTGAAAACCTCGTGCCCCGTGAATACGAGTACCCAAACCTCATGCTACTTTACTTAGAGTCCCAAGCAAGGCTCTTGTCATTGTAAGTATATGCATATCATTGAGAACCGCCAATGGGGTACCTCCGTGCCCGATGACATGGAACAAGCCCACACCAAAATGACAGGACAAGCCGACAATGAACACCTCGACATCTCTTTTATTTGCCTTTTGTTTAGCTTTTTATTGTGAGATGCGTCGTCGAATGTTCACTATGGGTATGCTGCAAATTTCCACCATGAATTATGCATGGCTTAGATTGGCGGCCCGGCGTTTCCCTAACACATATACAAACTCCATGATCCCCACAAGATTCCCAATTCATTTCACACCGCGGGCATCCATAAACAAAAGATCACGATATCAACTGAAATAAGAAGTGCAATGTTGAAAGCTTGCCCCATGACAGCATGGATGGGCTAGAATCTAACTTACAACTTGCAAGCATAACAACTCAACATAAGAGACCACAATGTCAAATTTTTAAGAACAGGAAAAAGTAAAGTGTGCCTTCCGGTTCGTGAGAGCTTTACTGACCGAATTTCGCATAACACTGGTAAGAGTTTAATTTGAAGAGAAAATAAAACCAAGTCAAATTTACTTGGAATAGCAAATTGCTAGTAGGTATGTATGGTGGACACTTTGGAAAACTTTGGCTTTTAGGAGTTGGATGCACGAGTAGAGCTCATACTCAGTACAAGGCGAGGGCTAGCAAAAGACTGGGAGCGACCAACTAAGAGAGCAATAATGGCCATAATCATGCAAAGCGACATTAAAAGAAGCATAAGATGGCATCAAAAGTCAAAAACTAAATGATCATGAAGGCTATTGGCGACTTTGTAAGAGTCTAACATGTGTGAGCATGCGCCAAGTCAACCCAAATAAAGCATCAAGGAGAAAACCAAAATAATGCTTCCATACAATAAAAACAACGCATGATTTTTTCAAAGGCTCATTAAGCAATCTCAGTTATTTGAGATAAGTCATGCTACAGCAAAACCACTAAGCATACTATCAAAAAGACATCAAGCATGACATGAAAAAGCCTAAGCCGCAGTCTACACAAGCTCCTTCTTGTACCACTATTTTGCACAAAGCTTTTTCTCTTTTCCAACACCATTTGAAATTTTTATAAACACCTCTTTTGATGAATACCAATAAAGATCAGAGGCAAAAATACACCTTGATGAAAAGATATGACAAGATCTGAACGCAAATCAAGGCGAAAACGAAAACCAAAAGCAGTAGCAGAAAAAGAAGAACACTCGATGAAATTGTAAGAATGAAAAACGGAGTGTTCTTTGCAAATGAAAACGAGTACATCTCCTCCAAAGGAAATTTGTTGGGGTCCAACCATTTATTGCAGCAAACAAACAAACCTAACCAACTAAGAAAACTAAAACAACTGACGCTCCAAGAAAAACACATAGTGCATGAAGCAATAAAAATATAGTGTTTTGAAAGGTGACCTGATTTTTGCCGATGAAGAAGGGGTGCCTCGGGGGCATCCCCAAGCTTTGACGCTTGTACTTCTTGGATATTTCTTGGGGTGATGCATGGGCATCCCCAAGCTTGAGCTTTTGTCCATTCTTCAACTCATCTCATCATTCTCCAATCCCTACACTTGAAAACTTCCTTCATACAAAACTAAACACAATTCTATTAGCAACATTAGTGCAAGCATAACATATAATCAATCCTCTTTTTGCTTCAGGTTTCAACTCAAAACCACCACATATATAGCAAATACTACTGTAGCAACCTCCCCAAAAGTTCCGTGATCAAAAGAACTCAAAAGAAAGCGAAAAAGTGGCAAACACAAATATTGGCAGAAATCTGTCAAAACTGAACAGCTGACAAAGGTCGAATTTGTGAGGGATTTTCTGTTGCTCAAA
The DNA here is from genome assembly GCA_007115705.1 of Dactylis glomerata. Taxonomy (NCBI): domain Eukaryota; kingdom Viridiplantae; phylum Streptophyta; class Magnoliopsida; order Poales; family Poaceae; genus Dactylis; species Dactylis glomerata. The sequence continues at coordinate 205,105 of QXEO01001819.1, forward strand.
TCAAAAAGTGTTCAACTAACAAAAGTTTGGATATAACCTGGGGCATATGCACAAGAAATCGCAGGTCCAAAAGATAAACAGAGAATTTTCACAAATTTTTACGGTGCAGCACCGAAAACAGTTTCAGGACAGCAACATCCCCAAATCTTTACCTCACTCAAATTAGAGGCTTCTCTTGGCATAAAAACAAAATAAACAAGATAAGGAGCGGTCATTACAGTAGTAATGACTTCCAAGACTCAAATAAACGAAAAAGTACTGAAAAGAAAACATTGGGTTATCTCCCAAGAGTGCTTTTCTTTAACGCCTTTGAGCTAGGCGCAGAAAATTGCGAATCAAGTATTTTCAGCAGAAGCATTAAGATCAACAGCAGAGGTCTTGTCAATAAGGCATTGTATTTCATCCACATAAGTTTTTGAAGACCCTTTGTGATCATGCTTTGGTACACTATTCTCATCAAAAAGATTTTCAGGACAAATCCAGTCAAAATTATTTTTGAAAGCTTCACTCAATCCCAAAAGCTTGCAAGGTATAGGTATCTCGGCCCCTTCATCATTTGTACTAATAACCGTTATAGGTGAACTGAGTTTATTAAAACGTTTAAGAACTTTCCTAGCTTCAATAACGACATCCTTAAATTCTAGGCGCAAAGTTTCCAAGATAAAAGCTTTCTTTTCGGGATCCTTTTCATGAAGCTTAAGGAACATATATTGCATAAAAGGATTAAGACTAGCAAACCTAGTTTCCAACATGTCAATTAAATAAACAGAAGCAACTTCAATACTAGGAGCAAGCTCAACCCAAGACTTTTCCTCAACTTCCTCATGCATACTAATGTGATTAAAGAACTCCTCAATGTTACTTTTGCCAATAATCGAACCACTACCTACTGAGAGGTCCTCCAGAACGTACTTAGGGATCAACATGATAAAATAAAGTAAAGAAATAACAACTACCAAGGATTCTAATTTTTTTGGGTTTTTGATATAAAACGATGCAGGTAAAATAAATAAAGTAAAGCAAAGCAATAACAAAGTAAAGGATGTGTGTGCGAAAAACTCCCCTCGCAGAAGTCTTCTCTTCCTCCCCGGCAACGGCGCCAGAAAAGAAGCTGCTACTTGTTGATGGCGCCAGAAAAGAGGCTGCTGGTGTGTAGTTGACGTGGGAGCAGACGGTCCTTGTGCGTGGTGGATAACCAGCCCGTTGGGAACCCCAAGAGGAAGGTATGATGAGTATAGCAGCTAGTTTTCCCTCAGTTAAGATACCAAGGTTTATCGATCAGGAGAGGAGAGACAGCGACGACTGAAGGTGATGCGGAACCTGCACACACACAACCAAGTACTTTGTTCCCAACTTGCGATGAGGTTGTCAATCTCACCGGTTTGCTTGAAACAAAGATTATGAGCGTATCGAGTGGCAAACAATATAGTATGCGAGTAAAGTAAACAGTGCGAGTAAAGTAGACAGTGTATCGAGTGGAAAACAATATAGTATGCGAGTAAAGTAAACAGTGCGAGTAAAGTAGACAGATTTCTGTGCTTCACTATAAAAAATCGTGAAAAATCTCAGAATAGTATTTTGATCTGAAATTTTTTGTGCACGAACCTGAGATTATGATCTGTCTTTCTTTAGTTTGGAGTTTTTCGATTTGAGCTACTTAACTATCTCGTTGAGTATCATCTTTACAGACTGTTCAGTTTTGACAGATTTCTTAGTTTATTCAATATTGTACTTGGTGTTATTAGTTTCATTAGTTTTTCGACGGACAACGGAAATCATGAATACCTTAGTATATATAGTGGCTAATGTTGAGTTTAGATTATGAAACTTGTCAATGCTTGAACATGAGTGGATTTTACTTAATGAGTACTAACCCTACTAATGAGTTTTGTGAAGTTTTATGTGGATGTAGCTTATAAGTTCTAATCAATATGGTGATATGAGATGAACAAGAAGACACAAGAGCTCAAGCTTGGGGATGTTTAGATGCATCTCAAGAACATGTCCAAGAAGATACAATCATCTAAGCTTGGGGATGCCCGAGTCATCCCCCTATTCATCAACTAACATGAGGTTGTCTCCTTCATACTCTATATTACGCATCCACATGATATGTATTGTGTTAACTTGTATTATAATTGATTTTATATGTCTTGGTTTTATCTTTTTTAGTTTTATTAGGCTCTTTATTTTGTTTTTATTGCTTCTTTACTTTCACTTATAAATTGAAAACAACAAAAATAGTTCCTTTTGTTTTGCTTCTTTGTTTGGTTCTCTATTTTGTGCCTAGCTCAAAGACGTTAAAGAAAAACACTCATGGGAGATAACCCATTATTTTATTTTCAGTACTTTTTCTTTTATTTGAGTCTTGGAAGTTATTACTACTGTAATAACCGCTCCTTATCCTTTTTATTCCTTTGTTGTGCCAAGAGAAGCCTCTAATTCGAGTGAGGTAAGATTTGGGGATGTTGCTGTCCTGAACCAGATTTTCATACTATACTGTAAAAATTCGTGAAAAATCTCTGAAAATCTTTTGGACCTGCGATTTCTTGTGCTTATTCCTCAGGTTATATCTAAACTTTTTTTAGTTTAATACTTTTTGATTTGAGTAACAGAAAACTCCTTAAAAAATTAACCTTTGTCAGCTGTTCTGTTTTGACAGATTTCTGCCACTATTCGTTGTTGCCTCTCGAACGCTTTTTTTTTAGTTCTTTTGATCACGGAACTTTTGGGGAAGTTTCTACAGTAGTATATGATTTATATGTGGTGATTTTGAGTTGAAACTTGAAGCAAAAGAGGTTGATTCATTGTTATGCTTATACTAATGTTGCTAATAGAATTGTGTTGAGTTTTGTATGAAGGAAGTTTTTAAGTGTAGGGATTGGAGAATGATGAGATGAGTTGAAGAATGGACAAAAGCTCAAGCATGGGGATGCCCATGCAACCGCCAAGAAATATCCAAGAAGTACAAGCGTCAAAGCTTGGGAATGCCCCCGAGGCACCCCTTCTTCATCGGCAAAAATCAGGTCACCTTTCAAGACACTATATTTTTATTGCTTCATACACTATGCGTTTTTCTTTGAGCGTTAGTTGTTTTAGTTTTCAGTTTAGTTTAGTTTAGTTTGCTACAATAAATGGTTGGACCCCAATAAATTTCTTTTGAAGGAGATGTACTCGTTTTTATTTGCCAGGAACACTCAGTTTTTCACTCTTATCGTTCAACGAGTGTTCTTCTTTTTCTGCTACTGCGTTTAGTTTTCAGTTTTGGCCTTGATTTTTGTTCAGATCTTCTTATATCTTTTTATCAAGGTGTATTTTTGCCTCTGGACCATATTGGTTTTCATCAAAAGAGTTGAGTTAAAAAAGTTTGAATGGTGTTGGAAAAGAGAAAAAGATTTATGCAAAAAAGTGGTACAAAAAGGAGCTTGTTTAGACTGCGGCTTAGACTTTTGCATGTCATGCTTGACATCTTTTTGATAGTATGCTTAGTGATTTTTGCTGTAGCATGACTTGTCTCAAATGACTGAGATTGCTTAATGAGCCTTTGAAAAAATCATGCGTTGTTTTTATTATTTGGAAGCATTATTTTAGTTTTCTCCTTGATGCTTTATTTGGGTTGACTTGGCGCATGCCCACACATGTTAGACTCATACAAAGTCGCCATAAGCCTCTATGATCATTTAGTTTTTGACTTTTGATGCCATCTTATACTTCTTTTAATGTTGCTTTGTCGCTTTGCATGATTATGGCCGTTATTGCTCTCTTAGTTGGTCGCTCCCAGTCTTTTGCTAGCCCTCGTTTTGTACTGAGTATGAGCGCTACTCGTGCATCCAACTCCTAAAAACCAAGTTATTCCAATGTGTCCACTATAAATTCCTATGCATGGTATTTGCAAGCCATTCCAAGTAAAATTTTCATGTGCTACCTTTCAAAAAAACCTTCAAAATACTTCTCATTTTGTGACACTGTTTTCAGCTCATGGGGACGCAGTGGTTGGATTTGCTATCTTCCATATTGTTTTATTCTAAAAAGAAAAAAAAGAAAAAAGGAAAGAAAAAAGGCACTCCTCCATGGTATGTGAATGTTGGTGGGCACCCGATGGAATCGGTTAGCCATGGTTTGTGTAAGGAAAAAAGGTGGGGAGGAGTGCCAAGCTTTATAAAAGAGCACCAAAGTGCCAATCTCTCTCTCAAAAACTTGCTTCATTTTTGTATGGAAGATAGTAAGAACCCCATTGCCAGTTGTTGACAAAGACAATCACCTCTCAAAACCAAATTTTTATCTCTCTGTTTTACAAATGAAAAGCTCTAGCACATGTTTAATCACTGCTTCCCTCTGCGAAGGGCCTTTCTTTTACTTTTATGTTGAGTCTCCACCTTCTACCTTTATGCACCATCTAAGAGAGCATAGTTGCCATTCTGAGTTTAATGTGCATAGTCCCAAAGTTTATCATTGATTGATTTATGATTATGGTTTCACTTGTTCTTAAATTATTTGTATCTAGTCACCCTTTTAAACTTGAAGGTATCCTATGCATTTATGTTTTGCTATTCCATGAAGGACAAGCTGAAAACCACTTGTTATGTTTTTCCATATGATTTGAACACACGTTTGACTTTTATTGTTTCATTATTCATGATCTTTCGTTTGTGTTTATTTTCATGTTATAACATGGTTGCTAAGTTTTTTATTGTCAAGATTATGTCTCTTATGCCCATGTTTTAAGTTCTTTGATCCCAGCACTCAATGCTTTACTTAGATGATCAAGATTGTGATGGTGCATATCACCTCAAAAATTATTCTTTTGTTATCGCTTACCTACTCGAGGACGAGCAGGAGTTAAGCTTGGGGATGTTGATACGTTGCAAACGTATCTATAATTTTTGATGCTCCATGCTTGTTTTACACCAATCGCTATATGTTTTGTCTACACTATGTGGCACTTTTATGATTTATTTGGACTAACCTACTAATAGTTGCAAAAGTGCATAATGTTCTTGTTTTACACTTTGATGTGTAGGAATTACCAAAAATACAAGTGGAAACCTTATTGCAGTCAAATTGGGACTTTCCAGAAATCTGTGGCAGAACTTTTGTTCGAAGATGGTCACATTACGGGTCGAAGACGGCGTCAAACGGAAAACTCTTCAATTACAAAGTTGTAGGAAATTTCACGGCGAACGTTCTGCACATAAAATTCACCTAATTCTGAGTCCGGAAGGCCGAGATAAGCCCACTCCATTGCGGCCCAAGATGGGAAGACGGGAATCCGAGAGACTATATAAAGGGAGGAACCCTAGCTCGTGGGAGACACCTCCACCCACGAATTTGCAGCCACCAGAGCCACGTTTTAGCCTCCCCCATGGATCCCATCTCCATGGGGGAGGGCTCCCATGAAACCATGAAGGAAGGGGGCTAAGGGGCGGTGCTCCCCCATGATGCCGGCGGCGGGGAAGGAGTCCCCCGCCCGCGCCGCCCACGCCCTCGCTGCTCCTCTCCACCATCTTCACCGCTATCTTCATCACATATGCAGTGGTTCATCCGCACACACACACCTCTGTACCATCCTATGTAAACATGGTGTTTGATGCTATCATATTTATCCTATGATCTATATCATGTTTGCATAGTTTATTTGTTCTTAGATTGATTTGTTGAATGTCTTTGGTTCATTAGAGTTGTATGTTGATATGGTACTATCCTTTGATGTCCATTATATTTATGCGTGTATGGATTAAACATCTTGGGGTTAGTAGTACGTGCAAAAGGAAGGGGGTAGTTCTGCCAGAGTGACAGAAACCTGAGGACGCGAACCGGAACGTTGCACGTATGGGAGTAAGAGGACCATTAACTTAAGGCTATGGTTGGGGAAACCTTAATGCATTGTTAGTATTTGCAGATGCTTGCTAACAATCCAATCATATAGTACTTGTATTTCTAAGTAGTGAAGTGCTTGTATATTTAGCCTCTCCCACATAGAAAACTGCATCGAAGACAAAGAACCCAATTTATTCACTAATTGAATTTAGACAAAGCCACCACTATTACCACCACTTTTCCACATTCATGGTACTGTTATTTTATGTTTGCTTAGTATACTTTATTGCTGCAGCACTAACATTTACTTTCTTGTATTTATTATCTTGCAAAACTATCTCTCCTACCCGTATTGTTGCACTAGTTTTATTTCCTAGATAATGCAAACGTTTAGTGTGCGTAGAGTTATATCAGTGGTTGATAGAACTTGAGAGAACATTTATCCAACCTTTAGCTCCTCGTTGGGTTCGACACTCTTACTTATCGAAAATGCTACACACGACCCCCTATACTTGTGGGATATCAAGACTCCAGGAGGGGGTATTTATGTTTGATAGTTGGGTTTATGCCTCTATTTAATCTAGGGGAGTGAAAGAAACCTCTAAGGTTGTAGATGTGCTGTTGCCACTAGGGAGAAAACAACATTCTTATGTCCAAGGATATATGCTTTGTTTACATTACACACTTTGCTTAATGCAGTTATCTGTTGTTCGCAACTTAATATTCACGGGGTCCTCGGATGATTCCTCGTGGGTGGATTATTAGTCATAGATGTAGTTGGATGGCGGTCTATGTATTTTGTTGTAATGCCCAGAGTTAATCTCATAGTGATCCTCGCGACATATGCACGTTATCTTTATTCTATCAATTGCCCAACTGTAATTTGTTTACCCAGCATATTGTTATTTATTTTATGGAGAGACACCACTAGTGAACTGTGGACCCCGGTCTAATTTCCTTTACATTGCTATCACCTATTTACTATTACTCGCACTGTTTACTTTCTTGCATACTACTATTGCTTTCCACTCGATACGCTCATACCTTTGTTTACAGCAAACCGGTGAGATTGACAACCTCATTGTAATTTGGGAGCAAAGTATTTGGTTGTGTTGTGTGCAGGTTCCGTATTGCTACTAGTTGAAGACGCGCTAACAAGTATCGTAAATGGCGCCCTTGTTGGAGTGTCACTAAGCTAGCAAGCATCACCTTCTGAAGTTTGGCTTTCTCCTACTGAACGATTAAACCTTGGTTTCTTACTGAGGGAAAACTGCTGTTGTGCTCATCATACCTTCCGCTTGGGGTTCCCAACTGGTCGGTGATCTATATTAACACCGGCGCCATCAAGTTGTTTTCTGGCGCCATTGCCGGGGAGGAAGAAGACTTCTGCAAGGGGAGTTTCGCACGCACATCCTTTACTTTGTTTTAAGTTTTGCTTTATTTTATTTTTACTTGCATCGTTTTATCAAAAACACACAAAAATTAGTTTCCTATTAGTTGTTATTTTAGTTGTCTGCTTTTAGCTTAGCTAGAATGGGTACTCATGAGAACACCAAGTTGTGTGATTTTACTAGCACTAATAATAGTGATTTTATCTGTACTCCTATTGCGCCACCTGCTCCTGCTGCTGATTTTTATGAGATTAAACCTGCTTTATTGAACCTTGTTATAAAAGAACAATTTTCTGGTGCTAGTACTGATGATGCTGCAACTCATCTCAATAATTTTGTTGAGCTATGTGAGATGCAGAAATATAAGGATATAGAGAGTGATATTATTAAGCTTAAGTTGTTTCCTTTTTCTTTGAGAGGAAAAGCTAAGGATTGGTTGTTGTCTTTGCCTAAAAATAGTATTGATTCATGGGCTAAGTGTAAGGATGCTTTTATTGGAAGATACTATCCTCCTGCTAAGATTATAGCTTTGCGTAGCAATATTATGAAGTTTAACCAGTTTGATAATGAATATGTTGCTCAGGCTTGGGAAAGAATGAAATCTATGATAAAGAATTACCCTACTCATGGACTGACTACTTGGATGATTGTCCAAACTTTTTATGCAGGACTGAATTTTTCTTCAAAAAACCTATTGGATTCAGCTGCTGGAGGCACTTTTATGTCCCTTACCTTGGGCGCCGCAACCAAGCTTTTCGACAACAAGATGGTAAATTATTTTGAATGGCACACCGAGAGAGCTTCACAAGGTAAGAAGGTAAATTCTGTTGAGGAAACCTCTTCCTTGAGTGATAAGATTGATGCTATAATGCTTATGATTTCTAATAATAGGACTTATGTAGATCCTAATAATGTTCCTTTGGCCTCTTTGGTTGCTCAAGAAGAGCATGTTGATGTAAACTTCATTAGAAATAATAATTTTAATAGCAATGCTTATAGGAACAATTTTGCTAGTAACAATTATAGGCCGTATCCTTCTACCAATGGTAATGGTTATGGTAACTCTTATGGTAATTCCTCCAACAACACTAGGGCCACACCCTCTAATCTTGAAGTCATGCTCAAGGACTTCATCGGTAAGCAAACTGCTTTTAATAAGTATGTTGAGGAAAAGTTAGGCAAAATTGATATTCTTGCTTCTAAAGTTGATAGTCTTGCTCTTGATGTTGAACTTCTGAAATTAAAAGTGTTGCCTAATGATGTGAAGGAGAACAATACTTTTGCCACTACTAACGCTATCCAAGTTAGAATTGATGAAAATATTAGGATGTTAGCAGAATTGCATGCCAGGTGGGAAAGAGAAGATGAGATGGCTAGAAAGATGAAGGTATGTACCATTACTACCTCTAATGATGTTGTTCCAAATGCTAGCAATCCTCTTACTTTGATTGGTGTAGAGAAAACTCCTACTCCTTGTATTAAAAAGCCCAAAACTGCTAAAACTTTTTATCAAAAGAGTGCTGAATTTTTTTGGAGTGTAGGAGATGATAGCTCTATTTTTTTTAATGATTTTGATATTAATGGCTGCAATATATCTGAAGTTATTTTGTTCTTGCAAAAGCTTGCTTTGACTCCTAATGCTAGTCCTATAAATGTTGCTTTTACTAAGCACATTACCAATGCTCTCATGAAAATTAGGGATGAAAAGTTGAAGCAAAAAGCTTCTATTCAAAAGAAGTTAGAAGATGGTTGGGAACCTGAAAGAGCATTTCCCTAATAAATGTATTTTGGTGTTTGTTAACAACATATGGTGAATTAACCATGCTATTAAAGTTCTGCAGATTTTCTAGGTTGATTCAGGATCTCGCGGAGGTGCACCCCAAAAAGGAAGAAAAGATCAGAGCCTGTAGTCCAGTAGTGGGTTTAGGGCTTAGTTGTCTTGTAGGGTGCTTCGCGAAGGTGGAAATGGTGGAGAAGGTCTCCACGAAGTGCTGCTGTTGCATCTTCTAGGGCGGAGACTCCAGCCCTACTGGCTAGAGACTCCAGCCTAGGGGTCTTGCCCTAGCATTCCTCCAAGTCGGACAATTCAGATGCCCACCCGGAATCGGGCCGGAGACTTTGTGTCTCTGGCCGGAGATTCTGGGTCGGCAGGCTGAGGCCAGAGACTCCGGTCCTCAGGGGCCGGAGACTCCGGTTCGTCTGGCTAAGCCCTGGTTCACTCAAGGGTTGGACGATGCAGGTTCCAGTCCGGAGTTGGGCCAGAGACTTTGGTCCCTGGTCGGAGACTCCGGTGTTGGAGTCACTTAGGGCGGAGACTCCGGCCCTAGTTGGCCAGCAACGGCTACATTTCGTGGAGGACTATATAAAGCCTTCTTCTACCTCTAGAAGGGGCTACGGCTTCCACTCTCTCTCCTCCATTGTTGCTAAGCTTCAAAGCCCTAGATCTCTCTCCCTAGCCACTAGAACTCAAAGCCCTTTTGGGATTTGAGGGAGAAGACCTAGATCTACACTTTCACCAAGGCGATTTGATTTCCCCCCTCGTTTTGTTGAGGGGCTTGTAACTCTTGTGTTCATCGGATTACTAGCCGGAAGAAGCCGTCCTCCAAGCTTAACTTTGTGTGTAAGAGCTTGGTGGGCCTATTGGGAGCCTCCAATTGAGTTGTGGAGCTTGCCCCAATACTTTGTGTAAAGGTGTCGTGCCGCCTTCAAGGGCATCGCTTAGTGGAGCGTGAACTCACCTTTGTGGCTTGTTCACCAGAGAATAGGGTGAGCCTTTGTGGCATTGGTGGCCTTTGTGGTACCACACCTCTCCAACGTAGACGTACTTCCCCTAACAAGGAAGGAACTACGGGAATACATCCTTGTTTCTTCGTGTCTCCATTGCGGTTACCTCTATCCTTTACTTGTACCTTTACTTATATTGTTATTGCTAGCTTGCTTGTCACTCTAGGTAAATTCACTTAGTAGCACATCTAGAGAATTTACCTTCTTGTCTAGCCTTAACTTGAAAAAGAAGTAAAAATTGGGTAGCTCCTATTCACCCCCCCCCCCTCTAGTCGCTCATACGATCCTTTCAATTGGTATCAGAGCTTGGTCTCTTATTCGGGCTTAACCGCCTAAGAGTATGGGCGATACTATAGGTGAGGATAAGGGTAAAGAAACTCCTCCCGAAGATACTCCTCCATCTATCTCTTCCTCTTCAATCTCACGTGAGGAGCATTTGGCGTCCTTGGACACATTTCAAACCTATATGAGATTGGAGATGAAGGCTATGTTTGAGGAATATTTTGGGAAGAAACCTTCCGGGCTCACCGACCCAAACACCACACTTAATGTGGATCTCTCCTTGGCTAAGGTGAAGCCACCTAGCAATGGCTCCACCTCCGCTGAGAATAAAGGTGCCCCACCTAAGGAAAATGATGGTCCGGCAAAGGGTGCATTCATTCCACCCCCAAACACTTACTCGCCTCCGCCGGTCCATTATCCTATGCCACACATTAACAACATGGGATCTCCTCCTAAGCTTGATTCTCGCAATTTTATTAAATGGCAAGGGCTAATGAAATCTCATATTTCTAGCTCTTCTACTCATTTGTGGAGGGTCATACAAAATGGCTTTGCACCTCATGATCCTCTCAACTTGACCGGAAGGGAAGAATTTGATGAGCAACTCAATGCCACCACCAAGCATCTCCTTCAACAAGCCATGCCGGATACTCATGCGGCACACATCAACAACTTGAGCACCGCCAAGGAAGTATGGAACTATCTCACTATGCTCTTCATTGGGAATGAGAGTATTCGGTCCTCCAAGTTTGATGAGCTCAAGAGTGAAGAGAGGGATTTCATTATGCGAGATAATGAGACTCCCGATGAGATGTACCAAAGGATCTTGGCTCTTGCAACGGCCTTGACCGGGTTTGGGTACAAAGACAATGGTGATGACTATGTCAAGCGTATGTTCATTACCTCCATCAACCCAAAAGAACCCATCCGGTCCGAGATAATCCGTTCAAGACCAGATTTTGGGCATATGACCTCAAATGAAGTTCTTTGCGAGTTCACCGCCTTGACTATCTTGAAGAAGAATGCAGAAGAGACTAGAGCTCATGTTCTTGCCAGACAAGGAGTTCACAATCTTCCTCTCAAGGCCAAGGTGGTTTACAAGCAAGGTGAAGGAGAAGAAGAAATATATGAAGAAGAGTGTTGGTCTCCGGAAGATATCAAGTTGGCACTCAATGAACACTTGGCTCTCAATGCAAATGCTTTTTGGGATGCCAACAAGCACAAGATCAAGGGATCCAAGTTCAAGTCATCTCCAAGAAAGGGTGGTGACTCTAAAGTGAGGCATTGCTACAATTGTGGAGGAATCAAGCACTTCATTGCCAAATGTCCTTATGAGAACAAGGAGGACAATGGAGGCCGGCTCATCCCCAAGCGCCGGTCATCAAAGTTCTCCTCTTCCAAGAAGCATGGGAACAAGGACGACAAGTAGAAAGGAGAAAGATTGTTGGTGGTACATGAGGAATATGACTCCGGGACCGATGATGATGACTCTGAAGATGAAGAGAATGGAGAAATGGCCGCCATTGCTATTGTCTCCACTCCACCTACATCCCTCTTCAACTCACAAAATGAGAACGCCATCATCACCAACCACATATGTCTTATGGCCAAGGCGTCGGAGGTAACATCATCACCTACTCCTTCATTATCTCATTCCGATTCTACTTCTATGGATGATGTGAGTAGTCTTAAGATTAAGAAAGAACTAGTTTCTTGTGATGAATTTATTGCTAACATGAAGGGGCCAACCAAGGTATACATTGAGACACTAATGTGTCAATTAGGTTATGCCCATGGCACTATCAAGGAGAAGGAGGAGTTGGAAAGATTAGCCGCCGATGATATTGGCTCTCTATCAATTGAGCTCGAAGAAGAGCAAAACTTGAGAGCTTCTTTAGAGGAGAAATTGTTGGGACTAGAAGAGTCTCATAATCTAAACTTATCTAAACTCACTAAAAAACGTGACCATGCTCTTGCTATGGTCAAGTTGCTTAAAAAGGAGAAAGTTGAATTTGACGTTGGTCATAATGATTTTTGTGAGAAGTTTGAGAAGCTTGAAGAAGCCTACAAGGTTTTGGAAGGCAAATTCTCTAGCCTCACCAAGATCTGTGAGCAACTTCAAATTTAACTAACTATTGAACAATCTAAGGTCCCACCAATGCAAGTTATTGAAGTTCCTTGTTCTGCTAACCCCATATGTGATCATAGTGATATCATTGAGGAGAACATTAGGTTGAAGGCCGAACTTGCCAAGAGCCTTGCCACTTGCATTCAAGGAGAAAAGAATCTCAATGATCTCTTGAGTAATCAACGAATGAACAAGGGTAAGGAAGGTCTCAGATTTGTTGCCGAGTCCTCTAAAAAGAGGGATCTCGGATTGGTGGCCAAGCCCTTAAAGAAAAACAAGAAGAACAAGAAGAATAAGAAGCCTGCTACTGCTGCTGCTCCCACTCCTCATGTTCCTTTTGATATTTGTTACACAGAGGAGGAGTGGGAGGAGCTCAAGGGAAAGGAGAAGGAGGAGAAGGTCGAAGTGACCGGAGTCTCCGGGTCCAAGGGTCCGGAGTCTCTGGCTGGTTCATCTAGCCCGGAGTCTCTGGCCCCCAAGGCCAGAGTATCCGGACCTACTCACAATGACTTTGCAGGAAAATATAACCCTCATTATGTTCTTCTTAGGGGTTATTATGGCGATGTCTATGCTAGATATGTTGGTCCCTATGATGGTTACATTGAATATGCTATTTGGGTAACTAAGATTCTTGTGACTAACAAAAGAGGACCCATCCAAAAATGGGGACCTAAATCCAAGAATTGATCTCTTGTAGGACATTGCTTTCGGAGGAGAAAAATGGATTATTGATAGTGGTGCCACAAGCCACATGACCGGAAGCAAAAATATTGTGGAATATCTAAGGCCAAATACTTCAAATGTCACGGTCTCATATGATGACAAGTCATCCTCTAAGGTACTTGGTTTCGGTAAGGTGGTGATCACTCCGGACGTGTCCCTAGTGAATGTCATGCTTGTTGAAACCATTGGTTATAATTTACTTTCTGTTCGTCAACTTGCTACTATGGGCTATGCCACATATTTTGATGTTGACATTGTGGTCGTCATGTGGAGTAAGTCTCTCAAGGTTGCCTTTGTTGGGTATGTCGAAAATGGCTTGTATGTGGTGGACTTCTCGGAGAAACCCAGTACGGCTGTGATATGCCTAATTGCTAAGGCCGACGTGGGATGGCTTTGGCATCGCCGGTTAGCCCACGTCAATATGAGAGCTTTGCAAAATCTCTACACCGGCGGCTGATACGTCTCAAACGTATCTATAATTTTTTATGCCCCATGCTTGTTTTTACACCATTTGCCTTGTGTTTCGTTACACTTCGTGGCGTTTTTATGCGATTTCCGAAACTAACCTATTGACAAGATGACACAGTGCCAGTTCCCTGTTTTCTGCTGTTTTTGTGTTTCAGAAAAGCTACACAGGAAATATTCTCAGAATTGGACGAAACAAAAGCCAGAAGTCTTATTTTTTCCGGAAGCTTCCCAAAGACCGAAAGAGAGCCGGAGGGGGGCCAGAGGCCGCCCTCACACATAGATGGCACGGCCCAGGCCCTGGCCACGCCACCCTGGTGTGAGGATCCCCTGGCTGCCCCCTGACGACGCCCCTTCGCCTATAAGAAGTTTCGGGATGGAAAACCCTAGGGGACTGGGCGAAATTTCCAGAATAGTTCCGCAGCGCTGCCGCCGTCGAAGCCAAATTTTGGGGGACAGAAGTCTCTGTTTCGGCACCCTGACGGAATGGGGAAGTGCCCCCGGAGCCATCTCCATCGGTCTCCATCGCCGTCTCCGCCGTCTCCATTGACCTCACCGACATCTCCATCAACCTTGCTATCTCCTATGATGAGGAGGGAGTAGTTCTCCCCCGGGGCTGAGGGCTCTACCGGTAGCTATGTGGTTCACCTCTCTCTCCCATGATGTGATCTTTATGTGATCGTGAGTTTTGTATCTAGTTGAATTGGTAGATGTTATTATTCAGATATTATGCTACTCCTATGCTTTATTATTGTACTCTCCGGAGATACCTCGTATCATGGTGTAAAGGTGACTAGTGTGTGCATCATGTGTATCTTTTTGGTTAATGTCTCTATGAATGTGGTGTTTGTTGGAACCATCTAGTGCATTCACGGTGATAGTGTGGGACAATCTAGTTTGGGTACATACGGACTTTGAGGAGTGCTTCGTAGCCCTATGCATGATTATTGTATGTTTTCCATTGAAGAATTGTTTGAGTTGCATATTGATGATAGCATCTATTGGTTCAATTATGTTATATTTGTTGGGAGTGTGTCCACTAGTGAAAGTATGATCCCTAGGCCTTGTTTCCAAGCTTTGCACACCATTTACTTGATGTTTTGTTACTTGTTTGCTTGCTGCCATTTTTATTCCAGATTGTATTTACTACTTATAATCATCTATACCACTTGTATTTCACTATCTCTTCGCCGAACTAGTGCACCTATACATCTGACAAGTGTATTGGGTGTGTTGGGGACACAAGAGACTTTCTGTATCGTAATTGCAGGGTTGTTTGAGAGGGATAGCTTTGACCTCTTCCTCCCTGAGTTCGATAAACCTTGGGTGATCCAGTTAAGGGAAACTTGCTGCTGCACTACAAACCTCTGCACTTGGAGGCCCAACACTGTCTACAAGAACAGAAGCGTGTGTAGACATCAAGCTCTTTTCTGGCGCCGTTGCCGGGGAGGTAAGGTAAAAGGTACTCGCATCCTCCTGTGTGAGTGCTCGGAGTTATTTCCTTTAGATTCTGCAATTACATCTTTTTGTTTCTTGTTTTTATTTTCACTAGTTAGGCTTAATGGAAAATAAAGAGTTCTTTAGTCTTTTTCCTGATTTTAGATTTGATGAGAAAATTGAAAATCCTTTGGAGCTTATTTCGCATAGCAATGTTATTAGTACGAATGCTTTGAATACTGTTAATGCTAATGCTATAGAAAAGTCTAAGCTTGGGGAAGCTGGTTTTGTTAGGTATGATATTTTTAGTCCCCCAGCTTTAGTGGAGAAAGTTTGCTCTGATGATATTTTATCTCTCATATATGATGTTTCTGATGATGCTTGTGCTCCTCATCCTTTTAAAATACCTACGAAGATTGTTGAATGTGTTAAGAATAACTGCTATTTAGGAGATGGAACTGTCCATCCTGGTGATCATTTGCTCTTTATACATGAATTATGCGAGTTGTTCCAGTGTGCAGGTATTTCGATGAACCAAGTTAAGAAGAAGCTATTTTCTTTATCACTAAAAGGCAGAGCTGAGGAATGGTATCGGCTGCTTAAGGATGGTCCATCTATTGGCTGGGAGGAAATTGTACCTCTCTTTTATTCTAAATTCTATCCTCCAAGTGAGATTCATAAAGATCATAATCAGATATACAATTTTTGGCCTCATGATGGAGAAAGCATTGCCCAAGCGTGGGGAAGATTGAAGTCACTAATGCTCAAATGTCCTATTCATGATCTTCCCCGTAATATTGTTATTAATAATTTTTATGCAAGGCTTTCAGGATATTACAAGGACTATCTAGATGCATGCTTTGATGGGTCTTTCACAAGCAAGGATGCTGACACCAAGTGGGATCTGCTTGAAACAATTCAAAACAATATTGAAGGTTGGGATAGCGACAAAGGTAAAGGATTAGGTATGAATTACGAGTTTGATTGCATTAAGTCTTTCACTGAAACTGCTAATTTTCAAGATCTTAGTGCTAAGTATGGTCTTGATCCTCAAATTATGATTGATTGCTTTAAAGCCTTTGCTTCCCATATGAATGTTCCTAAAGGAAATGGGGACGTGTATCATGAACCTTTTAAGGACACTTGCATAGAAAGTGATATTGTTGTTGATGATTGCAATAAACATGCTCAAACTTCTAAAAGTACTATTTCTTATAAGCATGTTAATTTTTGTGGAATACATAGACCTTGTGAACAGAGTTATAACAAGGAAGATTATTGCATCACCCACGCAAATGAAGAAACCAGTATGTGGCTCAAGGATCTAGATGTGCTTGGTGAAAGGGTTTGTGAGCTTTATCATTTTCTTTGTGAATTTTGCGGTGAAAAGGGGCACTTTAATTTTCAATGCCCAATTAATCGAACGAGTACCGCAGATTTGTATTGTGATGATAAGATTACTTTCAATCAGTATGATGAGCTTACTTTGTTTTTGAATTGTGAAGAGATATCTAGAAAGATTGCTTTGGTAGACATGAATGATGTTGATATTAATAGCACCCTTCGTGGTTGTCGTCTCTATTGTGCTAAAGATTGCCTCGCAAATACTTACTTACAAGATCTTATAAAACATGATGTTTTGCCAAGCTATGATAGGACTAACAGATGTTTCGATATTATTAATAGAGAGGAGGAATCCTCCAAAGTTTCTTCTGTTGTTTCTGTCAGCAAACCAGATTATGTGGAGAAGATGCCTTTCTCTCCTGAAGAATATGTGGAGAAGATGCCCTTCAAGTCTCTCCCTCCTAAAGGAGAGAGTAAGAAGAGTATGAAGAAGAAGAAGAAGAAGAAGAGGAGTAAAAGGCGAAAGGACACGGTATCTTCCCCTAAGCGTTATGATCCTGCTATAGATTATGATAATTCTGATTGGGATAATGTTCCTATGCCTATTACTTATGTTAGTGATCATGATTGGGAAAAGCACTCTACTTTTGATATTGAAAATCTTTTTGGTACCAATTCTAAGGTTAATAATTGTTGTACCATTAGTGCTATCCATGTTCCTTCTTATGATGATATGTTTGATGAATATGCCTTGCGACATAGAAGTTCTCTATCTTTTGATGATACTAAGCCTCTAGTTTATGATGATGAGTATAATGTTTTCAGTTCACCTACTTTTGAGGAGAAAATTAGTTATGATTATAATATGCCTCCTGTCTTTGATGATTATGGTGATGAGAATAATTATTCTGTTGAATCTGCTCCTACTACTATTGTTCATGTGGGGAGTATTAATCCTTTTATGCATGTGGCTCATGATAGGGATGCTTTACGTGATAGTTATATTGTTAATTCTATTCATGATGCTACTAAAAGTTATTATGAGAGAGGGAAACATGGTTTGATGGATCTCAACAATATTGAGTTTCCCCTCTTTATGTTGCAATTCTTGAAGTTGTACTTGTTTTGCCTTCCTATGCTTTTTGCTTTGCGCTTTTATGACTTGTCTCTTTACAAGACTATTTTTCACAGGAAATAGTTTAGATTTAAATATCTTTCACATTTGCTTTTTGATGCTCTCTATTGCTTCAAGTTCTTATATGGCGCCTTTGCCTCAAGTTCTTATATGGCGCCCACATGAGCATCTTTGCAAATTACTGCGCCTAGCTCAAAGACGTTAAAGAAAAGCACTCTTGGGAGATAACCCATTATTTATTTTCAGTACTTTTTCTTTTATTTGAGTCTTGAAAGTTATTACTACTGTAATGACCTCTCCTTATCCTTTTTATTTTGTTGTTGTGCCAATAGAAGCCTCTAATTCGAGTGAGGTAAAGATTTGGGGATGTTGCTGTCCTGAAACTGTTTTCGGTGCTGTATCGTAAAAATTCGTATAAATTCTCTGTATATCTTTTGGACCTGCGATTTCTTGTGCATATGCCCCAGGTTATATCCAAACTTTCGTTAGTTGAACACTTTTTGATTTGAGCAACAGAAAACCCCTCAAAAATTCGACTTTTTTCAGCTGATCAGTTTTGACAGATTTCTGCCAATATTTGTGTTTGCCGCTTTATCGCTTTCTTTTGAGTTCTTTTGATCATGGAACTTTTGGAGAAGTTGCTACAGTAGTATTTGCTATATATGTGGTGGTTTTGGGTTGAAACCTGAAGCAAAAAGTGGTTGATTATATGTTATGCTACACTAATGTTGCTAATAGATTTGTGTTTAGTTTTGTATGAAGGAAGTTTTCAAGTGTAGGGATTGGAGAATGATGAGAGGAGTTGAAGAATGGAAAAAAGCTCAAGCTTGGGGATGCCCATGCATCACCCCAAGAAATATCCAAGAATTACAAGCGTCAAAGCTTGGGGATGCCCCCGAGGCACCCCTTCTTCATCGGCAAAAATCAGGTCACCTTTCAAGACACTACATTTTTATTGCTTCATGCACTATGCGTTTTTCTTGGAGCGTCAGTTGTTTTTGTTTTTAGTTTTCTTTTGCATTGTTTGCTGCAATAAATGGTTAGATCACATCATGTTTCTTTTGGAGGAGATGAACTCGCATTTCATTTGCCAAAAACACTCTAGTTTTCACTCTTATCGTTCAACGAGTGTTCTCTTTTTTCTGCTACTGTGTTTAGCTTGCATTTTTTTGCCTTGATTTTTGTTCAGATCTTGTTTTATATTTGCATCAAGGTGTATTTTGACCTCTGATCTATATTGGTTTTCATCAAAAGAGGTGTTTATAAAAAGTTTGAATGGTGTTGGAAAAGAGAAAAAGCCTTATGCAAAAAAGTGGTACAAGAAGGAGCTTGTGTAGACTGCGGCCTAGGCTTTTGCATGTCATGCTTGATATCGTTTTGATAGTATGCTTAGTGATTTTTTCTGTAGCATGACTTGTCTCAAATGACTGAGATTGCTTAATGAGCCTTTAAAAAAATCATGCGTTGTTTTTATCGTTTGGAAGCATTATTTTGGTTTTCTCCTTGATGCTTTATTTGGGTTGACTTGGCGCATGCTCACACATGTTAGACTCTTACAAAGTCGCCATTGCCTTTATGATCATTTAGTTTTTGACTTTTGATGCCATCTTATGCTTCTTTTAATGTTGCTTTTGTCACTTTGCATGATTATGGCCATTATTGCTCTCTTAGTTGGTCGCTCCCAGTCTTTTGCTAGCCCTCATTTTGTACTGAGTATGAGCTCTACTCGTGCATCCAACTCCCAAAAACCAAGTTTGCCATTGTGTCCACTATAAATTCCTATGCATGGTATTTGCGAGCCATTCCAAGTAAATTTTCATGTGCTACCTTTCAAAAACCTTCAAAATACTTCTCGTTTTGTGACACTGTTTTCAGCTCATGGGGACGTAGTGGTCAGATTTGCTATCTTCCATATTGCTTATTCCAAAAAGAAAAAAAAGGGAAAAAAGAAAAGAAAAAAGGCACTCCTCCATGGAATGTGAATGTTGGTGGGCACCCGATGGAATCTGTTAGCCATGGTTTGAGAAAGGGAAAAAGGTGGGGAGGAGTGCCAAGCTTTATAAAAAGAGCACAAAAAGTGCCAATCTCTCTCTCAAAAACTTGCTTCATTTTTGTATGGAAGATAGTAAGAACCCCATTGCCAGTCGTTGACAAAAGCAACCACCTTTCAAAACCAATTTTTATCTCTCTGTTTTACAAATGAAAAGCTCTAGCACATGTTTAATCACTGCTTCCCTCTGCGAAGGGCATTTCTTTTACTTTCATTTTGAGTCACCACCTTCTGTCTTTATGCACCATTAAGAGAGCATAGTTGTCATTCTTAGTATAATGTGCATTGTCCCAAAGTTTTCATTGATTGATTCATATTGTTGGTTTCACTTGTTCTCAAATTATTTGTATCTAGTCGCCCTCTTAAACTTGAAGGTGTCCTATGCATTTATGTTTTGCTCTCTATGAAGGACAAGCTGAAAACCATTTGTATGTTTTTCCTTATGATTTGAACACACGTTTGACTTTCATTGTTTCATTTTCATGATCTTTTGTTTGTGTTTAGTTTGCATGTTATAACATGGTCGCTAAGTTTCTTCTATCAAGATTATGTCTTTCATGCCCATGTTTTAAGTTCTTTTGATCCTAGCTCACAACGCTTACATATATGATCAAGATTGTGTAGGTGCATGTCACCTCAAAAATTATTTCTTTTGTTATCACTTACCTACTCGAGGACGAGCAGGAGTTAAGCTTGGGGATGCTTGATACGTCTCAAACGTATCTATAATTTTTGATGCTCCATGCTTGTTTTTACACCATTTGCCTTGTGTTTTGTTACACTTCGTGGCGTTTTTATGCGATTTCTGGAACTAACCTATTGACAAGATGCCACAGTGCCAGTTCCCTATTTTCTGCTATTTTTGTGTTTCAGAAAAGCTACATAGGAAATATTCTCGGAATTGGACGAAACAAAAGCCAGAAGTCTTATTTTTCCCGAACGCTTCCCAAAGACCGAAAGAGAGCCGGAGGGGGCCAGAGGCCGCCCTCACACATAGGTGGTGCGGCCCAGGCCCTGGCCGTGCCACCCTGGTGTGAGGAGCCCCTGGCTGCCCCCTGACGATGCCCCTTCGCCTATAAGAAGTCTCGGGACGGAAAACCCTAGGGGAGTGGGCGAAATTTCCAGAACAGTTCCGCAGTGCCGCCGCCGTCGAAGCCAAATTTCGGGGGACAGAAGTCTCTGTTCCGGCACCCTGCCGGGATGGGGAAGTGCCCCCGGAGCCATCTCCATCGATCTCCATCGCTGTCTCCGCCGTCTCCATTGACCTCACCGCCATCTCCATCAACCTTGCTATCTCCTATGATGAGGAGGGAGTAGTTCTCCCCCGGGGCTGAGGGCTCTACCGGTAGCTATGTGGTTCACCTCTCTCTCCCATGATGTGATCTTTATGTGATCGTGAGCTTTGTATCTAGTTGAACTGGTAGATGTTATTATTCAGATATTATGCTACTCCTATGCTTTATTATTGTACTCTCCGGAGATACCTCGTATCATGGTGTAAAGGTGACTAGTGTGTGCATCATGTGTATCTTTTTGGTTAATGTCTCTATGAATGTGGTGTTTGTTGGAACCATCTAGTGCGTTCACGGTGATAGTGTGGGACAATCTAGTTTGGGTACATATGAACTTTGAGGAGTGCTTCGTAGCCCTACGCATGATTATTGTATGTTTTCCATTGGAGAATTGTTTGAGTTGCATATTGATGATAGCATCTATTGGTTCAATTATGTTATATTTGTTGGGAGTGTGTCCACTAGTGAAAGTATGATCCCTAGGCCTTGTTTCCAAGCTTTGCACACTGTTTACTTGTTGTTTTGTTACTTGTTTGCTTGCTGCCATTTTTATTCCAGATTGTATTTACTACTTATAATCATCTATACCACTTGTATTTCACTATCTCTTCGCCGAACTAGTGCACCTATACATCTGACAAGTGTATTGGGTGTGTTGGAGACACAAGAGACTTTCTGTATCGTAATTGCAGGGTTGTTTGAGAGGGATAGCTTTGATCTCTTCCTCCCTGAGTTCGATAAACCTTGGGTGATCCACTTAAGGGAAACTTGCTGCTGCTCTACAAACCTCTGCACTTGGAGGCCCAACACTGTCTACAAGAACAGAAGCGTGTGTAGACATCAGCGGCCACATACTCAGACTAAAGGATATTTCTTTTGCCAAAGATCGTGTTTGTAGGGCTTGCATTGAAGGGAAGATGCATGAAACAAGCCATCCAAGCAAGACTATTATCTCTTCTAAGAGGTGCTTGGAGCTCCTTCACATGGATCTCTTTGGACCTCCCACTTATGCAAGTCTTGGTGGCAAGAAGTATTGCTTGGTGATTGTCGATGACTATTCAAGATATACTTGGGTTTATTTCTTCGAGTTCAAGAGTGAGACCCAACAAACCGTCAAAGACTTTGCCACCGAAGTTGAGCATCAATTCAATACCACCATATTGACTATAAGAAGTGACAATGGCACCGAGTTCAAGAACTACTCCCTAAATGAGTTCCTTAGTGATGTGGGTATCAAACATCAATATTCCGCTGCATATACCCTGCAACAAAATGGAGTTTCCGAGAGGAAGAACCAGACTCTTATGGATGCGGCAAGAACTATGTTGGCGGAGTTCAAGTCTCCATACAACTTTTGGGCCGAAGCTATTAATACCGCATGCCATGCCACCAACCGGCTTTATCTCCGCAAGAACTTGAACAAGACTCCCTATGAAATACTTACCGGGCAAAAGCCCAACATCATGTACTTCCGGGTATTTGGTTGTAAGTGCTTCTATCTCAAGAAAGGTGTTCGTTTGTCAAAATTTGATTCTAAAGCTATAGAGGGTATCTTTGTTGGTTACTCCACGGACTCACATTCCTATAGGATCTATAGCAAGTCCACCGGGCATGTTATAGAGACTTGTAATGTGAGGTTCGATGAAGATAATGGTTCCTTTGTGGGACAAAGTGGTGTTCGTGATGTAGGTGACGAAATTCCTCCCCAAGCCATAAGAAGAATGGGTGTCAGATTCTTCCGGCCCATTGAGGGACACCTTTTGGCCGAAGGAGAAGGACAATGCTCTACACAAGTGGAGCCTTCACCTGCTGAACACTCACAGGACATTGACCAAAGACAAGCTACGCACCCTCAACCTCAAGATCATCCCACCGAGCAATCTTGCCCGGAGTCTCCGGCCCCTGTGGTCCGGACTCTCCGGCCTATACCGGAGTCTCCGGGTTTGGATACCGGAGTCTCCAGGGGTGATCAAGGCCTTGATGAAGATCCTTCGGAATTCCGTGGCTATGGGCCACTTGATGATCAAGGCAATCCATCTGGTCAAGGTGAGGACCAGAACAGCGATCATGAAGATGATCAAGTAGTCTCTCAAGAATCTCCTCTTGAGGCTCGCACTCGCCGTGAGAAGAAGCTTGAGTCCATTCTTCGTCGAAGAAGCATATCCTTGGAAAATGTTGTTGGGAGTGTTCGTAAAGGTGCCTCCACAAGGAGGCAACTTTCTAACTTTAGCTCGCATCATGCTTTTGTCTCTTGTGTAGAACCCAAGAAAGTTTATGAGGCGCTTGAGGATCCAGATTGGCTCAATGCCATGCATGAGGAACTCAACAACTTCGAGCACAACAAAGTTTGGACTCTAGTAGAAAGACCCAAAGATTGCCGTAATGTCATTGGGACCAAGTGGATCTTCAAGAACAAGCAAGATGCAAATGACATTGTCATTCAAAACAAGGCAAGATTGGTGGCCCAAGGTTTCTCCCAAGTCAAGGGTATTGACTTTGGTGAAACTTTCGCTCCTATTGCTCGTCTTAAATCTATTCGCATCTTACTTGCATATGCATCTCATCATAACTTTAAACTTCAACAAATGGATATTAAAAGTGCATTTCTTAATGGTCCCTTAAATGAATTGGTTTTTGTGAAGCAACCCCCGGGCTTCGAAAACCCTAAGTTTCCTAACCACGTTTACAAACTTGATAAGGCGCTCTATGGACTTAAACAAGCCCCACGTGCGTTGTATGAGCACCTTAAAGAATTGTTGGTTGATCGTGGTTTTGAAATTGGGGTGATCGATCCCACTCTTTTTACTAAGAAGGTCAATGGGGAGCTTTTCATTTGCCAATTATATGTTGATGATATTATATTTGGTTCTACTAACAAAGCTTTCAATGATGAGTTTGCTAAGATCATGACCGACAAGTTTGAGATGTCTATGATGGGGGAGTTGGAGTTCTTCCTTGGATTTGAAGTCAAACAATTGAAGGGAGGGACTTTTGTGAACCAAGCCAAATATACCCAAGACATGCTCAAGAGGTTCGAGATGATCGGAGTCAATGGTGCAAAGACTCCCATGCCAACAAAGGTTAATCTTGATCTCGATCCTAATGGTAAAGAAGTGGATCAAAAACTCTATAGATCTATGATTCGTTCCTTGCTTTACCTTTGCGCATCTAGACCGGACGTTATGTTAAGTGTGGGAGTTTGTGCACGTTTTCAAGCCGCACCAAAAGAAAGCCACTTAGTGGCGGTCAAGAGAATCTTTCGATATTTAGTGAATACCCCTAACTTTGGTCTTTGGTACCCAAAGGGAGCAAGTTTTGATCTTGTAGGTTACTCGGATTTGGATTGGGCGGGAGACAAAGTGGAACGGAAATCAACCTTCGGGGCTTGCCAATTTCTTGGTAGGTGTTTGGTGTGTTGGTCATCTAAGAAACAAAATTGTGTGTCTCTCTCTACCACCGAAGCCGAATATGTAGCCGCGGTAAGTTGTTGTGCACAACTCTTATGGATGAGGCAAACTTTGAAGGATTACGGTGTCATTTTTGACAAAGTGCCTCTTTTATGTGACAATGAAAGTGCAATCAACATCGCTCACAACCCGGTGCAACACAACAAGACAAAGCATATTGAGATTCATCATCATTTCATTCGGGATCATGTCAACCGTGGAGATATTGATCTATCTTATGTTGGCACTAATGAGCAACTTGCCGATATATTCACGAAGCCTCTTGATGAAGCAAGATTCCGGGAATTGAGGATGAACTAAATATCATTGATTCAAGCAATGTGGCTTGAGCTAGGTGCATATACTCCCATATTCTAACGTGTGTTTTGTTCTAGATGTGGGGATGGAAATAGGGGGAGTGCGGTTCTAATTGATTGGACTATCCCTCCCCCCCATAATGCCAATAGTAAGCGTATTGTTCTATCTTATCATTTGTGACAATTTGAGCTCAATCGATGAGTCTAGGTTTTGGGCCCAAGATATATCTTCGCGGTGCCATGCCTATATACTCATACATGGTGGCCATTGGCCACCGACCTCCTTAGTGGAGGAGTTTCCCATTTGGTTTTATTGCTTTATCTTCTCTATGGGAACATGCTCATGTTTGGTCTTATTTGGTTTTATTTGAATATTTGCAAACATGAGCATTTTGTACCACACAGTGTCAATTGATTCCATCCTAAGCCTATCTCATCCAGAAACTTGCTAAAAATCTCTAAATGACATGTCCTTTCCACCATATATGTTGATCTGGTCGAGGGGGGCCGGAGACTCCGGGTTTTATCCCGGAGACTCCGGTGGGCCGGAGACTCCGGGGTAAGTACCGGAGACTCCGGCCCGGGCAGTTTCAAAAAACACACTTAGGGCACGGGGTGGGGAAGAACGGTTCATTCTTCCCCATCCACCCCTGTGCCCCCTACTCACCCCCTGCCGCCCTCTTCGAAGATCGACGCCCGGAGCTCTCCCAATCCCCGGGATCTGCCGTGCCACCGGCCAATCTCTTCCTTGAGGTTGTGGGAACCTTCCCACCGTCTGATTTGCGCCATGGACTCTGGTAAATGTGCTCTTCATCTCCTCCATCTAGTTTTCTCTAGATCTACGAGATGTGCATGTTTACCATAGTTTGAGATGGTGTAGAACCTTCTAGTGGTAGTCTATCATCTTCCTAGCAACTTTTTTGTGGTTTTTACTCTCGATTTGGTCTTTGTGGTCTCCTAGGCTCGGGCTACTGGGTCCAACCGGAGACTCCGGCCCTTGTGGCCGGAGACTCCGGCGTGGATGCAAAGTCTCCGGTTTCGGCTGGAGACTCCGGCCCGAGTCCCCGGAGACTCTGGCTAGATCAGCCCTGGGAGTATGATCTACAGCTCAGTTGCTTATTTTTGACTCAAGGACATGTCACCTCATCTTTGCTGTCTTCCTCACTCATTCATAGGTGCAGGTGGCTCTCGGAAACCGGCCGCTCACAACAAGGATAAGTTTCCCGCCACCGGGAACCTTGCTCAGAAGTCTGTGATCGCTCAGCAAGCTAGAGATGCCAAGAAGCTCAAGACAAGGATGGCTGAGGAGGAACGTGTTGAGGCTGCTAAGAAGGCCAAGTTTGATAGCCTTGTGACCTTGGATGGTTTGTCCTCTACAGAGATTGTTGAGATGAGGAAGCGGAACATGTATGCTCTCCCGCACAATTCTCGTGACCGTTGCTTTGTCAGAACAGAACAAGAGTTGATCATGAAGGAGTTCTATGCTACACTCAAGAAGTATCCGGTTTGCCCTCAGACGGTCATGGATTTCTCTCATTTTGCCAAGTACAGTGCCTATTTTGCGGAAGCCGTGTGGGTCTCTCGCAAGCTTGGCCTCCATCCTCTCATGAAGATTCAAGAGCATTACAACATCACTTTGGTTCATCAGTTCTTTGCCACTCTTGTGTTTGGGGATGGAGAGGAGATTCCCATGACTTGGATGACCGGAGAAGATATTTGCCACTCCAACTTCATGGACTTTGCCGCTCTCCTTGGTTATGAGTTTCATGGAGCTACTACTCCTAGTGGCATAAGGATGCATGTTGTAACAACCCAAAAATTTGTAATCCATTTCCTCTTATTCAAGTGCCAAATTTTGGACCAAGATAAAAAATTTGCTTCATATTGCATGTGTGCATAGTCTTACATAAATATCTCTTTTTATGATTTCATGTGTGTTAGAAATTGTTGTGTATTGTTTAGTTAAGCAAAACCTAACCAGCACAAGCATCAGAATAGAGCAACAAGAGCTAAAGAAACCAGAAACAAAAGAAATAAAGAAAAGAAAAGAAAAGTTTGATCTAGAAAAAGTTAACCACTACCCTACTTTGGACACTTAGATTAAGAAATCTGTGAATCAATTAAGTGTGTGGTCAGTTGGTTGAGCTTGACCAAACTACCTACTTACTTGAACTAGAAAGTTCAAACAAAAATTCAAATCAGAACCCCACTTAAACATCTGCCAAAGTTTGAATCTTATACATAGACCATTCCCATATCTATTTCTTTTTCCACCAAACCATCATCTCTTGACCAAACCAGCATATGCCTAGGATCCCTGTCTGCTACTGAACAGAACCCAATTGGAAATTTTTCAAAATTCAAAACTTTGTCTCTTGCGGGCATTTGGTCAAACACCTCGTGTGCAGATTTCAAACCAAGTACATGTCACTATTGCCAACAGTAGAGGCATGGCCTCTCCTGCACGCCCACGCTCGCCGAGTCCGTGCCCTGCGTTGCCTCAACGTCCCCTGCCATCCCCTGCCCTAGCTCGTGCCAAGCCACGACGGAGAAGGACAAAGAAAGTCACCGCCGGTCACCTCCTTCGCCCCTGCCGTTCCACTGCTCCCCTCATCACCCTGCTGCGCCACTAAGCTCCCTACGTCACCACAGCTCCGCCGGACAAGCCCATGCCCTTCCAGAACCACTGTGGCCACGGGAACGCCCGCGGAAACCCTAACCCGTGCCCATGCTGGACACCCGCTCCTCTCCCTTCTCTGGCCTATAAAAGGAGCCTCCGAGCACACCATCGAACTCGCACCACTCCACTGAGTCTCCTAGACATCCTCTCCCTCTCTCTAGTGTCCTCGACCGAGCTCGCCGGAGCAAGCCGGAGCTCCGGAGCGCCTCTGTTTCCCGGTGTTCCCGGCCACCTCTCGGGATTCCGCTGGTACCAGGCGGAGGAGGAGGAGATCTGCGATCTTTTCTGCTACCTCATCGTCAAGCTCTTCTTCCCTTGCACCGATCCCCGTCGCCGCTCTGTTCTCCTGCAGTACCATCGGTGAGCATCGTTCCTGTTAGCGAGGAAGAAGACTGCGTACCGATTCGATTTAGTTCTGACCAGTGGGGCCCACTGGCAGGACAGTTTTGTGTTTCTTTTCTCTTGCCCCCGCCAGCGTGAGCCTAGAGGGCTGGCCCAGTAAGGTCTGTGTGTCCGGCCCGTGTCTGAAAAAAAGGGGTTAATTGATTTTCGGTTTTAGAAAAACTAGTTTCAGATGCTTTCTTAGATTTAATTTTCCCGGAGATCTATCTATTCAAATTTAACAAATGAATATGTTCTGGAAACCTTAGAACATAAGCTATCCATTAAAAGTGGTTTCAACACAATTAGATTTACATAGTGGTTTCAGTAAAAATAACAATACAGGAGCTTTTCCACCTTAGAAAATCCATATCAATTCAAATAAAATTCCTAAAAATATAAATCCAACTTTAGAAATTCACAATTAGTGATACCCATCTGCCTATAGCATTAGATCCCATTTTTTGAACCTTTTAAATTAAATACTATTTACCTATATGTTTAAGTAAGCATTTGCCATATATGATTTTATTAAACTCAAACCTATAATCGAAATTTTTATGGAACCCTTATTGTTAAACCACATTTCCAAATACCTATCAATAGGTATTAATCTTAGTTCATGTGGACTGGTAGAAGGTATTTGGAAGGTTAATACTACTTGGTAGTGATTAGAAACTCGAACTTGCATACCTATTTCCAAATAATGGAAATGAATGAAAACCAACCTAAATTAGTGTTATATGTTTTTACCTCTGTTTGAAAACACGTGTGCATGCTTGTAGTGTTGTTTGTACTTGTTTGGTGATTGTGTGCATTTTTGTGGATCATTGTTAGATGCTAGTGTTACCGGAGATGAGCCAGAGGGAGGATATTATCAAGAAGAAGAAGAAGGCTACCCCGGACACTTTGCCAACCAAGGCAAGCCATCTTTTGAATCATACTCCAAATGCCTAGTTTACCTATTGCATTCTACATGTTTTTAAGTAAATTGCATGATTGAATTGCTACTCTAGAATGATAGTTGTGTAGTGATATCTTGCTTAGCAAGAGTATCAAGCTGAGTTTATCCTACACTATTTAGTGGTATCATCACTCAATGTAGTTGCTTAGTCGCTAATAAAATTGAGGCCATCTATAAGGGGAACCCTATTTGAAATTGGTGACTTGAACTTGAAAGCTTGAATTGGAGACTTCTCCTACATGATGGTTTTATGAAGGAAAATAATCTTGACTAAGGACTATGGAATGTATTTCTAAATGATAATAAGTGATGTACCATGTGAGCCAACCATTACCGTACGACCACATTACCCCTAAATGGGAAGGGGCTTAGTCTGTAGGTTGTTTACCCTAGTATGGGAGACCTTGTATCATCCTTTATAGAAGTGCACCGTGCACGGGTACTTCCGAACCGGGTGGAAATTTCCATTCATGCAGCATCCTGTAACGGGCAAAACTAGAGACGCCGAAACGGAGATGTCCGTGTCTCGGGCTCTAGGAAAGGATCCTATACTAGAGTAGACAAGTGAAAGAGTTTGTTTGATTATCTGAAACTCGCATACTTGGTGTATGACGAACCGTGGATTTCTCCCGGCAGATTTATCGAATCTTGTGGGTAAAGTGTACCCCTCTGCAGAGGTTTCAAAACTATTCGAATAGCCGCGTCCGCGGTCATGGACAGTTGGCAAGCTGTACTTGACTTTTGTCAAGAATGTTAACAACTTAAGTTGAACTTGGTGAATGACTTGACTTGATTTTTGATGTTGACCAACACTTGAAATTCTTCTTTAAATTGAACTTAGAGAATTAAACCTTCTTCTCTACTAATGAACATTCTTGGGAAACAAAACTAGCTTTTGCAAATAAACTTAGTGCTTAGTCCACCATATCAACCATGCATATCTCTTTCATCACTTTATTTATAAGATGGTTTGCGAGTGCATCCAATGTACTCATGGCTGTGTCCCTGGCTATTAACCTGGCCAGACTATGGGGAAGATTATCTGGAGGAAGGTTATGAAGATGAGTACCAGAACTAAGATCATCTCCTGAGTCGCCATTGCCTGTAGGGTGAAGGCATGGACCCGAAGACGTTATTTCCGCTGCTATATTATGTTGTAATATGAACTTGGTCACTATGACCATTTGTATTTGAACTATTCGTATTGTAATGTCTATGGAACTGGTTACAAATTACGTTATGTGTATCACAACCATGATTCTGGGATTGTGGTGGAATACATAACGGGCACTTTGAATTTCTAGAAATTTGGGTGTTACAAGTTGGTATCAGAGCCTAGGCTGACCATAGGAGACCTTAGTTAGAATGGGCGTTAGATGAAACCTTTATAAAAGCAAAGAGATAAGTAAATGTTTAAAATTGCTTAGTCTTTTCCTCTCTATTTACAAAGCTTTGTACATGATTCAGTTTTTGTCTACTTGAAATTTTGCATACTTGGGTTGATCACTAACTTAATCTAATCTAAAATTTTGTAGATGGCCCCGGTGTTCACTGAGCACTACCAGCTAGGGCATGGTGGTAGCCTGGTTTTCGAGCATGACCTCACTACCCTGACCTTGTTCCTGGATCGTCTATATCCGGAGTTCAAGGGAGCCGTGCTCAATGAGCACCCGGATGGAGAGCTTCGGTGGCTTGTCAGGGCAAGTTGCCGTGGCAAGAAGGGAGATTTAAGTTCTCCAAGGATCAAGTTTGAGCTTGTGGAGAACACTTGGGCCGATGGTTTGGTCCGAGGGATGCAGGAGATGCTTTCCCGCTTATGCGGACTGCATGTTGAGGAGATCCAGGTGGAGCGCTTTAGGAACTTTGCTCGGCGTGATGCGGATGGGCGTCCCGCAAACATGCCGGGGCACAACGAGCCAAGTTCATATATAGATCACATGGACTTCTTGCTGTACTCCACTCAGCAGGAGGCAGATCGTGCCCGTACCAAGGGCAACCTTGAGCACTTCGCACTTGTGGAGGCGAGGAGCACCATCAGGATCCTTGCCAAGGATCGCAGGAGCCTTCGCCGCCAGCGCCAGGAAAAGGATGAGACCATTGAAGAGTTGAAGGCCAAGGTGGCTGAGCTGACTGAGTACATTGGAGATCTAGAGAACCACCTTGGTGAGGAGGAAGGCATTGACCTTCGCAAGGAGGATAATGCCCTCATTAGCGACGAGGATGATTTCATGGAGGACCTGGATGATCAGGAGGATGATGAAGATGCTGGATTCATCGAGAATGAGGAGGAAGATCCCAAGGAGCCCGGTGTTTAGATTTGAGATCCAAGTGTTATTTAGTATTGAGTTCACTTTAAGTCACTTCGTGTAGGTGTGAGTTGTATCCCCCTCTCTACTAGACGAGTCGCCATGGTTTGATGTCAACCATTTGTAATGTGTGAACTCGTATGTGTGGTATGTTTGATGTTTGTTGAATGAAATATGAATTTGGCCCTTAAGGCCTTAGTAAGACTAAATTGCATCATTGGTATTACATTCAAAACTTAGCAATTAGTTTTTCCCTCTAGTCTTATACCCATTATCTTCAGATGCCGCGAGCACCACCACCCCCGAACCCGGAAGTGGCAGAACTGCTAAGGTTGATCATGGAAGATCGGGAAGCAGCCCGAGCTGAGCGCCAAGCTAACTTGGCCACTCTTCAGCAACTAACCCAGATGGCAATGAACCACAACAATGGCAATAGAAATGGCCATGGTGAAGGAGAGAACAATGGCAATGGTGATCACCGATCCAAGCTGAGGAGTTTCCAAAACACCAACCCACCTATGTTCACTAAGTCTGACGAACCCTTAGATGCTGATGACTGGCTTCGCACCATGGAGAACAATTTGGCAGTCGCCGGAGTGGGCGAACATGAGAAGGTCTTGTACACCACCCACTATCTTGCTGGAGCCGCAAGAGCTTGGTGGGATAGCACTCGTGCAATGCAAGCCCAAGGATATGTGATGCCTTGGGAGGAGTTCAAGAGCAAGTTCAGCAAAGCCCATGTTCCTCTGGGATTAGTTAAAAGGATGAGAGATGAGTTCAGAAATCTGAAGCAAGGTTCCCTATCTATGGTTGACTACCGTGACAAGTTCCTTACCTTGTCTAGGTATGCCCCAGATGACACCAACACCAATGAGAAGAAGCAAGAGAGGTTTCTGAATGGACTTCATGATGAGATGCAATGTGTCTTGGTCAGCATTCCCTTTGCAGATCTGGAGTCATTGGTTGACTCTGCCATTCAGATGGAAGGCAAAGTCAAGCAAGCTGCAGAGAACCGCAAGCGCCGTATGATGTATCAAGGCAACTCAAGCAACTCGCAGAAGCCAAGGGGAAATCCACCTATGGGTTTTGCCCCTAGACCTATGAGGCCATCTGCACCTGCTACATGTCCCAACTTTCCCAACCATCTGACTGGCAACAATTTCAACAGTACACCTCCAAGACCTAATGGCAACAACTTCAACCCCAACACTCCAAGGCCAAATGGCACACCTGCGCTGCCTAAGTCTGGTGACAAGTCTGGTGTTACCTGTTATGAGTGCGGAATCAAGGGACACTACTCCAATGAATGCCCGAAGAAGCTGAATGATGCATCCAAGACCACTGCCCCTGCTCAGCAACAGCGCCGTGTTGGAAATGGCAAGAATTATCCACCAAGGAACCAACCTCACCCTCGAGGCCGTCTGAACCACATGAATGTTGAAGAAGCTCAGGAAGCAACCGACATTGTGCTTGGTATGTTCCCTGTTAATTCAGTTCCTGCAAGAGTTCTGTTTGATTCTGGAGCTTCACACTCATTTGTCACTAAGTTATTTGCGGATAAAAGTGGACTTCAACAAACACCCCTAAAAAATACAATGTCCGTACAAATACCTGGGTCAATAATAAAGGCTAGTTGGACCTGCTTGGCAGTGCCCATAGAAATCCATGGGATAGCATTCTTAGCCAGTTTGATTGTGTTAGGACCAAGGGATTGGAAGTAGTCCTGGGTATGGATTGGATGTCGCAGCATCAAGGAGTGATAGATTGTGCCAAAAAGACCATCACCATGAAGAGTAGCACTGGAATTGTAGTAAAGCATGTGTCCGTAAAACCACCCCAAACCACCAGATGTCATAAGAGTATCTCAGGACCAACTCTAGAGCAAGTTCCCATCGTCTGTGAATACCCGGATGTTTTTCTCGATGAGCTACCCGGAATGCCACCGGATCGGGATATTGAGTTTATCATTGAGCTTATCCCTGGAACTGGACCTATAGCCCAATGACCCTATCGTATGAACCCAGCTGAACTAGTGGAGTTAAAGAAGCAATTGGATGACCTTTTGAGTAAGGGATTGATTCAGCCAAGTTCATTCGCTTGGAGATCATCCGTCTTGTTTGTGGATAAAAGTGACGGTTCCAGCCGACTGTGCACTGACTACCGCAAGCTAAATGATGTTACCATCAAGAATAAGTATCCTCTCCCAAAGATTGATGATCTGTTTGACCAATTGACTAGAGCTCAAGTCTTCTCAAAGATAGACCTTAGAACTGGATACCATCAACTGAAGATCCGTGCAACCGATATACCTAAAACAGCCTTCACTACCCGATACGGATTGTATGAGTACACCGTAATGTCCTTTGGATTAACCAATGCCCCTGCCTATTTCATGAATCTCATGAATAAGGTTTTAATGGAGTTTTTGGATAAGTTTGTTGTTGTGTTCATTGATGACATTCTTATTTACTCCAAGTCTGAAGAAGAGCATGCAACTCATTTGAGATTGATCTTAGAGACCCTGAGAGAGCATCAGCTATATGCCAAGTTTAGTAAATGTGAGTTTTGGTTGAAGGAAGTTGGATTCTTAGGCCATGTGCTATCAGCTGGAGGAGTTTCAGTGGACCCAAAGAAGATCAAATCAGTCATGGAATGGGAAGCCCCTACCACTCAAACTGAAGTTAGAGGTTTTCTCGGATTAGCAGGATATTACCGCAAATTTGTTGAAGGATTTTCAAGCATTGCCAGATCCATGACCCAACTGCTGAAGAAGGACAAGAAGTTTGAAAGGACCCCTAAATGTGAAGAAAGTTTTCAAGAGCTCAAGAAGCGATTGGTGACCGCCCCCGTCCTAACCATGCCCGATATCACCAAAAACTTTGATGTCTATTGCGACGCCTCCAAACTTGGACTTGGTTGTGTGTTAATGCAAGAAGGCAAGGTCATAGCATACCTCTCCCGGCAGCTTCGACCTCATGAAGAAAACTATCCAACCCATGATCTGGAGTTAGCAGCCGTAGTTCTAGCTTTGAAGACCTGGAGGCATTATCTTATGGGTAACCGTTGCGAGATCTACACTGACCACAAGAGTTTGAAGTATATTTTCACCCAGAAGGAGTTGAACATGAGGCAAAGAAGATGGATATAGTTGATCAAGGATTATGATCTGGAAATTCATTATCACCCCGGGAAGGCCAATGTAGTGGCCGACGCATTGAGTAGAAAGCCATGCACCTTGAATATGATGATCAAAGAGGAGCAACCCATGTTGCACCAAGAGTTTGAAAAATTTGGATTGGAACTAGTCAGCCAAGGATTCTTAGCCAACCTTGAGTTTCAACCCACCTTGATGAGCCAAATCAAAGAAGCCCAGAAATGAAATGAGAGTATTGACGGAATTAAGCGCAGAATTAGTTCCGGCAAGGTGCCAGGATTTGAGGAAGATGATCAAGGAATTCTCTAGTATAAAGGACGTATTTGTGTGCCTGTTGATTCAGAACTAAAGGAAGTCATTATGAAGGAAGCCCATGAGACACCTTACTCCATCCATCCCGGTGGAACCAAAATGTATCAAGATTTAAAAGAACAGTTTTGGTGGCATGGAATGAAGCGTGAAATTGCATCGTTCATATCCAAGTGTGACATTTGTCAAAGAGTCAAGGCTGAACATCAACGTCCTGCTGGACTGCTGCAACCTTTGCAAGTTCCAGAATGGAAGTGGGAATCAGTTGGAATGGATTTCATCACTGGATTTCCAAGGTCTAGCCGCGGAAATGACTCTATCTGGGTCATTGTGGATAGACTGACCAAAGTTGCCCACTTTATTCCTGTCAAGACCACTTATACATCAGGACAGCTGGCAGACCTCTATTTATCTAGAATTGTTAGTTTGCATGGAGTCCCTAAAACCATAGTTTCTGATCGAGGTACCCAATTTACCTCAAGATTCTGGAGAAGTTTGCATCAAGCCTTAGGAACCAAATTAGCCTTTAGCACAGCTTACCACCCTCAGACTGATGGACAGACTGAAAGAGTAAACCAGATACTTGAAGATATGTTGCGAGTCTGTGTTCTAGCCTATGGAGCTAAGTGGGAAGATTGTCTGCCTTTCGCGGAATTTTCCTACAACAACAGTTATCAAGCCAGTTTGCAAATGGCCCCATTTGAAGCTTTATATGGAAGAAAGTGTCGTACCCCTTTGAATTGGTCTGAAACTGGAGACAGTAAGATATTTGGACCTGACATCCTGCAAGAAGCTGAGGAGAAGGTTCGCATGATTTGTGAGTACCTCAAGGCAGCCAGTCTAGACAGAAGAGTTATGCTGACAAGAGACCTCGAGAACTGACCTTCAAGATTGGAGATTTTGTCTATCTTAGAGTATCGCCTCTCAAGGGAATGCAGAGATTCCAAGTAAAAGGAAAGCTTGCACCAAGGTATATTGGACCCTTCAAGATACTAGGCTGCAGAGGAGAAGTGTCTTATCAGTTGGAAATGCCCCCTAAATTGTCTGAAGTGCACGATGTTTTTCACGTGTCTCTACTTCGGAAATGTCTTGAAGTTCCGGAGAAGCCAGAAATCTTCAAGAATATTGATCACCGTTCTGTGGACATGAATAAGGATTTGACCTATCGTGAAGTGCCTATCCGTATCCTCGAGGAAGCATATCGAACCACTCGAACCCGAAGCATCAAGTTTCTAAAAGTTCAGTGGAGCAATCACACCGAAGATGAAGCCACTTGGGAACGAGAAGATTACCTTCAGAAAGAATTTCCCAATCTTTTCAGTTCTTAGTTAGTGAATCTCGAGGACGAGATTCTTTTTAAGGGGGGAAGATTGTAACAACCCAAAAATTTGTAATCCATTTCCTCTTATTCAAGTGCCAAATTTTGGACCAAGATAAAAATTTCGCTTCATATTGCATGTGTGCATAGTCTTACATAAATATCTCTTTTTATGATTTCATGTGTGTTAGAAATTGTTGTGTATTGTTTAGTTAAGCAAAACCTAACCAGCACAAGCATCAGAATAGAGCAACAAGAGCTAAAGAAACCAGAAACAAAGAAAAGAAAAGAAAAGTTTGATCTAGAAAAAGTTAACCACTACCCTACTTTGGACACTTAGATTAAGAAATCTGTGAATCAATTAAGTGTGTGGTCAGTTGGTTGAGCTTGACCAAACTACCTACTTACTTGAACTAGAAAGTTCAAACAAAAATTCAAATCTGAACCCCACTTAAACATGTGCCAAAGTTTGAATCTTATACATAGACCATTCCCATATCTATTTCTTTTTCGACCAAACCATCATCTCTTGACCAAACCAGCATATGTCTAGGATCCCTATCTGCTACTGAACAGAACCGAATTGGAAATTTTTCAAAATTCAAAACTTTGTCTCTTGCGGGCATTTAGTCAAACACCTGGTGTGCAGATTTCAAACCAAGTACATGGCACTATTGCCAACAGTGGAGGCATGGCCTCTCCTGCACGCCCATGCTCGCCGAGTCTGTGCCCTGCGTCGCCTCAACGTCCCCCGCCATCCCCTGCCCTGGCTCGTGCCAAGCCACGGTGGAGAAGGATGAAGAAAGTCACCGCCGGTCACCTCCTTCGCTCCTGCCGTTCCACTGCTCCTCTCGTCACCCTGCTGCGCCACTAAGCTCCCTACATCACCACAGCTCCGCCGGACAAGCCCATGCCCTTCCAGAACCACTGTGGCCACGGGAACGCCCGCGGAAACCCTAACCCATGCCCATGCTGGACACCCGCTCCCCTCCCTTCTCTGGCCTATAAAAGGAGCCTCCGAGCACACCATCAAACTCGCACCACTCCACTGAGTCTCCTAGACATCCTCTCCCTCTCTCTAGTGTCCTCGACCGAGCTCACTGGAGCAAGCCGGAGCTCCGGAGCGCCTCTGCTTCCCGATGTTCCCGACCACCTCTCGGGATTCCGCGGGTACCAGGCGGAGGAGGAGGAGATCCGTGATCTTTTCAGCTACCTCATCGTCAAGCTCTTCTTCCCCTGCGCCGATCCCCGTCGCTGCTCTGTTCTCCTGCAGTACCGCCGGTGAGCATCGTTCCTGTTAGCGAGGAAGAAGACTGCGTACCAATTCGATTTAGTTCTAACCAGTGGGGCCCACTGGCAGGCCGGTTTTGTGTTTTTTTTCTCTTGCCCCCGCCAGCGTGAGCCTAGAGGGCCGTCCCAGTAAGGTCTGTGTGTCCGGCCCGTGTCTGAAAAAAGGGGTTAATTGATTTTCGGTTTAGAAAAACAAGTTTCAGATGCTTTCTTAGATTTAATTTTCCTGGAGATCTATCTATTCAAATTTAACAAATGAATATGTTCTGGAAACCTTAGAACATAAGCTATCCACTAAAAGTGGTTTCAACACAATTAGATTTACATAGTGGTTGCAGTAAAAATAACAAAACAGGAGCTTTTCCACCTTAGAAAATCCATATCAATTCAAATAAAATTCCTAAAAATATAAATCCAACTTTAGAAATTCACAATTAGTGATACCCATCTGCCTATAGCATTAGATCCCATTTTTTGAACCTTTTAAATTAAATGCTATTTACCTATATGTTTAAGTAAGCATTTGCCATATAGGATTTTATTAAACTCAAACCTATAATCGAAATTTTTATGGAACCCTTATTGTTAAACCACATTTTCAAATACCTATCAATAGGTATTAATCTTAGTTCATGTGGACTGGTAGAAGGTATTTGGAAGGTTAATAATACTTGGTAGTGATTAGAAACTCGAACTTGCACACCTATTTCCAAATAATGGAAATGAATGAAAACCAAGCTAAATTAGTGTTATATGTTTTTACCTCTGTTTGAAAACACGTGTGCATGCTTGTAGTGTTGTTTGTACTTGTTTGGTGATTGTGTGCATTTTTGTGGATCGTTGTTAAACGCTAGTGTTACCGGAGACGAGCCCGAGGGAGGATATTATCAAGAAGAAGAAGAAGGCTACCCCAGACACTTTGCCAACCAAGGCAAGCCATCTTTTGAATCATACTCCAAATGCCTAGTTTACCTATTGCATTCTACATGTTTTTAAGTAAATTGCATGATTGAATTGCTACTCTAGAATGATAGTTGTGTAGTGATATCTTGCTTAGCAAGAGTATCAAGCTGAGTTTATCCTACACTATTTAGTGGTATCATCACTCAATGTAGTTGCTTAGTCGCTAATAAAATTGAGGCCATCTATAAGGGGAACCCTATTTGAAACTGGTGACTTGAACTTGAAAGCTTGAATTGGAGACTTCTCCTACATGATGGTTTTATGAAGGAAAATAATCTTGACTAAGGACTATGGAATGTATTTCTAAATGATAATAAGTGATGTACCATGTGAGCCAACCATTACCGTACGACCACATTACCCCTAAATGGGAAGGGGCTTAGTCCGTAGCTTGTTTACCCTAGTATGGGAGACCTTGTATCATTCTTTATAGAAGTGCACCGTGCGCGGGTACTTCCGAACCGGGTGGAAATTTCCATTCATGCAGCATCCTGTAACGGGCAAAACTAGAGACGCCGAAACGGAGATGTCCGTGTCTCGGGCTCTAGGAAAGGATCCTATACTAGAGTAGACAAGTGAAAGAGTTTGTTTGATTATCTGAAACTCGCATACTTGGTGTATGACGAACCGTGGATTTCTCCCGGCAGATTTATCGAATCTTGTGGGTAAAGTGTACCCCTCTGCAGAGGTTTCAAAACTATTTGAATAGCCGCGTCCGCGGTCATGGACAGTTGGCAAGCTGTACTTGACTTTTGTCAAGAATGTTAACAACTTAAGTTGAACTTGGTGAATGACTTGACTTGATTTTTGATGTTGACCAACACTTGAAATTCCTCTTTAGATTGAACATAGAGAATTAAACCTTCTTCTCTACTAATGAACATTCTTGGGAAACAAAACTAGCTTTTGCAAATAAACTTAGTGCTTAGTCCACCATATCAACCATGCATATCTCTTTCATCACTTTATTTATAAGATGGTTTGCGAGTGCATCCAATGTACTCATGGCTGTGTCCCTGGCTATTAACCTGGCCAGACTATGGGGAAGATTATCCGGAGGAAGGTTATGAAGACGAGTACCAGAACTAAGATCATCTCCTGAGTCGCCATTGCCTGTAGGGTGAAGGCATGGACCCGAAGACATTATTTCCGCTGCTATATTATGTTGTAATATGAACTTGGTCACTATGACCATTTGTATTTGAACTATTCATATTGTAATGTCTATAGAACTGGTTACCAATTACGTTATGTGTATCACAACCATGATTCTGGGATTGTGGTGGAATACATAACGGGCACTTTGAATTTCTGGAAATTCGGGTGTTACACATGTGGACGGTGAGTACTATAAGAAGAAGAAGCTTGCTCCTCTTTACACTGGGAATGACAAGAAGATTTTCATTGGAGGCACTCTTGGGCTATCTCAACGGTCCAACATTTTGCTTCGCATGTTCCGGGCCTCCATTGCCCCTCAAGCCGGTAACTTTGATGCTATTCGTGGGGCCTTAGTGAACCTCTTGGCCTATTCTCATGAAGTCTATTGCAAAGGGGAGACCGCTCATGTTGAGCCACTTGATGTGATGGATTTTATTCATAAGGAAATCAATGATTGCATTGTCAACAAGAAGACTCCCCTTTATGCCCCGTTTGTCATGAAGCTCTTTTGTGCTCAAAACCTCAACCATCCTCTTCTCAAAGCCAACCTCGTAGAGCACAAGGTTGTGAAGCTTCAACGCAAGGCTCCTGATGTCTACGCACTTCTATTCTTGTAGACACTTGTTGGGCCTCCAAGTGCAGAGGTTTGTAGAACAGCAGCAAGTTTCCCTTAAGTGGATCACCCAAGGTTTATCGAACTCAGGGAGGAAGAGGTCAAAGCTATCCCTCTCAAGCAACCCTGCAATTACGATACAGAAAGTCTCTTGTGTCCCCAACACACCCAATACACTTGTCAAATGTATAGGTGCACTAGTTCGGCGAAGAGATAGTGAAATACAAGTGGTATAGATGATTATAAGTAGTAAATACAATCTGGAATAAAAATCGCTGCGAGCAAACATGTAACAAAACAGCAAGTAAACGGTGTGCAATGCTTGGAAACAAGGCCTAGGGATCATACTTTCACTAGTGGACACACTCCCAACAATATAACATGATTGAACAAATAGATAACTTCTCTCCACTATGGTACTCTGAATTACTCTCCTATTGAATAACACTAATCATTGTGTAGTGGCTACAGAAGCACCCCTTAAAGTTCATCAAGTACTTGACAAACACCACTCATAGAGATACCCAAATCAAAGCACAACTCAAGATAGATATTATTGCAACATAAACCAAGTACTAACACGGTGCACACACTGTCAACATTACACCATGAAAGGAGGAATAGATCACTTCAATACTATCATAGCAATAATTATTCTCATAATCCACAAGAGATCACAATCATAGCCTAAACCAAGTACCACCATGATGCACGCACTGTCACCGTTACACCATGGCAGGAGGAATAGATTACTTTAATAACACCACTAGAGTACACATAATATCTGAATAATAACATCTACTTGTTCAACATGATACAAAGCTCACGATCACATAAAGATCATATCATGGGAGAGAGAGGTGAACCACATAGCTACCGGTAGAGCCCTTAGCCCCGGGGATGAACTACTCCCTCCTCATCATAGGAGACAACAAGGTTGATGGAGATGGCGGTGAGGTCGATGGAGACGGCGGAGACGGCGATGGAGACCGATGGAGATGGCTCCGGGGGCACTTCCCCGTCCCGGCAGGGTGCCGGAACAGAGACTTCTGTCCCCCGAAATTCATCGACGGCGGCGGCGGAGCTGCGGAACTGTTTCTGGAAAATTGCCGATTCTCTTAGGGTTTTTCGTCCCGAGGCTTCTTATAGGCGAAGGGGCAATGTCAGAGGTGGCCCCAGGCCCCCTCACACCATGGCGGCATGGCCAGGGCCTGGGCCACACCAGCCATGTGTGTGGGCCCCTGGTGGCCCCTCTCCTACTCCTCTTCGGATCTCTGGAAGCTTCCGGGTAAAATAAGACTTCAGGAACTTGTTTCGTCCAATTCCGAGAATATTTCCTGTGTATCACTTCTGAAACACAAAAACAGCAGAAAACAGGGAATTGGCACTGTGGCAACTTGTTAATAGGTTAGTTCCGGAAAATGCATAAAAGTGCCACTAAGTGTAACGAAACAGTAGGCAAATGGTGTAAAAACAAGCATGGAGCATCAAAAATTATAGATACGTTGGAGACGTATCAGCATCCCCAAGCTTAACTCCTGCTCGTCCTCGAGTAGGTAAGTGATAACAAAAGAAATAATTTTTGAGGTGATATGCACCTACACAATCTTGATCATATAGGTAAAGCATTGTGAGCTGGGATCATAAGAACTTAAAACATGGGCATGAAAGATATAATCTTGACAATAAGAACTTAGCAACCATGTTGTAAACATGCAAATGAACACAAACAAAAGATCATGAATAATGAAACAATGAAAGTCAAACGTGTGTTCAAATCAAAAGGAAAAACATACAAATGGTTTTCAGCTTGTCCTTCAAAGAGAGCAAAACATAAATGCATAGGACACCTTCAAGTTTAAGAGGGCGACTAGATACAAATAATTTAAGAACAAGTGAAACCAACAATATGAATCAATCAATGAAAACTTTGGGACAATGCACATTATACTCAAAATGACAACTATGCTCTCTTAATGGTGCATAAAGATAGAAGGTGGTGACTCAACATAAAAGTAAAAGAAAGGCCCTTCGCAGAGGGAAGCAGGGATTAAACATGTGCTAGAGCTTTTCATTTGTAAAACAGAGAGATAAAAATTGGTTTTGAGAGGTGGTTGTCTTTGTCAACGACTGGCAATGGGGTTCTTACTATCTTCCATACAAAAATGAAGCAAGTTTTTGAGAGAGAGAGATTGGCACTTTTTGTGCTCTTTTATTAAGCTTGGCACTCCTCCCCACCTTTTTTTTCCTTTCACAAACCATGGCTAACCGATTCCATCGGGTGCCCACCAACATTCACATTCCATGGAGGAGTGCCTCTTTTTTTTTGGAATAAGCAATATGGAAGATAGCAAATCCGACCACTACGTCCCCATGAGCTGAAAACAGTGTCACAAAACAAGAAGTGTTTTGAAGGTTTTTTGAAAGGTAGCACATGAAAATTTACTTGGAATGGCTTACAAATACCATGCATAGGAATTTATAGTGGACACAATGGTAAACTTGATTTTTTTAGGAGTTGGATGCACGAGTAGAGCTCATACTCAGTACAAGGCGAGGGCTAGCAAAAGACTGGGAGCGACCAACTAAGAGAGCAATAACGGCCATAATCATGCATAGCGACAAAGCAACATTGAAAGAAGCATAAGATGGCATCAAAAGTCAAAAACTAAATGATCATAGAGGCTATTGGCGACTTTGTAAGAGTCTAACATGTATGAGCATGCGCCAAGTCAACCCAAATAAAGCATCAAGGAGAAAACCAAAATAATGCTTCCAAATGATTAAAACAACGCATGATTTTTTCAAAGGCTCATTAAGCAATCTCAGTTATTTGAGACAAGTCATGCTACAGCAAAAACACTAAGCATACTATCAAAAAGACATCAAGCACGACATGCAAAAGCCCAGGCCACAGTCTACACAAGCTCCTTCTTGTACCACTTTTTTGCATAGAGCTTTTTCTCTTTTCCAACACCATTTGAAA
Organism: Dactylis glomerata; assembly: GCA_007115705.1. Lineage (NCBI taxonomy): Eukaryota > Viridiplantae > Streptophyta > Magnoliopsida > Poales > Poaceae > Dactylis > Dactylis glomerata. The sequence continues at coordinate 247,838 of QXEO01001819.1, forward strand.
TTTTTATAAACACCTCTTTTGATGAAAACCAATAAAGATCAGAGGCAAAAATACACCTTGATGAAAAGATATGACAAGGTCTGAACACTAATCAAGGCGAAAAACAAAGGCTAAACGCAGTAGCAGAAAAAGAGAACACTCGTTGAACGATAAGAGTGAAAACTAGAGTGTTCTTGGCAAATAAAAAGCGAGTTCATCTCCTCCAAAAGAAACATGATGTGATCTAACCATTTATTGCAGCAAACTAAACTAAACTAATACTGAAAACAAAAACAACTGACGCTCCAAGAAAAACGCATAGTGCATGAAGCAATAAAAATATAGTGTTTTGAAAGGTGACCTAATTTTTGCCGATGAAGAAGGGGTGCCTTGGGGGCATCCCCAAGCTTTGACGCTTGTACTTCTTGGATATTTCTTGGGGTGATGCATGGGCATACCCAAGCTTGAGCTTTTGTCCTTTCCTCAACTCATCTCATCATTCTCCAATCCCTACACTTGAAAACTTCCTTCATACAAAACTAAACACAAATCTATTAGCAACATTAGTTTAAGCATAACATATAATCAACCCTTTTTTGCTTCAGGTTTCAACTCAAAACCATCACATATATAGCACATACTACTGTAGCAACTTCCCCAAAAGTTCCGTGATCAAAAGAACTCAAAAGAAAGCGATAAAGCGGCAAACACAAATATTGGCAGAAATCTGTCAAAACAGAACAGCTGACAAAGGTCGAATTTTTGAGGGGTTTTCTGTTGCTCAAATCAAAAAGTGTTCAACTAACGAAAGTTTGGATATAACCTGGGGCATATGCACAAGAAATCGCAGGTCCAAAAGATATACAGAGAATTTATACGAATTTTTACGGTGCAGAACCAAAAATAGTTTCAGAACAGCAACATCCCCAAATCTTTACCTCACTCGAATTAGAGGCTTCTCTTGGCACAAAAACGAAATAAACAAGATAAGGAGCGGTCATTACAGTAGTAATGACTTCCAAGACTCAAATAAAAGAAAAAGTACTGAAAATAAACATTGGGTTATCTCCCAAGAGTGCTTTTCTTTAACGCCTTTGAGCTAGGCGCAGTAATTTGCAAAGATGCTCATGTGGGCGCCATATAAAAGCTTGAGGCAAAGGCGCCATATAGGAACTTAAAGCAATAGAGAGCATCAAAAATCAAGTATGGAACATATTTAAATCTAAACCACTTCCTATGAAAAATACTCTTGTAAAGAGACAAGTCATAAAAGCGCAAAGCAAAAAGCGTAGGAACGCAAAACAAGTACAACTTCAAGAATTGCAACATAAAGAGAGGAAACTCAATATTGTTGAGATCCATCAAACCATGTTTCCCTCTCTCATAATAACTTTCAGTAGCATCATGAATAGAATTAACAATATAACTATCACGTAAAGCATCCCTATCATGAGCCATATGCATAAAAGGATTAATACTCCCCACATGAACAATCGTAGTAGGAGCAGATTCAACAGAAAAATTATTCTCATCGCCATAATCATCAAAGACAGGAGGCATATTGTAATCATAACTATTTTTCTCCTCAAAAGTAGGTGAATTGAAAACATTATACTCATCATCATAAACTAGAGGCTTAGTATCATCACAAGATAGAGAACTACTATGTCGCAAAGCATATTCATCAAACATATCATCATAAGAAGGAACATGGATAGCACTAATGGTACAACAATTATTAACCTTAGAATTGGTACCAAAAATATTTTCAATATCAAAAGTAGAGTGCTTTTCCCAATCATGATCACTAACATAAGTAATAGGCATAGGAACATCATCCCAATCAGAATTATCATAATCTATAGCAGGATCATAATGCTTAGGGGAAGATACCGTGTCCTCTCGCCTCTTACTCCTCTTCTTCTTCTTCTTCTTCTTCTTCTTCTTCTTACTCTTCTTACTCTCTCCTTTAGGAGGGAGAGACTTGAAGGGCATCTTCTCCACATATTCTTTAGGAGGGAAAGGCATCTTCTCCACATAATCTGGTTTGCTGACAGAAACAACAGAAGAAACTTTGGAGGATTCCTCCTCTCTATTAATAAGATAAAAACATCTATCTGTCCTGTCATAGCTTGGCAAAATATCAAGTTTTATAAGATTTTGTATGTAAGTATTTGCAAGGCAATCTTTAGCACAATAGAGACGGCAACCACGAAGGGTGCTATTAATATCAACATCATTCATATCTATCAAAGCAATCTTTCTAGATATCTCGTCACACGCCAAGAACAAAGCGAGCTCATCATGCTGATTGGGAGTGATCTTGTCATCACAATACATACTTAAGGTACTAGAAGAGTAACTATTAGGGCTTGAGCATTGGAAATTAAAATGACCTATGTCATCGCAATGTTTACAAATAAAAGGATGAAGCTCGCAAACATTTTTACCGATCTCACCTATATCCTTGTACCACATACTGGTTTCTTCATTTGCGTGGGTGATGCAATAATCTTCCTTGTTGTAACTCTGTTCACAAGGTCTATGTATTCCACAAAAATTAACATGCTTATAAGAAATAGTACTTTTAGAAGTTTGAGCATGTTTATTGCAATCATCAATAACAATATCACTTTCTATGCAAGTGTCCTTAAAAGGTTCATGATACACGTCCCCATTTCCTTTAGGAACATTCATATGGGAAGCAAAGGCTTTAAAGCAATCAACCATAATTTGAGGATCAAGACCATATTTAGCACTAAGCTCTTGAAAATTAGCAGTTTCAGCGAAAGACTTAATGCAATCAAACTCGTAATTCATACCTGGTCCTTTACCTTTGTCGCTATCCCAACCTTCAATATTGTTTTGAATTGTTTCAAGCAGATCCCACTTGCTGTCAACATCCTTGCTTGTGAAAGACCCATCAAAGCATGCATCTAGATAGTCCTTGTAATATCCTGAAAGCCTTGCATAAAAATTATTAATAACAATATTACGGGGAAGATCATGAATAGGACATTTATGCATTAGTAACTTCAATCTTCCCCACGCTTGGGCAATGCTTTCTCCCTCATGAGGCCAAAAATTATATATCTGATTACGATCTTTATGAATCTCACTTGGAGGATAGAATTTAGAATAAAAGAGAGGTACAATTTCCTCCGAGCCAACAGATGGACCATCTTTAAGCAGCCGATACCATTCCTCGGCTCTGCCTTTCAGTGATAAAGAAAATAGCTTCTTCTTAACTTGGTTCATCGAAATACCTGCACACTGGAACAACTCGCATAATTCATGTATAAAGAGCAGATGATCACCAGGATGGACACTTCCATCTCCTAAATAGCAGTTATCCCTAATACGTTCAACAATCTTCGTAGGTATTTTAAAAGGATGGGGAGCACAAGCATCATTAGAAACATCACATATGGGAGATAAAATATCATCAGAGCAAACTTTCTCCACTAAAGCTGGGGGACTAAAAATATCATACTCAACAAAACCAGCTTCCCCAAGCTTAGACTTTTCTATATCATTAGCAATAACGGTATTCAAAGCATTCGTACTAATAACATTGCTATGCGAAATAAGCTCCAAAGGATTTTCAATTTTCTCTTCAAATCTAAAATCAGGAAAAAGACTAAAGAACTCTTTGTTTTCCATTAAGCCTAACTAGTGAAAATAAAAACAAGAAACAAAAAGATGTAATTGCAGAATCTAAAGGAAATAACTCCGAGCACTCACACAGGAGGATGCGAGTACCTTTTACCTTACCTTCCCGGCAACGGCGCCAGAAAAGAGCTTGATGTCTACGCACTTCTATTCTTGTAGACACTTGTTGGGCCTCCAAGTGCAGAGGTTTGTAGAACAACAGCAAGTTTCCCTTAAGTGGATCACCCAAGCTTTATTGAACTCAGGGAGGAAGAGGTCAAAGCTATCCCTCTCAAGCAACCTTGCAATTACGATACAGAAAGTCTCTTGTGTCCCCAACACACCCAATACACTTGTCAAATGTATAGGTGCACTAGTTCGGCGAAGAGATAGTGAAATACAAGTGGTATAGATGATTATAAGTAGTAAATACAATCTGGAATAAAAATCGCTGCGAGCAAACATGTAACAAAACAGCAAGTAAACGGTGTGCAATGCTTGGAAACAAGGCCTAGGGATCATACTTTCACTATTGGACACACTCCCAACAATATAACATGATTGAACAAATAGATAACTTCTCTCCACTATGGTACTCGGAATTACTCTCCTATTGAATAACACTAATCATTGTATAGTGGCTACAGAAGCACCCCTTAAAGTTCATCAAGTACTTGACAAACACCACTCATAGAGATACCCAAATCAAAGCACAACTCAAGATAGATATTATTGCAACATAAACCAAGTACTAACACGGTGCACACACTGTCAACATTACACCATGAAAGGAGGAATAGATCACTTCAATACTATCATAGCAATAATTATTCTCGTAATCCACAAGAGATCACAATCATAGCCTAAACCAAGTACCACCATGATGCACGCACTGTCACCGTTACACCATGGCAGGAGGAATAGATTACTTTAATAACACCACTAGAGTACACATAATATCTGAATAATAACATCTACTTGTTCAACATGATACAAAGCTCATGATCACATAAAGATCACATCATGGGAGAGAGAGGTGAACCACATAGCTACCGGTAGAGCCCTTAGCCCCGGGGATGAACTACTCCCTCCTCATCATAGGAGACAGCAAGGTTGATGGAGATGGCGGTGAGGTCGATGGAGACGGCGGAGACGGCGATGGAGACCGATGGAGATGGCTCCGAGGGCACTTCCCCGTCCCGGCAGGGTGCCGGAACAGAGACTTCTGTCCCCCGAAATTCGTCGACGGTGGCGGCGGAGCTGCGGAACTGTTTCTGGAAAATTGCCGATTCTCTTAGGGTTTTCCGTCCCGAGGCTTCTTATAGGCGAAGGGGCGATGTCAGAGGTGGCCCCAGGCCCCCTCACACCATGGCGGCGCGGCCAGGGCCTGGGCCGCACCAGCCATGTGTGTGGGGCCCTGGTGGCCCCTCTCCTACTCCTCTTCGGATCTCTGGAAGCTTCCGGGTAAAATAAGACTTCAGAAACTTGTTTCGTCCAATTCCGAGAATATTTCCTGTGTATCACTTTTGAAACACAAAAATAGCAGAAAACAGGGAACTGGCACTGTGGCAACTTGTTAATAGGTTAGTTCCGGAAAATGCATAAAAGTGCCACTAAGTGTAACGAAACAGTAGGCAAATGGTGTAAAAACAAGCATGGAGCATCAAAAATTATAGATACGTTGGAGACGTATCAGCTCCCACCGGTCACTCCAAGGAACCATTTGCTCCGGTGAGAGGTGAAGATGATGATGCATTTGCAGAAGGGGTTTCAACTAGAAGGGGCCCAAGGATGAAGCATGCTAGCAATGCAGGCTCTAGCTCCAACAATGAGTTTGGGCAAGAATTCAAGAAGCTCAATTGGTTTCAAAGGAATGTGCTTTGCATGAATGTGGACATCCGTCACAAGCAATATGAAAGCTACATCGCTCAAAAGCACATGAATGACAATCAACAAGCTCTTCACAAGGTATTTCGGGCTTCTCGACCGGGCTATGTGGCATCACCTCCTTTCTCTTCATCATCCGACACTCACTCCCATGGCAAGTGGAGCAAGGGTCTGACTGATTGGCAAGCTTTTGAGGAGGTCACCTCTGGCACCTCCAATGTGCCTCATGGCAAGAAGCCCATGTCTCCTGAAGATATTGAAGAAGGTGATGAGGATTTCAACGCCGGTTCCGAGGATGAGGCCGAGGACGAAGACGATGAGTGATCTCATGGGCATGTAGCATTGCTCTTTTCCCTTTTTGGCGTCTCGATGCCAAAGGGGTAGAAGTAGCTCTATTAGGATGACTTCGAGGGATTTGCCATGGGATGGGTTTTAATCATTTGGATTTGCTTTGGTCGAGACACAACTCTATGGAATTTCATGTTGTGTCTCATTTATCTTAGTGTTGAACTCTCATTTGTGTGGTACAGTGTTATTGTGAGACTTAAGTTCCTTTATTGTTAGTAAGACTAATATTGGTGTATGCTATCTTGTCTAGTCTTACTTCTATGCATGTTGTTAGTCTCATATATTGTTACTTGCACTTGGTATAATTGTGAAATATATAGGGGGAGTGATGATCCTTACTTGTGTGTACTCATGTTCAAATGCAAATGTTGTTGTGCACACAAGTAGGGGGAGCTTTGGCTATATATTTTATTGTCTTGTGCTTATATCATGCAAATCCGTATGTTGTCATCAAACACCAAAAAGGGGGAGATTGAAAGACCATTTCCCTAATAAATGTATTTTGGTGTTTGTTAACAACATATGGTGAATTAACCATGCTATTAAAGTTCTACAGATTTTCTAGGTTGATTCAGGATCTCGCGGAGGTGCACCCCAAAAAGGAAGAAAAGATCGGAGCCCGTAGTCCAGTAGTGGGTTTAGGGCTTAGTTGTCTTGTAGGGTGCTTCACGAAGGTGGAAATGGTGGAGAAGGTCTCCATGAAGTGCTGCTGTTGCATCTTCTAGGGTGGAGACTCCGGCCCTGCTGGCCGGAGACTCCGGCCTAGGGGTCTAGCCCTGGCATTCCTCCAAGTCAGACAATTCAGATGCCCACCCGGAATCGGGCCAGAGACTTTGTGTCTCTGGCCGGAGATTCTGGGTCGGCAGGCTGAGGCCGGAGACTCCGGTCCGTCTGGCTAAGCCCTAGTTCACTCAAGGGTTGGACGATGTAGGTTCCAGTCCAGAGTTGGGCCAGAGACTTTGGTCCCTGGCCGGAGACTCCGGTGCTGGAGTCACATAGGGCGGAGACTCCGGACCTCTAGGCCGGAGACTCCGGCCCTAGTTGGCCAGCAACGGCTACATTTCGTGGAGGACTATATAAAGCCTTCTTCTACCTCTAGAAGGGGCTGCGGCTTCCACTCTCTCTCCTCCATTGTTGCTAAGCTTCAAAGCCCTAGATCTCTCTCCCTAGCCACTAGAACTCAAAGCCCTTTTGGGATTTGAGGGAGAAGACCTAGATCTACACTTCCACCAAGGCGATTTGATTTCCCCCCTCGTTTTGTTGAGGGGCTTGTAACTCTTGTGTTCATCAGATTACTAGCCGGAAGAAGCCGTCCTCCAAGCTTAACTTTGTGTGTAAGAGCTTGGTGGGCCTATTGGGAGCCTCCAATTGAGTTGTGGAGCTCGCCCCAATACTTTGTGTAAAGGTGTCATGCCGCCTTCAAGGGCATCGCTTAGTGGAGCGTGAACTCGCCTTTGTGGCTTGTTCACCGGAGAATAGGGTGAGCCTTTGTGGCATTGGTGGCCTTTGTGGTACCACACCTCTCCAACGTATACGTACTTCCCCTAACAAGGAAGGAACTACGGGAATACATCCTTGTGTCTTCGTGTCTCCATTGTGGTTACCTCTATCCTTTGCTAGCTTGCTTATCACTCTAGGTAAATTCACTTAGTAGCACATCTAGAGAATTTACCTTCTTGTCTAGCCTTAACTTGAAAAAGAAGTAAAAATTGGGTAGCTCCTACTCACCCCCCCTCTAGTCGCTCGTACGATCCTTTCAGAACCCATCATTGATATGCATGTTAATGGTTTTGATTGCCATGCTTTATGTGATCTAGGTGCTAGTATTTCTATTATGCACAGAAAAATTTATGACATGCTTGATTTACCACCTCTTGAAAAGTGTTATTATGATGTTCCTATTGCTGATGTTGCTAAGAAGAAACCTTTGGGAAGGATTAATGATGTTCTTATTATGGTTAACAATAACCTTGTTCCCGTTGATTCTCTTGTTATGGATGTTGAATGCAATACTTTATGTCCAATTATTTTGGGAAGACCCTTTCTTCGAACTGTAGGTGCCATCATTGATATGAGGGAAGGCACTATCAAATATCAATTCCCACTCAAGAAAGGTATGAAATACTTCCCTAGGAAGAGAAATAAATTACTTTTTGACTCTATCCTTAGAGCAAATTATGAGCTTGATGCTTCATCACTTGATATTACTTGATTCGCACTTTCTGCGCCTAGCAAAAAAGGCGTTAAAGAAAAGCACTCTTGGGAGATCCCAATATTTTACTTTCAGTTATTTTTTTTATTTGAGTCTTGGAAGTTATTACTACTGTAATAACCTCTCCTTATCATTTTTATTTCGTTGTTGTGCCAAGAGAAGCCTCAAATTTGAGTGAGGTAAGATTTGGGGATGTTGCTGTCCTGAAACAGATTTCGGTGCTGCACCGTAAAAATTCGTGAAAATTCTCAGTATATCTTTTTGACCAGTGATTTCTTGTGCATATGCCCCAGGTTATATCCAAACTTTTATTAGTTATACATTTTTTGATTTGAGCAACAGAAAACCCTCTAAAAAATTGACATTTGTCAGCTGTTCTGTTTTGACAGATTTCTGCCACTATTTGTGTTTGCCTCTCGATCGCTTTATTTTTGAGTTTTTTTTATCACAGAAATTTTGAGGAAGTTGCTACAGTAGTATATGCTTTATATGTGATGGTTTTGAGTTGAAATCTGAAGCAAAAAGGAGTTGATTCATTATTATGCTTACACTAATATTGTTAATAGAATTGTGTTTTAGTTTTGTATGAAGGAAGTTTTCAAGTGTAGGGATTGGAGAATGGTGAGATGAGTTGAAGAATGGACAAAATCTCAAGCTTGGGGATGCCCATGTGTAACGACCCGGAAAAATACCCCTAATTAGTTTTGCTTGTTATTTTCTTTTTCGCGTCATCTTGACGTCATGCATCGTCATGCATCTGTAACCCTTGCATGTTTTTGTTAAAACTTAAAAGTATTTGAAATAAGATCTATTTTTTTTATTTTGCGTGTATGGTTTAAAAACCTTACTCTCCCTCTCTTATCTTGGATTAAAACTAAAAACTATCCTATTTGCAAACTTTGAAAACTATTTCAAATCAAATAAGTTTTGTGGAATGTGCTTACAAATTATTTTACCTTTTGCCTTCTTTCTTTTTCTATCTATCTCCATTTGGTATCGTGCTTTCTATCTTTTCGTTAAAATTTGGCAAGTTGCTGTAAGTGCTAAAAGACCAAATCCCTCCTTCCTATCCTAGCCAGAAGCCAGCTCACGCTCTTACCTTTTCGGTGGTACCCAGGAGAACTTCTCTTGTCATCTTCCTGGATGAGTCACGCAAGGCGCGTGCTCCTCTCTCTCGCTCACGCCATGGACCACCCACGCAGGGCGCGTGAGTCCACTTTCCCCTCCTTCTAATCCCACCCAAATCGAGCCAATGCAAACCCTAACCTCCCCTCTCCCTCTTTCGCCTCGTGCCGCCGCCAGCAACCTCTCTCTGTTTGTGTCTCGTTTGTAGTAAAATCCAGTGAAGAAATTTCGCTGATGTCTCTACTGCCTCTCCGTTGCGCCGCCTACTCTGTCTACTCAGGGCCTTCCCGATCAAACCAGGAGCTCCGACTCATCGCCCCGGTTCGCTCCACTGAAGGAATCGAGCCAAGATCGACCACAGGGACAACCGCATCCTCTTCTTCCTCTCCGGTCGCCGGCAAAATCCAGCCGCTCCTGCCCTCCTCTGTCATCTCTGAGCACGCTCGAGACCCCCCGGTGAGCCCGTGCTCCTTTTCCCCTTATGGTTCTCGCCCTGCTGCCTTCTGCCGGCGTTGACCGCCGTCGTCCTCCGCAGGTCCTCGCCGGCGTTCTCCGGTGATGTTCTGTTAACTGCGCTACCTCTGTTCGGTCTGATGCAGCACGGCTCAGCCTCGTAGGCCACTCCCGCATCCCTGCGCACACTCGGAGACCATCTGCGTCGTTCCTCCTTGATCGCCAACACCGGAGATCCTCGTTACGGTAGCCATGGATTGAAGCTCGTCACGCAGAAGATTTGGGTCAACTACATCGCGTTCCGTTTGTCTGCATGATCCGTTCGTCAGAAGAGCTGGTCGGTTCCCTATCATTCTCCGCTGAGATCCTGAGTTCGAATCCCTGGCCAGGCAAAGCCACCCTTTTTACCCCAATTTTTGTTGTTCAGATCTGGCACCTCATGGGCCTCAGCCCAGATCAGCCGAGGAGACCCGCGCCCCGCGCGGTGCCTTCTATCCATCGCCGCTTCGCCCTCAGGTCCGGCCCAGTTCAGCTGTTTTTTTTCTGTTTCCAAATAAAATTCCTGCATTTATGCAAATCTTGTATAAGGCATATTTTTTAATCCGTATCTCGAAATACAAGGTATTTTATATGAAAGTTTATCAGAAAAATACATTGAATATGAATATGTCATTCATATACCTATTTGCATCTTGCATCATGTAATCACGTGGTAATTTGCATCACACCTATTAATAACATATGGAGTAATTGGGATACGCCAAATATGGTTACCCCACTTCATTTAATTTGAACTATATATGTGTGTATCGGAATTCCAATTCCGCTTAATTTTTATAAGTTGCATTGCATCATAATTGCCATGTCATGCATACATGCTTCGCATGATCATGCTGATTCTTTTTTCCGTAGAAGTAAGTGTTGCATCTGTTGTTTGTTGTAGCATTTTGCTTCTTCTCGGATAGGACGCTTTGTGGTGATGTGAGCAACGACAAGTTCTTCAAAAGTTCTTCGACAGTCTTTTCAGGCGAGCCCTTTTCTCTCTACCCATTTAACAATTTTGCTCTCGCTAGCTCTATATTCTAGCCTTGTGTCGCGATGCTTTGTTCGAGTCACGTGTCCTATCCACATGTTATCCAAATCAAAGCCATAGAACCCTCCATACATCCTATTACCCGTGTGCTTGTTGTTCGAGTTGGCCTTGCGAGTCGTAGGCATGTTCAGGTTGTTTCAAGTGGTTTTATCTTTTGGGTTGGGAAATTGTCACATGCTCTACTTCATGGATATATGTTGTTGGAAATAATCATGGCTTACTTTATTGTTAATATTTAAAATTGAATTAAGCAGAGGCATCGGTGAGTCATTTTGCCAGTTTTCCGACGGCTCACTTGTGTCCCCTAGGACCCCGAGATCGCATGAACTGTTCTGAGACTGAGCGCTCTAACCAGACGTGGGTACGTTTACGGGCCTCCCCTCGATCACTGCCGGAATCTACATACTTGTCCAGTGGCCACAACTAGTCCGATGTGTTTCCATTTGGTTCTTGTCGGGCGTGCAGCTTGTATCTTATGGATCGATTTTACTTTGGGGGAAGCCGTGGGTGCCTTGTAACCCCTTTGTTCTGCACGTCCGTATAGGTGCGGCACTTTTGCGAAGTTGGAATCATCCTACGGGCACTGTTTCCTTCTTAGCAAGTCCTCGCAATAGCTGAGTCCGTTTCGGAGATTCGGCCGGACTCTCGACACGGGTAGCTTGGTTTAGGTGGCTTCCTGGACTTGTTTGTAGTGAAGGAGAGTGCGAGTCGTGACTATCCTAATGGCGCACCTGTTTTTATTAAGGGTGCGAGACTTGCCTGAAGGATTGTTTGAGCGTTTGGGTACATTTGGGCACCCCTGCAGGGTTAAATCTTTTCGAAAAGCCGTGTCCGTGGTTATGGACGACTTGGAGCTGTACTACTCGATCATAGAACAATTTGCACCTGCTATTTCAATACTAATAAACTTGTGTAGTAATCTAGCACAACTACAACAATAAACCTGCAATAAAACTTGGTAACCGTGTGAGTGCCTTTGATACTTGCTTCTTCGTTTGGTCACGAGGAGGTGATTCATCGGTTGGGTTATGTTTGGTGTTAGTTTCTAGTTGGTTACTTTTATGCGCTCTCTTTTCTTACTCTGTTTAGACGAAAATTGTAGTGTGTCTCTGTAGTATAAGTCTTTTGTTGCCGCTAAGTCCATCATATAGCCTGTAGGCGAGCACAGCTGAATTCCAGTCTCGCGAGTACGTGCCTCGGTACTCACCCTCGTTTTTTTTCCTTTTTCTCTTTCTCCCTCCTTGTTCGGCAACCATTGGCCCGACGATTTTGACAGGTATGGGAGCGACGACGTTAGCAAGGTTACCCTTCCGGCTTGGCCTGGGCAGGGTTATGGACGCCATCGTTTATCTTCAGGCCTCTTAGGCCCATTTGTATTCTTGTCCGTACTCGGATACTATTTTGCTTTATGTATGATTTGGATCTTTGTATGTATATTTGGATATTTTGACTCGTGGAGTCTTCGTGGTTATTATATATTCTTTTGTGGGTTCCATCGTGAACTTGTGTAACTGTTGCTACTTGAATCCACCCGCATTGCGTGCATGTTGTATGTGCACGAGGCGCTTGGTGGTGCGTTACCAAAGCGACATCATGTAGATTGTGGCGCGATCGCTATAATCTGCAAGGTGCCGGTTTTGGGGCGTTACACCATGTCACCCCAAGAAATATCCAAGAGGTACAAGCGTCAAAGCTTGGGGACGCCCCCGAGACACCCCTTCTTCATCGGCAAAAATCAGGTCACCTTTCAACACACTATATTTTTATTGCTTCATGCACTATGCGTTTTTCTTGGAGCGTCAGTTGTTTTAGTTTTATTTTGTTATTTTTGCTGCAATAAATGGTTGGATCCCAACAAATTTCTTTTGGAGAAGTTGCCTTGCTTTTCATTTGCCAAGAACACTCCGTTTTTCACTCTTATCGTTCAATGAGTGTTCTCTTTTTGTAGAACTGCATTTAGCTTTTGTTTTTCGCCTTGATTTTTGTTCAGATCTTCTTATATCTTTGCATCAAGGTGTATTTTGACCTCTGGTCCATGTTGGTTTTCATCAAAAGAGTTGTTTCAAAAATGTTCGGATGGTGTTGGAAAAGAGAAAAAAATTTATGCAAAAAAGTGGTACAAAAAGGAGCTTGTGTAGACTGCGGCCTAGGCTTTTGCATGTCGTGCTTGATATCATTTTAATAGTATGCTTAGTGGTTTTGCTGTAGCATGACTTGTCTCAAATGACTAAGATTGCTTAATGAGCCTTAAAAAAAAACATGCGTTATTTTTATTATTTGGAAGCATTATTTTGGTTTTCTCCTTGATGCTTTATTTGGGTTTACTTGGCGCATGCTCACACATGTTTGACTCATACAAAGTCGCCATAAGCCTCTATGATCATTTAGTTTTTGATTTTTGATGCCATCTTATGCTTCTTTTAATGTTGCTTTGTCGCTTTGCATGATTATGGCCGTTATTGCTCTCTTAGTTGGTCGCTCACAGTCTTTTGCTAGCCCTCATTTTGTATGGAGTATGAGCTCTACTCGTGCATCCAACTCCTAAAAACCAAGTTATTCCAATGTGTCCACCATACATACCTATTAGTAATTTGCTACTCCAAAGTACATTTGACTTGCTTTTATCTATTCTTCAAATTAAACTATTTTTGGTGTTATGCGAAAATTGGTCAGTAAAGCTCTCACGAACCTGATGGCACACTTTACTTTTCTCGCTTTTAAAAATTTGACATTATGGCTCTCTTATGTTGAGTTGTTATGCTTGCAAGTTGTAAGTTGGAAATTAGCCAAACCATGCCGTCATGGGATAAGCTTTCAACATTGCACTTCTTATTTGAGTTGATATCGTGATCTTTTATTAATGGATACTCGAGATATGAAATAAATTGGGAATCTTGCGGGATCATGGAGTTTGTATACGTGTTAGAGAAACGCCTGGGCCGCTAATCTAAGCCATGCATAATTCATGGTAGAAATTTACAGTATGCCCATAGTGGACATTCGACGACGCATCTCAAAATAAAAAGCTATACCAATGGTAAATAAAAGAGATGTCAAGGTGTTCATTGTTTGTTTATCTTGTCATTTTGATGTGGGCTTGTTCCATGTCATCGGACAGGAGGTATCCCGTTGGCGGTTCTCGATGATACGTGTATACTTATAATTACAAGAGCTTGCTTGGGACTCTAAGTCGAGTAGCATGAAGTTTGGGTATTCGTACTTCATGGGACACAAGATTTTCAACTTATGATTTGTCAAGCATATGCTTCATAATTGTACCCGCATTAACTTTAACCATTCAAGATACCTATGATGGGGGCAATGAGAGCTCAAAGCTAGTAAGTACCATAATTTTTGAAGGTTTATAAAACTTGCAATCACGGCTTCCCTCTGTGAATGGCCTTTCTTTTACTTTTATATTGAGTCACCACCTTCTACCTTTATGCACCGTCTAAGAGAGCATAGTTGTCATTCTGAGTATAATGTGCATTGTCCCAAAGTTTTCATTGATTGATTCATGACTATGGTTTCACTTGTTCTTAAATTACTTGTATCTAGTCGCTCTCTTAAACTTGAAGGTGTTCTATGCATTTATGTTTTGCTCTCTCATGAAGGACAAGCTTAAAATCATTTATATGTTTTTCCATATGATTTGAACACACGTTTGACTTTCATTGTTTTATTTTTATGATCTTTCGTTTGTGTTCTTTTTCATGTTATAACATGGTTGCTAAGTTTCTTCTATCAAGATTATGTCTTTCATGCCCATGTTTAAGTTCCTTTGATCCCAGCACTCAATGCTTACATAGATGATCAAGATTGTGTAGGTGCATGTCACCTCAAAAATTATTTCTTTTGTTATCACTTACCTACTCGAGGACGAGCAGGAGTTAAGCTTGGGGATGCTGATACGTCTCAAACGTATCTATAATTTTTGATGCTCCATGCTTCTTTTTACACCATTTGCTTAGTGTTTCATTACACTTCGTGGCGTTTTTATGCATTTTCCGGAACTAGCCTATTAACAAGATGCCACAGTACCAGTTCCATGTTTTCTGCTGTTTTTGTGTTTCAGAAAAGTTACACAGAAAATATTCTCGGAATTGGACGAAACAAAAGCCGAACGTCCAGAAATTTACTAAAGCTTCCAGAAGTCCGAAGAGGAGACGGAGAGGGGCCATGGGCCGGCCACACAACAGGGCGGCGTGGCCCAGCCCCTGGCCGCGCCCCCTATGTGTGTGACCGCCCTGGTCCACTTCTGACGCCGCCCCTTCGCCTATAAAGACCCCTTGACGGGAAAAACCTAAATACCTGATCAATTTTCCAGAAACACATCGCGATCCGCCGTCATCATCGACCCGAGATCGGGAGGGTCCAGAAGCTCTTCCCGGCACCCTGCCGGAGAGGGGAATCGCCACCGGAGGTCTTCTTCATCGCCATGCTTGCCTCCGGCGCGATGAGTGAGTAGTCTACCTTGGACTATGGGTCCATAGCAGTAGCTAGATGGTTGTTTTCTCCACCATGTGCTTCATGTTTAGATCTCGTGAGCTGCCTTACATGATCGAGATCGCTGTTATGTAATTCTACATGTTGTGTTTGTTGGGATCCAATGAATATTGGTGTTATGTTGAGTTGATGTGCTGAATTATATATCTTCTGTTATCTCTATGTTGTTTATGATCTTGCATGCTCTCCGTTGTTTGTAGCTATCTTGGCCAAGTAGATACTAGTGACTCCAAGAGGGGGTATTTATGTTTGATAATTGGGTTCATGCCTCTATTTAATCTGAGGAAGTGACAGAAACCTCTAAGGTTGTAGATGTGCTGTTGCCACTAGGGAGAAAACAACATTCTTATGTCCAATGACATATGCTTTGTTTACATTACACACTTTGCTTAATGCAGTTATCTGTTGTTCGCAACTTAATATTCACGGGGTCCTCGGATGATTCCCCGTGGGTGGATTATTAGTCATAGATGCAGTTGGATGGCGGTCTATGTATTTTGTTGTAATGCCCAGAGTAAATCTTATAGTGATCCTCGCGACATATGCACGTTATCTTTATTCTATCAATTGCCCAACTGTAATTTGTTTACCCAACATGTTGTTATTTATTTTATGGAGAGACACCACTAGTGAACTGTGGACCCCGGTCTAATTTCCTTTACATTGCTATCACCTGTTTACTATTACTCGCATTGTTTACTTTCTTGCATACTACTATTGCTTTCCACTCGATACGCTCATACCTTTGTTTACATCAAACTGGTGAGATTGACAACCTCATCGTAAGTTGAGAACAAAGTATTTGGTTGTGTTGTGTGCAGGTTCCACGTTGCTACTAGTTGAAGACGCGCTAACAAGTATCATAAATGGCGCCCTTGTTGGAGTGTCACTAAGCTAGCGAGCATCACCTTCTGAAGTTTGGCTTTCTCCTACTGGACGATTAAACCTTGGTTTCTTACTGAGGGAAAACTGTGCTGTGCTCATCATACCTTCCGCTTGGGGTTCCCAACTGGTCGGTGATCTATATTAACACCGGCGCCATCATTGGTCGGCTGGTGTTTCTTGGCCGACCAAATCCACACACAGTGACCTATTTATACTAACTCTGATTCCTATCTAATGTATGGAGTGGCCCAATTTCGTTGGTCTTTTCATACCATGATTTTATGGTGTCAAATGGATGCCATGGGGTTCCTTTTATAGCATTTTGATGTCCACCACAAGTTGACACCTCAAGTGGTGACTCTTGTTTTAATTTGGTGAGTAAGCTACTTGTTGTCAAACTCTCATGCATGAGCATTACTTAGAGTTCAAGTAAAGGAAGATATTTTCAAGTGGATAACTATCCTAAGATATTTTCAAGTGGATAACTATCCTAAGATATTTTCAAGTGGATAACTATCCTAAGATATTTTCAAGTGGATAACTATCCTAAGATATTTTCAAATGGATAACTATCCTAGGTGACATGATGATTATCCTCTAATAATCTTTATTTTGAACAGCCAAGTGGCATTTGGCACTAAATGGACTTGTGGCTGAATCAATTCATATTCTTATACATATTTGTAATTCATAATTGAATTGTTACCAATGGATATTATATTAATTGTTTGGAAGTTTAACTTCCAAAGTTCATATATGAAATGATCCAGTTATTGTGAATTATGCATATTGTCATATCTTATTTGTTCCTATTATCAGTTGTGCTCAAAATATCCAAAGTTAGCAAAGGTCATGTTCAAATCTTGAATGATTTTATTTGATTTTACCAAGACATGATCATAAGAGTTTCAAAATGATCATAGTTCTTTTTTATTCAAATAGTTTAAACTATTTAATGTAATATAAATGAGTTTAATTTTGTTATATCTCATATAGTTGATAAGTTATGATTTAAATAAGAATGTGTGGCTTTTATGCACTCTAGACCTTATAGTTTACCAATTTTTGTAACAAGTTTAAGAGTGAAGTATATAATACTCAAAAGTACTGGATAATTATTTAAGTGGTTAAATTCTATTGTAAACCCCTCCACCCAGAATAATAGTTTTAACAAATGTCATATTGGAGTTTATCGCGCTTCAGTTGATGAGCTACTTCAATTCCATCAACTAAAGTGAAACTTCAATGACTTTGATAAGTTTTATTTAAAAGCGCAAAAATTTCCCGGATTTTTTATACATGAATACAATGCACACTTCTGTGTTCTCTCTATTTCTAGCCTCATATCCTGGGATGTTACAAGAGCCCTAGTAATTTGTCGATCATCTCGAGCTTTTTCAATAATCAGTCGGCATTTCAGAGATTAGCCATCCTTATGTCGGTGTAAGAACCCATAACACCTGACAACATTTGTTTTCCCTATGTATAAGCTGATTGGTCATCAGCAACTAGAGCCTTAGGGCTAGATCGGCATGTGCATCTTCTCCTTATCAGACGGCTATATCCTAACATACAAGACTAATTATTATCAGTGATCAATGTTGTGTACTACCTCCGTTTCGAAATGTAAACCTTCTTAGAATAATAATTTATCTCTAAAATATCTATCCTTTATAAATCTAACAAACTACACTTCGCTACTGAGGGTTTCTTTAGTCCACTGTTTTTCTTGAAACACATAGGAAGTGATATAATTAAAATTTCATGTCCTACGAAACTCTATACGGTTGCAAAAACAAATGATTATTATATCAAATAAAGAGTGTTCGATACACAATGGGAAAAACAAATAATAGCGAGATGTTTAAGTAGTTGGATATTTCTCTCACAATTTTCTGTCTTTTCAAAATAAGAAATGGCTCCTGTTGCGTTCCTTGTTGAGGAAATAAAGGAACTCTTCCGTAGTACTCCTTCAGTGAAGCTAGCTGTTATTTCGCGTGCTATAAATTCTGTAAGCCACTTACTGGCAAATATTGGTCGTTCCCAGGCTCGTACTATGACCTGGTCCAATTCTGGACCAGAAGACGTTGTTGCTTTGGTCCATCAGGATCTTTTACCTGATGGATAATTTATATATTTCTCTTCGCAAAAAAGAAGAAGAAGAAATGGACTAAGGATGTGAATTCTTAATGTACAAAATCTCTTGGAATCAAGTAAAAGCCCTAGAAACTTCCCTAAAAAAAAGAGAGCCCTAGAAACAAGAGATGTGATTGGTTTTGAGGACGTGGATCCAATCCAAAACCATCCGAGCCGAGGAACGGCAGATGCACCACGCCCACGCATCTGCTCCTCACGTGATACGAGTCGTCGCTCGCTCCTAGGCTCCTAGCCCACCCAGCCTCACCTCCTCCCTCGTCCCCTATCTTCCCCTCCACCGCACCCACCGCAGGCGGCGGCGGCGGCGGCGGCGCACCAGAGCCCAGCCCCAGCCAGCGATCCCGACTCCCCCCCACATCAGACGGCATATCTACCTCCGCCATCTCCCCCCTGGCGGCGGTGACGTCGAGGAAGAAGAGGGCGGGCGTTATCGCGCCGGCCGGCGACCACGGCATCGACGGATCCCATCTTCCCTTCCCTACTCAATCCCAAGGTATAACAGATATACCCTAGACTATTTCTACATCTGCTGAACCCTGCCATGGTACTAGCTGCGGAAACTCACAAACTCTGTTTCGGTTGAAGCACGCACGATTGTTTCTGTTATGTACTAGTACGAGATTTCGAGGCCCTGGCCTCTGTGTGTATGTTTGTGATTTCGATGTGGAAAGGAGACAGCACGTACCGTGTGTTTTTCATGTAAAACAACGTCACCTATTTTTAGGGCTGGTTTACAGCTTGATAATCGTGTGGAATTTTACTTGATAAAATCGCCAATTACCTTTTCGCTTGCTAACATGAATTGACAATGTTTTCTTCTCTAGTTCATCCATACGCAAACAGTACCTAATCCCCGGCCCACTGAATAAATCATCTCCAATGGAACTGCACATGGACAGTACACGCTTCTGTTTGTAGTCATTGTAAGACTTGTTGCAGTTATTTTTCTGCTTCACATTGGATAGGTGTGTTTTGGCGAAATGAGTGCTTCTGTATGGATTTTTAGTTTGTAGGAAAGTGACTTAAAAGGAAATTGAATGCAGACAGTTAGAATTAAATTTGTAAGCATGTAGCTCATGATGAAATATATTAGTATCGTGTTTTTCATATTTCCAATGAACACAGGGTTAGAATGCCATGTTTACTTTATAGAACACAGGTCTTGTACTCTTGTGCGTTCGATTGGTTCTATCCTAGCGTGGGTCTTGTGCAATTCATCGCAATATGTACTCACAGGCCACACTTTTTATGAATTAGCGCAAAAGTTCCTTGTGATTTCTTCATCATTCTTGTACACTTTAAAGCTTCATCAACTGAATATTCTCATTCTCAGGTGTAGATATACCCCGAAGCTTTTTAAAAAGGCTGCACAATGGAGTTCTCAAAGCAAGGCCAGGAACCCATGTCTGCTAGCGTGGGATCTCAAGCACTCCCCTCTTCAAATACCCAATCTACTCAGGCTGATTATCCCACTGTTTTCTATCCACCCCTTTCTGCTGGCTGGAGTCCACAGCCAATGTTCCCGATGGGAGCTTCTGTACCAGTCAGCTCATATTATATTGTCCCTATGAGCCAGCAAGCCGTACAAGTTGGTGCTCCCAGGCCAGATCCTTTACATCCTTCGGGGGTGCAATCTATAAGTAGAGTATCATTGAGGCCTCCTCAGCAGGTGCTGAATGTTCAAACATCTTTGCCAGCGATGACCGCATCACAGCTGTCGCCATCTACTGCAGGGAAAAAACTTCAACAGACTGTTGCTTCTCCAAAGGTTCAAATGCTGAAATCGACATTGTCTACCAAGCGTCCTGCACAGAAAGAGCTACCATCAAAGGTTCAGCCTCAGCAGTTCGAATCTGTGAGATCAAAGTTCAGGGAGTCACTTTCTGCTGCACTGATGACGGATTCTGACCAGCAGGATAAGAAACAATCTGCTGAAAACCTGCAGTCTGATGGATCAGCTGACCAAACGAAGAAGGTGGAGGGAGATGAAGTGCAGGACGTAGTGTCGACCTCATCAAAAGATGTGACTACAACCAATTCAGAGGCAGGCAATGCTGATGGTGAGAAAGATGAGATTGAGAAGTTGAGTAGTGCATTAGTCTCGGACGTGATCACAGGCGCAAATGATGATATGCAGCAACAATTAAAGCATCTTTCTTCAGAAGATGAAGTATTAGGTCAAAGTGTGGTTGTCGCAGATGAACTCTTGCAAGGTCATGGCCTTTGTTGGGTTTCTGATTTTGATATTGGAATTTCCGAACCTATAGCGCATCCTAATTTAAAAAGGGATAGGACTTGTGATATTGAGTCTGGGCTTACAGAGTCTTTGACAGAGTCTGAATCAAAAAGAATGAAGTCTGCTGATGAGGCAGCAGCAGATAAGGCTAGTATCATCCAGAAGGCTGAAAGATTGGCATTTAGAATTGAAGAGGAGCTCTTCAAACTGTTTGGTGGAGTGAACAAGAAGTACAAGGAGAGAGGTAGATCTCTTCTGTTTAATCTAAAAGATAAAGGGAACCCTGAGTTAAGGTTGAGGGTCATATCTGGAGATATTCCACCTGAACGCCTTTGTTCAATGACTACGGAGGAACTGGCTTCCAAAGAGCTCTCAGAGTGGCGGTTGGCTAAAGCTGAAGAACATGAAAAAATGGTTGTCCTTCCTGACACTGAAGTTGATATAAAACGTTTAGTGAGGAAAACACACAAAGGAGAGTTCCAAGTTGAAATAGAAGAAACTGATGGTATTTCAGTGGAGGTTGAGCTTGGGGGTAATTTTCTACCCCACGTTCCATCAAAAGCTGGCGAAGATGAGACAAAAACTAATGATGAAACAAGTATGGATGATAAAGCTAGTGAGGACAAGGGCTCTGATGGCATGTCACAAGATGAGGATGGTGGGTCAGGTGACAACGATTCATCGGGTAATGTGGACTATATTGAAAATGAGAAAGCAGATCTTATTGATGAACTTATGGTGGATGACTTAAAAGATGCAGAGAATCTTCCACCGATTCCTTCGTTAGATGAATTCATGCTGGGCCTAGATTCCGAGCCACCTTTTGAAAATTTATCAGTTGGGACACCGCAAAAAGATCTTAGTGATTCTGATGAACCTAGCTCCACTTTGGAATCTGAGAAACTTCCTGAGACAGAAGATAAGCTCCCTGCACAGAAGAAGACCGGATCTGAATCTGATGTGCCATCTTTACAGGGTAAATCTGAGTCCAAGTCAGAATCACCCAAACATGAGGTTGGTTCAGATTTGGTTAGTGATGTGCCACGCGATGGACAGCTAATCAAATCATCTCCTGAGAGAGTCGAATCCAAAGAACCAGCTGCTGCTAATATCTCGAATCCTGTTTTGAATGTGAACCATATGACAACTACTGTTCCTATGATTCGTGAGAGTATATGGGAGGGTGCGATTCAACTGACTCTATCGTCACTCACGAATGTCGTTGCCATTTTCAAAAGGTTTGTTCGTCTGCTTTCTTTCTTTGACAAATTGTTCTGTCGTTACCAACTTACCATATCCTGTTGGTCCAAACATATTCCCTCTTCATTTTAATCTTCTTTAAAAAAACCTTCTGAGTACCTTTAGTTCTCATTATATATGTTGCATTCTTGACCGATGCCATTGTGTGATGCTATGCACCGTCGGTTTTCTAATGACACAGTTGGGAGCTCATTACGGTAATATGTTATTGACATGGGATAATTACTACACCAATATAGAGTTCACGAGTTTTCGAATTGGATTTATCTCAGCACCTACACCTTTCCTGCCACAATCGCTAACATAAGCCCTTGATGTTAGAAAGCCAACACCCAAAACATGAGTGAATCACTCTGTGCTGTTGGTTCCTTTAAATTAGGTAATGGTCCTTGACCAGCATCTCAACCATTCTCTCCAGTGTTCACCTGCGAGCTAGAAAACCTTTCTTTCTCACAAAGCGGCTGTCACATGATCCAGAAAGACCCATTAACAAAAATGAGGCTGGTTATTGCTAGGTTGTTGATGTTGGTTGTAATGTCAGAACTTTACACAGCCCATGACTGCATACTTTACAAGTTTTTATGCACGGGTCAATGGGTAATTAACTCCAGATCAAACTCTGACCTTTGTTTAATACTTCAATATAATGGATTCATGGGTCAGGGGCACATGGAATAATTTGCTATTGTAACAGTAGCGGATAATAGCAAACAAGGGCTTCGAAGGCATCCATTAACAAACTGGGTCCAAATGCTAGTACATCACCAATTGCTTGGTTTCACCGTCACGTCCAGTGGCGGAGCCAGCAACCGGCGACCCCGGGCAGCTTCCTGGGCTCGGCCGCTGGGCACCAACTGAAAATAATGCAACCTTACTTGGTTGAGAAGCAGGTGCTTGCTGGGCAAAAAACATTAACCAGTTGAACCCACACTAGTCCTGCCCGGGCTCCAATGGCTGGCTAGCTCTGCCACTGCTCACATGTGAAGTTAAATTGGCTATTGCACACGGTCAGCATGAATAAGATGATAAGTGTGACTGCTAGCTCCTAAATAAATGAATAGGGACTGCTGTTTGGCTATGTGTGACTTGATTATGTACTTCATATCTGTATTGGTTCTGACATCTCTTCAAATTTCTCTTGTACAGTGGTGAAAAGCCATCTGGGAAAGAATGGCGTAGTTTAATTGAAATCAAAGGGAGAGTTAAACTTAGTGCTTTTCAGGAATTTTTGGAACAACTTCCCAAATCTAGGAGCCGTGCTATAATGGTAATTCTGTTTTGAATGCATTTTTTTTTAAAATGATATTCTTACTGGAATGATTATAGTTGAACCATACACATTTGGCCCAGCTTTAAATGCTTGACACCATGCTGGCTGGTTTCTATTATATTGTGGATGGTTGCCGACTCTTCATGTTGTAATCGCACTCATGTGTAATGCTGTGTGTATGTACTCCCATATTAAATTTACCTATTAAATGTGTGTGTATTATACTTATCATTCCTAATATACCTCACGAGTACTTTTAATATACCTCAATACAAGTACCATGAAAAATATCATCAGAGCCCTTAGCTTTTTTAATATACCACTTTTACGTACAGTATATATGCAAACGGTATAAAATATAGACTTAAATGAATTTTTTCGTAGAACTTACTTTGGAATATATATAGTACGGAGTATCTAATGATGAAATATACTTGAAATGATAGTGGTATAATTTATTCATCTAAGTGGTATATATTAAACATAGGACTACATACACCTAGGAGTACAGTCATTTTCCTATAAAATTCCTTGTTGTTTTGAATGCATAAAATTCCTACTCCCTCCGACCCATATTACTCTTCGCTAATACGGATGTATCTACCACTAAAATGTGTCTAGATACATCTGTATTATCGAAGAGTATTATGGGTCGGAGGGAGTATAAAATTTCTACCTTCAAATGCGTCCTAAACTGGTACTGTTTTAAAAAGTAATACTAGTACTTCCATCTCTCTCGACCTCGCCTGATTTTGTTGAATGATACATATACTCCCTGAATCAGAACTCTGTATATAGTGTAATAGTTATTGTGCTTAGGGTCTAGAGGTATTATGCAATTAGGGTGGTCCTACCAAATTGAATTATGTAACTAGATAGCCTAAGAACTGTATTGTATGCCCTCTACTGGTCTATGTCTAGGTGCATATAGTTAAATATGTGTCCTGTGGTCTGACTGTAATTCTCTGTTCGGTGTCTTTTGAGTATCGGCTCCATCTGTTTAAGTACCTTTTACTACTTTTTTAGGTAACCGAGCTGTTGTGGAAGGAGGGTTCTCTGGAGAGTGGCCGCCAACATCTTTCACAGGTTCCTTTTCCAAGTCAGATCACCATCAGGAGCTTAGCAGAACTTCGAAGAATCATTTTAACTTAATCGGCTTGTTCTTTTGCAGACAATTGATTCGTATATTGCAGATGAGAGAGTAGGATTAGCTGAGCCTGCAGATGGACTAGAGCTGTACTTGTGCCCTCCTCAAGGGAAAACCGTGGAGATTCTCTCCCGGCATTTGCCAAAGGAGCATTTGGATGGTCTCGCTGTGGCAGCAACGTCGATCATCGGAATCATCGTCTGGCGGAGACCCAATGTTCCCAGGATACCTTCCCACCAAAGGCATGAGGGTTCCAAGAGGCAGTCGATCCTAGGGACTCCACAGGTTACTGCTTCTACTTCGGTCCGTAGGACTCATGGTGCACCACCAGGTTTTCCCAATCAGCGTCACCACCACCAGGAGGAAGAGGATGTAAATGATGATGTGCCCCCAGGCTTCGGACCTGGTGTTGTTGCCCGCAGGGACGAAGACGATCTTCCTGAATTTAATTTTGTTAACTCGTCTGCTAATGTAACGACACGTGCCTTCAAGAGCCGACAGCATGTACCTGCTCGTCCAGTAGAGCAAATGAGGGAGTTGGTTCAGAAGTATGGTAAAAGATCATCTGTTGAATCGCGTCGCTGGGATGACGACGATGACGATGATATACCAGAATGGAACCCTATCCAGCAAAGTAGGCAGCCACCATTGGCAGCCACCCAAACGCACCAACCACTCCCTCCACCACCACCACTGCCCCCCATCCAGCAAATACACCAATCCTACCAGCAGCAGCAGTACAGCCACCCAAATGCAATGCAGCCTCTTCAGCAGCAAGTGCCCACCAATAACCCACTCCTTTCGCAGGCTTACCTCCAGCAGCTTCAGCAGCAGCAGCAGCTTCAGCCTTCGCAAACTTGGCAGCAGCAGCAGCAGCCGAGTGCCTGGTGGCCAGTGCAGGCTGCTGCTGGCTCCGCCGCTCCAGTATCCCAGTATGGTGCTGTAACCATGCCTAACAGTAACAGCGACCAAGGTTACAACGCTGCAAATTTAGGTGGCATGCCCTGGAGACAGAGATAGAAAGAAACCTGTAATAGTTAGTCCTCTTGAGTTCTTTGTAGCTCTGCGAAGCTTCCGTTGTAGGGTTCGTTTTTCCTTCTTTCTTTAGCTCACAGATTCATGTAAGTATCAGTCAGTCGTGTACGCACCTGTACACGAGGATGTAAATCTGGATAAATTAGATGGCTGTGGGTTCTACTTCCTTCCAATAAACGATCTGCCGTTCTGAACAATTTCAATCATCCTGTTCGTCAGCGCCATGGAAAAATGACAATAATGTCTGAGAGCACATAAAATAAATGTGGGAACAATTGTAAATCTCGCTTTGCACTCTTCAGTGACATTTGATGGACGCACTCATATTAGTATGCGTATGGAACTATAACTCTGGAAGGCAGTACTGTGGTCTTCCTTTCCATTAGTAGTCATCATGCTTTTCTTTCGAGAGTGTAGTCATGATGCTGATGTTGCGGCTCTTGTAGTACTCTTTCCGTCCCAGAAAAAGGATATAGTAGATTTGTCAACATTTTAGATGTACCTAGACTCAATTTAGTGTATAGATACATCTAAATTTAGATAAATCTTTGATATTAAAAGAGATGGAGAGTAGTACTAGAGTATTAGCGCAACTCTTGTGCCACAGTTCTATGAATAGGATGATGGGGGCTATTCTTGTAATTTGTTTTTATTACTTATAGATATTTTCTCCTTGTACCCCAAAACATAATTAAGATGTCTAACCTCTTGCAAAAATTAAGACATGTTACGAGCTGCAAGACATTTTTTGTGCAAATTCTAGTGTACGAGCGCCGAGCGCGCAAGGGAGTAACACAGTGGAGAATTTTAGGCTTTTGTTTTGCGTACGATCTTAATTACTTCCTCCGTTTTTAAATATAAGATGTTTTAGATTTGTGAAACAAATGTATCTAGATATTTTTTAGTGTATATATTCAAATGAATCTACACACTAAAAGATGTATAGATATATTTGCTTCACAAACCTAAAACATCTTATATTTAAAAATAGAGGGAGTAGAACTGAAGCTCGTAACCGAAGTTTGACAAAACTAATGGTTTTAACAGGTTGTTATATTTTGCAGGTCCTAAAAATAGTATAGAATTCTAGGGCCTCTTTAACTTGTAGGATTTTCAAAAGAATTTTGTCCTCTCTCTGTTCCATTTTAGTTGTCACTGATTTAGCGCAACTTTATACAAATTAATGACAACTAATATGGAACGTGGGGAGTGGTATTCTAACCGCTAATTCTTTTATAGAGTACGAATCATCCAAATTTCTATGAATTCTTCTACACAACAATTTTATAGGATTTTTGCAAGAGGTTAGACATCTTAATTTTTTTCGGTATGTGTATGACAACTTTGACATGTACCTAATCTATATGAAAGAGCGAATTCATGTCTTAATCCCCTACTTTGGCGATTTACACTTATAACCTTATTTAGCAAGTTTTCATCTTTTCTTTCAAAGATAATTAGGGAATGTAATTGTCAATTCATAGACTAGTATCATGCATATGATACTAGTATATGATACTACTACCACAATGCATAGTATTATCTTGTAGTATTGTAGTCTTATTATATTTAATGTTCTTAGAATCCCAATGCAAATATGTGGATATGATACATTGTCATTGCACTTTCTAGTTTTCGTGCTATGATACTGTATCCGATTATGATACTAGTTTTATTTCTCTCATCATTAATTAATGCGACACATCAGTTTTTTACATGTATAAAATTCATGATACAACTTATGATACTAGCATTGTGGCTAGCCTTATAAGATTTTCCGGTCGTTTTGACCAATGGATCCCAGCCGTGAGGTCCACGTGGCATGCAAAGTTGTTGTTTTTTCTGTTTGCAACTTTATCCTACATCCCAATGATTCACCTCAACACGGCTGGAGTTGGACCGTGCCAACCGCACAACATTCTGCACCGACTGACCTATGCTGGACCAAAACACGGGCTAATAAAACCGGTTTGACTAATAAAAACCAAACATTGGCTCAACCACTAACCCCGTTGGCTCAGGAAGAAACGACGGGAGAAAAACTGGCTACATGGCACACCAACTGTACCTGGCTGTCGGAGCCCATCAACGAGAGCACTCACAAGATCGTAGAAAGGATAAAAGCTCACAATAAATGGAATAGGGATGAAATCTACTAAACGCGGCAACTAGCGTAAACATGACAAAATAGTGGTAAGAAATGGAATTTACTCATATAGCGATTTCCTGAGTTTTCTTATGGTGCAAGCAGACGACTTCTTTTGCATATTCGAACCTAGTTACTCTGAAGTGTCGATGGAGAGAAGAAAGCTGACTCAAACCTCCTAGTGGTCCATATTCACAACTGCATGAACTGACCGACCAACCACTGGTGGAAAAAGGGCCATTAATCCCGGTCTGTAACGGCCTTTAGTCCCGGTTTCCAAACCGGGACTAACAAAGCGCGATTAAAGGCTCTCAGCCTTTAGTCCCGGTTGCAAACGAACCGGGACTAATGGCCGTCCACGTGGGCAAGGCTGGGTGAGCCATCTCGGGGACCTTTAGTCCCGGTTCGTAATGAGAACCGGGACTAAAGTGTTCTGTTTTTGTTTTTATTTTTATTGCTGTTTCAGATTATAGGTTTAGGGTTTATGCTTAATTAGGGTTCATTTGAATTTCAAACGAGTTTCCGTACCTATATTCTACGACTAGTACATACACATTACATGTTGGTGCATGCATATATAATATTATACGATGTCTTGCGACTATATATACTACAATTTCAAACAAGTGTATGTACAACTATTTTTCAAACAAGTTTCAAAACAAACTAAGTTACATGGAGATCACTAAATTACAAATAGCGTTCTTCGTCCTCCACATAGTGTTCTCCTTTCGGATCGAGGACCTCCCTCATGATGAATCCTGCCAGCTCCTCTTGAATTGCTTTTAGGCGCTGGGTTGGTACGAGCTTCTCCCGCATCACATACAACTTTAAGAAGATCGATATGGATATATATAAGTTGGATGAAACTCAACACAAATGATTATAATAAAAGAAAACTGTGAATATTATTTACGTACATCAAAGTCCGTGGAATGTGCTCTCCGCTCACTGGTATACCACCGGATGAACTCGCAGACGTAGAATCCACAGAGATTGGTCCCCGGTGGTTGCGTCAAACCCTTTTTCTTTTTAAAAGTTAGATGTTCTTTGAATTCACCTGTTACCGACCTTCTGAAACGTGTCCAAACTCTACAGGGCAAAGAAAATGAGCAAATGAGTTATTAAATACTTCATATCAGCAAATTAATGAAAGGAGCTGATATAGTCGGGTAATGATTGAAATTACTTTTGCAGCATTTCTTTCATGTCGCTAAACAGGACGTCGGGCTTATCCAATGAGTCCAAGATATGAACAGTTGATGTGTCCAATTGAATCTTTAGCAGAATCCAGTGGAAACTGCAGACACGCATGCATAACTCATCAATTACACTTAACATCGAGTAAGCAAAAATGAATGTCTAGAAGATAGAAACACTCACTTGAAGTTGTAAGGAAAGAGAAGTTCTCTTTTAAGACTTTGCTTCAAAAAAAATCTGAAGAGGTCCCTCTCCACGTCTCTGGGGAAATCTTTTAACATCCTTTCATTAATGATATATGGGTCAATGAACCCAACGTCATGGATTCCCTTTTGTTTGCATTCAAACATCTTAAATCTGCATAATAGCATACAAAAATCATATAGTTAATGAAGATATATAGGCAATGAACGAGCTTAGCTAGATACTTGAATATAAATCACTTACAGACAATAGCAACTGATGGTAGACTTGTCGAGATCGCGCTGATTGAATATGTGAAACAATTCGTCCATTGGAATATGTACCATGTATCTTTTGAAGTAATGCTCCTCTCTAACGTCCAAGAGGATCCAACGTTTGAAGTCCTTTTTTTGTATATGCGCCTTGTACCAGCCGAGCAGATTTCGCATATGTGTTGATAGACCGCGTTCATCCTCAGGCTTGATCAGAGGCCCCCCCAGTACATATTGCTCTACTACCTCTCCCAGTGGCGCTTCTTCAAGGCCTAACATAAGTAGAAGAGGCACATTCAAGAGGGCCGCGTTCTGTTTTGCCTCCCTTACAGTTAAACCCAATAGTTGTGCAGCTGCTACTACTCTGGGGTCCAATAACAATCGGTCCTCTTCCAAATCGGCTCTGAAGGACGTATCGATATCGAGGGGGCCGACTATGAGCGGGGCGACCGATTGATTCTTCTGTTCTCCAAGCTGGGGAATTTGTTTCCCGCTTCTTTTTGCCTTGGCCAAGTCACTTTGCCTTTCAATTTCGCGTTTATAGTCTGATGGCAGATTCATCTTATATTGGGGCTCTGCAGTAAGCATAGCATAAGCCCAGTCCTTTTGTTTCTGCGTGTATGTCGGCTTGGGCTCAGGCACTTTCGGTGCAAGAAATGCCTTCACTTCGGCGCGTACTATCGCCTCGTTTTCCTCGGTAGTCCGGTCATAAGCTCTCTTGGGAAGAGGCTTTAGTGATGGCTCTGGTATCTTCGTGGTCTTATGTACTACCTTATCAGTAGTACTAACCATAGCAGACCTACTCCGCTTTTTCCCCGTCTGAGTAGTATTGGGGGGAGGCTTCGCCTGACGCGCTGGAGGTGCACTGGGGGACGGCGTTGGCTGACGCGCGGGAGGTGCACTGGGGGACGGCGTTGGCTGACGCGCGGGAGGTGCACTGGGGGACGGCGGGGTGTCTCAACATCCCGTCTGACAAACGGTCCTCTTTGTGCCATCGCAATAACTTGGCATGCTCTTTGCACCGAAATAAACGTTTCAACCGTGGTACTATAGGAGCATACCACATCACCTTGGCAGGAACCCTCTTTCTGGGGGGCTCACCCTCAACATCACCAGAGTCATCTCCTCTGATCTTATACCGCAATGCAGTGCATATCGGGCATTCAGTCAAATTCTCATAGTCACCACGATAGAGGATGCAGTCATTAGGACATGCATGTATCTTCTGAACCTCTAAACCTAGAGGGCAGACAATCTTCTTGGCTTCGTACGTACTGGTGGGCAATTCGTTATCCTTTGGAAGCATATTCCTCATCATTTTCAGCAACTTTTCAAATCCAGAGTCAGATAGACCTTCCTCTGCCTTCCATTTCAGCAATTCAAGTGTGCTGCCCAGCTTTTTTAGACCATTTTGGCAGTTTGGGTATAAGGACTTTTTGTGATCCTCTAACATGCGATCCAACTTCTCCCTCTCCTTATTAGTTTCGCATTCTCTCCGTGCATCAGCAATGGTCCGACCGAGATCATCAGGGGCCTCATCATGTGTCTCTCCTTCAGCTTCCCCTTCAGCTCCCCCTTCAGCTTCTCCCATGAAAGTATCACCATATTCAGGGAACCCAGGATAGTTGTCATCATCCTCTTCTTCATTGTCTTCCATTGTAACACCTCTTTCTCCGTGCTTGGTCCAACAATTGTAGCTGGGCATGAAACCGTGCTGAAGCAGGTGCACGTGAAGGGTTCTTGATGAAGAGTAATTCTTCAGATTCTTACACACACTACATGGACAGATAACAAAGCCATTCCGCTTGTTCGCATCAGCCACACGGAGGAAATCCCGCAAGCCCTTAATGAACTCGCTTGAGACTCGGCTACCGTACATCCATTGCCAGTTCATCTGCATTATTATATAAGTATATAATAAACCAAATTAATATAAGAAATAAATTCACATTGCATATAAATCATATATACTCCCACATTACTCTCTAACGTTACAAAAATTATTGCAAATAAATCCTACTCTACAAATCCCTCTATTTTCTTGAGCATAAAAAGAGCTATATATGTGCATGGAAATCAATCAAGAAAATGCCTCATACTTACAAGTTATTATTGCAAATAAATCATACTCAAAAATTATTATTGTAAATCATATAAGCTCACAATTACTCCCATATTATTTTCTAACATTAATTACTCCATAAATCCCTCTTTTTTTTAAGCATAAAAAGAGCTATATATGTGCATGACAAATTTCTACTTCATACTCATTTTGGTCAACATACAAGTACACCACCTCTACACATGTGCAAACTAAGGAATTAATTTAAGCTCAAATACTATATAAATCAAATAAACTCTCATAATTACTCTCAAATTTTAGCCACAAATCTCACCACATCTAGAGCATTATATGAGCTAAATTAGCAATTAAAGATGAGAGAGTAAAGTTGCTAACCTTTTGAACCAATTAGATAGATGAAATAACTCAAAATCTTGAATAATTTTGATAAAAAAATCGGGCATGACCTCCCCACTCAATCCGAGCTTCCGACCACCATTAGTGTACTGGCAGGCTCGGGGGAAGAGAAGCTCGATTTTGTAGGCGACGGCCTTTAGTCCCGGTCCGTGTTAAAGGCCGGGATTAAAGGTCGACCTTTAGTCCCGGTCGTTAACACGGTCCGAGACTAAAGGCCGCCGCACGTGGGGTTCCCGCCAGCCAACCCTTTAGTCCCGGTCCGTGTTAATGACCGGGACTAAAGGTCCATTACGAACCGGGACTAGGTGCTGGCCGTGCCCCAGCGGCACGAACCGGGACTAATGCCCCCTTTAGTCCCGGCCCATATAATTTGGGGACTAAAGGTGGCGGATAGAAGCCTCTTTTTCCACTAGTGAACTACAAAAATGAGAACATCCAAGAAACAGAACTCAAACCAGAGGGCTAATTACATTGCTCACGGGATGTGTGCACTCCATGAGGTCTAGGCTTCTAGAGCATGACACACATTTCACCGCTAGCTTGCAAGAGAAGCATGGTAGGGCCAACATTGACCAAGACCTTTAAACATGGATAGCCCTAGTATGCTGGTGCTTCTAGAAAAATTGGAATGATGTAGTCTTCGAAGGAGCCAGACCTTCATCTTCTGAGGTGATCAGGAAGATTGGCGCTGAAGCAGAGCTGTGGTGTGGTGTCCCGCTGAGTTGTTTCAAGGTGCCTTAAGCCAAGTGGATATGTGGAGGGTGCAAGAGTAATCCCGTAGCACGTGCGTGTTGTCCTAGTGATAGTGGGGTTGTGTTCTTGACGTCTATGCCATCGCGTGTTGTACTTGGTCTTTTTGGCTTTTTCTTCTATGAAACCGATATGTCTCTCCATGATGTATCTTTGAAAAAAATAGCATTGATCCTCAGGGTTCACGGCTAGTGCTATCTTATTAATCAACACCACCAGCATGCATATGCTCATATGTACCACATCAAAAAAAGAAAATCAAATGTGTGAGAAACTAAGCATTGGGTAAGAGTTGCATGCGATTTTATTTCCATATTAGCTCATTCACGAGCTGCATATTCACTATTCTCGGCTCCATTAGAAATTGCCAGTGGAGCGATGATATCGCCCTCGAATCTCCAATGTTGCTATATGTAAGAGCCCACGAACACTGACACGGATATATCTCTCCACAGTTGATACCAGTGGCAGAGCTAGGATTTCGTATTGGGTATGCGAAGTTATGGAAATTTTCTTCAACACAACAATATAAATTTTCTTCAACACAACAATATAGAATACAAAAAAATAAGATTAATAAACCAAAAAATTATGTATAGTCCTTACAATGTCTCTAAATATTTTTTTTAACAATCAATACCACATATATTTATAAGAGTAAATAGTACATGATAGAAATATATAAGCTGTCTCTAGCAATTACAAAATATAGTCTAAAAGAAATGAGCAAATATTTGAGGTCTTCAAACTCTTTCTTCTTCCATAACATAATCTTGTATTTTTCAGAAGGCAGCCGAATAAAACCAAACCACTGACCTAGAAATACCAACGAAGGTTCTCCCATAATTTTAATTTGATCCGCAATGCCAAGGCTACATGCACGCGTGCAGCCATTAAAGTAGTCAATCACCATCGGCAATAGTACACATCAGTATACCAGGGAAAAGTAACCGAACAGCCTGATCGATGTCGCTGAGGAGCCGAGAGCACGAATCACCATTGTCGAGGATGTAGCAGTCGGGAAAATTATTGCGAGGCTAATACTCCTCGCGATAACCATGAGAAAAGATCCAAGATCGATCTGGCGAAGCAAGATCCGAAGAACCATACCTAAAAAACTTTAATCTTCCAACACTGCCATTGACATCGAGAGAAAGATATCGTCGTCGAAGGAAGAACTGGAGATCAATTATTATAGACGATGTCATATCCATTGATATGGAGATCAAAAGAAGATGACTACAAAACTCTAACTTAATCTATTAGAAAATAATATTTTTACTAAACCTCCACACATAGATTGGGTTCCCCACCCCTCCTTATGCCGACGAGGCCGACCAGAGAAGGAGAAACCAATCTATAATGGAGTAGGAGGTTGAGGCGGTGGGCTGTTTTTCTAGGAGAGGCGACGGATGAGGACAATTAGGTTATGCGTCCAGGGCATCCATGTCTCCAAATATCTAGTAGTGCAAGAGCAAGATAAAAATTAGAACGTACTAGGAGTATCTATTTTACACCTAATATCAACCGTGTACGTTTAAAAGTTGATCTGAAATTCTCATTGAATACTTGTCATGCTAGTGCCTCACGTCGGGAAAGAGCAGAGAGGAAATGAGAAATATACACCGCGGTCCACGCACATTTTTTTAGTAGACGCGGTCCACGCGCATAGGTTGGCTCTTTTGCGAATAAAAATCTGTCACGTGCAACAAGGAGAACAACAAGATCAGCCAAATTAGAGTTCAGCCCAAGTAGAGAGCACGAGACATGGGAGGGATCGGGAGGTCTGTGCCTGACGAGGGTTAACTCGACAAATGTTCAATATGAAGGACTTAGGATCGGGGGAGTAGGGTATCGGATAAACTCGAAGGTACATTAGTCAAACAAGGTGTATATCGAAAGTAAACGTAGAGTAAACTTAGCTTGCTTTCAATCTGTCTCTCTCCCTCCTCTCCTGGCCCCTATATATAAGTGGCCAGGTCTCAAGGATCGGGAGGGGTCCGACACAGATTACAATATCGACATACGACATGAACTCATATTTCGACTAGTATTACAATTGGGCCTAGCTTAATGGGTCTTAGGGGTACTCAACTGACGGGCTCTATTATCTATACCCTTGTCAGTAGCCCCCGAGATTCTACCAAAATTGCATATTCGGGTTGAATCTCAAGTCTTCAAATCTTCGACTTGATTAATATTTCGACTTCCTTTGCCTATATTCAAAAATAAACACTTTTCATTATATCATTTCGCAAGGGGTTTTAATGAACAAGCCTGACAACTCTGACGGATCAAGAGGCCAGTTAACTGCCGAAACAGATACTTGTCACCTACTTCAAATTCAATCTCCTTGGACTTGAATTCGGAAAACCGGTCAAACCCATTCTTTTGCCGCATTTAGGACTTACAAAGAATGAATCCCAGTGGTTCTCAGGGTACCCAGTGCGTCCACCAGGATTTTCTTCGCGTCGTAGACACGGATAAGTACCAGCAGAGCGCATCCATGTGCGTATACCAGGCCACACATGACAGATCCTGGGGTCTTACCTTCACGATATATTTCAAACCATGGCATTCAAGTTTTGTCGCGATGACGAAACTCGAGAATCATACATCGCAGCCTTATTTGACTATTTCAGTTCACAAAATATTCGGGTTATTCAACCTTGATTAATATAAACTTCCTCCCGATGGGAGTAACGATGTTGTTGAAGTCTTCTTTCGCCTTCTTTGCTCTCTTTATGTATGTAAAAAATATCGTCGGGTGCGCGGCCAGCGCTCCCCATGGGAGTAGCCCCCGAGGCTATAATCGAAAACTTGTTTCGAGTATAGGCTCAAATAAATCATCTCTTCTTTGATCACCAGGCAATAGCTTTATTTGATAATATCGTCGGGTGCGTGGCCAGCGCTCCCGATAGTAGTAGCCCCCGAGGCTATAGTCAAATCTTTTCGGGTATAGACTCAAAAAATGAGTTTTTCTTCCTTGATTCCTCTGTATCTTTCATAACAGTTTTTTGTCGACTTCCTTGGTCATCATCAATACGCAGAAACGTCATACCAGACTTTTGCTGAATTTTTCCCTATTAGTGTCCACCACTATCATATTCTGATTTCCCCGGTACTCGAGTTCTCGTAACGTCATTAATATAATTACTCTGTATGTAATTTGACTGGGCGCTGACCGTTACTTGTGGGTAGCGCGGTAATTTTGCAATTTTCCTGCCCGTTAGTGGGCTGCCATTTCCGCTCCTTGCGCCACGTCTCAGCCCACGTTCCTTCATCAGGAAGCTATATAAGGGGGAGAGTGGGGATTTTACTGTTTACCAGTTCCTCGCTTCTGCCGTCGCCACCATTGCTGCAAAGCTTGCGCGCTTCTAAGCTCCTGCACAGCCCCCGTGCGCAACTCGTAGATGCGCGTCAAGACCCTCGCACAAAAGAACAAGATGGGGAAGAGCAAGACTACCAATGCATCAACCAGCTGGGTGCCCTCTGAGTTCAAGCAAACGGATCTCTCCAAGGCCCAAGATGATGGTCTCATCGCCAACGGCGACCCGGTCATCTTCCCTAGCACCGAGCGCATCCCTAAGCCCCTGAGCGGCTTCTGGGTGATGTTCCTTGCCTTTCTTTTATGCGGTCTCTCTTTCCCTGCCCACGAGTTCCTTCGTGGGCTTCTCTTTGTGTACGGTGTGCAGTTTCACCAGCTCACACCAAACTCAATTCTACACATTGCTTGCTTCGTCACCCTTTGCGAATCCTTTCTGGGGATCGAACCCCATTTTCTTCTCTGGAAATTTCTCTTTCGCCTCCGCCCCAGTGTTGCTTTATCAAAAAAGCCCGAGCTGGGCGGGGCTATCGTTTCTGTCCGTGCGGAGACTCATTACTTGGAATTTGTCATGGCTGCCTCAGTACAAGGTTGGAGGAAAAAGTGGTTTTACATCAAAGACCAGAAAATCTCTTCCTCTGACCAATACAGCATTGCCCCTTTTGATGCCGTTAAAGATCTGAAGAAATTGGCCTCGTGGGATTCGCCTCCCACGGAAGCTGAGATGGAGGATATCAAGCCACTGCTATCTCACATCCAGGCTCTGAAGAGTGGTAGCGGAGGTGCATTGTCAGGGACTCAACTTATGGCATTTTTTCTGCAACGGCGAGTTCAGCCTCTTCAGCATCGTATTTCCAAACTTTGGTCGTTCTCTGGCTTGGGAGATTCTTCTCGAGTATCTGACGATCTTATGGAGAAGAAGGATCTCGACAAGCGAGTGAGAGCTCTGACTACTCTCACGAAAGATCATGAAATTCCAGCTTTGGCTGCTGGTTTCTTCGACTTCGAGCATCCCTTGCCTGCGGTATATGCACTGTCTTCATTTATTCGTCTTCTTTTATCTTATCACTGTTTTTCTTATAACTTTCGACTTATTTTTCTTCCAGGACCACCAATCCCTTGTTTCTCGCCGCCTCTTCCAGAGGGAGGACCTATTCAGGATGTTCCTGTCTCCGCTGCGTCTGAAGCCCCCGAGGCTGAGGACAGCCAAGACGAAGATGAAGCCGAAGATTCGCTGGAAAGAACTAGCTCGACTACATCGCCTCCTCCTGCAGTTTCCAAAGATCTTGTTGTCGATAGAAAGAGGAAGCGTGTTGAGGAACTCAATCCTTCGAGTACCTCTACTTCCAAGGCTGCTGTCGGGGAGCCTTCTGCTCCCAATGAAGATGACGAACTTTACAACCTTTTAGACTCGTGAGTTTTTTACAAACTCGAAATTTTATCTTTCACTTTTTCCTTTTGGCTTACTTGAAGTGTTTGCTTTTCACTCCTTTTACAGTGACAATGAGAAGCCGACAGGGAAAACTGGCACCTCTCCCGCTGCTGATGCTCCTGCTTCCAATGAACCGCCCTCTTCGGAGGCCGTTGCTTTGGTGAAGTCGCCAGAGGCCCCTGTCAAGAAGGATAAATCTCGTGCTTCTAAGCGTCTAAAGAAAGCGGCTGCGATTAGCACTTCTCTTGATACCCATCGATCGGTGACTCCTGGTGATGATGTGAGTGCTTTTTCCCCTGCAGCTTGTTCTTTGACTTGTTTAGCTTTTCTACTCATATTTTCCTTTTATAGATTTTGATGAAGAAGTTTATTGCTTTGGGCACTGAATGCGTTGAGTTCCTGAAAACTGCTCGAGCTTCCGAGGGTAAGCTTTTTTTTTACTGTGTTCTTCCTTCTGCTTGTCTCGCTGATTTTCTTTTGATTCTCTTCTTGACTTTCTTTTTCTCTTTGACATGCTGCAGATGCTTTGGCGACGGCCAATGCTCGCATAGCATCCCTTGAAGCCGAACTCAAAGCTTCCCAAAAAGCCTGGGATGTTGCCACAGCCGCTAAGACCACTGCTGAGAAATCTGCTAAAGCGGCAACAACCAAGGCGAAGAAAGTGGAGAGGGCACTTGCTGATGCTAACCAGGAGCGCATTTAGAGAGAAGAAGCCATCACCAAGCGTTTGAACTGAGTTTCGGCTCTTGCTGGTGGTAAGTTTCTTTCTGCTCTTTTTCATTGTCTGCTTGCTCATTTTGTAGATGGTCACTTATTTTTCCTTTTTTGTTTCTACTTGCAGAGAAAATTGGGGTATCCTTATCGCCGCTGCAACCAGTTGACGAGGATCCTCTCATGGCAGCGGTGAATTTGCTTAATTTGCACTGGATATCTGTCCAGGAAGTTCTCGAGTTGACTCGTCGCGTGCTAACGTGGTTTTTTGTCGGGTTGTGGCCAAAGAAGAAAGCTGATATGCCTGCTGCTAACCTCAAGAAGCTTGTCGCCGCCTTCGACACCACCGAAGACCCGATCTTATTGATGAAGAGTCGCTCGGTGAAACGGGGCGCCGAAGGGGCTATTGCCCTTGCCTAGTCACATGGCGAGGAGGTTGACTGGGAGAAGGTTAGCTCTTCTCGCGGTCGGCCTCTTTCGGAGTTGCTGGGTTTCTTTGAGAAGGCGAAGAAATACGCGCCGGGCATCGTGTCCATTATCACTCCTTCAGCGGCTTCTTCGACTTCTACTCCAATTCCTTCTACTCCTGCGACAAGTGGGTCGATGCCTCCACCCAATACTGGTGGTACCTCTTCCGCGCCTACGTCTGCCACGGATCCTAGTGATGAGGTGGCGTAGACTTAGTCTTCCCTTGTAGTCTACATTTCTTTTGGTATAGTAAACTTTATCTATATTTTGCTCGAGAGCCAGTCGAGGGACTTGTACTCTTTGTAAATATTTTTCCTTTATGAAATGTCATGCCTGATTGAGTTTCTGAGATGTTTTCTTTTTCTTTCTGTTGGCTTCCAGCCTGTGCATGCTGGTGGGTCGCCAGATCGTGGTCGGGAATCACCTCCCGCCGATATGTTCGACTCCAGAGCTTCTTCGCCTTCTCGTTCTTCTTGTCGATGTACTGAGTATTTGTCGAGGATTTCGGACCTTGAAGGCCGTTTATCTTTGATGAAGCGTCAGGCAACGATTGCTTTGGACAAGGCCAGCAAATCTTGCGGCTTTATGAAACAAATATCCACACTTGAGGATAAGGTGTCGGGTCTGGTGGCCGGGATCGTACATCTTGAAGAATGCAACACCTTTCTTGTTGGTATCGTTGAGTCTGTCTGTGAGATGTTTCGATGTAAGGTTCCTTGCAGCCTTTCTCTTTTTTCTTTTCCTCCATTATTGTGGGTTAATATCTTTTCGTACCTCAGGTACTTGCCTGGACCTTGTTGGTGAGACACGTCAGGTTTCTAAACGAACTGCGGCTCTTGAGAAGGCATCAGAGGGAACCGATAGTTTGTGGTCTGATCCCCGGCGTCGTCGTGCCATTGTGCTTCTTCAGGATCGCGCTCAGCATATTGGGGAAGCGATTGATGGTTGTCAAGCATCTTTGACAACCATGTACTCTGTTATGCTCCCCCGCAACCCACTGCCGAGGGATTTTAGATAGTTGCTCGAGACCTTCAGGACAAGCCAGCGGGTTCATCTTTTGATAAAGCTCAATTTGATTGCTGGTGCGAATTTTGCCCTTGGATGGATGCGAAAATTGCATCCAAGGCTAAATTACGACTCGATGTTGGAAGGGTTGCCTCCAGGGCGTGCTACGCTTGGTGTCCATATGGATGCCACGCTGCAGCCCGCGAGGAGGATTATTTCAAGGTTACTGCAGGAGGACGTGAGGTTTTTCTGCGAGCACCACTACTTTAACCCTTTCAACGTGGATGACTCAGATCAGCCAACAGTGTAGCATGTTGATGTATGTATGCTTTGTATGTAAAACTCAAAAGTTCCCGTTTCCTGCGTTTTTCTTTACTGGGAAATTTCTTGAGGCATTCCTTGCTTAGTGCGTTTGCCGCGATTTCGTTTTAGATAATGGAGACACGTAAACTCGAGTAGGAGGAACTTTGTCTTTATTTATGCTTATAAGGTAAGATACATGGGGTGTCCCAAGAGATCCGGCCGATGACCTGTGTTCTGGATCTCCCTGGAATAGCTCGTGGCTTTTACATGAAGGGTTTCACAGCATAGTAAATCAAAAATTTTCCTACGGATGCGAACAAGAAAGCCAAGATCTAATCTAGGAGATGTAATCAACGAGAGAGGTAGATGAGATCTTCATACCCTTGAAGAAATCGCACAGCGGAAACGTTCAACAGAACGTGGATGATGTAGTCGTACTAGCCGTCTCCTTCCCGCGATCCGATCCGATCCAACGCCGCAAGTGGCGGCGCCTCCGAGAGATGCACACATACGGTGCAGCGAGGTCTCCTCCTTCCTTGGTCCAGCAAGTATGGTGGAGAGATAGATTGGATCTGCAGCACGACGGTGTGGTGCTTATGGTGGAGAGTTTCTGCGGAAGGGCTTCACCTACGCGCAGTCGCGAGAGAGAGATGTGGAGCGCAGCAGTTGGGCCGGCGGCTAGGGTTTTTAGGTAAGCACGCCCCAGCCCTCCCCTCCCCTTTAAATAGGTCAAGGGGGGCGGCCAAGGGGGCTGCCTTAGCCTCCAAGTCAAGCCGGTGGCCCTAGGAAGAAAACTTGCCCCCTATGTTTCCTTTGCCTTGGCCCATAAGAAAACCCTAGGGCTAACTTGCCCCCTAAGTTTCCTTTGCCTTGGCCTCCAAGTCAACCCTAGGGTTTTGCCCTTGGCCTCATAGGACAAGTGGGCATGGACGACCAGGCCCATGTAGGCATCACCCTTTGGTCCATGTGGACCCTTTGGGGCATGTGGGCCCCACCATGGAGCCCTCCGGAACTTTCTAGAACATTCCGGTACTCTATCAAAAAAGTCCAGAACTTTTCTGAAACCCAAAAACTGCTTTCCATTATATGAATCTTATTCTCCGGACCATTCCAGAACCTCTCATGATGTCTGGGATCTCATCCGAGACTCCGAATGAAAAACTCAATAACCAATTATCCATTCTATCCTAGCATCGATGCACGTTAAGTGTGTGACCCTACGGGTTCGAGAATATGCAGACATGATCTTCTATCAATAATCAACAGCGGGATCTGGAAACCCATATTGACTCCCACATATTCATCGATGATCATATCGGATGAACCACGATGCCAGGATTCAATTAATCCCGTATATGTATTCCCTTCGTCACGCGATATTTTACTTGCCCGAGATTCGATCGTCGGTATTGCCATACCTAGTTCAATCTCGTTCACAACAAGTACTTTACTCGTTCCGTAATCCGATATCACTTTGTGATTAACTCCTTAACCACGTGCTTGCAAGCGATGTTGATATCGATTACCGAGTGGGCCCGAAGTATATCTCTCCGACTTGGGAGGGACAAATTCCATCTCGATACATGTAACCCAACAAGCACTTTCCGATCACCTGAGAGACACCTTTATGATCACCCTTTCATAGGATGACATTTGATGACCTCAAAGATCTCTTCCGGCACTAGGGAGTTGCATTATCTCATGGTCTAAGGAATACAATACTTGACATAGGAAAAGCTTCGCAAAGATGAACACAATGACACGATCTAATTGCTGTGCTTTATTTGGGTCTGTCCATCACATCATTCTCCTAATGATATGACTTCATTATTAATTGACAACTCATGTCTATGGTTAGGAAACCTTAACCATCATTAATCAATGAACTAGTCCATAGAGGCGTACTAGGGACACGGTGTTGTTCATAAACCACACAAGTATTAATGTTTCCGCTTAATACAATTATAGCATGGAGTATAAACATTATCATGAACAAGAAATATGATAATAACAATATTATTATTGCCTCTAGGGCATATTTCCTTCAGTCTCCCACTTGCACTAGAGTCAATAATCTAGTCATACTTGCGCCTTTAACACCTATGGCATTCCGGTGTTCTTCATACGCGTTGCACGTGGTAAACCTTATCTACGGGTCTGACACTTTCAGGTCCGTTTGTATTTGCATATTCTTTTGCGTCAGCATGCATTACTCATCTTGTATGAGATGGCATTGTATAAACTTGGTCTTCTGATGAAACCTTTGTTTCTTTGCCAAAACTATGTTGTCACTATTGTCATACAATAGATCTACTAGCACACTTGGAACTACTCCTAGTTCTCTTGCCGCTTCTAAAGCAATTATATACTTAGCCCTCGTTGCAATGTCCGTCACAATGTTAACGTTGGAACTCATCCAAGTCATCATGGAACTTTCTTCCATCTTATTGTGCCACCTTCTTACTCAAAACAAATAGCTTAAAATTGAGATAAAATTTTAACTGTATATGTGACAAAGCCAATGTAACACATTGCAATGAACCATTTGTCACTTTTGCATACAGAATATATTCTTAGTTCTTCAAAAGTACATAAGATTATTCTTACTATTGTCCAACAATCATCATATGAATGCTCATAACCTTTTAGAGCATTAGACATATCTGGATCTACATATCATGGTACACAATATTGATAAAATCATTCTTGCGGTTTCACTCATCAAGTGTCAAAACAATTGATTCTTGCTCCAACCTCTTCCATGCAACAAGAACCGTTCTTATTGTTTCCATATTGAACAAATTCAATATTTCATCTATGTACTCTGGCAAAACTATATTAGTGCCTCAATCTATCTGCATAGACATTGATGCTTAATATTCTGGTTTTACCTAAGTCTTTCATCAAAAACTAATTTTAATGAAAACTTAACAATATAAAAAAACACATTATTTCTAATAAACAATATGTCGTCCACATAAAGTATTAGAAATATGTCTGAGCCCTCCCACTTACTTTCTTGTAATACAAGCATCTTCAAATATCTTGATGAAATTAACACTTTAACATTTTCATCATTGAAGATTCCAACTTCGCTATGCTTACTTCTACCATAGAAGTTTGCATACATATCTAGCAACCTTTGAATCAACAAAACCCATTGGGTCATGTCAGGTACACGTCCTTGGTGTGCATTCCGGTAGAGGAACATTGTTTCATTTATTCAACTATCATATCTCAATATGTAATTGTTGCTAGAATAATTTATATGACGAAGTCAGGGCCCATCACCGCTTCTTTGTATATTGTTGGTTACTATTATCTAATAATATCTCGTCCTCAAATATTGCTATTTGATTACGACCAACTTGGTTAAATAGGAACTTCGATGCCGTGACTACAACATATTATAGACGCGTGAGCTATGAATGCGGTTGCCGCTTCCAGAACATTTTCTGGTGCTGCGCTACTCTGATCATCTTGCTCGGATTCAATAACCTCATCAAGTTCTATCTTCCTCCCACTTAAACCTTTCGCGAAAAACTCCTTCATAAGAAGTTCACTTCTTTCAGTGACAATCACTTTTAATTGGGTTTATGGCAGAAGAAACACCCATTGACATTCTTTGGGATAACCCTACAAAGACTTACTAATCCAATTTTGGTTGTAAACATTTTACTTATGTTATGCATACCAAAATTTAAGAAAAGACAACTATAACTTGTATGGTGTCATTTCAGCAGATTATGATGGTGCTCTATTCAGTGAAAAGCGGTAGTCTCTAAAGCATAATCCACAAATTATATTGGTAGTTTATTTCATCATTGATCTAACCATGTCAAACAAGGTTTGATTACATCCATCAAAAACTCCATACTCCTATGGTGTTTATCATGATGCAAGTTTGTGGAACAATTCCCCTAACTCTTAGATGTTTGCTAAACTTGTAACTCAAATATTCTTCTTTATGATCTAATCATACAACTTGAATATTCTTGTTACAACAATTTCCACTTCATAAATTGAACAGTTTCATAATTCTATCTCATCAAGTAGATATACCATACATCTATTCGAGTCATTGATAAAATAGAAAATACACCATGATCGACTTCACACCATGGACTACATACATCAACATGTACGATCTCCATTTAGTCGCTAGTTCTGTCCATGGCCCATGAACGGAGTTTAATCATCTTTAGGAAAAATCTCACAAGCGTCAATCAATTCAAAATCAAATGACTCAAAAATCTATCAATATAGAATTTCTTTCATGTTTTGTTTCCAATATGACTTAAACGGTGGTGTCATATAAAAGTGAAATTCGTTTTGTCTTGCGACCTTTAGCATCAGTGTTATAAATGTCTATTTCACCAACAAGATAATAATAATCTATCCATCGACTATGGAAGACGGTAATAATTTGAACAACCATTGCTCTCATAATACCAGAACAAAATAGCAATTATTAAGTTCTTAACAAATCTAGAAGGCTAGGTTTTATGCCGACAGAAAAACACAATAACACATTTATTTGTTTCTCGATGCGCATTGTTACCACATTCTTTTGCTAGTTACTTAGGCCATCATAGTTCTTGTATTGTT
This sequence comes from Dactylis glomerata, assembly GCA_007115705.1. Taxonomy (NCBI): domain Eukaryota; kingdom Viridiplantae; phylum Streptophyta; class Magnoliopsida; order Poales; family Poaceae; genus Dactylis; species Dactylis glomerata. The sequence continues at coordinate 291,964 of QXEO01001819.1, forward strand.
GCTTTGTATGACATTTCATACCAACAATCTAGTATCCAATACCCAAGAATTATGTACTAGCAAGGAATACATCTATAACATGTATATCATTTATATACCTGAGCTAGACATTTCCAGTCTTTTCCTTTTCTACCAAATACTTTTGCAGATCCTATTTAGCATTTCCTCTCAATTTAGAAGAATCTATCGACATCAATAGTGGCGTCAATCATTTGACACATAGTCCAAAGGATATTTAGTCAAATACTAATAGCCTTGGATTTCGCACTTTGAAGTGGATTGCCATCATCATATGATTGGTATTCTTCCAGACTCTATTCTTTAGCAATCTTTTGGTATAGCAAAAATAGTTTAGCCAATACCCTTTCATTCATCTTATCATGACAACTTTCATGATGAAACTACTATAGCTTATAAGGATGAATGCAAGTATAATATAAGTTCCCAAACTTTTGGGTGATCGGGACGCCTAGCATCTTCAATCTTCACATATATTCATACAATATGAGCATATGTTCTTTTACTAAATTATACTTCATCATTTTTGCAAACAATCAAAGTTTAAGATATCAAATATCTTTCACTTCTTGTTTGTTTCTGAAACAATTCTTTCAGCTCGATGATCACTTTGATTCTCAAACAATTTTGAAGATCAATTTATCATGAAGGCAAACATATGATCTTTAGATACTAAACTTGAATCGTTGCTCTTAGATTAATACAACTTATTAAATCGCATGGAGCAAGTGAGGTTTGCTAAAGTTTGCAATAAGACTTAATCCTTACTCTTGACATTCTAACTAAACGGTACTAGACCGTAAAGTGATAATCCAGAATTCTATAGTTCTTTTAACTCAATTGAGCTAAGTGTTGGTGGGAAACGGTGCCAAAAACTACAACGACTTATGCAAATACATCAAGATTTAGTTCATGATAATAAGTTCAAGTTAATCAAATTACTAATGAACTCCCACTAAATTCAACATCCCTCAAAGTTGTTTAGTGAAGCATGATCCAAATTCACTACACCGAGACCGATCATCACGTGAATGATGTAGCTTTAATGGTGAACATCAATATGTTGATCATATCATCCATATGACTCATGATTGACCTTTCGGTCCGTGTGTTCCGAGGCCATGTCTGTACATGCTAGGCTCGTCAAGTCAAACCCAAGTATCTCCGCATGTGCAAATACTGGCTTGCACCCGTTGTATGTGAACGTAGAGTTTATAGCACCCGATCATCACGAGATGCTTGAACACGACGAACTTTCGCAACGGCGCATACGAGGGGAGAACACAATTTTATCTTGATCTTTAAGTGAGGAATCATCTTATAATGCTACCGTCGCGATCAAAGCATAATAAGATACATAAAAGGATAAACATCACATGCATATAATTTTATGTGACATGGTATAGCCAATCTCTGCGCCATGATCTCCATCTTGTGCGCGCCGGCATGATCTCCATCACTCCATCATGATTGCCTCCACCACGAATAGCAACTACAACTATTGCTAACTACTTAGCGATAAAGTAAAGCTATTACATGGCGTATAAAAAGTTGACACGCAGGTCATACACAATTATAAAGACAACCATATGGCTTCTGCCGGTTGTGAACTCATCGACATGCAAGTCGTGAAACATTACAAAACATGATCATCACATACATCACATATATCACATCACATCTTGTGGCCATACCATATCACAAAACACTCCCTGCAAAAACAAGTTTGACGCCTCTACTTTGTTGTTGCATGTTTTACGTGGCTTATGGGAGTAACAAGCTAAGAACGATTCTTACCTACGAAAAGCCACAACGGTGATATTATGGTTGCTAACATCCATTGTAAATCTCATGACTACTATAGTGAGAGAAACTGGCATCCACCAGCCGCATGTGTGGAACAAGCCACACGTCAAGTGCGGAGCCGGTCTCGCGAGAGAGGTAGATGAGATCTTCATACCCTTGAAGAAATCGCACAGCGGAAACGTTCAACAGAACGTGGATGATGTAGTCGTACTAGCCATCTCCTTCCCGCGATCCGATCCGATCCAACGCCGCAAGTGGCGGCGCCTCCGAGAGATGCACACGTACGGTGCAGCGAGGTCTCCTCCTTCCTTGGTCCAGCAAGTATGGTGGAGAGATAGATTGGATCTGCAGCACGACGGCGTGGTGCTTATGGTGGAGAGTTTCTGCGGCAGGGCTTCGCCTACGCGCAGTCGCGAGAGAGAGATGTGGAGCGCAGCAGTTGGGCCGGCGGCTAGGGTTTTTAGGTAAGCACGCCCCAGCCCTCCCCTCCCCTTTAAATAGGTCAAGGGGGCGGCCAAGGGGGCTGCCTTAGCCTCCAAGTCAAGCCGGTGGCCCCAGGGAGAAAACTTGCCCCCTAAGTTTCCATTGCCTTGGCCCATAAGAAAACCCTAGGGCTAACTTGCCCCCTAAGTTTCCTTTGCCTTGGCCTCCAAGTCAACCCTAGGGTTTTGCCCTTGGCCTCATAGGACAAGTGGGCATGGACGACCAGGCCCATGTAGGCATCACCCTTTGGTCCATGTGGACCCTTTGGGGCATGTGGGCCCCACCATGGAGCCCTCCGGAACTTTCTAGAACATTCCGGTACTCTACCGAAAAAGTCCAGAACTTTTCCGAAACCCAAAAACTGCTTTCCATTATATGAATCTTATTCTCCGGACCATTCCGGAACCTCTCGTGATGTCTGGGATCTCATCCGAGACTCCGAACGAAAAACTCAATAACCAATTATCCATTCTATCCTAGCATCGATGCACGTTAAGTGTGTGACCCTACGGGTTCGAGAATATGCAGACATGATCTTCTATCAATAATCAACAGCGGGATCTGGAAACCCATATTGACTCCCACATATTCATCGATGATCATATCGGATGAACCACGATGCCAGGATTCAATTAACCCCGTATATGTATTCCCTTCGTCACGCGATATTTTACTTGCCCGAGATTCGATCGTCGGTATTGCCATACCTAGTTCAATCTCGTTCACAGCAAGTACTTTACTCGTTCCGTAATCCGATATCACTTTATGATTAACTCCTTAACCACGTGCTTGCAAGCGATGTTGATATCGATTACCGAGTGGGCCCAAAGTATATCTCTCCGACTTAGGAGGGACAAATTCCATCTCGATACATGTAACCCAACAAGCACTTTCCGATCACCTGAGAGACACCTTTATGATCACCCTTTCATAGGATGATGTTTGATGACCTCAAAGATCTCTTCCGGCACTAGGGAGTTGCATTATCTCATGGTCTAAGGAATACAATACTTGACATAGGAAAAGCTTCGCAAAGATGATCACAATGACACGATCTAATTGCTGTGCTTTATTTGGGTCTGTCCATCACATCATTTTCCTAATGATATGACTTCATTATTAATTGACAACTCATGTCTATGGTTAGGAAACCTTAACCATCATTAATCAATGAACTAGTCCATAGAGGCGTACTAGGGACACGGTGTTGTTCATAAACCACACAAGTATTAATGTTTCCGCTTAATACAATTATAGCATGGAGTATAAACATTATCATGAACAAGAAATATGATAATAACAATATTATTATTGCCTCTAGGGCATATTTCCTTCATTACAGCCTTATTTTTCTACTCTACTTTTTTTTGGCACACTTGTTGCTTATACCGCCGAAGTCTTCTCTTCTTCCCATGTAGGCTTGTCTTGGTCTGACGACTGTACCCGCTGTTTTTTCACCTCTGGCTCCGCTGGGTGCCCTTCGAGTTGTTGTGCGACTCCTGTAGTTGCGCTTTTTGCCTTGTCTTTGGGTTCTCCGTAGTTTGCCATCATGCCGAAGTTCTGAGCCATCTTGTGAAATTCCTTGTCGCATAGATCGGAGAGTTCGAAACTTCCTTTTACTGTTATAATTCCATTGGGTCCTGGCATTTTTAGTATCAGGTACGTATAGTGAGGTACTGCCATGAATCGCGAAAAAGCGGGTCGCCCGAGGATCGCGTGATATTGTGATGGCCAGTCCATGACTTCGAAGTCGAGCTTCTCTCTTCTGTAGTTTTATCGATTCCCGAAGCACACGTTGAGTGCTATTCGACCTAGTGGATAGTTGGCGCTCCCTGGGATGATCCCGTGAAAGGAATAGTCAGTTGGTTTCAGGAACTCTAATGAAATGTGCATTGCTCGTAGAGTCTTCGCGTATATAAGGTTTATTCCGCTTCCTGCATCCATAAACACTCTGTCGACGTCATATGTCCCAATTTGGGCTTTGAGTACCAGAGGCACGTTTCCTGGCCGAGGTACTGTTATGGGGTGATCATCCCTGCTGAATTCTATGGGTTGCTCCGACCAGTGTAGATATTCCTTTGTTGCCGGATGCGAAGTTACTGCTAGGTTAACTTGGCGAGTTATGCTTTTTTCCTCTTTGTTCGACTTTGGCACAGGCTGTATCATTGTTGTGATGTGCCCTTTAGATGGAACATATCCTCCGTCATCGTCGCGTTCCTGGTTCGGCTGGTCTTGACCTTGAGGAACTCCATTGTTTCCTTGTTGACTTGCAGGCGCGTTGTTTGTGTTTCCTTTGTATCCTTGCCGTTTTGCTTCGGCTTGCTTGTTTAGTGCTGCCTCCTGGAGTTTCAAGAACGTCGTGCAATCTTTCATCGTGTGCCTGGATACTCGTTTCCCATCAACAAACGCGGAGTGTATGTGACATGGTCCGTTTAGCATATCTTCTGGTGATGAGTTGTACTCTCTGGGTTCTCTTGTCTGAAATTTTTTGCTGTTTCCGTAGTCTTCTTTTCCGTAGCTACGGTACCCTGAGCTTCGATGGTCATTTCCTTGATAGCTATTGTCTTTATATCCTGTGGCTACTTGGCTGTGGGAGCCGTAGTTGTCATAATTGTGAGATCTCCTCCTTTGGCTTCCATATTTGTTTCCTCTATCATCCTCTGGTGATCGCGTTCGTTTGTTGTTGCACGCATCTTCTCCGTCTGCAAACCTATTTGCTATATCCATTAGATCTGATACTGTTTTCGGCTTAAGCCTGCCCATCTCTTCGACTAGGTCTCCTCGCCGTAACCTGAGCGTGAATGCGTCTATTGCTCTTTCGTCTGAGACTTCGACTGCTGAATTTTTGATAATGCTCCACCTTTGGATATACGCTCTTAATGTCTCATTGCGTTGCTGTACGTAGGCTTTGACTTCTTCTATGGATGCTGGCCACTTATATGTCGATTTGAAGTTGCTCGTAAATTGCTTTATGAGCTCCTCCCAACTTCCAATTGTTTCTTTTTCTAATTTGCTCAACCATGATCTTGCTGCACCGGTGAGGTATAATTGCAAACTTTGCATTGCTGTTTCCTTGGTTCCTCCTAGTATTTTTACTGCTTGTAGATAATCCGAGAGCCATGACTGTGGCTCCTGAGATCCATCATATTTTTGCTGATCATGGGGTAGTTTGAAACCCTTGGGTACTGGCGTGGTGCGAACCCTATGAGTAAAGCATGACGCCCCCATCTCCTTTTCGTCGTCTTCGTAGTCATACGCTTTGTTGGGAGTCTTGGATCTTCGGGTTCCTCTGTCCTTTGGACTTTTATTTTGCCCTGGTGATGGTGTTCTAGATCGTTGACTGGCACTTCTGTGCCGAGGACTGTTGTGACGGCGTGGTGATCTTGGTTTATGGGTTCCTTTATTGCGGTATGCCTCCTCTTCTTTCGCTGATAATTTATTGCCTACCATCTTCAATCCTTGTAGTGCTGCTCGGTGCATATGTTCTCTTGGGTCTCCCGGATTTGGTCGTGTTGTGTGCAGGTGACAAGGGTATAGATAATAGAGCCCGTCAGTTGAGTACCCCTGAGGCCCGTTAAGCTAGGCCCAATTGTAGTACTAGTCGAAATACGAGTTCTTACCGTATGTCTATATTGTAATCTGTATCGGACCCTACCCGATCCTCGAGACCTGGCCACCTATATATAGGGGCCAGGAGGGGAAGGTGTAGGCCAAATTGAAAACAAGCCAGGTTCTTTACCCACGTTTACTTTCATAGCCACCTTGTTTGACTGAGTTTACCTTCGAGTTTATCCGATGCCCTGTCTCCCCGATCCTAAGTCCTTGATCTAGGACATTTGTCGAGTTTAACCCTCATCAGCAGGTATGCTTGAGCTGCCACTAGTGCTGCTTCAGGTGTCTTTGGTATAATGTTTCCTTGCTCGTCGACCGATAAGAAAGATGAGTCGAGGTTTTTGGAGAGGCTTTGCTTTTCTGAGTACTCGAGGTTTTTGAACCTTGATCCATGTCGACGATGCCTTTTGCTGTTTGTGTATGATGCGTCGCTACGTACTCTGTGAGCAGCGTCGCTTACTGCAATGGCTGAGTCTCTTCTCTTCTGTATTTCAATCCTCTCCTTTGCTAGTTGCTTCGACTGCTGTCTTAAGGCGCAGTGGTACCCCAAAAGCATATTCTTGCTGGCGTTTGTTGGTATTGGCGTGCAATGCTCCACGGTTGTTTTGATTATTCTCCACTCGTCGACTGATAGCCAAATTTTCTCCCTAGTCGCCAGGGAATCTGCAGTTTCTCCTTCTGCCAGGTGATTTGCCCCTCTGTTTACATTCGCTGGGTTGAGCACTGGATTGTTGTTTTCGTCTAGCTCTTCTGAGTTATCTCCTATAATGGCGAGTACTTGATATTGATTGTCGAACTTACTATTGAAGCTTGAGAAGATTGAACTGTCATCTTCATGAAGCTCTAATCCTGTCTTTCAGGTGTCTGTTGATTTGTCTGAAATATCGTCATGACAGATCATGAGGTCTTCGAGTTGTACCTCTAAGTCAAAATTTTCCATGTTTTCGTCGCCTTCTGCGATTTTTCTTTCTTCTATTTCTGCGAAGCTGACCGGCGAGTTTACCTCGCTGGAGGAGCCTTCTGATGATTCCATCATTGGTACTGTCTTGGACTCGCTTACCGACGGACCCGTTTTCGTCGGATCTGAAAGGCGAATCGAACCTAAAGACCCGACGCGAAAGTTTAGACTTCCGATCGTCAGATCCATATCTTCATCCATGCTCTCGAAGACTTGCGTGAAATTTGACTGGTGAGGTTGAAAATCGATGGTTTCGAAGGGTATCTGGATTTCGTCGACTTTCGGATTGCTGTTGGCCAAAGGCGAAAAAGCCATCGAATTCATGATTCCGACGCCCAGAGTCCTCACGGTCGGCGCCAATTGACGAGGGTTAACTCGACAAATGTCCAATATGAAGGACTTAGGATCGGGGGAGTAGAGCGTTGGATGAACTCGAAGATAAATCAGTCAAACAAGGTGTATATCGAAAGTAAACGTAGAGTAAACTTGGCTTGCTTTCAATCTGTCCCTCTCCATCCTCTCCTGCCCCCTATATATAGATGGCCAGGTCTCAAGGATCGGGAGGGGTCCGACACAGATTACAATATCGACATACGACATAAACTCGTATTTTGACTAGTATTACAATTGGACCTAGCTTAATGGACCTCAGGGGTACTCAATTGACGGGCTCTATTATCTATACCCTTGTTAGTGCCTTTCGTTTTTTACTGTGTTCTGCAGGTAAAAAAAGCCACTGATACATACAAAAATAAAAAGGCACTGATACATACAAAAATGTGTATATGAGCTCAGATATTATTTTTGTCGGTACTTCCTCCGACCCATATTACCTTTCTCAAATATGAATGTATCTAGACATATTTTAGTGCTATATACATCCGTATATGTGAAATATAATATGGATCGGAGGAAGTAAAAGATTATCAGATACTCATTGCATAAGCATAAATTATTCTAGCTCCGCCCCTAATTGACAGACCTTGAAGAAGCCGTCGCTGGCCGTAGAGGGAGACGAAGAAGAGATAAAGGGCGCGGCTCCTTTTCTTTTTCTGTTGACATAAAGAAGAATCATGTTGTCCTGATTATATTCTGCTAGCATTTCCCATCTTGCAGCATTCTGAGTCCAGGTGAAAGCAAATATAATTCAACATCCGTTTGTCAGAACTCAGAACGTGGCAAGAACAAATACACAAGATTAGGCATAAGAGAAAATTTTGAGTCAGACTTCTTCCCACCAGATACAGCATGGAAACACGGTCTAAAGAAAACAGTGGAAATATGAACACACATAATGCAAGCAAGAACAATTGAGAGGTAGGCGTTGTTGAAGTGTATAAGTAGATTGTACTAGCCCTTTCCATCAGTTCGGACTTTTGGTTCAAGTGGCTAGTGCATGAACCTTAACATGGTATCAGAGCCCCAGGTCTCGAGTTCAAATCCTGGCTTTCACAATTTATTCTAAATTCTCCGCAGCCGCCGCCGCCGCCCGCCTCGGTCTCCTGCCGACGCGCCCGGCCGCCGCCGCTACCTCTTCCTCGCCTCTGGCGAGCTCCTACCGCGCCCGGCCTCCCGCTGCCTCTTTGCCTCTCTACACGTGTTGACTTGTCTTCTCGTCTCCCGTCACACGTGAGAGGGGGTGTTGAAGTGTATAAGTAGATTGTACTAGCCCTTTCCATCAGTTCAGACTTTTAGTTCAAGTGGCTAGTGCATGAACCTTAACAGGCGTAACTAATTACTCGAAACAAGTCATGTTTACATGCCAGTTGGCCAATTGACTACAGAATTCTGATAACAGACGGGATTGTGCAAAATAAGTGATTAATTCGTACAAGTCCACACCACAGTTGACTCGGTGCATCCTAAGTAGAGGGTGAAATTTTGTCCGGGTAACAGTAAACGCGCCTGTTCTGCATCTCAGCCACCTGAACGTGACTTTAGATACCTGTAGGGCAATCATGGCGTCAGAAAAACCTATTTTCATTCATGGGAAGGCCGTCAAAGTTATGTCTGATGACTTTCTATGACCCAAACAATAAACTTTTCACCATTGTGCAAAGCTCCAAAGTTGAATACTTTCAGCAGTATTACACAAATCAATCATTAGAAACAGAGAACAATAGGTACTTTGTAGTGTAGTGGCGCACATTCAACTTCTATTTTAGCAGTTTTTGGCTACATCTGGTCCTAATAGAGACTAGAAGATCAATGGGCATACAAGGGGTTCATGGAGTAGGAAATCAGAAACATCTGGTTTCTAGCTCATAGGCATTGATTTTATAACTGCACAAGCAACGAGCTAGTCACTAATGGATGAATTTAATCAAATTCATGCAGTAGAAACATCAAGAGAAGGATCACACACCATCTTATCAACATATAGACTTCCCAGATGGTTACTTCAATCTAAAATAGAAGTCGTTTTCTTTTTACTCTGCAGAACATAACAATACTTTGACCACTACTAATGATAATCTGGTAGTAAGTACAATTCATGACGAATGCCGTATTTATCATGAATCTAGTCATGCCATCTGGATCTGTAGTCAATACGATGTGTTAAACATCTATGCGATCGGCCACAAAGCATAGCCACATATAGTTTGGACCAGTCAAGAGGTGAGCAATAGCTAAGCAAATGGTTGCAGAGAAAATCATAAGAGCCCTCTCTTGCAATTAAGTACTTGTTTTTTTAACAGAATTTAGTAGCAGTAAAAAAATGAAAGAAACACATAGTTAGCCGATCGAAAAGTAAAGATTCCTCAACGTACATTCATAAGATAAGCTTGCCTGCTCAACCACTACATTAGCATGTGTTGATCAGCTCCATCATGTCCACCACCAATGCTTGTTTCTGCAATCATAAGAAGTCAAATAAGCAATATCATTAGAATGGAATGATAAATAGATACAAGGAGGCATCAACAAGCTATTTCGATAATTTGGAAAAATAGCTCAGTTCTGATACAACATTGAAATAGATAAACAAAACCACACAAAACAATAAAATTTAAAGAATAGTCCCAAAAAAGTATATAGTGATCAATATCGTGAAAATAAAGGCCAGAGTTGCAAGCTAGGACTATTAGCTGATCAAATAAACAAGCTATCCAGAATTAACTAGCTTGTTCCACGCCATATCAAAAACACTTTGATATGCTATTAGTTTTCCCTGGTTACAAAAAATAAACTTGGCACTCGCGATGTGAAAAAATATTGAACCTGTCTTACTATTTAGAGTTTAATTAAGTAGATATTCAAGTAATAAACTGATAATAACAGTTTTCTAGCTCTGACTTGAACCACATAGTTCACCGATAATAACAATATATGATAATATAAAAAAAATCGCTAAATTTGTTGACAAACCAGATAATATGCAATGATGAAGTGGTGACATAAAAGCGTAAAGTACACAAGCAAACTAGTTACCAGTATTAGATGTGAATCCAGATCATAACAATCAAATAAAATGCTACCACACAAGCATCAAACAGAAACAGCACAGAACAAATTTGCTATATGTTCAAGACTTCATCAAGCAGCAAAAGGAACAAGTGATACAACACTACCAAAAGTTATTAGCTCAACACTAAACGATGAGAACGGCATTCCATCAACCAATTATCAAATATCAACATGAATTTGTTGTAAACACAGTTTAAAGATAAGCTATTTACCTGCAGCATATACACTTTCAAATGGATAACAGATAACACTGTTGTTGTTTTCGAGAAGTTTCTTGAACTGCAATGTCTCAAGCTGGACCATGAAGATACCAGCAACTGTCCGCAAGAAAGCCACATTATTTTCCTCGGCATACCCTATCATCTGTATGGACCCTGTCTCCCTCTTTGAATCTAGAGAAAGTAGCCTGCCCAGCTCAATAGTTCTTCCTAACACCCACGAAGAAACACTATCAGCAACGGCAGTCCTCTTCCATAACTGGGTGGTGTACTCTGACAAAGAGAGTAAACCCAGCCCGCCACCCTCTGCTCGCATAACCATCAAGTATTTGTCCACGGCGAGCATATCCGCTGGCACCTGTATGATAGCTAGGCTCTGCCTACACAAATCCACCTTGAGAATTACACTTGAACACAGCCAGTAAAGGGAATCCCCGACAAGCACGGCGGGCATGCCTTGATACCGCACAGCGTCGCGTGGAACCGGTATTTGGATGAGATCACTCCATAAGCCAGTCTCCGACGAGTAAATGCAGACGGTCGCTCGTGGATTCCTCTTCTGTTTGTAGCCTACCAGTACCACCTGGAAGTGGCCTCCAGCGGCACGAAGCACCGCCCCGTCGAAAGGGGTTTGGTGCACGTCAAACCCTAGGGGAGTGGCGACCCGGTGCTGGTCGCCGGTGACAGGGTCCCACACAAGGACCTGGTCCCTTGACGAGTGGAAGATGAGTACCAGACCATGGCGGCATCCGAGGAGGGTGCCGCGGTCGCCATCGTGGATGGGGGAGGAGAACCGGCCGTGCGGGACACGATTGGGTGCCTCCATGGTAGGTTGGAAATGGATGCCGTCCAGAGCTTCGCGGAAGTAACCGAGGACGGGAGGGTTGCAGCAGCATTCCAGCACCGTCATCTTGCCGTCCTGAGCAATCATGGGGGAGACGGTGGAGTCTAGGGCACCATGTGTACCACCGATGCTTGTTTCTGAAATCGTATGAAGTCAAACAACCAACAACATCACAATGGAATGCTAAATAGATACAGGGAGGCATCAACGAGATTTTGATTTGGAAAAAAAATAACTCAGTTCTGATACAATGTTAGAAATAGATACCAAACAACACAACCTATAAAATGTTAAAATATACCCAAAACAGTTTGTACTATCAATATCGTGAAAATGAAGCACATGCACAGTTGCAAACTCGGACTGTTAGCTGATCAGAATAAACAAGTTATCTAGAATTTATAAGCTTGTTCCACGCCATATCAGAAACAATAAAAGATGCTCATACTAACAGGTCCTAGTACCCATAGTGGATCTGACTATAAACATTTAGATCATCTTTGAATAAATTTAGCCAGAGAGAGTAAATAAACTAAATTTATTAGTTTTCCCCGGTACAAATGGACTTGCCGCTCGCAATCCTACAACTACAAGAGATGAAATGAACAATTATTTCTATATTCCAAAGAAATTTGTCATTATTGATTTAAGATTATAAACACGATAGCAACAATAACAACATCTCGTATATTCCAAAGAAATTTGTCATTACTGATTTAAGATTATTAACACGATAGAATGAATAACAATATCAAATGAACGAAGATAACTAGATTTAAGCGTCCAAAAGTACCTATTTAAACAAACTATTTGACAATTCAGCTGGTTCAAGCTAGTTTTTCACAGTTGTCCTCAATTTGAGAACAAACTGCACCACAGTACAGTTCTTGAATATGTCAACAGGCAGGCAAAAGGTAAAATAAAATTCAATTAGTAAACTAAGCTTGCTACAATAATAGCAATATGTGATAATGGAAAAAACGAATCGCTACATTTGTTGACAAACCAGGTATACATTATAACGAGGAACTGGTGACATAAAAAGCATAAAGAATACACTAGCAAACAAGCTACCAATATCAGTGTGTGAATCCAGATCAAAACCATGAAATAAAATGCTACCACACAAGCATCGAAACAGAAACGCCACAGTACAAATTTACTATATGTTAGAGAGTTCATCAAGTAGTAAACGAAACAATTGATACGATACTATTTAAAATTGTTAGATGAACACTGAAGTACAAGAACTGCATTCCATCAACCAATTATGAGAAAACAACGTGTTTATGTTGTAACCACAGTTCAAAGATAAGCTATTACCTGCAGCATAAACACTTTCTAATGGATAACAGACAACACAGTTGTTGTTTTCAAGAAGTTTCTTGAACTGCAATGTCTCAAGCTGGACCATGAAGATACCGGCAACTGTTCGAAAGAAAGTCACATTATTTTCCTCAGCATATCCTATCATCTGTATAAACCTTGCCTCTTTCTTTGAATCCAGAGAAAGTAGCCTGCCCAGCTCAATAGTTCTTCCCAACACCCACGAAGAAACACCATCAACATCCGCGGTATTCCTGTTCCATAACTGGGCGGTGTACTCTGACAAAGAGAGCAAACCCAGCCTGCCACCCTCTGCTTGCATAACTATCAAGTATTTTTCCTCGGCGAACATGTCCGCTGGCACCTGTATCACAGCTAGCTTCTGCCTACGCAAATCCACCTTGAGAATTACACTTGAACTGAGCCAGTAAAGGGAATTCCCAACCAGCACGGCGGGCATGCCTTGATACGCCACGGCGTCGCGTGGAACCGGTGTTTCCATGAGATTACTCCATAAGCCAATCTCCGACGAGTAAATGCAGACAATCGCTCGCGGATTCCTCTTCTGTTTGTAGCCTACCAGTACCACCTGGAAGTGGCCTCCAGCAGCACGAAGCACGGCCCCGTCAAACGGGGTTTGGTGCACGTCAAACCCTAGGGGAGTGGCGACGCGGTGTTGGTCGCCGGTGACGGGGTCCCAAACCAGGACCTGGTCCCTCGACGAGTGGAAGATCAGCACCAGGCCGTGGCGGCATCCAAGGAGCGTGCCGTGGTCGTCATCGCCGACGGGGGAGGAGAAGCGGCCGTCTGGGACACGGTTGGGGTCCTCCGTTGTAGGTTGGAAATGGATGCCGTCTAGAGCTTCACGGAAGTAACCGAGGATAGGAGGATTGCTGGGGCATTCCGGCGCCGTCATCTCGCTGTCCTGAGCGATCATGGGGGAGGCAGTGGAGCCTAGGGCACCATGTGTACCACCAATGCTTGCGTCTGAAATCGTAAGAAGTCAAACAACCAATAACATCACAATGGAATGCTAAATAGATACAAGGAAGCATCAACGAGATATTTTGATTTGGAAAAAAATAACTCAGTTCTGATACAACAATAGAAATAGATAAACCAAACGACACAACCTATAAATGTAAAAATATACCCAAAACAGTTTGTACTATTAATATCGTCAAAATGAAGCACATACACAATTCCAAACTCGGACTGTTAGCTGATCAGAATAAACAAGTAATCTAGAATTTATAAGCTTGTTCCACGCCATATCAGAAACAATAAAATATGCTCATACTAGCAGGTCCTAGTAACCATAGTGAACCTAACTATAAACATTTAGATAATCTTTGTACAAATTTAAGCAGAGAGATGAAATGAACTAAATTTGTTAGTTGTCCCTAGTACAAATGGACTTGCCACTCGAAGCAGGACTCTCCTACAACTACAAGAGATGAAATGAATAATTATTCGTATATTCCAGAGAAATTTATCATTACTGATTAAAGATTATAAACACAACAGTAACAATAACAATATTTCGTATATTCCAAAGAAATTTCTCGTAACCACAGTTCAAAGACAAGCTATTACCTGCAGCATAAACACTTTCTAATGGATAACAGATCACACAGTTGTTGTTTTCAAGAAGTTTCTTGAACTGCAATGTCTCAAGCTGGACCATGAAGATACCGGCAACTGTCCGAAAGAAAGTCACATTATTTTCCTCAGCATACCCTATCATCTGTATGGACCTTGTCTCTTTCTTTGAATCCAGAGAAAGTAGCCTGCCCAGCTCAATAGTTCTTCCCAACACCCACGAAGAAACACCATCAGGATCCGCGGTATTCCTGTTCCATAACTGGGCGGTGTACCCTGACAAAGAGAGCAAACCCAGCCTGCCACCCTCTGCTTGCATAACCATCAAGTATTTGTCCTCGGCGAACATGTCCGCTGGCACCTGTATCACAGCTGGCTTCTGCCTACGCAAATCCACCTTGAGAATTACACTTGAACTGAGCCAGTAAAGAGAATCCCCAACCAGCACGGCGGGCATGCCTTGATACGCCACGGCGCTGCGTGGAACCGGTGTTTCGATGAGAATGAGATTACTCCATAAGCCAGTCTCCGACGAGTAAATGCAGACGATCGCTCGCGGATTCCTCTTCTGTTTGTAACCTACCAGTACCACCTGGAAGCGGCCTCCAGCAGCACGAAGCACGGCCCCGTCAAACGGGGTTTGGTGCACGTCAAACCCTAGGGGAGTGGCGATGCGGTGTTGGTCGCCGGTGACGGGGTCCCACACCAGGACCTGGTCCCTCGACGAGTGGAAGATCAGCACCAGGCCGTGGCGGCATCCAAGGAGCGTGCCGTGGTCGCCATCGCCGATGGGGGAGGAGAAGCGGCCGTGTGGGACACGGTTGGGGTCCTCCGTGGTAGGGTGGAAATGGATGCCGTCTAGAGCTTCACGGAAGTAACCGAGGATAGGAGGATTGCGGGGGCATTCCAGCGCCGTCATCTCGCTGTCCTGAGCGATCATTGGGGGGGGGGGGGGGGGGGGCGTTGGAGCCTAGGGCACCATGTGTACCACCAATGCTTGCGTCTGAAATCGCAAGAAGTCAAACAACCAATAACATCACAATGGAATGGTAAATAGATACAAGGAGGCATCAACGAGATTTTGATTTGGAAAAAAAAATAACTCGGTTCTGATACAATATTAGAAATAGATACCAAACAACACAACCTATAAAATGTGAAAATATACCCAAAACAGTTTGTACTATCAATATCGTGAAAATGAAGCACATGCACAGTTGCAAACTCGGACTGTTAGCTGATCAGAATAAACAAGTAATGAAGAATTTATATGCTTGTTCCACGCCATATCGGAAACAATAAAATATGCTCATACTAACAGGTCCTAGTAACCATAGTGAACCTAATTTTAAACATTTAGATTATCTTTGAATAAATTTAAGCAGAGAGATGAAATGAACTAAATTTGTTAGTTGTCCCTAGTACAAATGGACTTGTCACTCGCAGCAGGACTCTCCTACAACTACAAGAGATGAAATGAATAATTATTCGTATATTCCAGAGAAATTTATCATTATTGATTAAAGATTATAAACACGACAGTAACAATAACAATATTTTGTATATTCCAAAGAAATTTCTCGTAACCACAGTTCAAAGACAGGCTATTACATGCAGCATAGACACTTTCGAATGGATAACAGACAACACAGTTGTTGTTTTCAAGAAGTTTCTTGAACTGCAGCGTCTCAAGCTGGACCATGAAGATACCGGCAACTGTCCGCAAGAAAGCCACATTGTTTTCCTCGGCGTACCCTATCATATCTATGGACCCTGTCTCTCTCTTTGAATCCAGATAAAGTAGCCTGCCCAGCTCAATAGTTCTTCCCAACACCCACGAAGAAACACCATCAGCGAGGGTGTTCCTCTTCCATAACTGGGCGGTGTACTCTGACAAGGAGAGCAAACCCAGCCCACCACCACCCTCTGCTCGCATAACCATCAAGTTTCTGTCATCGGCGAGCATGTCAACCGGCACCTGTATCACAGCTAGGCTCTGCCTACGCAAATCCACCTTGAGAATCACACTTGAACACAGCCAGTAAAGGGAATCCCCGACCAGCACGGCGGGCATGCCTTGATACTCCACTGCGTTGCGCGGAACCGGTGCTTCGATGAGATTGCTCCATATGCCAGTCTCCGACGAGTAGATGCAGACGGTCGCTCGTGCATTCCGCTTCTGTTTGTACCCTACCAGTACCACCTGGAAGTGGCCTCCAGCAGCGGCACGAAGCACGGCCCCGTCGAACGGGGTTTGGCGCACGTCGAACCCTAGGGGAACGGCGACGCGGTGTTGGTCGCCGGTGACGGGGTCCCACACCAGGACCTGGTCCCTCGACGAGTGGAAGATCAGCACCAGGCCGTGGCGGCATCCGAGGAGGGTGCCGCGGTCGCCATCGCCGATGGGGGAGGAGAAGCGGCCGTGCGGGACGCGGTTGGGGGCCTCCGTGGTAGGCTGGAAGTGGATGCCGTCCAGAGCTTCGCGGAAGTAGCCGAGGACGGGAGGGTTCCGGCGGCATTCCGGCGCCGTCGTCTCGCCGGCAGTGCCGGAGCTTGAAGGTTTTTCATGGGCGGGCCAGGCTAGTAGAAAGCATATTTTTTTTTGTTATCACAACCGTACAACTCTAGTAGAGAGATAAGCTATTACTCAATTTTTTTGTTCACATGGTTGTTGCAATTGGCAAAGTTGAACCACAAATTCGGTAAACATTCCCCCGGGCTATCAAATTGCCATCCAAGAATTGTGAGAAAGAAAGAAACGTACCAGAGCAGGGAAACTAGAGAAGATTAGAGAGGTTTTTTCAGGGAAGAGAAAAGTAGAGAAGAGCAGAGGTTTGATCTGTCGCAGCGCAACCAGACTTGGGAGACTCGAGCGACCAGATCACCAAAGAACACAACGGGAATTAGTGCATGCTAATGGGCTTTTCCTTGCATGGATAGGATAGGAGTAGAAATAATTGACAGCAAACCTGGGCGGGCCATGGCCCAGTTTTGCTTCAACTAAGCTCCGCCACTGCTCGCCGGCAGGAGCGCTCGTGCTCATGGCGGCGGTGGTGGCGGCGGAGTCTTGGGATGGGGAAAAATGACGCCGCGAGTGCGAGTCTGGTTGAAGTCCCGAAGACCCGAACTACTCTGCTTTTAAGGGCACCAAAGTCTTTTCCCCATCAGACTTGGCGATTCTTTATTGAAACGTGGGTTTGGACGATTTTGATAAAATTAACCTTAATCGCCAACTTAAGCACGAAATAACTTGTTTGCGAAAAGATTTCACAAAATAACCTTTTTTGTAACGCCGCACGACGTGGCTCTAAGCAAAGATGCATGACGCCACTGGTAGAGGCGTCATATCCCTATGGCGCCGCGGTAAAGGACGTTATGCTGCGTATGACGTGACTTCCGTGCGGTTTTGAGGGCCCACAGGCAGGCATGCTTGACGCCTTGGTCAACGGCTCTAAGCTATAGGGTATGGCGCCGTTGACCAAAGCATCATATCGGTTCAACATGATTTCTCCCATCTCGCGGCTGTGCAAGCTGCCTCCACCTCATTTGCCCCCCTCCCCGACCCCGACCCCTTCTCTCTCTCCCTCTAACTCCCCTTACTCAAATCTCCCTCAAATCCCTCTCCTTTGGTGTGTTTCTTCGTGGATTTCGTTCCCTTTGGTCCCTAGAGGTAATCTCCCCCATCTCCCTTTGTTTTGTCCAATTAAATTTGAGCTTTATGGTTCTTTTTATTGGTATGGTAAAATCCTAGATCTAGTTTAGTAATGTTGATTGTGGTTATTGGGTATGTTGTTTTTAGCAATGGTGATGGTTGTTTATTTGTATAAGGCATTTAGGGGAAGCAAAATCCTAGATCTAGTTAGGGTTAGGGTTAGGGTTAGGGTTAAGATTAGGTGTAGTTTTACATTATTAGTAGTATCACATGTTTAATTGAAAAGGTGTGCTTGTTGTGATTCATTTCGGTTGTTGTCATTGTTTTCTAGATGGCAAGAATTGTGAATGTACATCATATAGACAAGGCATCATATTTGAAAGGCAATGTCGATTGTGTTGATCCGGACGAGGTAGTCATGGTGTTTGCGACTAGTCCGACGTATGCCGAGGTTGTTGAGAGAGTGATGATGGATTTGAAGTGGATGGAGCCAAGTGATGTGTGTGAATTGGTTGGAAGGTATAATACCGGGTTTGGACATCACATTTAACTACACATTGCTAGTCCAAAACATCAACCAAATCCGAAAATAGGGCTCATAATAGGATGAACTAGGGTTCATAGGAAAGGGAGGGCAAGCAAAGAGGATTACCTCTAAGAAGAAGGGCGGGTGAGAGATGAGAAGGGCGCCACCGCTAGGGGGAAGAAGGGCGCCGCCGCCAGGGAAGTATGGCGCCGCCGCCTGGGTCGCCAGGGCCGCCGCGTCCCTGCTTTCCGTCGGGGGCTTCTGTCGGGGGTCGGGGTGAGGAAGTCGGGACGGGTTCGGGGGCGGGGCTCTAGTATATCGGGGTCAGGGTCGAGCCAAGCCAGGGGTTCCAAAAAAATCTCACACGTTTGACGCCACAGGATTGGGCGCCATACTAAGCGGGCCGACGCCTCGGACCGTGGCGTCATATGTGTACAAATTGGGCCCACGTAGACACGTCAGCAGGACTACGAAGCCATGGACCAGGGCGTTGTGTTGTACACACGGCGCTGGCGACCAAGGCGTCAAGCTTCCTGGCTTAGAGCCACGGCGTGTGGCGTTACAAAAAAAGGTTATTTTATAAAATCTTTTCAGGAATAGGTTATTTTGTGCTTAAGTTCACGATTAAGGTTAATTTTGTCAAAATCATCGTGGGTTTGCAGTTTTCATACCAAGGATTTTTTTTTGACACAAGTTTCCATACAAGGATTAGCCCTTCTTTGATTCATAGGATTTTAAAATACAGGAAGAGATATAAAATAGGAATGCAACTGCAAAACTATGAGTACAACACTTTCTTTCTGTGACGACCGTGAATTTATTACAAATTCGAAGTGCCCGTTATGCATTCCACCACAATCCCAGAATCATTGTTGTGATACACATAACGTAGTTGGTAACCAATTCCATAGACATTACAATACGATGGTTCAAATACAATGGTCATAGAGACAAAGTTCATATTACAACACAATAGAGCAGCGGAAATAACGTCTTCGGGTCCATGCCTTCACCCTATAGGCAATGACGACTCATGGAGACGATCTTAGTTCTGATACTCTTCTTCATACCCTTCCTCCGGATACTCTTCCCCATAGTCTGGCCAAGTTGATAGCCAGGGACACAGCCGTGAGTACATTGGATGCACTCGCAAACCATCTTACAAATGAAATGATGAAGTAGATATGCAAGGTTGATATGGTGGATTAAGCACTAAGTTTAGTTTGCAAAAGCTAGTTTTGTTTCCCAAGAATATTCATTGGTAGAAAAGAAGTTTAGTTCTCTAAGTTTAATCTAAGGGAACTTCAAGTGTGTCAAGATCAATGTCAAGTCAAGTCATGTCCTTCACCAAGTTTCCCATAAGTTATTATCATTCTTGACAAAAGTCAAGTACAGTTTGCCAACTGTCCATAACCGAGGACGCGGCTATTCGAATAGTTTGAAACCTCTGCAGAGGGGTACACTTTACCCACAAGATTCGATACATCTGCCGGGAGAAATCCACGGATCATCATACACAAAGTATGCGAGGTACAGATAATCAAACAACTCTTTCACTTGCCTACTTTAGTATAGGATCCTCCCTACGAGTCCAGCTACGGAATGGAACTCATAGTTTTTCCGGCTACAGAGTGCTGTATCTTGGACTCCCATAGCCTGTGGTATCCTCCCTCACAGCTATGGCTAGTCCCGGCTTCGGAAGCGTCCCGGGGGCGGGGGGGGGGGATTCACGCTTCTATAAGTTCAAATGAGGTCTCCCATACTAAAGAAAACAAACTACGGACTAAGCCCCTTCCCATTTAGGGGTAATGTGGTCGTACGGTAAAGGTTGGCTCACATGGTACATCACTTATTATCATTTAGCAAATACATTCCATAGTCTTTAGTCAAGATTACTTTCCTTCACAAAACCATCATGTAGGAGGGATCTCCATTTCAAGTTTTCAAGTTCAAGTCACCAAGTTCAAATGGGGTTCCCTTTAGAGATTGCCTCAATTTTATTAGCGACTAAGCAACTATATTGAGTGATGATACCACTAAGCTAGGGTTGGATAAACTCAGCTTGATGCTCTTGCTAAGCAAGGTATCACTATACTTCTATCATTCTACTCTAGCAATTCAATCATGCAATTTACTTAAAACAAGTAGAATGCAATAGTAAAACTAGGCACTTGGAGTATGATTCAAAAGATGGCATGCCTTGGTTGGCAAAGTGTCCGGGGTATTCTTCTTCTTCTTGATAATATTCCCCCTCAATATCCTCCTCAGCAACACTAGCGTCTAGTAACGAATAAACACAAAGCACATCATCACTACACAATGCTAACAACACACCAAGCACACATACTTGTTTTCTCACAATAGCCTTCCTCTTGGATTTTATTTGAATTGTTTTGCAAGTTGCTTCCAAGTTTGCATTGAGTGTGTAAGTTAAATTTGCTACCATATGCCATGTGTGGTTCACTTTTTAAGTATGGTATGAAACTAGGTATTAGGGCTAGTTTAAGTGAGGATTGACTAATTATGTGAATTGGTATTGAGGGCAAGTTAGGTCTAAGTGTATAATCGAAATCTATCATTTTATGTTACCCATTAAGATTGGATTAAGGTCTAATTGATATCACTAACTAGGTTTGAGTTGGTTAAGGTTTACCAAACAGTAGGGGAGGTAATTAGTGAGTTCACAAATCAAGTTTCATAATTTTAGGAGGTTTAAATAATTTTCTAGAAATGTTCTATGATTAATAAAGCTATGGTCACACTATTCTTATTTATTTAAATTCCTAACTCAAATTGAATTCTAACCAGTTCTATAGTGTAGAGCATTTCATAAGCTTTCCAATGCATATTTATTTGCTAGAAATGGATTTGTAAATCTCTTGGAATTAAAGTTTGAAAAACATATCTGAAACTAATTTGAATTAATTCGAAATAGGCGGGAAAATGAATAAAACGTTTCGGACCGAATTCGACAGAGCTGGGCCGATTTCAAATGAAACCCGAACGGGCCGGCCCAGAAAACGATTCGCACGGGCGGGAAAGAGATAAAACTGAACCTGACAGGGGGGTCCCACCCGTCAGGTCACTTATTCGTACCGAACCGGTACGCTACCGCCCGATCCAGATCCAACGGCGTTGGTGCATCGTGTTCGTCGGCGACGGAGGAGCTCACCTGCGCGCAGTGAAGATGACGACGGCGACGGCGGCGGCGTGCGTAGGGGAAGCAGAACTCGACGGCGACTGGCGAAAACGACTCCGGCGAGGCTCCTCCCCCAATTTCCAGCGGCGGCTTGCTCCCAGGAGGTCGAACGCGGCGGCGCCCTCCGCGTCCAGTACCTCGCCGGCGGGGCTGGCGACGTCGAGCTAGAGCGAGCGGGGTGAAGTGAGCGTGTCTGGGAGGTAGCTGGGGATGGTGTGCGTCCAGTCGTTTGATCGGCGGGGGCTTTTATAGGCCGGAGCGTCGGGGACAGGGGCGCCCAGTAGGTGGCCGGTGCAGGGCATGCTGGACGGGTATTGTCTCGGCCGCGGAGTGCTGTGGGTCGGCTCTGGCGAGGTCACGATGGTCGGCGACGTGCAGCAAGCTGGGGAAGAAGAGAGGGGGGGGTCCTGGGTGCTGTCTCCTCTTCTCCTCCCCTTCTCACGGCTCGGGTCGGGGCAGAGGGAGCTGGGCTCGACCGCGGCGTCGTCCTGGAGCATGGCTACAGGCATTAGACGAACGGCGACAGTGATCTTCACAGTGAACTCGATTTGCTCGATTTTTGTCTGCCAGGTGTTCGACGCAATGCCCGCAAGAGATTCATATTCGCATTTTTGAAATTTTCCACTTTGGGTGATCCACATATTAGCCAAGGTTTCCAGTGATATTTTTGTTCTGAAGAAAGAACATGTTTTGCAGAAATTTGTATTTGAAGAT
This sequence comes from Dactylis glomerata, assembly GCA_007115705.1. Classification (NCBI taxonomy): domain Eukaryota; kingdom Viridiplantae; phylum Streptophyta; class Magnoliopsida; order Poales; family Poaceae; genus Dactylis; species Dactylis glomerata. The sequence goes on from QXEO01001819.1 coordinate 314,390, forward strand.
AGAGTATTGTCACTGTTTCAGATTCAATCTTTGGTTGAAGTTTGAGTCAAGTTCTGATTTGAATTTTAGGTAGCAACTGCTTGGTTGAGTTAGTATGTGACTTGGTTAAGCTCAACTAACTGGCCAAACACTGAGGTGGGTTACAGATTTCTTATTCTAAAGGCTCAAAGTAGGGTAGTCAGTAAGATTTTCTAGATCATCTTATTCTTCTCTTTTTCTTTCTTTCTTTGGTTTTCTTGTGTCTTTGGTTCTTATAATTCTCTTAATTGCTTCTGTTGGTTAAGTTAGACTTAGCCAATTATTGCACAACAATTAATAACACACATGAAATCATAAAATACATATAATAGGAAATACATGCATACATGCAATAATGGATAAAAAGTTTTATCTTGGTCCAAAATTTGGTACTTTAATTAATAGAAAGTGGATTACAATTTTCTGAGTTGTTACACTTTCGTGAACGTTTCAAACACAGGAAAGGAATACTAGAGGAACTCAGCATACTTTCTTAGCCTACAAAATAAGCATACTAGCGATGTCTGCTAGCTATGTTACAGCGGTGTGAAGTCACAGAAGCAGTATTAGCCTTGGTTTGCCTCGTTCCTTGCAAAGAAATGGAAAAAAGAGGTCTGACTAAATTATTTCTTTCATGCGTTTTTTTTTTGCGAATAGGACTTTAGCATTAAAAGAAACAGTGAACAGTACAAAACACCTCAACAAAAACGAAAATTACATCCAAATCCTTGAGATGCCCTTCATCTTTAACCTACAGACCATGTCGACGGCGCGCCGCCGCTGCCGCTCCTTCCAGAGCCGGCATGACGTTGTTAGTTGCGGACGGGAAGTCGCCGAACAGGCCAAGAAGGCCACATCCGTCCCGTAGACGAAGAAGAAGGATGAACCGCCGATGAAGCTCCTTGGCGATCTGAAGATCCCCACAGCCAGAAGAAGTCCTTGAAGACCACACCACTCCCACAAGATTCTCGATGTCACCGCCGAGATGAGGCTGAAGCAAGGGAGACTTTATTGGAGAAGACGCCGCCGCCACCACCTGAGCGCCGTCCCACCAAACCTTCACCTTAAAACTAGAAAAACGGAGCCCTCCCATCGACGGGGGCCAAGATCCATCCCTCCTCCATGGCCCAAAGGCCACAGATTTGGAGCAGATCGGCGGCGCCGACGGGAGGCGGCTGGGGATCTGAAATCGCCTCCAGATCGCCCCTTCCGTCGCTCGTTCATGCGTTCTTGTTATGAATCTGGTTGGAAAGGAAAAAAATTCTTTGCTCTATTCCTATGAATCAAACGCCTCTATAGTCCTAATTCCTATAGGAACAAGATTTCTTCATTTTTTCTACAACAATCTTTTGAATCAAAGGAGGCCTTAATCGGGATCTGTTTCTCAATACTGCGATTTCCTTCTAGTAACCACTTTTGACTGATTTAATCGACATAAATAAATCATTAAACCTATTGGAAAATACTTTGTGTGCCATTGTACCGTATGTGGTGGGATGATGGGAATGAGTACAATTGAAAAGTTGGAAAAAATTCCCTTCTCTCAAAATTTAATTTATTTTCATTGTTGTATGCACTATTTTATTGGCTGCAATTCAATTTGGTATGTTTGAATTAATAAGTGTTGTATGGACTATTTCATTTGCATATTTGAGATAAAAAATATTAAATTTGTTTTGAATTGTTTTACTAAATCTCAAAGCCCATATTTGTGGAAGAAGTGTTTTTACAACCATGAAGGATAGATCTAGAAGTAGCACCGGAACCGTTCCTAACCAAACATTAGTTCCATCTTTCAACATACATAATCTAGCAAACTCGTGACTAGCCGAATTCTGCGACCTAGGTATCTTTGTTATTTTTTTTTTTGAAACGAGACAAAAGCTTTGCCTTTTTGATTAAGTAAGAGGAAGAGAGTTGCCCAGTTAATTAACGGAAAATCGGACTAAAACCGACATAACAGGGGCAAAGGGCAAAGCCCACACAACACCACCCAACCAAGACGAGACAGCCTTCTACCTAGCCGGAGAGAAGACGCCGTGAATGCTATGGGAGGAGCAAACACGGGATGCTCCAACGAAGATAAAAGACGCCAACCCTGCGCCACACTGGCGCCGACGACCAACATCGAGACAACCTCATCGCCCACACGACACGAGGTCTCGATGCACCCAGCACTGAGACACCACCTTCCGGGACCGCCGTCCCGACGTGCCACCGCTCGAACTTGAGCCACAACGTCGCACGACCCAGTCGCCCACAGCCCAAGCTGTACAGGACAAACTGCTCGTAGACCACGGCCGCCGCACCAATATCCGGAGTCGCCGCCCCGGCCTAAAAGTCAAGCTGCCTCACCCAAGACAGCGTCGACCGAGCCGACAGCCTCGCCGCACAAGCGGCACAAGACAATCACCCAAGCCATGTAAGCAACTGCTCCGCCTCATGAAACATCTGCCCACCATGAATTCCGAGGCCGCCGCCTCGACGCACAACTGCCATCCGGGGCCGCTGCCCCGACGTCCACTGACCCCAACGCAAGAGAAGCCACACACAACTGCCAAAGCTGCCTCCCCAAGGCGACGCCCACAAGAGGGATGCGACGTAGACGCAATCGTCGCCCACTCCGGCTGACCGAAGCTTGAGTTTTCACCCAGAGAGACCAAGCCATCATCGGAAGAGAAAAATCCACGATGATGCCTCCAAGAAGGGAAACGACGTCCGTAGACGCCGCCATCATCGGCACCGACTCAAGGGTCGGGGCAGAGCTTTCGCCCGGAAGAACTCCCCTCCGAGAGAGGGCTCGCAAGGCTTGTGCCGCACAACTCCAATGTTGACCACCGATTACCTCTGCATCGCCAATCCTCTGCCCTGGCCTCCTCGCACGCACGAGCACCCACGCTCGTCCTCCACCACAACCAAGCTGACCCAGCCTGGAGACAAAGAGATGGAGCTACCGCAACTCAGCCACCCGCTCCACGCGGAGACGACGAGCAACAGCAAAACACCTCCATTGGCAGCCGTGTCCGGCCACGCCGGACCAGATCCGACAGCTCCCAAACACCAGTCGGCAACCACTGCCCGTCATGCACCCTGCGCAGTCCAGCCGGACGGAGCCGGGACACAAGATGGGTATCTTTGTTATGGAAACAAACTGATCTGAAGAAAGCACCAAACAAATTTCTGCCATCAAATGACTAAAAAGAAGCACCCAAACTTGATTTATCTATTGCAAGCAGCTCCAAGCTACCAGTTTCCACCAGAATTCTTTCCTGACAAGCATTGAGGGCCGGCTTGACGCCCTCAAGACATGAACTAAAATCGACTCTAGCAACGAGCAAAATCGTAGCGCCCTACATGCCGAGACGATGATAGTCCCCTCGCTCCGCCGTAGTATATATCATGTCTGCCCCAACACGATCAGCCTGTGTCATATATGCCTCATCAGCATTGAGCTTTACATAACCTTAAGAAGGACAAGGGATTTTGGCAGCTTCATGCCCCCCGCGCACACACAGCTTAATCAATAACTGCATGCTTTCCCTTGACGATCTCCTCCGGTGACATTTTCCAAACTTTCTCCAAAGATTGTATATATATGCAAATGAAACGGCGGGACCCCTCAACCAAAAACACCGGTTTATCATGCATAATTTCATTCCGTGCATGCCAAGTTCTCCATTTGATCATAAGAATTTGACTAACCTGCTCCACCGAGAGTGGCAAAAGTCATGCCTCCATTCAGTTGTCGCGTATGGGTGTAGGTATTCTAGGAATTGGCCACACCACCCGCATCGTAAGTTTAGTCCCGTATGAAAATTTGGGAGGAGGTTAGACATCTTATAAGGGAAAATGTTGCACCACATGGTAAGTGAGTGAGAATAGGAGTGGTACACACACGCTCGTCCTCCGCCACTCGCTCGTCTTATTATGTGAGTTTGCCTCGAGCCAAGCTTTATTTAATTTTCTATTGAGGGTGAGTCTTTAAGAAACGCGTCACAACTAATCGGTTTGGGTTACTCAACTCGAACATGTGACGTGGACTTGGCCCATGTTGCTAGGTTTGCCTAAGCCGCTCTATATAAAGGCATGCACTGTTACTGTTGCAAAGTACATCAGAACTGAGCTAGGGTTTTTTCCTCCCGTTGTTGCTTGCTCCGCCACCGTACGTAGTCTACTCCATCATGACCACTGGAGTGCGGAAGAGCAGGTCGTCGGAACCACTCGTACGTGTGATCATGTACGGGAGAGGGTGAATTATGTTGTTGGTAAGCGGTCCGTGCGATTGCTCGTGATCTTCATCCCAGCTCGACTTCAACGATTGGTTACGGCTAGGTTGCACCTTTGTAACCTACTGCAACAACTACCACTATGTGTGTCATGCTCTTATTACTTGTCTAATATGTTTTCTAAATACATGTTTCCGTTCATCATGTTGTCGAATGCATCTTATGTGTTCGAGTTATATGCGGTAGTAGCTTTTTTTTTTGTCATACTTTATGTTCTAGAATTAATCATGGAGTTATTGCCTAATTATCCAACAAGAACTTCATGCTTTGTTTGCAGGTCTCTACAATGATGCAATTCACCCCTGATCATTGAGACGTATTATTCTGAGATGGTGAAGGTTTTAAACAGTGACGGAGTCGACCGATCAACTTAATTACTTGACCTTGATAGAAGAAATAAATACCTTGTTGATGGCAGGATGGTCCATCAAGCTTGTATTACTAATGCTCGAAGATGCCAAAAAGCTAACACGCATGCTTGTACGGCAGTATGGCTTGCTTCTGGTAGAGGGTTTAGCAAAGCATGTGTCATACATATTGTAATTCGGGATTTTTTTGAGTAATACGAGTTTCTCTGGCAAAAAAGAAACACTAAAGATGACCTATATATGGGGTATATTGCATAAAACATGATGTTCGATCACAAATCGACATGGAACTGCACCAGCAGCAAATTTCTCTCTGGTTTTTTCTCAGGAATTTGCACATCAGTCGACCAACGGTTTGTTGGTTTGGGGGCCGTCCATTTGTCGGAAAAAGTCCATTTTAAACCCTGAATTCATAGTGGTTCGCCAAAATAAACCCTAAACTTTGAATCCCTGTCGTTTATACCTTGAACTATTAAATTCCGGTCTAAATTGAACCCTGGAGCTGTTTGGCAAACCAGTAAGAGAAAGATTCTGGACAAAAATATCTTTTGTCTCACTAACGAGATGGGCCCACCTGTCATCTTCATCTTCTTCCCTAATCCATATTTTCCCCCAAATCAGAAAATGGCAGGACACATTGGGAGGCAGGGGCCACCGATAGCCGGGGCTTGCACGCCGCCAGGCGCCACCGCTGCTTCCCTTTGCCGGAGCTCGCAGGCCGCATCTGCAGCTGCTCGCATAGGGAAGTAGGGCGCCGCGCCACCGCTGCTTGCAGGGAGGGAACGGGCGTCGCGTCGTTGGTGCTACTCGCATGAGAGGGCAAGGCCGCCGCGCACGGCGAGGGTAGGGGTCGCCAACCTGCTCTTGTCGAAGGCGGACGTGATGAGGAGGGGGTCGGGAACAAGATGGTCACCGACAGCTGGCTCACATGGCCTCGCCGACGGCAATGGCATCCCCGTCGAGCGCCTCTAGGAAAAGGAGGCACCGGTCTGCGACCTGCACCGCGCCTTGCACCCCGGCCACGATCGTCTCCCGTGTTGCTCCCGCGATGCTTCTACGTCAGTCCCGTGCTAGTCTGCTGCTTGTGCATACTAATTGATTTGGCTGCCACCATGCTAGTCTGCTGCTTGTACATGAGACAATTGGGACCACATGATTGAAATAGATAATTTTGTAGGGTTTAATTATAATCTTTTGTCTACGAGGATTTTGATCAACTTAGTCAAACAATTTCAAGGTTTAATTTAGACCAGGATTCAGTAGTTTGAGGTACAAACAATAGGGATTCAAAGTTCAGGGTTTATTTTGGCTTAACCACTACTCTCTCCGTTCGGAAATATAAGATATTTTAGCTTTGTGAAGTGAGTGTATCTAGACGTGTCTAGATACACTCACTTCACAAAGCTAAAACATCTTATCTATCCTTAAACGGAAGGAGTACGAGTTTAAGGTTTAAAATAGACCTTTTCTTCCATTTATCCAGCCCCGCGGTGGGCCTGGTTGGGCCGGGCCACCACGCCTGAAGCGGCCCTGGTTGGACTTCCCTTTGCGGGCCAACCGCCAACGACGGCTGGACGGAGGTCGAGGGCGGCGCCGTCAGAGGTCGGAGCGACTCTGGTCGGATGGATGTCTCTGCGCGGGCGCCGCCATGCCGCATCAGCGACGGGAGGGTTCGCGAGCTGTGGCGCCGGCGTCGCTGTGGAGCGGATGGAGGTGGTGGCGCTGTCCGACGAACAGTGCAGGGGCACCGCGGTTGTCTTCTCCATTCGCAGACGGACGGACACCGCCTCGACGGGTCCAGGCAGGCGGCCTGCATGCCGCCGCCAACACGCCCACCGCAGCTCCGGCCGCGGCGGCAACGCTGGCGTCAGCAACTGGCAGAGCTCCGGAATTGGGGATTAATACCGGAAGTCCTCGCAGCGCGGCTGCCGTCTGCACCCTGAGGCCTCAGCCACCATGATCTGTTCATGGCAACACCGTAGCAGAGCTTGCGGCACTGCACTGCCGGGTAATACCACATTCGGCTCCATCCACATTCCGTTCGTCCGTTCCATTCACCATCTGATCCCTAATTTTGCTTGTTCGGAAACTCTGCATTTGTTTTGGTACATCCGTACGTATTTGCTGTGTTTGACCATGACTGAAAGTGTCAGCCTAAGCCTAACTCAGTTCGTGTGTGGTTTTGCATTTTCATTTTCCCTTATGTATAAAGTACCACCGAATTCTCTGTTGGTAGAATGCAACACTGAGCAGCAAACCATTATGTCGCAGGAATAAAACTTGTAAAGTTGTTAATGAAGCACATTTGACATTTCTGCGTGCATAATTCTAAGGATTTCTACAGATATATGTATTTCAACAAATTACGTAGCTGTCAGCAGCTCTCACATTTTTAGGAAATGAAAACAAAAGGCTTCAGAAAGACTTCAGAAGAAGCCTTTCGGTGGCTGATGGGATTAAAGAGAAGTCATTTTAATCAAAAAATATATCTAGTTACAGGTCAGAGTACTAGTAAACTACGCTTCAGGATTTATTCTGTTGAAGGCTTCTGGCTTCAGCATCCCTATCTCGAAGAATGAATTATTAGTATGCCTTTACAAACTGGATGGCAAGTAGTGGCTACTTAATATTAGAGATGGCATCAGTTTTATAGTTGACCAGCTAGTTGCCTGCCAATAGCAGATAGTCGGATGAATGATTCATGCACGCGTTTTGCATGCCTTGATGATTTAAACTTGATTAGAGCTATTGCAACTCATCTTCCGTTCCCTACGGAAACAGGCGGTTTGCCATGTGCCGCGAACACATGTCAAAAGCCTTTGCCGAGAGCATGTATCCGGCAAAACCTGTCGGCCTATGAAGTAGCGGTAAAGAGCTCTTTGCCGACTGCTTTTCTGTGGGTGCACGGCAAAGGGCTTGCCGAGAGCCTTTGATTTTTAGGAAATGAAGAAAAAGATTCAGGAAGACTTCAAAAAGATGAGCCTTTCAGTTGCTGATGGCTTAAGAAAAGGTCATACAAAACATAGAATATATGTAGATACACTACGAGTAGTAATAAGCTACACTTCACGATTTATTCTGTTGAAGGCTTCGGCATCGCTATCTTGAAGAATGAATAGTATGCCTCTACCAACTGGATGGTAACAGCTAGCTACTTAATATTAGATATGGCATCAGTTGTACAGTTGATTCACGCCATGATGATTTATACTGCATTAAAACTAGTTCAGCTCATCTTCCGTTGTCATCTCACTGTCGATCACATCCGAATTAACAAGACTCAACACGGCAGGACTTTTCTGATCTATCCTTAGTTGACATTAGATGTTGCGTCATTTCTGAAAATAGCATGTGGATGGATCTGTTGACAATGTGCGGGTTAGTTTATTTAGTTATAAAGACTAAGCAAGACTACCCAACATATATGGCTGCTGCCAGAGACATGCATACAAGTTGCATTTAATTACTCTTATAAAATGATACCGTAAGAGAATTCATTTGGCTTATATATATGTACAGTGCCTCGCTCCTTGTTAGCCCTTCACAAGTACGAGTTGCTCCAGGAGCAGACTAACATCCATCTATCTTGAAGGTAAATTTAAATCCTCAACTGCCTTTGGTTGCGTCTACGTATTTCTTGTTGTTGTTTGTCATGCATGTCATGACATTCCAATGCTGCCTGATGGTTATATCTAGCTACAACAAGCGGTGAGTTGATACGTGGTTTATCTTTGTTGCAGAAAACCGCAGCCAAAATGGCGATGGTCCTGGATGCCTTTGCATCCTACGTGCAAAACATGCTGATGGAGATGGGGAGAGAAGAGGTGCACACGCTGCTTGGAGTCGGAGATGAGATTGACAAGATGGACGTCAAGCTTGGGGACTTCAAGAACTTCCTTGCTGATGCTGATAAGAGAAACATCACTGATAAGAGTGTGCAAGAATGGGTGGGGCAGCTCAAGCGCGCCATGTACGAAGCTGCCGACATCCTCGACCTTTGCCAACTCAAAGCCATGGAGCGCGGTCCATCCACTGCAGATGTGGGGTGCTTCAACCCCTTGCTCTTTTGCTTACGGAGTCCAGTTCATGCTTATGTAATTGGTAGCCGCATTAAGGCACTCAACCAGAGGCTTGACATCATCAAGAAGCGCAGCACTTCTTTCAGCTTCATCAATCTTGGTTCCTATGAGATGGAACGTAGCAGCAAGGTTCACACCTCGCGTTTTGGAAATCCCAGCCAAGAGATATCAAGGGAGTTTGACCGTTCTGGTTTTGTGGGGGAAAAAATCAAAGAAGACACAAAAATGTTGGTTGACATCATGTTGAGTGAAAAAGAGGACAATACCAACATCATGGTGGTTGCCATTGTTGGTGTTGGTGGGATTGGTAAGACTACTCTTGCCCAGAAGGTCTTCAATGACGAAACCCTGAATGCCAAGTTTGACAAGACAATATGGTTAAGCATGAACAAGGACTTCAACAAGGTTGAGATGCTCAGGACAATCATCACACTCGCGGGCGGAAAACATGGTGGTGAGAATGTGTTGGCGGTGCTTCAGACAATCCTTACTAGTGCCTTGACCGGGAAGAAGCTATTCCTGGTCATGGATGATGTATGGAGCCACGGAGCATGGGGTAGTGTGCTTGAAAGGCCCTTGGCCAATGTTGTTGCTCGAGGTAGCCGGATACTTGTCACTACTAGAGATGAAAGAGTTGCCTGGGGGATGAAAGCTGTTCTTCCCTACCACCACGTCGACAAATTAGGGGAGGAGGATGCCTGGTCATTGCTCAAGAAACAAGTACTTAATTAAACTCTACGCATCTCTAATTTGGAGTAAATGTATTATTATTGGCACATTCTTTTATGTATATTTCTTTCACATTGCAACATGCACACACCCATATGTATTTTGAGTAAATAAGGTTCAGTATTATGAACCTAAAGAAAATTTGGGTTGATCACATGGAAAACCGGGCTCCCACACCACTAATTGTATGATTTTCATGCTACATTGAATATAATTGTATACTGGGAGTAACTAGCTCATACATCTGGGTTTGTCTTTACAAAGATTTTATCCTCCCTTAGAGACATGGTATAAATGCAAGAAACTAGCAAGGTAGTATTTTTCTTCCATCATATTAACTCCCTCTGTTTTTATTTACTTCACGTTTTAGCTTTAGTGGAAGTCAAAATTTACAAAGTTTGACCAAGAGTATATGAAAAAAAAAATATATCCATAATGCCAAATATATATAATACAAAGTATACTTTATGAAGATTCTAATACAATAGATTTTACTTTTTAGATGTTGATATTTTTTTGTGAATACATGGTCAAAGTTTACAAAGTGGACTTTGATCAAACACACAACGCAAAGTAATTCTGAACAGAGGGAGTACAAATCCACTTCAATCCTTGGAAAAAAAATAAAAAATTCAGTTGTGGTTAGTTGGAGCCTTGAGTGTCAATAAATCCACGTTAAGCTGTATGATAATCTCAAGAACACGCGCGAGCATCGCGTGTCTTCATTCATTAAAGTAGAGAGGGAATTGTTACAAATTACAAGATTTTTGAACTATGTCACAGACGACAGAGTTCAACCCACTTCACTCACGCACACACTACGTGATGCCTCGATCAGACCCGCTACTCCACAGTCTGGCAGAAGCCCAAAGCTTGAACTCCTCCTTGATCCGCCGGCATAGCTCCGCAGGCATGACAGCGGCACGATCAAACACCCTTGCGTTCCTCTCCAGCCAAAGTGATCTAGCCACCAGCACTACAAAGGTGTTGAGTTCTTTCCTGCCACGCTCGGGGACAGCTTCCGCCAGGGCTTGCCACCATGTTGCCACCGTCAAATCAGTACTCGGTACCAGGTGTTGAAGGTTGTAGGGTGCAAGCAGCTCGAACCAAATATGGTGGGAGAAAGAGCACTGTACCGTTAGATGCTCAATGGTTTCAGGCTCTTGGCAGCATAGCACGCACTGTGCCGGGTGCCGCAATCCCCTCTCCTGCAGCCGATCTGCAGTCCACAGCCTATCTTTTAGCGCAAGCCACATGTGTAGTTTGTGCTTGAGCGGTGCACCAGAGCTCCACAGCTCTCTCATGGCCGGCACCTCTTCCCTGCCCAGGAAGAACAATTGGTATGCTGATCGCGCTGAGTACATTCCAGAGGCCGTTTGCCGCCACTTCACCTCGTCCACGGCGCCCTCAGTTAGGTGCGTCTCACGTATACGCGCCCAGAGATCCACAAATTCCGCTATGGCCGGCACAGATGGGATCCCAGTAATCGCCCTCGTCCAGGCATGGTTCTCTAAGGCCACAGCTACTGTGTCGGCTTTCCTTGCTTGCTTGACAAATTTGAACAGGTTTGGCACGAGGTCAGAAATGCTGAAGTTCCCCATCCATCTGTCCGTCCAAAACTTCAGCTTTTGCCCATCTCTGAGAACGCAAAGAGTTGCAGCTTGGAAAAGGTTGTGTGCTACTTCCGGAATGTCAAACTCGAGACCGTTCCAGCGCTTGGCATCCTCAGCTAGTTCCATGTTAAGCTGTATGATAATAATATGCGAGGGGAATTAGACCATCAAGAAGGGACGACCGGGTCGCACAGGGCAATAAATCCACGTTAAGCAGTATGATAATAATACACGAGAGAAACTAGGCCATCAAGAAGGGAAAACCGAGTAGCACAGGGAAATTTTATATATGAGAATTAGTTAATTACTGCAAAATACCCCTCATAACAAATTCAAATTCATATAATTGAATGCTTTTATGTTTTTTTGGTAAAAATATGTTTCACTGCTTTGAAACTGTAAATATTGTTTGGTAGTTCACAAATGTCAAATAAGATGGTCATGTATGTTTCACGATTTATGGAAAAGATTGGTGCATGTCAAAAAAATGTATTATAGATAAATTGCTCCTGTAATATCTAAATATCATCTTGGTGGTTAGTAATGCTCATAAAAAAGTATCTTTCAACTTCCATGAGGAAATGTTCATGTATGTCGGCAAAATTGTGTATGCCCAGGTACACATATAAAAAAATTCAATTTGGGAAACAATTTTGGGGTCAATTGACCACTCATTAGGACGGTGGTGCTAGGGTCAGGGAATAACTTTAGTGATGAAGTGTTGTGATAGTGTGTGGTGGATCTAATACCGAGCTGCTATATATATTTTAAATGCAAGGCAAAAGTTTTCCCTTTCATCGATTAAGAAGAAGAGAGTTGCCCAGTTAATTTTGAAAAACAAGGCAAAAACCAGTACATCTGCGATACACACGCCGGTCCTCTACGCATCAACTGAGCCACTGGCTCTGCCGTCCATGCGACTGGAGATGGCACCCTACCACACCGGAGCCGCCGCTCCTGCACCCACACACCCGCTGAGCCGACAACTCTGTCGCTCAAGCAACTAGAGCAGACGCCCTACAATACAAGGAATCCAGATCCGCCGCTGCAGCTACAACCTAAACAACGCACACATACCGACCTGAGGCTGTGGACCGAACTGGTCCACAGGTCTGGCGCCCGCGCGACAAAACCCGACACCAACAAAAAGATTTGCTAATCCGAACCCCACACCGACTTTGAGGTTGCGCCCCTACCTAGCTGGCGAAGGAACCCTTGCCGCCATCCATCGTCACCATCTTCTTTCGCTTATCACTCTGGTAGAAGCACAACTCCAAAGGCAAAACCCTCAATAGAAAAAAGCGACACCAAAATGTTGCTATCGTCTCATCGCAAGGATCTATGGTTTCCCGCAAAGTTGACTTGGGTGGGGGAGGAGAGCTTCACCTCAACGGCTTCCAGGAAGGGAATGAAGCCTAAGGGCCTAGACGTCGTTGGGTCCGGCAACCACCGGTGATGGTGACAAGGTTTTCGCCTAGATCTAGCTCGTGAACCTCCACCCGCTCCACCGGACCCACCAACCTCCACCACAGCATCCACAAGCCAAACCCGAGGCCGTGCCGAACTGGTCAATGACTCCACCACCCAAGTATCCGAAACCCACACCACAGAGAGCTGCCGCTCCACCTTACATGCTGGCCCAAGGCCTCGCCACCAAAACGGACCGTCGTGTCTGCCACCCAAGTGACCAAAGGTGACTCCCACTAGAGAAAAGAATCACCACTCTGACTTCCACGCCGACCCGAGGCCACCCTCCAGCTTTGCTCCTTGTCGACAAAAATCCAAATTGCTTAACGTCACCTTCGCAGCCGCGAACACAGCTGCCAGATCAGGCCGGAGCCAGGAAGCACACCCCTAGCCAAGCTGGCACCAAAGCAGCCCAAGTCCGCCGCACTAAGTCGCGCCACCACTCCGCTCGGTCCGTGCCGTGCCGAGGACGCCACACCCGCGCATGGCGGCTGCTGCCAATAAGCCAGGGCTTCCCGCACACTGCGCACGACTGCGAAATAGCCCACGCCACACGCCACCAAGCTTCTCTTGGCCACTTCATCTGGCGTCACGCTGCATTCCCATCGAGCTGCACCTCCTGCTGCCACACACCTTCGCAGCTTCCTCCGCCTTGCTACGAGCAGCCACAAACAGCCTCCTTCGCTGCCACAACGATCCCCCCATGTCCTCTGTGTAGACTGCCAGAGCTGGAAACCACCGCACACCGGATAAGGATCTTCGACCGCCACACCCTCGCATGCCCAGCACCGCCCCGCCTGAGCCAAGCCATCCAATGCCGAGATCACGGCGAAGATAAGTGCACAACGCCACGCTCCACAGTTAAAAGGAGAGACGGCCCCACCTCCGCCGACGCCGCCTGGGTTTTGCCCGACAGCACCCTCGATGGCGGAGAGGGGAGAGGGGAGAGAACGTGTGAGGCCCGTCGGTGGTGGCTAGGGTTTCCTCACGGCTGTTCACGGGAGCCACTCGGGAGGTCTGCTTGTAGAAGTTTTGACTTGCCTACTTGCAGGATTGGGATCCATGACCTAACACAAACACAATGCGCTGCCAAACAAACTAGATCTCTGTAGCTAATAAGCAAACAAAGCTAGTGTTAGGCACAAAACAACAAATGAGAATGCATGGGTAGTTGAGATGGTTAAGACCTCCAGCCCATGTGGCGTCAAATCCAGGTTGGCCCACCAGGGATGAGATCTCAAGTTAAGAAATAACCTCTACTATGGAACACATGTGTGTTCATGAAACAAAGTGTTGTTCACTTTAGACATTTTTTAAAATATGGAATAAAATATATTAGTGCGTTAGAACAAAATATTGTTATTGATGTAACAAAATAACTATGTGAACTTCACATGATGTAAGGCAACAGGAACAATTGGAATAAGAATGAATGAGAAGGTATGGTGGAACACAAACATATTTAACAAGCATTATTTCCAATGTGCGAAAAATATTTCTCATCGTTTGTTGGAAGTTACTATATTACGGAATGAAAAATTGCTCACTGCATAACATGTATTTGTATATGTTAGAACAAAAGAAGTAGTCGAGTAGAACAAAAAATATCCTATAGCACGGGTCAAAATGCACCTGCCACGAAATAAATTTTGATGCTACTTAAAATAAAAAAGTAGTGAATTAAAAAGCCGGTCAGCTAGTACAAAACTTCTCATGTGAAACAAAAATGAGTCTATTGAACCATAAATTGCTTACAAGTTACAACGAAACAACATTTCATGACCAGTAGTAAAACTACTAGAACAATAATTATGTATAGTCTAGCCCAAAATGTTTCACATTCTAGGTATCCTGGTTAGTTACTAGTAATAGAAAAGCCTGAGTTGTGGTGGGATCTAAGTAGCCATCAAACCATCTAAATAAAATGGTTCATTTCGCTCTAATGATGTTGCACTGAATAATTTTAAAATAGTAATCATATATCTTGAAAGCCTCCAATTAGTTATCAATTCATATGATCAATTTTGATTAATGTGTTCATTATTACTAGTAATAACTAAATATCTTGATTGACGCAACGTCCTGGTTACCAATTGTTCCACTATGTTTGGGTAGTACATTGATTCTTTCATTACTTTCTTTTCACGACCTTGTGATAAAGTAAAACTGAATTGACACTAGCTGCTAACAAGAATTATTTTTCTGTTATGACACCACTCCTTACTAATTGATTTCTTAAAACTTTCTTAAGATTCTCTCAAGTGAGACAGATGGACGTGAGATTGATATGCTCAAGGATATTGGATTGCAAATTGTAGCTAAATGTGATGGTTTGCCTCTTGCTGTCAAAGTAATGGGGGGGCTCTTGTGTCAGAAGGACAATCAGAAGAGTGACTGGGAGATGGTCTTGAATGATTCAATATGGTCAACATCTGAAATGCCCGAAGAGCTAAACCATGCGTTATGTTTAAGCTACCAAGATTTGCCTTCTTGCATCAAACAATGTTTTCTAAGCTACTCCCTTCTCCCTAAAACTACATTGTTTTTTAGAGTTGATATAATTGGCATGTGGATTAGTGAAGGGTTTCTTAATGGAACCTCAGGTGACTTGGAAGAATTAGGAAGCAAGTACTATAAGGAGCTGATGCTGAGGAACCTTATAGAGCCAGATTTAGTGTACATTGATCAAAGGCTTTGCAAGATGCATGATGTTATTCGCTCATTTGCTCAATTTGTGGCAAGAGATGAGGCATTAGTCAATGGAGAAACTAGTATTGTTAATAAACTCAGTACACATAAATTTCTTCGGTTATCTCTAGAAAGCAAAGAATCAGAATCGGATGGGTTAGATTGGAGTTCTTTACAAGTACAGAAGGCATTGAGAACACTAATATCAGTTGGCCAAATAAATATCAAGCCTGGTGATTCGTTGGTTCATTTTCCATGCCTACGAATTTTACATATAGATTCTCCACATGTTATTCCTTTGGTTGAAACTTTGCATAAGCTCAAGCACCTGAGGTACTTGTACTTACATAACTCTGATATATCTAGTCTACCAGATAGCATTGGAAAGATGAAATTCTTGCAGCACATTAGCCTTAGTGGATGCAAAAATTTTGAGAAACTTCCAAGTAGCATTGTAAACTTAGTGCAGCTAAGGTATATTGACTTCTGTGGAACAAGTATAATGGGCATTCCCAGGGGGTTCTCTGCTCTAGCAAATCTGGTGATAGTACGTGGGTTTCCTGCCCATGTAGAAGGTGATTGGTGTAGTTTGGAAGAGTTGGGTCCTCTCAATCGCCTGAAGTATATTGGTTTACATGGATTGGAGAATGTATCTGCTTCCTCGTATGCTGCAAAGGCAAAGCTTGGTGAGAAGGTGCATCTTAGTGACCTGTTCCTATCATGTGATTGTAAATTGGGGAATGATGGGCTGATTGAAGATATAATCTCCAAGGTAAAGCAACAAACAATCGAGAAGGTATTTGATGACCTATGTCCTCCACCCAATGTAGATTTTCTTGCCATCAATGGATATTTTGGCCGGCGGCCCCCGAGGTGGATGATGTCATCATCAGACATGCCTCTCAGGAGGTTGAGGATTCTGTTGATGGCAGACCTGGCTTGTTGCACACAACTTCCTGATGGCTTGTGTCAGCTCCCGTCTTTGGAGTCAATTGAGATCGAGCGTGCTCCAGCCATCAAGCGTATTGGACCTGAATTCCTACACTCTTACCACCACCAGAGTCCTTTCTCAGTAGTGGCTGCGTTTCCGAGATGTCGCTACTTGGCCTTAATAGGATTGGTAGAATGGGAGGAGTGGGACTGGGAGGAGCAAGTACAGGCCTTTCCTGTCTTGCAGACGCTTACACTAAAGAATTGCAAATTGAAGCGTGTTCCTGCCGGCCTTGCCTCGCAAGTAAGGACTTTGAATGTATTATGCACACAACATGTCCAGGGTCTCGTCTCTCTAGAGAACTTCGGTTATTTGGTTGAGCTGCTTGTACTTTCAGACCTTGACCTGGAGAGGATCACTATCTCCCCAGACTGCAAAAGCTTACCATATCCACCTGTCCAAAGCTGAAGGTGGTGGAGGGTGTTCCTGCACTAGAGAGCCTCTTTTTTGTGGATGAAGGCATGGAGACACTCCCACAATACATGAGAGGTATAAACCCAAGGTATTTGGAGCTATACTGCAGCCTATCGCTGCTCACTTCAATAGCCGCAGGGGAATCTGGCCCTGAGTGGGACAAGTTCAGCCACGTCGAGCATGTCAAGGCATGTGCACAGGAAGGAGATAATCCAAGGAAATGGTATGTATTGTACACAGCTAACCCCTACAACTTGGAGACAAATGCCAGCCGCTCTTTCATGTCTAGAGGTAAATTAATGGTACTTATTCATCTTAGTTAGTATGTTTACTTGGTTTATTGCCTTTGTATTCTACCTTTCATCCATATGTTGGATTGTAATTAGATTCACAGCATTCTCATTCCCTTTGAATATAATCTTTTAGAGTAGGACAACAAAAACATGGTAGCAATGACTACATAGATATAATTCATATGATTAGCTTTGATCACTTTGGTCACTTGCGAGACTTGGAAGGAGCGACATAGCAGAATATTGAACAGAGAGGTCGCTGCCATTTAATCTATTGTCCACTGCATCTCCCAAGAAATTCACTAGCGGGTAGCTAGCGCTAAGGTTCTTTTTTTTCGCGAAAACGCAAAAGCTTTGCGCTTCGATGCATTAATAGGAAAGAGAGTTTTTACAAATGTACAAGCTTCAAAGAGGTAACACCGCGCCGTACAACTCAACCCACTAGACCTATACCGCGGTGGGGATCAAAGCACGGATGTCGATCGCTCCCGCAGACGCCCAAGAGCGATCCTTGTCACGGATTTAGTTGGAGAGAGAGAGACTAGCCTTGTCGGGAACTGCGGCCTCAAAGACTACCGCATTGCGAAGCTTCCAAATCCACCACGCCGTGAGCATGATCAACGACGAAGTTCCCCTGCGTAAAGCACGGGGGTAGATCTCGTAGCTCCCTGCCACCATCTCACAAAGTCGGCTCCCCTCCTTGGTGGTCTAGCTGTGAATCGGACCCATGATAGCACCTCATGCCACACCGTCCTGGAGAATGGGCAGTCAACCAAAAGGTGTCGCATGCTCTCTTCTGCCTGGTCGTGTGGGAGCCCCCTCCGCGCCAATCTCTCTCCGGTGCAGCATCTATCTTGCCAAGCCAGCCAGATATGGAACTTGACCCTTGGGGGGGGGGAGGGGGCAGGAGTGCCAGTTAAGTCTCCAGGATCTCGATATGATTGACCCCTGGAAGAGGGACTCGTAGCAAGACTTGGAAGAATACTGCGCATCCGTCGTCCATCGCCACAACAACGTATCCGGTATCGGTATCAGCTGCACGTCCTGCACTCGGAGCTGCACGTACTGCCAAAGGGCAAGTGAGCTCGTGGCACCCTGTATGTCGGTAATCCACCTGCGCTCTACCAGCACCTCTCTCACTGTACGGCGCTTCCTAGCGCGCTTTGGGATCAGCGCGAAGAGGTCAGGCGCTATGTCCCTGATGGCCGTGTCATCCAACCATTTGTCCACCCAAAAAAGGGCAGTCTCTCCGTCACCCACCACCATCCTCGTGGAGACGTCGAAGACCTCCCGCTCGACAGAGCAAAAGTGCATGCCGAGGCCGCGCCAAGGTCGCAGCGGGTCGATGCGCATCCTCCAAAGCCAACGCATCCTGAGGTCAGATCTGGGACCCCTAGGCCGCCAAGCGTAGTGGCCGACACACCCTAGCCCAGTTTATATGGCAATGGCCGCCATTTGCGTTTGCTCTGCCCGCCCAGAGGAAACCTCAATCTGCTTCAAGGCTTTCTTATTGAGCCCGAGCACAACGATCTGGTGGAGCGGTATCGCCATCAACACCGATTTTACCAGGGCTAATCGTCCAGCCTTAGTCATCATGGCGGCCGTCCACAAGGGTAGGCGATCCGTGATGCTGTCTATCAGTGGTTGAAGCGCAGATACCGGCAGCCGACCAACCGTCAGTGGGATCCTGAGGTATTTGACGGGGAAGGGTGCTAACTGGCGCTAAGGTTCTTACCATACTGTGTAGCTATTAGGTAATCCTTGGTAGTTAGTTGTGGTCGAGTTGTTTGTGTCTTTTCTCTTGCATTTTTTTTAGACTCTACCCTTTCTTCTGACTAGCTTTTTCTGTATGGCTGAAAGAAGAAGATATCACTACCTTTTTCTATGAACAATTTAGACGACTGTCTTTTTTATCATTTTGTATGGCTGCACTCATGTTGCTAAATATATGTTGTTCTCCCTGGATAATCTTGTAATTAAAATTGAAGAATAATATCTAGAACTAAAGCTCATATGTGATTTATCAACCTCACTATTTCAGCATCGTCACACTGAAGCTCTTACCTTGCAAGTTATGGATTGTATAGCCACTTTAACATTTTCTTCTCATGCAGGGACCTTATCTTCATTTGAGGATGCACAAAGATTTGAGTCTGTCTTCAAAATGACAAAAAAAACTTTTACCTACATCTGCAGCTTGGTGAAGGGTCCACTAATGAATGATATGGACATCCACACCTTTGTTGATGGGAAGGTATTGTCTTTACAAGATGAAGTAGCTGTTGCTCTCAGAAGGCTGAATTCTAGAGGGCCGGCATGGGCCTTCGGATATACTATTGGTGTGAACGAGTCAACCGTCTTGTTGGTAACTAAAAGGTTCATTGATGCTTTGTTCGAGGGAACACGTAACCTATGGAGTTGGCGAGACTCCAGTACAATAGATAATATAAAATCCATGTTTGCCAAGATCCACAATATGCATAACTGCTGCGGTGTTATATGTACAACTAACATCCCATTTGGACCCAAGGGAGACCATGAGAAGAAGGATAACATTCTAATGCAAGTCATCGTTGATGCAAAGATGAGGTTCATGAACATTTTGTTGGCACCGGCAGGTAGCACAAACCAGTTAAGCCTTTTGCATGCCAGTGATCTCTTCAAGGAGTGCAACGAGGGTGTTTGGCTGAATGGGAGCAAGCTCAAGGTAGCATTGGATGGATCAAAAGTCGGGGAATACATAATTGGTGATGCAGGATACCCCCTTCTCCCCTGGCTACTCACGCCTTACCAGGAAGAGAACTTCTCAGACTCCAAGAAGGAGTTCAATAGGAGACACTCCGCAGCCACAACATGTGCGTTGAAGGCACTGGCAAGGCTCAAAGACACATGGAAGTTTCTGCAGGAAGAGAGGCCGATCAATCAGCAAACTCTAGTATATACAATCTATGCCTCCTGCATGCTGCATAATATAGTCATAGATATGGAGGATGATGCAGCCATGCCGAGACTTGAGGAGGGGAAGTACTGCCAGGAAGTGCGCCAGTTAGCAAGTGAGGATGCTTTCAGGGCGAGGGATATGCTGTCGCAATACTTCTTGACCAGCAGGTCATCAGAATCAGGAGGTAAATTAACACAACTACTTGTACATCTTAATTTTTTCATTTGATTTCTCACTATTTTAGTACTCTCAGAGTTAAGCTCTTTCCTTGCTAGTTATGGATTGTGTAACCACTTTTGCACTTTCTATTCATACAGGAACCTTGTCTTTTTTCGAGGACACGCAAAGATTTGAGTCTGTTTTCAAAATGACAAGAAAAACCTTTAACTACATCTGCAGCTTGGTGTTTGGGCTGTCAATGGAAGATATTAACAACTACACATTTGTTGACGGGAGGGTGCTGTCTTTAGAAGATCGAGTAGCTGTTGCTCTGAGAAGGTTGTACTCCAGTGAGTCATCAGATACCTTAGGATCCTTAGTTGGTGTGGATGAGTCAACCATCAAGTTGGTAACTGATAGGTTCATTGCTGCTGTGCTCAAGGGAGCAATGCACCACATCCACATGTACTGGCCAGACTCCAGTAAAATGGATAAGATCAAATCCATGTTTGGCAGGATCCACAACATGCATAATTGTTGCGGTGTTATATGTACAACTCACATCCCATTTGGACCAAACTGGGAACATGAGAAGAATGACAACATTCTAATGCGAGCCGTCCTTGATCCAGAGATGAGGTTCATGGATATTTGGTTGGAATGGGAAGGTAGCATGAACTGGTCTAACATTTTGCAGGATGCTGATCTCTTCAAGGAGTGTGAGAAGGGTTTTTTCCTGAATGGCAGCAAGCTGAAGGTAGCATTAGATGGATCAGAAGTCGGGGAGTACATAATTGGTGATGCAGGTTACCCTCTTCACCCCTGGCTACTCACACCTTACCAGGAAGAACACCTCTCAGATTCCAGAGCGGAGTTCAATAAGAGACACTCCGCAGCCACAACCTGCGCGACGAAGGCGCTGAAAAAGTTCCAAGAAACATGGAAATTCCTGCAGAGGCAGACTTCGTGTCCAGTCAATGCGGAGACTCTAGCCGATACAATTTATGCCTGCTGCATGTTGCATAACATAGTCATAGATATGGAGTCTGATGCAGCAATGCGTACTGTTGAGGAGCTGAATTACTGTCAGGAAACCCGCCAGTTAGCGGATGAGGATGCTGTCAAGGCGAGGGACATGCTGTCGCAATACTTCTTGACCAGCAGGTTATCAGAATCAGGAGGTAAATTAACACAACTGCTTGTACATCTTAATTTGTTCATTTGATTTCTCACTATTTTAATATTATGAGAGTTAAGCTCTTGCCTTACTAGCTATGGATTGCTTAACCACTTTTGCACGTTCTACTCATACAGGAACCTTGTCTTTTTTTGAGGACGGGCAAAGATTTGAGTCTGTTTTCAAAATGACAAGAAAAACCTTTAACTACATCTGCAGCTTGGTGTTTGGGATGTCAATGGAAGATATTAACAGCTGCACATTTATTGACGGGGGGGGGGTGATGTGTTTAGAACATCGAGTAGCCGTTGCTCTAAGAAGGATGTACTCCACTGAGCCATTAGATACCTTAGGATCCTCTGTTGGTGTGGACGAGTCAACCATCAAGTTGGTAACTGATAGGTTCATTGCTGCTGTGTTCAAGGGAGCGATGCACCACATCCACATGTACTGGCCAGACTCCAGGAAAATGGATAAGATCAAATCCATGTTTGGCAGGATCCACAGCATGCATAATTGTTGCGGTGTTATATGTACAACTCACATCCCATTTGGACCAAACTGGGAAAACAAGAAGAATGACAGCGTTCTAATGCGAGCTGTCCTTGATCCAGAGATGAGGTTCATGGACATTTGGTTGGAATGGGAAGCTAAGATGAACTGGTCTAGCATTTTGCAGGATGCCGAACTCTTCAAGGAGTGTGAGAAGGGTCTTTGCCTGAATGGCAGCAAGCTGAAGGTAGCATTAGATGGATCAGAAGTCGGAGAGTACATAATTGGAGATGCAGGTTACCCTCTTCTCCCGTGGCTACTCACACCTTACCAGGAAGAAGACCTCTCAGACTCCAAAGCAGAGTTCAATAGGAGACACTCCGCAGCCACAACCTGTGCGACGGAGGCGCTGGAAAGGTTCCAAGAAACATGGAAATTCCTGCAGGAGCAGACTTCGTGTCCAGCCAATGTGGAGACTCTAACTGAGGCAATCTATGCCTGCTGCATGTTGCATAACATAGTCATAGATATGGAGGCTGATGCAGCAATGCGTACTGTTGAGGAGCTTTATTACTGCGAGGAAGTGCGCCAGTTAGCAGATGAGGATGCTGTCCAGGCGAGGGATATGCTGTCACAATACTTATGGACCAGCATGCCATCCACATCGGGAGGTGAGTTAACACAAATTATCCTACATCTTAGTTTGTTGGTTTGGTTGATCTGTCCACTAATTGCTCATAATTATCATCCGTCATATCTTTAATAAGTCGGCCCATTGGATGCAGAGGAGGATCCAGAAGTAGTCTCATCAGGCTCAGGGGACAAAGGCAGGGAACAAGAAGTGCAGACAAGAACAGCAAAGGAAGAGTGACAATGCTAGGTACATCTTCCAGCTTCATTTGTAAGTACACTGCTAGCAATTGTGCTTCAAGGCTTAGCCGTTCCCTCCCTCCATTCCAACAATATCACAGTTCTCTTCTTTGTTCATCTTTTCGATGAATGGTTCATTTAATAGCAGGCATGATTTGACCAGTTAAGTTAGTAGATGTTCTATGCATGCAGATGAAAGTTGTTGATATGTTAAACCCTGGTGCATGTCGTGATATAATTTAAACCTTGGTTTGATCAGGTGAATGGGAGGCCTTCATCCGGCTGGTTGGAGCTTTTGAATGCATGAATCCAGAGCAGCCCACTCAATGGAGCCAGCGACTAATGTGAGGCTGCAACATAAGTTCAAGTTAAGTTCTATATTCAAAATAATTCTCATCTATTTGGAGAATACTAGTGTTTTGTAATCAGTACTTTAGGCGTTGACAAAAAACGGTGTTAACTGTAACTGATTTTCATCCATCAGTTGTTGTGAACTTTTTTTTTCGAGAATGAGTCAGTTGTTATGCGTGTAACTCTGGCTATATAAATGGTCTATGGATGACGATTCGTACAGTACTCTGTTTCGAGTCGAAGAAGGAAACTTTTCTTTGGACTGGCTTGTTCAAGAAGTTGTATAGCTCAAGGAGTTATCGGATCGGTCGATTCGTGTTGGAGTTGAGTCCGACTCTTACACGATGACCGATCGAGGCCCCGTCATATAAGCCGCGAACCAGGCGAGACACATCGTGATACCGTAAGATCATCGTCATCTTCGAATCAGCGACACATATGGCCGCGGTGGGAGCGTTGCGACAGCTTCTGCTGCCGGCGATGAGCCGGCGACTCGCTACCGGCTCCGCCGCCTTCACCGGCAAAACCACCATGGCCCAGGTCCGCATCAATCCATCAGCTAACTCGGAGAGGTGCGTCCGATCGTACATGACGGACGCTGCCGCGCTTCAACAACGCAGAGAGTAAGTCTTTCTAGCTTTGCCATCACGGACCATAGAGAAACAGCCCCCAGCCGCCGCCTCTACCTCCTACTCCACCATAGATTGGTTCCCCCTCCTCCGGCCGGCCTCGCCGGCGTAAGGAGGAGTGGGGAACCTAGTCTATGTGTGGAGGTTTTAGTAAAAGTACTATTTTCTAGTAGATTAAGTTAGGGTTTGGAAGCCATCTTTTGTTGATCTCCATATCAATGGAGATGGTATCGTCTTCAATAATTGATCTTTGATTCTTCCTTCGACGACGAGATCTTCGTCCCAGTGTCAATGGCAGTATTGAAAGATTACAGTTCTCTAGGTATGGTTCTTTGGATCTTGCTTCGCCAGAACGATCTTGGATCTTTTCTCATGGTCGCCGCGAGGAGTATTATCCTCGCAATAATTTTCCCGGCTGCTACGTCCTCGACAATGGTGATTCGTACTCTCGATTCTCCAGCAACGTCGACCAAGTTGTTCGGTTATTTCGCCCTGACATACTGGTGTTGGTACTCTTGCCGATGTTGATTGACTACTTCAATGGTTGCGCGCGTGCACGTAGCCTTGGCATTGCGGCTCAAAATAAAATTATGGGAGAACCTTCGTTGGTATTTACAGGTTTATGGTTCGGTTCTATTCGGCTGCCTTCTGGAAAATACAAGATTATGTCATGGAAGAAGAAAGAATTTGAAGACCTTGAAGATTTAGTCGTTTCTTTTAGACTTTATTTTGTAATTGTTGGGGACAGCTTATGTATCTCTACCATGTACTATTTACTCTTATAAATATATATGGTGTTGATTGTCAAAAAAAAAAGCTTTGCCATCACCCAACACAAGCTAATCTGAATCCCAATTGAATTGGTCTCTAAATTACAACATTGTTTTGCATGATCTGGATTCTGGAAAGCCAATAAGTAACTGGTCTCCCTTGTACTACAATGTTTTTGATGCAGGCTGTTGATGCGGAAAGCTGCACTGTCCGAACTAGCACTACCTCTGGCGCTGTTGTCACTCAACGGGGCAAGCTTGGCACTGGCCTGTGTACTACGCCCCGCACTTCCCACGCAAGGACATAGCCTTGTAGGTTACCAAACTACTCCGAGCTCCCCAACCTGTCCGAGCTAGATGATCTCGTAGATACAGCTTGCTAAGTCTGGCGCTAATGATAGATCCATGTGTACAACAAGCCAAACATCGATCTCCGATTCCATGTTATGTAATGTACAGCCCTTTCCTGTTTTTTTCATACAAGAACTTGTGTTCCCGCGATACATCCAAGTTTGAATTCAGTTGCAGATTGGTACAAATCCTGTGAGGACTCCTGATGACAAGTGATAATTTTTCATGCAGAAGTAACAAGAATAAATCAGCTCTACTACCTTAGCTCAAAGTTCAGAGCAATTGGGGTGCCATTTGACAGTATTTTCCACTAAGAGTTACTCCCTCAGCTTTATAACTCTGTCCTGGTTTTAGTTCAAACTGGGAGTAATTGATATGAGAAAAGGTAAAGACAGTTACCTTGATCTTAACATGACTGAGACAAGTCAGTTCTTCCCAAGATCAACCATGGAACTCCAGTAACATCACCATTTGGTTGGTTGGTTGGAGACAGGAGGAGAATGGAGACTTCTTGCTTGCTTTGACTTCAAAGAATCAGAAATTCCGGCCATCTTTTGATAGGGTTCACAAACAGGTTGCCACATCACATCGTTCACACTGATTTTCTTGACTTCTCTTTCAGCTGCAACTTGGAACAAGTCAGCCAAAAGAAAGTCAATCAAGTGGAGACTAGAAGCATCGCCGTAGCAAATTGGTCAGCCATTTCAGGCAAAATATCATCGTCGAAAGGATTTTCTATTACATATCACAAGTTCATTTGGCCAATCCTCTATATACATATCACAATTTCATTTGGCCAATCCTCTATATACACATCACAAGTTCATTTGGCCAATCGTCTAGACCGAACACTATAATTAACTGGGCAAAGTGCAACTGCAAATCATGGTACTCCCTCCGATCCATATTACTTGTCGCTACTATGAATGTAAAATGAATGTGTAAAACGAATCACAGAATCACACAGTGGTGCATGCACGAACACCGAGGAATTATTTGCCTCTGCTATTTCTACATGTTCACAATATATAATTACAACATACCTATGATTTTCATTTTTGCTACATTTTACACGCACCATGGCCCGACAAGCTCAACACCAACATCAGACAAAAATTAATTTAATTAGGCCATGTACAGGAAGAATGTCACTCATCAGCTCCGAGAGCCGGTCAGGGATCACCGTGCCTTCGTAGCATGGCCATTGGTGACCCTCGAACCACGCCGCCCATCACTGCCACCGCGTGGCGACGACCGCTGGTGAACTGCTGAGCGACCATGGGCACGGTCCCGTGACGACAACCCACTCCCTCCTCTCGCTTCCCTTGTCCGGCTCTTCATTGCCTCAATCTGCTCAAGCGTCTCGAGGACCTCCTTCATCGAGGGCCTGCTCCTGGGCTCGCCGGCCAGGCAGTTCAGCGTCAGCTGCGCTGACTGCAGAGCTTGCTTGGAGTTATACTGGCCCTCGAACCGCGGGTCCATGAGACGGGCCAGCTTTCTCCGGTCAGCCAAGTAGGGCTTCGCCCAGTCAACCAGGCTGAGTTGTCCGTTGGGACGGTTGGGGTCCAACGCTCGCTGACCCGACAGCATCTCCAGCATCACAACTCCAAAACCGTAAACGTCACTCTTGACATATAAATGACCTGGACATGGTTCATAGAATCTAATGAGAACAGCTATCAACAGCTATGAAAGTAACTACAAATAGCAACTTCTAAATTATAGATTATTCGAGGATGGATGGAGCTATGGGGTGAAAAACTAACTGGAAATAGAAAATGCATGGTATGAATTAGTGCAATTTTATATGCATTATTTTTGCTCTTTTTGTGGAAGGTGATGGGCTACTGAACAGGGATGCACATATAAAATAGTACTGTTAGCATATGGAATAATTCACTATGAAATATTATCCACTGGAGAGAAGCAATTGTTGTGAATGTTTTATGAGCCAATTAATACAGAACTCTGAATTTGGAAGATGTGAAGTGTGCGAAATCATTGACCGTATAGGGCAACTAAACCTATCTGGCATGTGTTTCAGATTCAGTTTCAATTCATAATGTTAATGGTACATCGATTGCAGGCAGCATTATCAGATCATATATATCTGCAGGACACATACCAGTGGCTACATATTCCGGAGCTGCATATCCATAGGTCCCCATGACCCTGGTCGTGATATGCGAGTTGCTGCCAGTTGGTCCAAGCTTGGCAAGCCCAAAATCAGAGAGCTTCGCGTTATAATTCTGCCAAAATAATGAATTTAGCAATTGACCTTGACAAATAGATAAAAGATACACTGTAGGGTAGAAAGCTTACTGCATCAAGAAGAATATTGGAAGCTTTGAAGTCACGGTAGATAATTTGCTTCTCTGATGCATGCAAGAATGCAAGTCCTCGAGCTGCACCAATGGCTATTTTCAACCTCAGTTCCCATGACAGTGGTGCACATCCTCCTAAAGAAATGCAATGGGTTCGAACATCAATATTTGAAGTCAATTGGTTGCTTGAGAATTGCAATCGCTAACAATAATTGCATAGAAGAAAGAACATACGGAGCATAAGCAAGGTAGCGAACCTATTTTGTAAGTAAAATACCTAGAAAAAAGGATGAAAAAATTATCAGCAGTAATAACTCACTTCTGAAAAGATGGTTTTCCAAGCTCCCTTTGGCCATGAACTCGTACACAAGCAATAGTTCCTTGTCCTCCCAGCAGTATCCCAATAGCTTCACAAGGTTTGGGTGCGAGAGCCTTCCCAAAAAGTTTATCTCTGACTGCAAGTTGACAATTAGATCATTAGATACTGCAGTTGCAGCAACCTTTAGAACTTATGATTCTGTTGAAGTAAACTAGGAGCCTAGGGTCACGTCTGCTAGCTAGCCTAATAGTAACATTTTGTATGTACCAGAGCTGACCGAACAAACAGAAGCAACTGCATTGTGATAAACATGTGGATTATTGGATAGTTCTGGACTTTTGGTCAGCAGGTGTGAACAGCTAATAATGTAAAACTATACTAATAGCAGTTCTTCCACATGTACTGATTGCAGTCACCGTTAACAGCAAAAAAAAAAAAAACTAAGTCAAACCCCCAAGCTTGCCAAGATTCCCATGCTCATACTCATCAATTTGAAATTTGAAATTTCACGATTTTTTTTTGAACAAAAAGGGACAAGACTTTACCTGCCATTCCTCATACCCCTGCATGCTCTCTGAGTTGAGCTTCTTGACAGCAACAACCATGCCGGTGCCACTTTTGGCCGGGTTCATCGTCTTCTCATCCACCCACCCTTTGTACACCCTCCCAAACCCACCCTCCCCGAGCACGCTATCTGGTCTGAAGTTCTTGGTAGCTGTGCGGAGCTCGAGGAACGTGAACGTCCGGAGGTTCGGCGCCTCCAGGATCTGACCCTGGAGGAACCCACCCTCGTCGAATCCACCGTTCGTACCGATGCTGCCGGTAGAGGAGGCCATGAAGCCGCTGCTTACGGAGGAGAGCTTCCCCGTAGTGCTGTTGCTAGTGGTGATGCTGCCACTTGTCTTGGAGTTCGTCGTCCCTGTTGCACGATTAGCGCTTGTTAGCATACTGAATTTGTTACCCTCTTGGAAAAAGAACAGACCGAATTTGTCTGTTGAAGAATTTTATGAAGAACGTGTAGAGAGTTAGTTAGAGTTTGGGTATCTTTTCTCCCCTTCCTAGGAATTGGTTGCTGTAGTTATGAAATGGGGGAAAACAACTCTCTTTTTCCTGACAGAGTATTTCTAAACTAAAGCTTCCTAGATGTTACCAAAGGAAGCATTAAGCTTGGAA
This sequence comes from Dactylis glomerata, assembly GCA_007115705.1. Classification (NCBI taxonomy): domain Eukaryota; kingdom Viridiplantae; phylum Streptophyta; class Magnoliopsida; order Poales; family Poaceae; genus Dactylis; species Dactylis glomerata. Next base: position 342,892 of record QXEO01001819.1, read on the forward strand.
ATGGAAAATGATGTCCCTATAATATGATACTAATTCAGTTAATTCCCTTCCCTGATCTCTCTTACCTGGCCACCACGAAGAAAATTAAAATCTGAAACTATGAAATCAAACAGTTCTGACACACACCAAATAGACAACATAATAATCTTCAAATGGGAGAACTAACTTAATACGAAAATCAACTGAATTAGAAGAGATTCTTTGATGAGACAACAACGGTGTCTCTGCACGTCAAGTACAGAATAAATAGACATACACGGAGGAACCAAGAAAATCCTCCGCCTAGCATAGCATAGCACAGCCGGAGCTCACAAGATCCAGGGATCCGAAAGATCACACGAAACACCTACGGCAGAGTGAACCGAAAACCAAATTAACTTATTAGAGACCAGATGCCTCACCTGGGCTGGACGGCCTGTAATCCACCGCCACATGAGCCTTCCCCGCGCCGCCGCAGATGTTCCCCATGTTCCCCTCTCTTACTCCGAGTCAAGGAGGAACTGGGGAGAAGAGAAGGAGAAACCCAGGATGGCTTGAGGAGGAGACAAGGGGAAGAGGAGGAAGAAGAAGACGAGTAGGGGAGGGGGAAGTCAAGGGGGAGGCTTGATAAGTAAGCAGAGACTGGAGTGCAGGGGATGGAGGGAAGAAGAAAAGAGAGGAAGCTGCCAACTGAAGAAAGTCTCCGGTTTGTGTCGCCATGTGGCCCGCCCCGGACTGCACTTCAACTTCAACTTTCCTTTTCCTTGAAACTCAAACAGCGCGTGCTACTTTCCATTTCATCATAGTATATTACCAGAAAAAGCTCTCTGTTTTATTGCTTAGTCATCTGGAGTACAATTTCTTGCAGCTGCTGCTACACATATAAAATGGATAAAAATGATGATGTGCACTGCCTCTGTTATGAAACAGATCGTATCATATGGCGTCATAAAATTGTGTAGTCATTTATTTCCTATGTTTGGGGGTTTTTTTTTGAATTGGGAGCTTAGCTTCGGCCTTCGAATCGAGGCGATGCATACTGTTAAACGATGTATTACATAACTAGTTGAATACCCGTGCGTTGCTACGGCTTCCTAAAAACATTGCATGTTCTATTTATAAACATAAAATGCACATAAATATTTAGTCAAACTCCCTATAAAACAAACCACTCTAGTTCTTCATCCCCTTAATCTCCTCCACCTCACCCGTGTGTTGCTATGGCTTTGTAAAATATTTTTATGTTGCATTTGTAAACATAAAATGCACATATATATTCAGTTGAACTCCCTATAAAACGCACCACTCTAGTTCTTCACCCCCTAATCTCCTTTGCCTCAACGAACAACCGTTTCCCTAGCATCTCAACTAAATGCATCCTCGTTCCACCGCATCGGAGAGCCATCACATCGACGTAGCTTCTAGCCCAATCTCAGGTGCCGGTGTGACTTGTCGATGATGATCACCAAGAATCAAACAAATGTGTGAAGTGGAGCATGGACGCCGCCACGGATCATTGCCACTACTCCACTCATTTGCAATTCTCATAGACAAAAAAATATGTGCAAGTAAGCTAATTTTATCTATACTATTATTCGTGAGATAATCAACCGAAGTATGGTTTTTAGTTAAATTTAATAGAGTTATAAAAACACCCATATGTGCAGATTTCAGGGTCACAAATATTTCACTTATATATGTTATTATCCAGAGCTTAATCAATTGGCCCCATTCATCCAATATTTTACAACACAAAGGTAAAGTTGCAGTCCAGGGAGGAACATAATAATACTTTCTATGACACAAAGCATACTAAATCTGTAGTACCGAACAAAAATTGTCTCACATATGGCTCGATGCATCAATGAGACTACAGAAGACTTGTTCCCAAGCAGGTCTCATGGCTGACACATTGCGCTTTTAACATCTGAGATACCAAGTCGCTGCAACTTGTCACCTAGCCGATGATGTCTGATGTCATGTAGACAAAAAAGTATCCAGATAATTGTGAGCTCACTGTCTAAAGCGTAAGGAAGACGTTGCTGGGGAATCCCCTGCCTTCAAGCGTGTCGTCCTCTAGATCTGTGGAGTGATTCCCTTGCTAGTTCAGAAACGTCATCGCGAGCAAGCGGACGAATCTTGCGAGCTACACCTGATGTTCCCTCACCGGCCTCGCTCCAGGCGTCCTCTTCATTGGCAGCGAGCAAAGGAGAACAACCAGATGGAAATTCGGCCGCGGGACGACCTGAAGCTTGGGCCGAGTGTCTCGGTCCGCCACAGTCCCGTTGCACCAGCAGATAGGTCGCCGGTGGCCAGAGATCGACGGGGCCGACCTCGGAGCTCCTTCTGTGGACGCGGACGCGACGTGAGGGTGGACTACCGTGGCGTGGGAGTTCCGATCAGTGGCGACGCGGACGCGACGGTGGAATCGACAGAGGGGAATCAAGCAATTCTAGCCGCGCTCCTCTTCAGGTCGGGTTAGTTCACGGCGGATAGGGTGGCGGTGTCGGAGGGGATAACCTCATCTCTTCGCCAGTTCTGTTCGGAAGGAGGAGATGCTTCGGGGGTAGATGAGAAAAAAAGACCGAACCGGTATCGTGGCGTTTTGTTGTATTATGGGATTTGGTGGGAGGGCAAAATAGGTAAAAAAAGTTGGACGAAAACGTATTTTTGGTGAACGGAAACGTATTTTGCGACCGCCACGGACCATACCTGTAGCAATATTATTAGTAGAGATTGTCTAGGAATAGGACTTTGTGCTTGTACGAGTCTAGGGCGGTATTGATACCGACTCAACTAGCGATTGTTACCACGATCGTCTCCTGTAACCCTTGTATGTTCTGTTATATATATTGCACACCGGTGGTCCGATTGGGGTATCGCTTCCCACAACAATTTACACACCTATTTTTTACTGCATAGTTTAAAGTAGTGTCAAATCTTAGAAATCATGGACCAATTAAAGTTACACCAAAAAATAAGCCACCTAAAGAAAGTACACAAAACTTTATGTCTACTATGCATCTCCAATACAATTAATGTATAATTAGCCACTCTGGTTGAAGATGGCACAAACAATCACTATCAAACGATTGCATCTAGTATCTATAGGCCCTTGTTGCTCCACCGGAACTAGGTAAGATCACATATGTATCGAAGAAGCAGCTATGTGGATAACTTGCAAAAAAAAATTAGTTTGATACATACTCCCTCCGTTCCTATATATAGGAGGTATAGTTTTTTGAAGAAAATTCCAAAATATAAGACTCCTGCCAAATTTGGGGAGAGATTTGTGGGATTTGTTGACATATTCCACAAAAAATTCTAATTTGGAGAGAGATGAGATCGGGAGTTTCCTTATTTTCATCCACTTTCACGTCTAAAACCAAGAAAAATTAACTTCCTAACCTATGCGTTAATATTCGTGCGAAAAATTATACCTCCTATATATTAGAATGGAGGAAGTATGTTAAAAACTACCTCATTTGATAATTCCAAATTTCTCAAACTAAAGCAAAACGAGGCAAAATGATATTTACATTGGGTAGATAGAGATAGTATGCCATGAGTAGTTTTACACTAGGAAAATTCTCACGTGAGGGGCCGTACGAGCTCGCTCGACAAATAGTTTGCCGGGTGTAACACTCAGCAACTTATTGCTTAGCAGCTACTCGGTAATATGTTCAGTTCTTTTTAGAATAAAAGACAGTGTTGTCCGACTTTAAATTAATAAAGCCCAAGAGTTTACAGCAGGAGGACCGAAGGTCTCACATAATATGACATAGTTTCAGAACCACAACGAACAACGAAGCGCAACATATGTTCAGTTTGCCGGGGTTTTTATTGACGTGGCTTGAATTGGTCCAGAGATGCACCACATCTGCTGGTGCTTAATTAGTTCGTTTGACGAGGCAAGCTACCTAGGGTTTCCTCCTAATTACCAAAGAACGGTTTAATCACTGTCCTTGCATGTCCTTTTCTCCCTCTTGCTCTAAAAGCAGAGAAAGGGAAGTGGCATGCAGAGAATTGAGACTAGAGCCATACATAAGATCTTGGAAGGTTGACAATGGTAGCACAACAGTTATTGTTGATGGTGCTAGGTAGAACGTGTCAAAGAATTCGTGTTTAACTCCCTTGTTGGTCTCTCCCAAGTTCCAAACTTAGCTACCATGCTTTATCTGGTCTTCGGTCTAGTTTAGACAAATCTAAAACAGTGTTTACATCTTAACCAGGTAAACATCACTTATTTCTCTCGGATGTGTTCACATGGATCCATATATGCCTGACAGGAAGCTGGATGTAGTTGTGAAATTGTGCTTACATGAGCAGCAACTTTTGACTTGACTAATTAAGCATCTTGTTTTGTAGGATATGAGAGATAATGAGATGACATCAGCATATCTGTCATCTCAAGAACTCGGTGTTTTGTAAGACATGTGATTATGAGGTGACATCAGCATATCTCTCACCTCAAACACTAGGATTTTATACATAAAATTAATTAATTCCTAACTGTTTTAATCAATCGGTTCATTTGAACACCATACTTTGGTGATCTGGTCAGATAGCTATTTCCTCAAGCTTGACCTTTTATGATTTGTCATCAGTTGAATACAACAGTAGTACAACACAAACCCCAAAGTGCCAAAAAGATATGATCGTCATTCGTCACCCCAGAGACGAGGGGAACCAACGGCAAATACGGTGGAAGAAGCTGACTTCCCTATATCAGCGGTAGCTAGGTTTCTCTCTTTGAGGTCTTTAGTCTAGCTTACACCAATCTAAAACCATGTATAAATGTTAACCAGATAACCATGAATTATTTCTCCAATATGTGTTCACATGCATTATGCTATACAAAAGGTGTAGTTATGAACTTGTGCTTAATTACATGAGCAGTAACTTTTGACTTCACAAATTAAGCATGCATCTATTTTGTTAGGAAAATCGTTTTCGTGGATGTGACTTAAGAGGATTGAACATCAAAGCTAGGTACACGTACATATATATGAGATTCTAAGAGACACCCTATACCATATTTCTCACCTCAAACACTTGGATTGTATAAGTAAAATTCGTTATTCAGTAAAATTCATCAAATTCTACTTTTGTCAAAAAGGAGGGAATTCCGCCGGCCTCTGCAACAATTGGTCCACACAGTCATTTCATCTAGTTCTATCATCTTAATCATTTGTACTGAACACACACTTTGGTCAGATAGCTAGCTCCTCAACATCGTGACTTTTCTAGGCATTATGATTAGTCGAACACAACAGTACGCGACGACTCGTTTAAAAGAAGAGTAGTACGTAGTACCACACAACCCCATACTGCTAGAATATGAATGCGTGCTGCAGGCACACGTATTGTTTTCTCGTGCGTACTGATTCAAATCTCAGACGTACACGAAGTCAAAGGTAGCCTTCGTTGAAAAAACTATTTAAAACTATATATTTCATCTAATTTGTTTGATCATGGTCAATATAGTAGTATATACACTGATACACATGTGGCATATGCACGTACGTCCTAATATATAATGTTGGCTAGCAGCCGTTTCCTAATGTCACTTCGAACAGATAAAATGCGCTGCCAAGAAAGGTGGAACCATAAAAACTTTAATGTGAAGATTTGTCACGAAAACAAGCATCTTTAATTATCATGAAAGTTCGACGGTCTGGTCAGCGGAATTTGACCAACAGGTTGTTGTTCAAAAACTTGTCGGGCTGGTCACCAGCTACATACAGAAGTGTTCCTTTTTAGGCAGAAGACACGGCATGTCCGATTTTAAATTAATAAACCCCCACGACAATATGGTAACAATTAAGAACTGTTATTTAGCACAGCATACAAAACAAGCAACAGGAAAACACCCACACTGGCCTCCCCTAACATAGTCTTAATTCCTAGCTAGCATGAATGCTTGATTATTTGCTATATGTGATCAACTCAAGCTGCACCTTTTACTGTGACTATTAGATCCGGCCTCTTTGGGATTATATTCTTGATAATTAATTGCATCCCCGGTTACATTATACATAACATATGTATGTACCTTGCACACAAGACCATATGCAAAATCTAGATGTGGGCAATTGATTTGTAAAGTGCTCCACTGGTCTTATCTGAGTATGATTTAATATGATACGAAATAGCCACTAGCAAAGCAAAGTAGCAAACGAGCATGCACTACATTATTGAGCACATGTTAAGTGAGGAAAGGTGACGGCCTAACCAAAGGCATATGCTACGCTAGCTATTGTACATAGTATATCCATGTATTAGTTGACTCAACCTTAAAACGATGAGCCATGCGTCGATCCGGCAGCTTTTCCAACTACAATCTGTTGGCGCATAGGGAGATTAATATATGCTGGTGGTACTAAGGAAATGCCAACTTCTCACTTTTTCTCTAGCTACCCTTTCCCCCTTTTTACACTTTAGCCATTTCGATGGACCAGGACATTGTTGAGATCATGCTAAAAAATGATGGTTTGTGATGGAAGTCAGGAAAGCTAGTATGCTAAAGGAAAAAAGTTGTGCCAATTTTGAGCTTCTTGGTTGCTTCATCTTGGATATCAGTTTCTCTCTCTATTGACTGACTTTTTTGTTTCCTTTTGGGGATTGAAAAGAAGCTAGAAATTTGTAGATTGTGTAATTAAGCTAAACGGTCACTTTGATGGTTGGGCGTCATGAAACTCCACGAATGTCTCGCTAGAAGAAGACAATCTGCTAATTATCCTCCGCTAACAGTAAATGACCCATCTTATTAATTGTATACCTTACCAATGGCAGATGAACTGTCGCACGCCAGTACAGACAGCTTGCAGGTAGAGATAGACTATCATCAACAAATGTTAGTATACAGACAAAAACCACAAATGGAGCTCGATCTCCATGCATGGTGGACATTTAAAAAAAATGAAAATGCAATTTAAATGTTTTAAAAAAATTAAAAAAAATCTAGATGTAGATAACTTTGAGATCTACAATCCTGCAAAATCTTAGTTCAAAATTTGGTGCATTCTAGGCTACAGAAAAAAGACAAATCCGAAAAAATTCTAACTTAAAAAATGTGTACTGTTCATCATGCCCAGATCTACACATTTGTTTTTTTTTACCGAGCCTCAAATACAACGAATTTGGACTTGAATTTTTTCACACTAGTAGATCTTATTATGATCTACATCCAGAATTTTTATTTTGAATTTTTGAAACTTTAAATATCGTTTTTAAAAAATTCAAAAAATGAGTTTCATGAAGTTCAGGAGCCATATGTCCACACTCGTATACAGACAACTAGAATATAAATATAGATTATCACTAGCAATGTTACTTCATCCGTTCACTATTATAAGACCTTCTGAATTTTTAAAAAATTCTTGTATCTAAACGTGTTTTTGTGTGTAGTTTCACTTATTTCTTGTGGTGTACTCTGTTAAGATAGCACTTTCACTTATTTCAGTTTGTATCTAGTCCAGAGATCAATATAATCTGAAATGTTTTATAATTGTGAACAAATGGAGAAGTATAGTTTTTTGTTATAAGAGAGATATATAGATCCAGAAAAGTACATTTGATCATTGTAAATCTTGATAATTAGTATTGCATCAATCCCCAGCTACAAGATAGATCACGCAAAATCTAGAAGTGGATAATTAATTTGTGAAGCGCTTCGTTGATGTTATCTGACTAACTACTATCATATGATATGAAATGACCACTATCTATCGAGTAAAGTAGCAGGCATGCATTACACTATTGAGCGCATGTTAAGTGGGGTAATGTGATGGCCTACCAAAAAAGTGTGCTGGTCCATTGTCTGAGTTGACAAAACCTGAATATACGCATCTGCTAGCAGGTCTAACTACAGCCTGTTGCCGCGTAACGCACTACGGAAATAAACATATGTTGGTGCTAAGAAAATGCCAACTTCTCCCTTTTTTCTCTCTTCTTGCGTTTGCACTTTTTGCTATTGCGAGACTGACCGAGACATTATTGATTGCTACCATGCGTTGCAAGGTAGAAAAGAAAGTCGGAAAAGCGACCATGCATATGCTCAGAGGAAAATTATGGTTGTGCCTTTTGCTGAACTTGCTTAGTTGCTTCACCCACTGAGATCAGAATATCTATCTCTAGATTTTTAGTGTTGTCTTGGTGGTACCATTGCTACAAGGAATGAATCATTCTAGCGGGATTTTTTTTTGTAATTCTTCTTCTTCTTTTTTTAGCTACGTGCATCTGTAATATCGCTATGGCATTGCGTTGTTGCAGAGGGTGGGTATAATTAGTATCATCTCGATATTCATATATACTCTTTATCGGAAAAAAATCAAAATATCTATTTCTAGACTTTTTGTTTCCATATGGGAAGGGAACCTAAAAGGAGAAGCTACTATGAAATTTGCAAGGTTTGAATTTTGAAATAGAGCTAAGCTGCCGGCCGGCCTGATGGATCCATCGACGTCATGAAATCGGGCGAGACGTCGATGCTGCATGCGTCGACCTGCTGCGTCAGTCAAGATACCACAAATTGATTTGCAAAAAAAAAAGATGCCACAAATTGAGCATACTAATTAGGCGGACGGCAAAACTTGCAAGACTGGCTACCTAAAGCGGAGAGCGACGTAACAAACACACAATTCATAATTCAAGCGTGTTTCGTTGACCATCGTACATGTCCACGACCGAATGAGTCGTACGTACTACATTGCACTAATTAATATTTGATGAAAGGGGACAAATTGCAGATAAATATCGACGTATTTACTTGAAATCTGACTGACACAATTAAGGCATATATACAGGGTATGGGGAGAGCGTTATTTTGGCTCCCAGGCACACTAGAGCCCTTAATTTTAAACACTCCAAAAAAGTACTTTTAAAGATTCAAAAATATGAGAGAAAAATATTATAGGTAATGATGTATATTTTCAATTCTGCAAAGTCTTGATCCGATATACAATATATTCTACTTTATATAAAAAAGACAAAATATAGATCTAGATGTGTGAATAATACATCTTCAAAGCTTGTCAGATTTTGGCTTTTTTGTGTAGCCCGGAGTACGAAGTATTTTATATTAATATATTACACACTTGAAGTATACATCATTACCTCTCTCTATATATATTTTTTCAAAAAATATTGGTACTTGAAAATATAAAAAAAATGAATTTTTAAAATAAAGGGCTCCAGTAAGCTTGCGCTCCAAGTGCATTATTTGTTGGTCGGTTCTTTATCGCCACATTTCACGCATGCATATATACAACTCATCAACAGCCAGTATGTAAAATGAGTCATGAGTATCTATCTGACTATATGGATGACGCAACGTACGACAAATCATTTCAGAGACAGAATTGAGTTGATTGTAAGGTAGGTTGCTAGTGAACTGATTTTTATGGGCATGCTAGAACAGCTGCAGCTTCGGTAGGCTTATTGTTTGGAATTGCGTGCTTAAGCAAATAGTGTCGTAATATAGTATTTGGTCAAACATGCTTGATCCATATGTTAATCTCAGTCTCGGTGCGCTTAGACAAAAACTTATTCCACTTGTTATTCTTGACCTTGTGATATTTTTTTTATTCGAGTAAAATGGTATTGCAACATTTTACCTCTTAAACGTGATCTTGATTTTTAGCTCATTTAGTAACAAGCTGGATTCATATGCATCTCGCAATTACAAGTAGTAGTACAAAACCATGTGTTTTGTTCAATAATTAATATTGAGTAGGTAGCGGACAATTTAGCGGGCGTAAGATTTCGGATCAACCAAGAATTGCCACGTAGCAACTTGCTTTTACTTATCATGATGGTTGTTGTCATCCACCGTCGTTGTGAAAATTCTCATTCGCTCCACATGATACGTTTGCTGAATATAAATTCCTTATTATTTTCTCCTAATGTCAGGATGTTATGTGGCATTGTTGGCTACTGGTAGACAACTAAGATAGTGAGATCCATTTTCTTTTGGGGAAGTATATGTTTGGATTAATCTTGACCCACTTTTTTACCTTTCAACCGTGACACCGGCACAGGTTTGCAATCCTTGCTACATCTACCAAATTTCATGTGGAACGACCATACATTTAAGTTGCATATACATGCCATCAATATAAATTAGAATGGTTACATCACAAAAAGGATTATATAAACTAAAAAGAGTGAATTTCTACTCCCTTCGTTCTATATTAGTTATCCATGATATAGTACAATTTTGTACCAAATAAGCCAGAACTAATATGAAACGAATGGTGTACCACTTGGGGGGAGGGGGGAGGGCTATGGCTATAGAGAACCAACACTTTTGGGGAAAAAAATATGTAACTACCATTTAGGTTGTAATTTGCATATAGGCATAACAAACTGACCACTTTTTGAATTATTATAAGGGCATGTATAATAGTAGAGAATGATTGCCTTTCCTTAGCCCTACACGTTATCTAGAGAAAGCATTAGAAATAAGTTGTACAACACACTATCTCTTATTGTCATCACTAGTAATTAATAAAAAAATAATTAACTTTTGATAAGAAATTAATTTACTAAGGGAAGACAAATGGTACAACGCATAAAATAGCCTTCTCTTACTTTTTAAGAGATTATCCCTTAGCTAAGAAAAACAACCTTCTATTTTTTTATTTTTCTCTTATCCAACTAAGAAAAATCAAACGTGACATATGTAAGAGAAGGTTGACGTCAGCCTACTATATATGTCTTAAGTGCCCTAGAGAGCCAATATATTTAAGAAGTCCATAAATGGTGGTTTTGCATAAATAAAAAATTGGAAGTGGATGTTTCATGTTCTCATAGCCTGGAAAGTATTTCCTTTGGCCCATACTAATTTCGTGCAATTTACTGAAATTAAAATGATTGAGAAGGCCAGCCCAAACAACACCTTTTGTACTTAGAACTAGAAGACAAGAAAGGAAACCATTGTACACGCACGCTCATTCGCTAAAAGTGTCAAAAGCACGTGCGTGCGTGACAGCGTGAGTGATGGCAACGTAGTAGTCTCTACTATCTCTACTATAAAATTCAAACCCGTTGGTAGGTACGTCGCTCTAGAATTAATCTTTAAGTTCGAACTTATTTACGAGCTATGCCACCGCTAAGTCACTTACCGGTTCAGTTTTCAGTTCTTTTTTTCACGCCGCGGCCACCCGCCCCGGTCGGTGCTCCTCTGCACATACGCGGCAGGCCTTCCCGTGGGTCGTGGACAAAATCGACATGACGCTGCACGGTGACTGCTTGCTGACCGCGAAGAACAAGGCATCGGCGCTGCAGCCACCTGCCTTGGTGCATCTCCGAGCCACGCGGACGCAGCGAGACTCCCCACGAAGCGCACGCGGTGTAGGCTGCACGAGAATAACTGGCTACCTGCTCGGCCAGCAGCCTCTGCACCTCACCAGCTCGCCTCCTCCACGGCTCCACACTCCGCGCCCTGCCCCCATGGGCTCTGCTCCCCACATCCTTCATGCCTCTCCATGGCTCTGTTCCCCGTCCCCCTATCGCCTCTCAACAACATAGGCCATGGGGAGAAGCGGTCAGCAACAGCAGAGATGGAGGGGACACAGGCCGGCGGCGAAGTTTTTGGTAGGTGGTGGTCGTCCCAAGCCACAGCGGGAGCACGTATGGAGCAGGTGAGACCGGGGAGGGAGTGCTGGGGGACTGTCGCCGCCGGCCTCCGGGAGCTGGGTGCGAAGGGCCTCTCTTCCGCGTCGTGTCCTCATCCTCGTCATCCGCGAATGTGAGGCGGCTCGTGCTCTGAGAACTGGGCCTCGTTGCAGCCGGGCTCGGCGTCCTGGCGGCCACGGGTCTGCCCAGAGGTCGGCGTCTTCGACCTTGGTGGCCCATCCGTCGTCTTCGTCCGTGCGGCCCCGGAAGTTTGTGCGGTGGTTGCTCATCTCGGCGCGTACGAGGTCTTTACGCCGGCGGTGGTGGACGTGAACGGAGCCTGCCGGCGGGAGTTTCTTGGTGTGGACAGCGGCGGCAAGGAATTATGGGGTGCGCCTGATGTGATGTGGTTTTCTTATTCTGTGTTGCACTAGCGTGCAGACTGAATTTTTTGCGTGTTCTTCTGGGCCACACTATGAGACGCATCCAGACAGTACGACGAGGCTGCTGAGCTCGAGCGATTGGAAGTGACCAACATGGGCACGGGCTGATTTTGGCTCGGATGTTTACTCGCTGAGAAAGAGAGCTGCAGGGGAGCATAAGATGGGGAAATTTTGGTTGCGATGGGCAAGAAAAAATATAGAGGAGAAAGAAAAAAGATGAGCGGTTTGGGAAAAATATATTTTATGTCAACTTGTGTCTGTAAAGCCTGCATGTATAGGAATTTGGCGAGGACTACGCTGGGAGTACCGCCTATTTAACAACGGTTCTTGCTCATATGTTCTCTATTTCTTTTTTAGCAGTAATGTCCCTCTTAAAATAAAAATTACCAAGATATCAAGGCAAATATATATTGCTTTGGACTTGGTACAACTTAGCTGTACGACAGTATTTCATTGGACATGTGGTTTATAAAATGAAGTCAATTCATCAAGTTGTCTTTCAAAAATAGATACAAGTGTAGGCCAATTAAGGGCGTGTTTGGTAGCCCGGTTGGTCTATCTTACCTCATACATGTTGTGTCTAGCTAGGTTGATCACATACAAGTGTCATTTATAGTGTTGTGTTTGGTAGGTTGCATGGGCCGAGCTCATCTCGGTTGAGATCATGTTTGGTAAGTTGTATGACTTGAGCCATGCCAGACTAAAGAAAAAAGCAAGCAGGTCCCTGAATTAAAAAAAGAAAGCAATCAGATCCTTGAAAACAAAACAAAAAAAGCAATCCGGTCCTCAAAGGTCTGGCTCGGGCTCCGCCGCCGCCGGCGGCGAGGGGAGACACTGCCACGCTCCGCTGCCACACGCCGAGCTTTGCCGCCACACGCCGAACGCCGCCGCCATGAGCCGAACGCCGCCAGGAGGTCGAACTCCTCGTCAACCGGCCGCCAGGAGGTCGACCCCTCCTCAACGAGATGCTACCAGGAGGCGGCGCTTCTGCTGCTCCGCGCGCGGCGGACGAATCTGGGAGAGGCGGCGCGGCCTGGTGCTGCTCGGAGACCTGCAGAGAGCTCGCTGGAGTGGGGCATAGGAGAGAGGAGCACGGGCGGCGGCAGAGGAGATGGGGCGGGGAGAGAGCGAGGCAGAGGAGAAGGGGGCAAATGCCACGGGTGAGGGCTGTCGGGCCGTGACCCCTAGCGGGCTGAGTCCCACGCACGGGATGGACTCGACCGAGCTGAGTTGAGAAGCTCGATTCGAGCTTCTCAACTGGGCATGGCTAAGGGGCTCTTTTCGTATGAAGTGGGCACTGCCCAACACAACCGACCCAGCCTAACAAACAACAAACGGTGGGTTGAGGTGGGAATTTCTGAGGTGACCCAACCTACCAAACACACCCTAAGTTCTGCAAGCACCAAGCAAAACATGTGATGGAAGGACACACACAAACACTCTCAAACACATTATGCTTTACATATAACCTCTTTTTCATAGAGTCGTTGCACTGTATTTACATCACGGGCGCAGATTGATCTAAAAAAATGAAAATTTAAATAACTTATTGGACAGTCAAGTACATATTTAGGCACCTAGGAGCCAAAAAAGATTTAATTGAAGAGTACTCTAACTAGAAAAAATGGACACAATAAAAATAAAATTTAAAATCTAACCGCTTTTCTAAAAGCATATGTTTAATATTTAATTTGTCCGTAGCAACGCACGGGTATTATGCTAGTATTATTAAATTCTGCAACACGGTTTGGTCGCGTTGTTGACTTGCACCAGTGATCGATAGGGACATGGTCCGGCCGGCCTGGCGAATGCAAATCGCTCGCGGTCATGGTCAACGAGAGCACTCCCAGCTCGATCGATCGGATTGAATCATTCATGGGATCCATCGGAATAGTCATTGCGTGATATGCATCTCTGCGTGTACACGTGCCCTACGTGCCACGTGGTGAGTGATGTACTACGTGGATTCTAGAACATGCTTACTCGTTCGCTCCAAATGCATATACATGCATCAGACACCCATGGTAAGGCCTCTTTTGACTTATAGGGTAGGGAAAAACCTAAGGAGATTAAAATGTTCCATTTAAGTGGATCCTATGGACACACAGGGCTGACCCAAGTAGAGCTGAGTGAGGGCCTAGGCCTCCACTCAAAATTTGAAATTTCTACATTATTTGTTTATATTTTATTTAAACAATTTAAATTATGCAAAGTTTATTCAAGTAAAGGCCTCCACTCAATTGCTATGCCTCCACTCATAAGTTTTGCTGGCTCCACCACTGTGGACACATGAATTCTCATAGGATTTTTCTATGAGATAGATTTCACGCAATTTTTCCTGCAAAAATACATTTCAAAGTTCCCACGGGATTAGCTCCTACATGATTAGTTCCCATCAATCAAACGGCTCCGAACGAAAAAAAATTGCAGGGTTTCAATCCTACAAAAAATCCTAAGAAAATCCTATAATAAATGAAAGAAGGCCTAATCCAGTTCGAGCATAAACAACATATACTAGTTCATCGACCCAGATTCAAATCAGCATGGCATGGCAGTTTCAGATCAAAAACAAGAAAGTAAGAACGTATGTTAACGGTACTACTAAGAAAATGCCAACATTTGCCTTTTTCTCTAGCCTACCTTTTCTCCTTTGGCGATTTACCAAGAAAGTATATATATAACGACAGCATCCATTGGAATATGAGAAGAGTATTTGATATGTTGTTAAAACTCCTTAAAACCCAGTGGGAAAAAGAAGGAGAAAATGATACAACATATAGTGATCGTTATCTCCTTGAGAACTCACATGAGAAAAACCTTGAAAAGGGAAAACCTCATTAGTGAGTTTAGAGAATAACATATATGCCTTTGTACTTCCTTCTAAAAATCCCAATGGGGAAAAATAGGAAGGATGGCATATATCTTGAGTAAATATTGCAAAGAGTGCATTATGACATGCCACTGAAAACTCCTTTAAAACCCAATGGGAAAAATATAAGGAGAAAGTGATATGACATATCTAAACACTTGTATGTATATTGTCTCATTAAAAACCTTCTATGAGAAATCATTAGGAAAAACTCATCAAGGGAAAAGAGTACAATACATATGATCTGAAGATCATCAATGGGTTAAAATTAGGGAATTTACTCCCCCTGAATTGTGCAAATCTCAAAATTGTCTTATACCAATTCCATGACATAGTTATGGAATACAAAGTTGGTAATTAAAGACATTGTGAATAAATCTGTTAGATTTTCACAATATATGTTTGCAAGAACAATATCCCCACTTTGGGAAATGCTATTTTACTAGCAATATTTTGCTATATTGTTCTCTATATAACCCACATGCACTTGTGCAATACAAGTGTGATTTATCTTGATAGATATGATATTGATTCCGTTGAATCCTAACCACATAATTTTGAAAGCGGTTAATCATTCCGTGAAGCTATATAGATTTTATGATGCTTCAAAGTATAGTAATTATTCCCGAATGATTAATAAGGATAGACATTAGAGTCTATTATAAAGATATCCTTGAGAAGGACATTCTAGTGACTTCAGTCCATGATATGGCATTTATTGGGATCAGATAATTATAGCCAATATATGTATATCACACGATGGTCAAACCTTGATGTTCCTGAAGGAATTAATCAAGATATATATTTTGTGCCTTGAAGATACCAAAGGATATTACTTCACCCAACATTTGGTTGGATGCTGCACTTTAATAAACAGACAATAAAATATTGTCACATGTGATGTAGTTTGTGAGGTATGGAACTATAGGTCCCAATATCACTTCATCATTTATACCATTAATGAATGATTTGTACCTTGATAGGAATAGTATGACCATATGTGTTGATATGGTTTATCCATATCTACTTTCTACCACATTTTATGGATACATGAAGACTGAAATATATGTATTCCCGAGGGGATATATCCAAGTTGTGAATCCGATTGGTAGTTGGTTTAATCCAAATTTCCATCATAAGATGATTGTAAGCACCTTTCATGTATATAATTCGATGATAAAGTCATCTACATGTACAAAGGTCATGTATAATCCAATTAGGGATTTTGTTTATGACTACATGTAAGCAATCATCATTATTTGAGTAATCCATTTGAAGAAGGAATTCTCTTGGTCAGTTGTACCATATAATTTTTCTGACCATCTCTTCAAGTCATAGATTGACTATTGAAGATTTACACAAATATATGTTGCGATTTTCTTTTGGATATAATCCCTGAAGGGACTTTAATATAGGTATCCAAAATGAGTGATCCATATGCGTATGGATCCATCAACTGCATGAATAGTTTATTTGTAACTGCCAATAATAGTAATATCGAAACATGATCCACATATACCAAGAGGGTATGTTGCATCATAATTGATGTTGGGTCTCTGCATGAACCCTTGTGCTACAAGCCTCGCTTTTTCACCACCTCATTGTTTTCATTATTAACAAAAAGTTATTGATCTTTCAGAGGAAAAATCCTTATGAGGAGTAGGTATTACTAAGGTAGATACCTCTCTTTTGTTGAGCGAGTGCTATTCTTATTTAATTGCTTCCTTCTAGTTGAACCAATATACGAGTGCATGAGGCACTCTGCCATGGACTTTGGTTCAGGGCCCGAAAGGTTTTAGCAATTTTAAGAATAAATATATGTCGACAAATGTAGGCTTTTATGTTAAATGATTCTGTTGAATCAATGGATTTGTGGCAATATCATTTACGTCATTTAACTCCTCATGATTTCCCATAACAATGGAGTCAACGTGTTTCGATGTCCAACACTTAAAATTGTGTGCACATTTGTGTTGGTTTGGATGGTGAGCATCCATTTTGTGTTATTCAACTTGAGGTTGAATTACATTTACAGTTTGAGGATAGCATTTCCTCTATGTCCGCGGAAACATATGAGAATTTAAATCCCATGTGACAAGATTTCTCCCCCTTTTGCTCTCATTTGGGGAGAAGAGTGGTTGAATTAGGTACCTCCACTCATGTTGCGTATTGCTTGCATGAATAATATGATGTTGTGACATCTTTATTCTCTATAAATGTATGTGGCAGATTTGCAATGTGTTGCAAATTTTTGATTGAACTTCATGTTCGGATTTTTCAAGTACGTGAATATAAGGACTGAACGTCTATGACATTTTTTATTTATTTATCGGCATTCTTTGTGGTACTAATCTCCCCCTAATGCCGAAAATGTCCTTATTGCTAATGCAATCAACGTACGGGCTATCAATAACTCCCTTCTTAGGGCCAAGTATTTGATGGACAATACCTTAGTTATTTCTCACATAGATCCCAATTTGATGTGAGAGCCCATGATGTACATTGGGGTGGTGATATCGGTATATGACCAATTTATCGCAGATGGGAAATACTTATTTGATTTCCACGTACTTACTGCAAAGGGGAAGCAGTATGATATGCAGTTATTATGATCTTGATCAGATCTACGCCATGTAAGGACGCATGTCTCCAACAAGAGGTTGGTATAATTCAATTTTCTTGATGTGGTCACTTAATTAGTTACTCTTTTGATAAAGAGTTTAGTTGCACCATTTTGGGTATGTACATGAGATACTTGGTAAAATCATAAATGCTCATTAAGATGACATTCACATGGTTTTAATCCATGTCTTAGGATAATTTGCTCTAATTTGATAATTGAGCAATTAATTCATAAAGATCATGGGTTTGTGGAGAGTAGAGACCCACATAAGGCCATCTATAAGATGCGCCTATGGATACCATGAAGTACTTATATGACCCATATAATGGCTAAATAGTCCACCCGTATCTCATATATATTCAAGAATTTGAGTGGCTCATTTGTAATTTTAAGGTGAGAGAGCCTTAAAAATAATAATTTCTCATGGCACATGTGGTGCACATAAAATCTGATGACTTGAGAATTTTGCAACTTTCAAGTTGTGACCAACAAGATTGTTGATAATTTTTCATATCATCCCTATGATGGGGTGACTATGGCGATTATGCCAAATGCTAAATTTATCAACATTTGAAAAATTATTTTGTACGCAACAAAATTAGTATGAATTTGGTTCAAGCATTTAATTGTCATGTCAAAAGAACATGATATTATTGGACAACATACCACATGTAGTAGTATAATTATAGGCTAAGTGACATAATGGAATAGTTATGAGACTAACAAGGTCACCAAAATGTCTTGGGAATTTTCTTCTGAAAGCAAATTATAATCGCACATGAGTGCATCTCTTATGGAGCAATACTTATGTTCTCTTTCTGATGAAGATTATAAGTACAATATGCAATCACATTATTTTCTGGTGCTTATCGAAGTGAGCTTCGAAGTTATCCCATTGAACTCATATTAATTGATGCATATATGGCATAACCTAACCAATGATATGGGAATTTGAAATGCATATGTATGATGATTCATACAATAATACATTTTTGATAAACTTGATAGTTATCCTATCCCTTTTAATAGTGCATTTGAAATGCATCTTATCCCTTTGTTTTTGTTTGTCATTTTACCTCCACTTTACATTCATTTCTCATGGTTCATTTTGAGACCAATGAGATTCTTAGTATTTTGAGTACTAGTACAAATTTCAGGTAATTGTATATCATTGTAGGTTGTATTTAATGATTCTTCAGAAGACGATATCATATAGTTTTAACCTGAAATAAAGACAATAATGCTGATGCATTATTATAAAAGTAGGATGTACAGTAAATTAGAGGTTTTGATCAGATCTTTATAAAAAGTTTTTGATCACAAAATATAAACTTTGATAACATTGTTTTTATGCATCATATATCTCCTTGCTAGAGATTTAGATGGAAATTGGTATTTTTCCATTCTCTTATGTAATATGAGTTATGTGATTTCCAATGATGAAAATGCTAGCCATGTCCTGCATGAGATAATCATGCAACTAATTTACTATGATAGTAAATTAAAATTGATGAAAAATCCTTCGAGTGAGGATATATTAATGGTCAAAGTGATACCATAATGACCATAGAGTAGACATTCAGTGTTGAGACACCAAATGATTTATATCAATGATTTGGACATTATTCCCAAAGTGATGGGTGATGTTACATTTAGTGTCAAAACATAGATACATATACTTTTAACATTGGTTAATAATGGTGAATATGATTATCACCATATGATTTAGAACTTCTAGTACTTTATGAGAAATTTCCTTCATCATGTATTGTCTTGATAGACATTACAACCATGTACAATGATTATAAATCTCACATCTTACCAATGTAATAGAAGCATGAAATAATCATGTATTGATTGTTTTTACTATGATAGTAAAATTTATTTTGGTAAACAACAAATATGCTCTAGAGGAACAATTCAAATAATATTAAGCTGATGCCTTTTGCGATCTCAAATTGTAAGTTAACACATTGTACATAATCTCCATATTTATGGAGTATATCTCTTAGTAGTAGGAATAACATATGGCAATCAGTAGATGCCTTGATCCTAGTTACCTTGCGTTATGCTTTTCTCTAAGTTATTTGAAAAAGCACTTAGAAGGTAAACATTTTGTTGAGATGATAAAATGTACATCATGCAGTAATGGTCGATAAAGATGTTATGTCCATTACCTTGTGTTCTACAAATATTAACTTGAGCTAGTAATTTATTTTAATGGCATCTTATAATGCTATTGAACAAATACGAAAATTTGTAAGAAATTATTTTCCGTTGGAAAATTAGGCTTGTTGTACTAAAATTGCATGTTAGGAATGCTAGTGGCAAAAAGAGTGAACTTGCATCAAATCCCAGAGAATAGGGGTCTGTAGATATAGTATACCAATGCTAAAAAATGCTGAGGTAATACATGTATGGGTCGATACATGTATTAACTACAATGGAGACGTTGGTCCTAAGTGCTTGTTATGGGCACTGTGATGCGAAATCTGAATAAGCCGAAGGCTTAATAGTGAATTACCAGATCATTCTCGCAATCAGTACAAACAAAAGTATGAAAATGCAAAATAGCCAAAAGGATAAGATTCCCAATCTTCTACCGTGTGGTTACTGCCACTACCACCTACTGGAGGGGATGGACGCGCTGTGTGCGCCGACCGCTGCCGGTGTGAGCCGGTTGAAGAGGCGCTGCGCCACTGGTAGCCGCGAGCTGTGGGCGCCAGCGTGCCTCGGCAGCCGCGCTCGGAGGAGCGCCGCTACGTGTGCTGGCCGTGCGCCGTGTCCATCTTAGGTGGGCTTGCCGCAAGCAGCGAGGCCGTCGCCGGGTGTGGTGCCGGCTATGAGGCCCTGCGCGCCGGTCGTCGCCGGTGTGAGCCGGATGCCAGAGAGGCGCCGCGCTGCAGGGTGCCGTGGGCTCGGCCGTGGCCTTGCTTCCTGCCGTGGATGTCGCCTCCGCCGCGCTGCAGGGAGCCACGCCGCGGGGAGCCGTGCCAGAGGGCTGCGGCCGCGGACACCTCCGTGTCGAGAGTAGCCGCCTCTAAAGGTGCAGCGTCGGGGTCGAAGACCGCCGCGCGTGATGGGAGCTTCTCCGTTTCGGGACGGGGAGTCGTGCGCCGGGCAACGCCGTGGCCAGGCTCACCGCGGGGACGCGCTGAGGCGGAGTCCTTCCGGTAGTCGGCTATTTACTCCACCGCCGCTGCGGATTGAGCGCGTGCGGGCCGAGGGTAATCGTGCACCGCTGCAGCCAGGAGGGCTCGGTCACGCTGGTCGTTGAGGAGAAGGGGAAGGGAAGGGCATCGAGTGTGCCCGCATCACCGGAGGGCTTGGTCGCGTAGGCCGCGCGCACGTGGATGAGGAGCGGCGATGAGGGTTATTCTGCCGCCGCGTTGTGTGAACGGTGAGCGAAAAATCACAGTTCCGGCGTTCCTTTTCTGCTGTTCTTCCTCTGCGCTGGAATCTAGATTAGCAATTTTGTGGCTTTGATGCTTTCGATAGAGACAAAGTGCTGATAACGTGTTTAGGGAAGAAGTATTGAGAAAAAATGAACTGATGCTTTCATTGATGAATAAGGGGTATTTATACCCCTGGAACAGGTGCCATACAATGGCGGTTTACAAGGTTTGTGTCTCTTCGGAGAGACACAGCGTTTGGACAAAATAACTGCCTACTTAGCTTAATAATTAAGCTATTTTATTTCTAACAGAAGTGTGCCAAGAAATGAAGGTTTCTGAAAAAAGCAAGTCAGAAAGGCGACCATGCACGCGAAAGGAAAATTAAGGTCGTGCCTTTTACTGAACTTTCCGTGTGGCTTCATCACGCACTGAAATCAGAATCGCTATCATGTTTCCTTGTGGGGAAATTAAAACGAAGCTACGTACGGGGAAATTTGGAGGCTTGGAAATTAGGCTAGTTAAAGCTGCCGGCCAGCCGCCGGAACATGTCGTGTACACTTTGATCGAAATCCCTGGAGTAACTTTCAAAGAACAGAAGACGAAATCGCACGAAACTAGGGAAGAAGAGCGATAATTCAGTGTTTTATTTTGAATGCGTGTAGGATATTTCAGCAGTTTTATTTTGACAGTTTAATACCACTTTATTCAGCAGAAACACATGTTACATCATCTAACAAAAGTGGTATAAGTAACTCTGGGGGTTTTCCTAGCCAAACCTGCCCCGGAGTCCCTCTAGCAACTCTGGCTACTTCGTGAGCTAGCTACACTTTTTTCTTCACGATAACAAAATTTAAAGATGACTTTAGGGAATTCAGTTGCTAGATGATAGCAATCATCGATGACCGCTGCTGCTATACCAAGAGAGTAGCCTCCTTTCTGCATCATATTGACAACTTCCAGGCAGTCCGAAGCCATGATAATGCGATTGCATCCGAGGGTTTGAGCCATGATTAGGCCTTGTTTCAATGCATGCGATTCAGCCGACAGAGCATCCTACACCCATTCGAGCTTCGTACTTGCCGCTGCCAAAAAGCTTCCATTACTGTCCCGCGCAACAGCTCCTGTAGTTCCTTTTAGAGTATCCTCATCAAAAGATGCATCAACATTGATTTTGACATACTTTTTCAAAGGCTTCGACCATCCTCCTCTTTTCACCTTGGCCCTAGGCTTGCTAGCTTTATAGAAGTTTGAGTATACCACATCAATTGCATGAGCCGATCTCTCTGGTTCTTGTACCCTTTCACCCCTGGTACCCTGTCTCCTTTCCCACCATATGTACCAGCAGGTCACCACAAGTTGTTCAGGTATGCTCGCTGGTTCCATTGTGGTGTGCATCTCTGTTCTGTACACAGAATATATTCAAGGATTGCTTGTCCCGCTCGATCAACACTGCATGCTGCTTCGATCATCTCGTGGAGTCCCGAGTGCTGCCAGACTAGCCTTGCTCGCTCACACTCGAAAAGCAAGTGTTTTATGTCCTCCGCTGCAAGCTTGCAAATTGGGCATTGAGCACTGACCTGTTAGCTAAAACAGCTAGACATGGGATTGTATTTTGCATCACTCCCCGTATAAAGATTTTTTACTTTGTTTGGGATCTTTAGCTTCCATATCTTCTTTCACATCGGATGGTCATTCATCTGACTGGCCTCAGGTCGATTTAGTTTAGGTCCATACTGACTTTCCCATTCGAGAAAATAGGCTGATTTGACTGAAAACACTCCAGTTTTTGTATGATTCCATGCCACGAAATCCTCCATCCCTTGTGAAGATAAAGGGATGGATAAGATCGTACCTGCATCTACCAGCCAAAAGGTTTGCTCCAGTAGCTGCTCGTCGCATAAGTTAGTATATGAATCAATTAAGTCCTCCACCCTTGATATAATGTTCTTCCCCTTTGGATCCAAAAACGGCGTGTATGGCTGCTGGGTATCCATGCATCCTCCCAGACCTTGACCCACTCTCCAAATGTGCCCCTTCTTCAGGGTTTGTAAACCTACCTAGACACTTTTCCATGTAAAGGAGCTCCCCTGCTTCTTCATCTCAGATTTCAGAAGGTCTCCTGATGGATAATACTTAGCCCGCAAAACCTTGCACAAAGTGAATCCGGTTCTGCAATTAGTCTCCATGTCTGCTTAGCGAGAACTAAGTTGAAACAATGAATATCTCGGAATCCCATACATCCTTCCTTTTTTTGGTACACATATTTTCCACCACGCTAGCCAGTGCACATCTTCTTCTGATTAGCACCATCTCCCCACCAAAATTTTGACATCGCTGATATGATTCCTTTACATTTTTTTTTGTGGAATCTTAAAGAGTGACATCGCATATGGTATAGCTTGTGTTATAGCTTTCAAAAGCACTTCCTTCCCTCCCGCTGAGAGTAACTTCTTCCATCCACTTATTCTCTTACAAATCCGATCCACTAAGAACTTGGAACAATCACTTCGGTCGGCAGCCACAAAAGCTGGGAGCCCTAAGTAGGTATATGTTAATGCTTCGCTCATAATATCCAGTATATTACAGATCTCGCCTCTATCTTCCACCTTTGTATTAGGACTAAAGAAAACACTTGCCAATTATCCCGACGCCAGGCAATACTCATCCAAAATATTCTTTAGACAAGTAGCATTGTCCATATCTGCTTGCATAAGAATTAGTGAGTCATCGGCAAACAGAAGATTAGATATTGCCAGAGCTTCACGACACACTTTAACTCCCACAAACTTCTCCTGTATTTCCGCTTGAGAAATCAAACCAGTGAGTCCTTCTAGACATAAGACAAATAAATAAGGTGATAAAGAGTGTCCTTGCCGGAGCTCCCTTGAAGGTATAATTTCTTCCCCTTCATCCGAATTTATCCTCACACGGTATCTAATCGCAGTTACACATTCCATGATCAGCTTGACCCATCGTCGATCAAAACCCATCTTGAGCATGATCTTTCTCAAAAAACCCCACTCCACCCCGTCATATGCCTTGTGCATATCTAATTTGACCGCACAGAAACCTTTCTTCCCCTGTCTTCTTTTCTTGATTGAGTGAAAACATTCGTAAGCAGTGGCATGGCACCCCCTCCACAAATACAAAAGTTGTTATAGCTATTAAAATTTGTACTAATTATGTCTAAATACAAAGCCTAATAGAGAAGATTTTGAGCTTGGCACTCCACCAATTTTACCCTAGATTCGCCACCGTTCGTAAGCCACCAGCACGTTATCAGTAATCGATGTTGCACCAGTTACTCCTGATGATTTCTAATAAGTGTGGCTGGTTTAGTATAAGGAGAGGACTGACCGAAGGATCCATTCCAGCGATCCTCCGACTTCTCCTGCTGACATGTGTCCGTCCAAACTCCCTCAATCCCGCTTTTGTTTCTATAATGTATCAATGCAATAGAAAACGGTTCGTTGTAGCAAAATAATTATATGAACGGAGCAAAAATGTTTCGCACTAAAATCCCGAAATTGCTTTCGTGAAGCAAAAAAAGCTCCGCTTTTGCTTCATTGTAGCAAAAAATGGTTCGAAGCAAAATAGAGCGGATCTCGCCAAAGGCATCGGAGCATTTTTTTTAATACTATTGAAGCACGGTAGCAATTTTTTTCTGGCAAAGTGATTTTGCCGGAGACCTCGCCGCAGACGTCGGAGCAAATTTTTTGTACTAATGTAGCATCGAAGCAAAAAAAATTCCGGCGAAGTCCTCTAGCGACTATTACGGTGCAAATCCACAGACTCCATAGCAAAATAATATGGTACTATAGCAAAATGGTTGTAGCAAAAATAATCATCTTACAATGCATATTCACACAACAAAAAGTATAAAAATGTAAAACGGTTGTATCATGGTAGACAAAAAAGTTCTACGCCGTCTCCACGCGTGGTTGATCTCCAAGCCAAAAAATGGGGATAATTCTTCCCAAAACATCGCGGCGTCCGCTCGCTCAGTCGACCGATGCTGCTCCGGCACTGGAAACCAAACCACTACCGTCTTTTCTGGCCACCGCCCCCGAACCAGACCCATCCCTCGCCGCCTCCCCACCGACATAGCCCGACGGCGGAGCCACCACCGCCCGCCCGCCCGCCCGCCCGCCCGCCCGCCCGCCACCATCGCGTCTCTCCCCTGGACCCAGCGGCCTACACGGTACTCCTCCGGGCCCAGTCCCTGTAGCTGGGGGCGGTTTGCAGAGACTACTCTGCCTGTGGGAGCGCGGGCGGGCGAGCTCCTGCTGGGCGACCTTCTGCGGGCGGCGGGACGGGGCGTGGTCCTCCACGGCGCGGCGGCGATGGTCCCTACCAGCTCGACCCGGGCGCGGCGGCGGCTCTGTGTACGGGCGGCCAGGGGCGGACCCATAGCAAGATTAACCGAGTGTCACTATATGAGTCACACATAATTTTTACCAATATTTAGGGGTGTCACACACTATAAATTTGTCAAGTATATGAACAAAATAAAATCGGACCCGGTGTCCTGTGACACCTGCTGGCCTAACCTAGGTACGCCCCTGTGGGCGGCGGCGTGCGGTGTGTAGGGACGGGAGCGAGCGGAAGAGATAAGGGAGGCAACAACGTTGGTGGACCCCATCTCATAGGGCGTCCCACGCATGGGCCCAGCGCCAACTCGACGCGGAGGATCCATCCTCCGCCTTACGGAGAGCATTTTCCTTAGTATAAAGTGGGGTTAACAGGTGCAAAAAGTTTGTTAGATAGGATATTCTTAAGGCCTCCTTTGATTTATGGAGTAGGAAAACCAAAGGAGATTAAAAAGGTTCCCTGATCGGGCCTCTTCTTATGCGGGCTTTCGGCCCATCCGTATTACTACCTTGTACCTCAAGAACAGGAGGACCCCAAACAAACCTAGCGACGGAGCGGCGATTTCCTTCCGCCATTGGAAGCCGCCTCCTCACTTCCCCCTTCTCTCCTCCCCTATCCACTTCCCCTGGCCTTCCCCATGCCTCTCCTCGCCTGAGCGCCGGCCCCGCCCGCCCGCCGCCGCCGCCCTCGCAATGGCGCTGCAGCTCCGCCGCCTCCTCCCGCACGGCTACGCGCACCGCGCCGTCACCCTCGCCACCAAGCCGCCGCTGCTGCCGCCGGCGCCCGCCATGGTAATAAGTAACCCCACTTCATTCGCCTCCCACTTGTTACCAGCGAGCTTAGTTAGTTAGTGTTTGATGTTTTCCCCGTGTGGTGGTGATTGTCGAATTTCCTGCTTCATACTTACACAGCCTATGTCTAGTTAATGTACCGAGACACGAACGGTGCACATTATTAATCTCTTATGTTGTGGGTAGGATAATTTTCTTATCTTGTAGTACTGCTCTATTTCCAACACTGCTTCTTCTTTCTAACAGCATCATTTCTTTCTTGCTGTAAGTACGAGAATTATTTTGCTTGTTGTTAGTACAACAAGTTAATGATGGGGCACCTTAAAATTCTAAGGTGGCACTGATGGGCGGGAATGCCTTGTTGTCCCCCTTTACCACGCTCGTGCTTTGTTTGTTTTTTTTGCTTCTGTTTCTTTTATTTTGCATGATCGTGCAGAATAAACATCACCATGGAAGGTTTTTCCCACTAAGCATGTGTCAATGTGTTCCCTTGCAGCTTCACTTTGGGACTTCTCAGAGATACTCGTGCGCCTTCACGCCTTACTTTGCGTCTCTCCGTCCTTGTCAGGCGTGCGGAGTCGCAGTGAGTACTAGTTCTACAACAAGGCACATGTCTTCAGGAACATGTATCCGCCGAGTTGCTTTCAATGCTAGCGGTATTGACACTTCATCACGCTTCTTCCCGACTGTGTACGGTAAAAGGCTAAGGTTTCTCGTTAGAAACAACAACAACTCATTTAGCAGTCCCAATCTGAGTAGGGGAGATAGTTTGTTTCGTGGATCCGAGAGACGGCAAAGCACACTGGCCGCATGTAGCACCGTCTCTGATGAGTCTTCCACATATGCGAGCAAGGGCAGTGAGAGTGGTGCAGATACTAAGAAGAGCACTGCCAGGAGGAAAAAATCTATAGCTAGCAAAAAAGAAGTTACTGCTGATACAGAAGAAAAGAAAGTGCCTGCCAAAAAAAAGACAAGAGTTGCTAAAACTGGTAGAACAGCAGCAAAGGCAACTGAGAAAGCTAGTGCTGCGAACCAAGAAGAGAAGCAGGCCGCCACTTCTAAATCCAAGGGTACTTCTAAAGAGAAAAATACAGTAACCAAACCAAAGAGAGTTTCAAAAGCAAAGGTATCTGCTTCCGCTGCAGCCAAGAATCGAACAAAGACCTCTGCTGATGGTTCTGGTAGTGAGAGCAAGCCACTTGTACCACTTTACCCCCCGACAGCTAAATCAGTTGTTGTGGTTGAATCAGCTACAAAAGCAAAAGTTATTCAGAAATACCTTGGGGACATGTACCAAGTATTACCTAGCTATGGTCATGTGAGAGATCTAGCTGGAAGGTCCAGATCTGTCCGTCCTGATGATGACTTCAGCATGGTATGGGAGGTGCCTACTGCTGCCTGGACACACCTCAAGAGCATCAAAGTAGCATTAAAAGGGTATGTTTTCTGGGCTGTTAGTATCAGTAACGTTGTTCACATTTTGTTCTTGACATGTATGTTTGTTTGTAGGACACTTGTCATGTAACCAATTACTTTTACGCTCTATGGTTCATATGCTCCATCAAAATCCGATTGTGGAAAGTGGCAAACTGCAAACACAAATCGTGAATCTGTCAACTATGGGATAGATCAACCTAACTAACTGTATACTTAAGTAACAGACAGTCATGGCTTGTGTTTGTTTTAATAATTTTCCCTAGCTGAAATTGGCTTCAACTGGAACTTCTATTACATTCTGAATTATTGATATTTTCTTCATTGCTACACCTGAGTATACACTTATTAGTTATAAACCTATTCTCTCTAGATCTCCCTTCCACTGCTAGTAGTGTCAGACTGTACATATGTTTGAGTGAACTCTTAATTGAAACTGGCGCTACATAAATTTTCAAACTCGCTGTGCAAGTTGCCATGCCGAGCTTCTCTGCTTTGTGAAGTTGTCGATATACTACTGATTGTTTTCTGTTAAAATTGCTTTAATTCTTGTCTCCAGAGCAGAAAATTTGATTCTTGCATCTGATCCTGACCGTGAAGGTGAAGCAATTTCTTGGCACATAAAGGAAATGCTTGAACAGCAGGATGCGTTGGATTGCCATGTTACTGTTGCACGAGTTGTCTTCCATGAAATTACAGAGGATGCTATTAAAAACGCTTTAATGTCTCCAAGACATATTGATATGGACTTAGTTAATGCTTATCTTGCACGCCGGTCCCTTGATTATTTGATTGGGTTTGGCATATCACCACTTCTGTGGAGGAAGTTGCCTGGTTGTCAGTCAGCTGGACGAGTCCAATCTGCAGCTTTGGCCCTTGTATGTGATCGGGAGGCTGAAGTAGATCAGTTTAGCCCGCAGGAATACTGGACTGTTGATACTGACTTCAAAACACAGTGTTCAGATTCTTCAAAAGGCCTATGCCTCACATCCAGGATAAAACATCTCAATTCAAAAAAGTTGGATCAACTTTCTATAAGCTCTCAAGAAGAAGCACAAGCTATAGAAAAGAGGATTTATTCTTGCCAATTTGAAGTAAGAGGTGTCAAGAGAAGCAACACCCACAAGAATCCTCCGATGCCATATATAACATCCAGCCTTCAGCAGGATGCAGCAAGCAAGCTACATTTTTCTGCAGGGCATACCATGAAGGTTGTTTCCACATTATAAAAAATCAGATATATAAATCTTGCTTTACTATTATATTATTACTACCATTTACATGTAGCAATCTAATGACTCACATGCCTCACTTTGTGACTGTAGGTAGCCCAAAAGCTTTATGAAGGCATCAGTCTTTCTTCAGAACAAGCAACAGGCTTAATAACGTACCTCAGAACAGATGGGTATCATGTAGGTACCATCCTACTTTAAGTTGATTACCAAAGTAGTCTTTCTGTTTATAAATGTATCATGTAGGCAGGATAAAATACACTCTTGGTCTCCTTTATGTGATCTGTGTTTGTGGGTTAAAATGGGTGTATTCAGACAAAAAATGACCATATTGGTCCCTCTACATGCAAGTGAAATTGTAGGGAACTATCCCACATGGCAATGACTTCAAAATTCAAAGGGAGTGTACCACTTGGATAAAGGAGATAGATTACAGACTGGGATGATCCCATTTCTTTCTGACAAAGTGACAATTTTCATCCTTAGATAGGAAGAGAAGCTTATTTTACAAACTAATTGATATTCAAGTAAGTTTTTTAAGTAAGAGGCCAGTTTGATGCTACGACCAAGGAATGGGTACTTTTGCTTAACAGTAGAAACCTAGTTTATCAGCTTTGAGATCTGATCGGGAAAATCGAATTCGGTAGGTTGGAGTAAATGCTATTCCAAATAAACTGTCTGCTCTATTATTTTAGTCGTCCTGTTCTTGCCATTTTGTTCGATTTTTATTTATTTCTAGGACCCTAGGTAGTGACAGGAGTAATATTACAATTTACAGATGAACATATAGTAGGAACTCATGTTCATTTGAATAAAAAAGTTAATTATGTACCACAATTCAAGTGGTGAATGGTGATGACTTAACTTAGGTGGTGGATTCTAGTTGCAATTTTAGCTTGTCTTTAATCGCATGAAACACATCATGGGTGTATATGAACTTGGTGAAAATTTGTGTGGTGTGTGCATGACCGATATGGCTCTCTTTTCGTTGATTTGAGAACTTTTCTTGTCAGTTATCAGTAATAGCAGTGTGATGTTGTACCCATTCTAATAGCCTGAAATTGTTGCCTCACTTATTTATTCTGCCTTTTTCCCTTGAAGATTTCTAATGAAGCTGCAGAAGATATTCGTTCATTAGTGAAAGAGAGGTATACTCTATTGGAACATGTTGTCAAACCTGTTTTACTTAGCTTTTTCAGGGTTGCTAGTCTTCATCTTTAATTTGTGACTTGCGTCCCAATAATCCGGATTAGTATTTGAGTTATCAATTTCACAAAGAGGAAGTTTTGCATTTTTTTTTCATTTTTCTCATTGTCCAGGATTTTTGGGATGTGTATTATGTGAGACAGTGAGAGAGAACATTTCAGATTACTAAATTTTTTGAACTCTTCAATCATGACGACTAGCGAGCTTTGTTGTATCATTTTATGTGATTGTTTATCTTCCTCTCTGATCTTGTTATTCTTTAGAAGCTACTTTGAGGCAATCAGTGTCTTGGTAGTTTAGCATTTTACCTTCCTGTTTGTCAGGATGACACCTGGGGCGTCCATTCTTGTTAACAAGTATTTGTTGTAGGTATGGTGAGCAGTATGCATCAGAGGATATTAGGAAGTACTTGAAGAAGGTGAAAAATGCTCAAGAGGCCCATGAAGCTATAAGGCCCACCAGCATAAGGAGGTTGCCATGTAATAAACCCACCTGTAGTTTTGTGTTTACTCTATTGCGGATGCTGCACTATCAAATATTATCTGTTCTCTGTGTCATCTCTCAAGTTTCTGACTACCTCTGATAGTTCTGAAAAACATACTGGGTACATGCTGGTTGGCTTCATGTGTTGCAGTTTTCATGTATACACTATTTGACACTTCACGCCCATCGACAGCTCTGATTGCTAAAGCTCTCATTAACTAAAGGTGCTTCCCATTTGTTCCAATGGGGAGAGATTGGATGAGGACGATTTGAAGTAGAATGACATTAGGTAAAGGAGAGCTGCAGTTGGGGGAGGAATAAACCAAAAAGGGACCCAGTCGAAAGGGCAAGACCATTGTAGGATTTTCGGGGTCATTGGGCACCTGTGACCCCAGACCGTAGCTCCTTTGGCCCATTCTCTTCCCTTGTTGCCGGCAGCAGTAACAAAGGCTGGCAACCTGTTGGCCAAACTTCTCCTATGATTCCTTTGGCTTCCTTCTGCAGTATCTGGTGGCATGTTGATTTTCCTGGGTCGTGGCAGGAGCTGGTTAGCATGCGTGTGGGGTGGGGGAGTGAATATATTTATACATATTTGTGTGTGTATTTGAGTTGTTTTTCTATGTCCTTGTAAGTTGTCATATACTTGCTGTTTCATAATTACCATAACCGTATTTTATATCACCTCTTGATTCATAATAAATAGTATTGTTTTGCCATCTGTTGTTTTTAGCTTAATTTGCTATCTGTTGTGAAACATGCTGTATGATTGATCTGTTGATAATGAACTATGGGTATGCTTGAAGTCTGCATGCGCTGTATGACTGAAAGAGCAACCGGAAGCATGAGTTTCAGTTTCAGAATTAAGAGTAGCTAATGTATTCTCTTTTTCTTGCCAAATGTTCTGTAGCATCTCTTGTTCTCGAATATATTTTAGCATTATAGTTTTGGTTCTTGTTTTTGATGTATATTATATCTCTTGCAGCGTCTTTGGTTGGAATACTCAATGAGGATTGTTTGAAACTGTACACTCTAATATGGAGGAGAACAATGGCTTGCCAAATGGAAGCTTCCAGAACTGAGCTGGTTGGTTACTATTTTACTTCATTTTTTTTTTCAAAAGAGGGCAAGCCCCAGCCGCTGCATCAATTGATGCATATGGCCTAAGTTTTACTTCATTTTTACCTCTTATTTTATTTTATTCTATTCTTTAGGATGTTACTATAAATGTCTTTACAGAGCTCTATTGTCTGCAGTAATGTCTTGCACCAGGACCTAGATTTATCTAGATCAAAGATCTCACTCTACACTTAATTTTTAAGATTCGAGAATGCAAATAGTTTATTACGCCAATCAATCCTCTCTTCATTAAAAACTGTGAATAACATCTGCTTTCTGTTTGAAAGAACTCTGAATTCAACAAGTTTGCAGCGCATTGGTAGTGTGCCGCTCACATGTCCATATAATCTTTGCTGGTCAAGTTGACCTTAGATTAAAAACTCCCTCTCAGCTAGCTTTGAAAAATTTACTAGGTGTTAGAATTAAGAGGGATTTGTAAGTTGGCGTCTAATCAAGCAAACCTAGGTTCATTTTTTCTGGTTAATCTACAGAAAAGAATTGAACATAGGATTGCATTTTTTTAAGAACACTGTTTCTGATCAAACTTTTTGCCAAAATTGTCGTGCTGGTGTCTGTTATCAGTTTATAAGCACTCTGTTTTCACAACTATCAGCAAACCATCTTATGAAAAGACCAAAGAAGTATAGAAGGCTGGCCATGCTAGCCATATAAGTGAAATTCCTTACCCATGAACCTTTTTGATTTGGATTTCCAGTATTTTCAATAAAATTTCATGCTTAGTTGCTTACTAATTGTATTGTAGATCCAAGTTGATATTGGTAATCCTGAAGGAGACATGACTTTTCATTCATCTGCATCAAGGCTTGACTTCAAGGGGTACCAAATCGTGTATGAGGTAAGTTCTAAATATAATTCATGTAGGCTTCTTGATCCTCTGTAGCTCAGTTATGTTTACCTCGGTAAGAAAATATGTTCATTGTTTCCTAAATAGCCTGCCTCACTTTTCTTTATGCTACTTTGGTCAGTTCATGAGTAGAAACTATGCTGTATTATCTCACTAACAATATCATTTCGTGCTTCAAGGGATGATTACATAATTGTTTTGGCCCTTATCATCTGAGTAGCCTTAATTTGGTTTATGTCCATTATGTTGTGAGCTCGTCCACACAAACAGCAAAGGAGGTGCTCAGCGCCTGCGGCTAGATATAAATGTGATTAGGTTCCTTTTAGTTAATTTCATGGGCCTTAAGCGAATTAGTTAAGATTTGACCAGATTCTGTTTCTCTATTACATGAAGTTGTTAGGTCCTCTACCCCTCTTCGAAAGTTGGAGTTAAATTAAGCAAATGATGAAGGAGTTTCTCTCTTCTTCCTTGCCCAACTGGGGCGAGTGTCCTCTCCTATTTGGGTAAATATAGATGAAAAATACATCCCAGGTTAGATGCGGATATAAATCATGAACGAGGTCAAGCTAAAATTCAATCTAGTATAAGCTCATCACATATTCCCTTCCGATTTTTCCTTTGTTTGCCTCCCAATTATAGAAACCATTCTTTTTTTTGCAGTACTTAATGAATCTGTTTCTCTTCTCTTACTCTTCCATGTGGAATATGGGTTTTGATTCCCAGAAGTTGGGTATAAATCTCCCTGATGGACGTTTCCGGTTTTCTGAGAAACTTTTGTCTAGTGTCTAGAAGGACAATCTGTTTGTAAAATCTAGTATTCAACTGGCCGTATGGGATGCAACAAGAATTGTACATGTTGTATGCATAAAATGAGGATCAGGGTGTGCTTAATGGCTTCAAGTCTCAATTCTCAACTGGTATTGATTTTGAAAACGATTGTTTTTAAAGCTGGTTCTTGCTGGTTAATTTGTGAAGTATACACAAGGTATAATATGTTGCTAAGTATAATCAATTGATCATTAACCTGTTTGTTTGTGATGTTTCTTAATGAACTTATTCGAAGTTTTTATCTTTGACTGATGCAATATTGATGCATGCATTTCCATTTTCTTATGCTATGTATGGGAATAAAATATGCCCTGTTTTCGCCCCTAAATTTATTGAGTAGTTTTTCTAAATTGAATTTGCTTTGTCTTGTGTTGTGCACAACCATGGAATTTTTCATTGATTCCCTGGTGGAGTTTGCGATCTCCTTTTCTTCACAGGATGTCTCTTCTCTTACCGTTGCTCAAATGCACAAATTTATGCTGATTCATCACTATCTCTACTTTTAAGTGGGCAACATATCCTATGCATCCGATACCTTATCTATATCCGTGTATCCATCGTACCTCAGCTCTTGGGTCATGATCGCACCTCCGACTTTCTCTTTAGAATTTTTTACACTTACACGCCCGCCAAAACATGAAGTATGTGCTCCCCACAAGAGTCCTTCAGGCATCGCCTGCCGCTGGCGCGTGACATGTCACTTGCCGGACACTGTTTTCTTGCCATGCAGTGGAGGAACGACAGTCCTAGACCGAGGTGTACTGGTGTGTCTTGGCCGGATGGTGCTTGAGTCAACTCATCGAGAGCTGCACGCGAGTGCAAGCCACCCAATTGTAGTCGCTGGTCCATACGACTTCACTGCTTGGCTTGGTGCCTTTAATCTCCGGCAGACTGGTGAGAAAGGGCGCCCAGCAGGCCCGACCCCTGCAGCTCGTCAGAATGTAGCAGTGGCACATTCGTAGGTCAAAGCACCTCTCTTGTCTGTTCTATTTTGGAGGGAACGCTCTAATCTGGCTGGCTTCATAAGCATGACAAAAGAAATCGGAGTCTATAGAAAAGGGGAAAGTAATGGATCAATCCTAAATATGAATTGGTTAGTGCATATCAAGAGAAGCACATGAACCAGCTCCCTTGCCATGGTTTGTTACCAAATATCAACATTTTGAATTGTTGATTCATAAGATGGGGGGGGGGGGGGGGGGGGTTATTGCAAACCAATAGCATCTTAAGTGCCCCGGCGGGCGTCTAAATGCAAATTAGTTAAGGCTTCAATTCAGTGCATACGATTCAATCAGGAGGTTAAGAACCGATGGATACACGGATACACAGAATCTATCGGATGCATAGAATACATTGCCTTGTAAGTGTTATGCATAAGCTTCTATTTTTTCCTTCAAGGTGCCGATGATTAAGCTTTACCATGGATAGGAAGATGGTTGTATGATACAAAAGGACTATGTGCCCAGCATTCAGTATTATGAGGTTATTAAACCCACTAATGAGAGAATGTGTCACTCGTAGGATACTGAAGCGAGTGGGTCCAGTGAAAACCCTGAAGGAGAAGCTGCGCATCTGGAAAACTTTGAGGCCTTATCCAAATTAGAGGTTAGCAGCTTCTGATTTGCCTCTGGCCATACCCTTTCTGTACCCATTGTTTTCACGTGACCACAGATTGCTGGCCAGCATTAAACCATGTCATAGCACATCTCCTTTTTCTCAGATGAAGGATTTGGTATCTCCAGTTAACGTGCATCTTGGGCAGCACTTCACTAAACCTCCATTCCGCTATTCTGAGGGTGCATTGGTCAGTAATAACTTCTGGTTTGGATTTTAACTCGTTCCTCTGATCATTGCCCATGCCTGAAATAAGGTTTTCTGATTATTTTTGTTCTGTAACATATGATGTTCACTTTATGCCTTATAATATCCAGATTAAAAAGATGGAAGAACTTGGAATAGGAAGGCCCTCTACATACGCTTCTATAATGAGGGTGTTGCAGGTAGCCTAATGTGCTATTTTTTGTTATGCCCAAAATACATCCCATTGGCTTTCTTGAATGGCCTTGTAGCTATTTATAATATGTCTCATGATTTTTGGGTTAAGTCCCATGAGCATACTGAATTACATGTTTGGATTTGCTGGCTCATGTAGCTGCCCCTGGAGTGTGGCACATGGCCATATGCCATAAAGCTCACATGTGCCATGCGGTAATTTGCTTTGACCATGCAAACCGTAGGGGAGTCCCCTACGCGCCATGCGGTAATTTAGTAATGCATGGCACAGTTTACCTTTGGGTTGCTGGGAGAGTTTTTCAGAAACTGGCTTACTAGACTGAGTTCTGGTAATGGACTAAAAGGCCTCCTCCATGGTTAGTGGTTACTGACTAGTATGCTCAGGGTAGTTTACATATTTAATTGGGCTGAGTACAAATAACAAGTTTTGATAACAGTAACACATGGCTGAGCCCAACAGAGTTACAAAGGTTTAGTGATTCATCATGTGCCAGTTCTAGTTTCATTCATACCATTTGGGTGTACCTTTTCATTAGCAGCTACTTGTGCAAATGGATAATAGTTTCTGCCATACTTGTGACATCCAGGACCGGAAATACGTTACAATAAAAAGTCGAGTTCTGCACCCTGAATTCCGTGGTAGAATGGTATGTTGTTGTTCCTTATGTGATCTTCACCCTTCTACAAATATCAACTTTTGTTGTGATATCATCTGATTTTTTGTATGTTGGTTTAAATAGAAATAATGGTGACAACTACGTGCATTATGTTATCTCCAATGACAGTGCATTTGCGTACATTGTAGCAAGGCATCATGTTTGTAACTGTACCTTTATTACTCTTTCTCTTGACTCTTATTATCAGGATGGCTTAACTTGCTAAAACCCGTATATATTGCTCTGCATATCATTTGCTCTTTACAAGGGTAAATGTTTCATGGTTCTCCAAATACCCAATTAATTACACCTCACCAGTTATTTCATTTTTCCGCAGTTTAATTTTGTTGCATATGGTTTTAGCCTGTGTTTAAGGCATTCTTTCAGCTCACCTAGCTGAGGTTGTTTATTATGAACTTATTTCAGTTTTGTTATGTCTAATTTGACATGCTCAATGCCATCTGCTTCTTAGGTCTCAGCATTTCTTTCGCATCTTTTCTCTGAGATCGCTGATTACAGCTTTACCGCTAACATGGAGACTGAGGTACTAAACATTTTTCAGCCTATAGCTTTGTTTACATTTTCTTATATAATCTGTACTTTTTCGTTACTGTGGTTTCAACCAGCTTGGCTGGCAGTTTAGGTAAATATGAAATTCCAGGAAATCTGGAGGTGTGTTCATCTGTAGAAAGTGAGACCCACATACGTTGAAAAGAAAGGCTGTATTCGTAATTTCTTCTTGCTTTAAAGAATATTATCAATAATATTACCTAGATATGTGTAACCAGTTCAAAATATGAAAAATTGTTTGGCCACTTGCTGCCTCACGTCCACCCAGCATTATGGCTGCAGAACAGTATTGGGATTATAATTCTGTATCCATTATGGGGAAACTTGTCATGCCAAGTAGACATTAAAAAGACTGATACTAGTAGTTGTACAATAAATTAAAATCCCCATACTCAATGTTGGCCATGTGTGCATGTTCAACTGTGTTCTTCCATTTGAGCAATATCAAGCTGCGCAGAGGAGTTGCATAAAAATCAGAATTTGAAGCAGGCTATTACAAATTGAATTCTGTAGGAGAAAAGGGTTTTCATCACAATCTACGATTGAAATACTATACGAAGAAACTTGGGACATTATCCAAATATGTTAATAAGCCTGTTTCGATAAGGTGGTCTTCACAGAGGTAGACTTTAGGGATTTGGCAAGATTTTTGTTATTCTTTGCTTAATGGAAATAAATAACAATATACGCAGCAACCTAAGATGGATATCTAATGCGAGACAAATTAACTCAAGATAATTCTATATCTGAATTATCCAGATGTGTGCATCTAAGAAATCTGAATATGAAGAGGCGCATTCCAGCAGGGTGGCTCCTATTCAATGTGCACATTCTCCTATTGAGTTTGTTTGAACAAGCTGCATCACTGTTTATCCTTTCTCTAAATCTTTGCTCAATAATCATAAAAGCATCAAACATACAGAGTCAAGAGGGAGTTCTACCCTAAAGCTTTGATTGGCAACCGGATGGTCCCTTTTCCTTAATGATGAGCAATGATGAATTGTTAAATAGACATAGTTTTCTTGTTCTAATGATCCTATTAATGTTTATTTTTTGCTACATAATAGCTAGATAATGTTTCTGCTGGGTCAACTGAATGGAAGGGCCTCCTGAAAGATTACTGGGAACGATTCAACAAATATTGTGGAGATGCTA
The DNA here is from genome assembly GCA_007115705.1 of Dactylis glomerata. Classification (NCBI taxonomy): domain Eukaryota; kingdom Viridiplantae; phylum Streptophyta; class Magnoliopsida; order Poales; family Poaceae; genus Dactylis; species Dactylis glomerata. The sequence continues at coordinate 380,540 of QXEO01001819.1, forward strand.
GTCAATGGGATGTCAGAACGGTAATGTTTTGTGGTACCTGGGAAAATATCTGTACCCTTGCCCCACATGGTTATTTTCCTAGAACAACTAGTAGTTGCATGAGGTTATCGCTCTAAGTTTTCTATTACAAGACACTTCATTATTGAAACTTTAATCTACATTGAATTACCCACTTGTTGCAGGTAGAGAGAATGCTCGAAGAGAAATTCTCTTCTATCCTCTTTCCAGACCTTGCCAGCGATAGTAGGATTTGCCCTAGGTATTTTTTTAATTAAGCTGTTTACGAAGTCTAATTTTGGCACCCCAAAAATAGATGTTTGCATAAATTTTTCAGGTTAAGTTGGCATGGTAAACCTTCGATGCTACCTTATCATGCTATGCATTAACCATGTTTCTTCCTTAATACTTAACATTGCTTGCTGAATATCTGCAGTTGTTCTGAAGGAACCCTGAGATTCAAAGTTAGTAGGTATGGCGAAGGCTATTTTATTGGCTGTGATCGGCATCCAAAATGCAAGTATGATCTTGTTATCCCTTCTATTGAACGTTAAATACCTTGTATTTGAGCTTAATCTCTGCTGTAATCCTTGTTTTCTCCTGTTACAAGCTGTAATTTCCGCTGCAGTTTTTTGATTGTAACTGGATATTGTCATATCTTTAATTGCGTGGACAAAATCAATTAAACTTAATGACTAAACCAATTATGATAGGCATATCGCTCGCACATTATCAGATGAAGATGATGATAATGAAGCCTCTGAGGAAACTCCAAGGTCTTTTGAGCCGAGGCTACTTGGTCTCATGCCTGATAAAAGCGAAAAGGTTTTTTTAGGCAGTCCGTGATGTATCTGGCTTTATTTATAGCTCAGCTACTAACTGTATGACATTTTTGGTCATTATATAGGTGTTTTTGAAACAAGGTCCTTATGGTTACTACATCCAGGTTGGAGAGGATAAGAAAGGAGTGTCTCAGAAAAGAGCTCCTCTTTCTGAGGTAATTATTACATTACTTTTGTAAATTGTCCTTCCAGAAGCTTACGACAGATATCTTTTGTCTTTGAACCTACTTTGCAGGTCAAAGATATTGACTCTATCACTATCAAAGATGCAATTGAGCTATTGCAGTATCCGAAAAATCTGGTATGCTTTTCTATAAATTTTAGATCTTTGTATGCGTTGTTGAGTTGAAGCATGACACTATCATTGCCAACAGGGAAAACATCCCGTTGACGAGCAACCGGTGCTGATGACACATTCTAAAGCTGGATTTAGTGTCCGGCACAGGAGAACCCTTGCTCCAGTGCCAAAGGTACGTGTTTGTTAATACCGTAAACCAGACGAAAATGGGATTCTATGTTGGTAGCATTCTCGTCAACTCCTTATGAATTTTCATTTATAGAAATCTTGTGCAATTACATTATACAGTTTTTAGTTTGGAAATTCTCGTTTCAATTCGTAACAATGCCTTGAAAATGTGTGATGACAGAGCGAAGACCCAAAGAAGATCACGCTTGAGCGTGCAGTGAAGCTTCTGAAGGGTAAAAATGTCAAAAAGTTTGGTCGACCAAAGGGAAAAACTAACAAAGATGCAGAAGTCATTGAATGGCATTAAGTGATCAGTTGTTACCGAATCCAGACTTGCTCACGCTCAGAACTAGTAACACAGGTCCAACACAAATTCAGAGTGGGTCAACAGTAAGAATGAGTAGGCAGTATTTATACGATTGGTTTGGTCTGCCCAACTGCCGTGGATACATTCGCAGTTATGCTTCTGGAGTCATATCAAGAATTATTTAACGGAGGGAGTAGAATCTGAGCTAAGATGCTCATGTCTTTCCGAGTTGGAATTAATTGGTTGATTTCTTCATGCTAGGATATGTACTGCAGTCAGTCAAGGCTGATCTCCCCGCACTTCATTCTTTTATGGTTCAACTGTAGAGAGAACTCAGATGAAGGATAACTTACCGGATTATACACCCATAGGTTTTTGCTACTCCTGTTTCGTAATTATTTTAACTTGTAAGTAGCTACACTATCATAAAATCCTACGGTCGAATGTGACAGTCCTTTGTTCCTAATTAAAGGAGTTCTGGATGTAGAGGCCACTGATTTTGTACGTCTTTTTTTATGTTGAGGACAAATTGCTGGTTCGAGGCAAGTAACTGGAGGTTTTGGTGGTCAGTTGAAAGATGACTTGGATTGCTATGTATGGCTTCACTTTTTTAGACGAGGATTTACGTTTGCACAACTATTTGTTATTGCGTGGTATACTACAAGGGTACAACTTTTCTGCCTGACCCTCTGCTACATAAGCGTAGCTGCGTAAGCATAATGAACTTTGTGGTTTTCTCAATCTTGAAAATTTGAGTCCTCAACATGAATTGTCTTGTAGAACATCGCCAACGGAAGGAGCAGAAGGAAGAAGTGAAGAAGGGACCGTCAAAAACAGGACAAGAATACCTAGAGCTGTAAGAAGCAGAAATACAGTTTTGATCTGGGGTGCACATGCTCTCTTTATTTAGAAAACAAATTTTAAAATATTAAAAAAGTTAGAAAAAAATATTCGCTCATTTATGTCAACATTGTATGAGCTCACTCAATGTTTCATGAAAAAAAAATGATATTTTTCACGGCCTATGCACACACAAAAAAAGCCTCATGGAAAGGCTTATTTTACCACCTAAATTTGTCTTTTTTGCATATGCTGCACAAAAAGTCGGTTTTTTTAAATAACTTTGTGAGTAAGTAGAATGTGAAGATGTACATATGACAGTTGTAATTTTTTGACATTTTAAAATATGTTTAAAACATATTCAAAATAAAGGAAGCATTTGCACCCTAGAGCCAAAACGCCTTGTCCAGGAAGCGGAAATGGTGAACAAGGAAGAAGAATAGTGTCGTGAGAGAGTCGGCCAAGACAGCTGCCTCCCAAGTGACATATTTAGTGCCCTCAACGATTCATAGTACTGAAAATTTCAAAATGTGGTGCATGCGATTATACATCAGACAACGGTGGCGAGGAGCTCCTCTACATTTCTCCCCAGTGTAGGTCTTGTTATAGTGCCTTATTAATTTCAATACTGGGAGGGGACAGTGGTACCAAGAGGAAATGCATAAACAATGAAATTGTGGAGACCACAAGGTACCACTATCCTCTTCCAGTTCAATCAGTGACACAACTTAATCATTGACCCATGGTTAATATCAAAGAACTCCTCAAATCTAAGCAGACAAATGCAAAAACAGAGTAAAATAGGTGGTCTTATTTCATTGCCTCATTGATTTCAGCGTAGAACGATGCACCAGTGTCACTAAGAGAACATGCACAAGCGATTTTGTTGGGCACGGCACAAGGTGACGCTGATTCGTCAGCTTAACCAATTAATGATAGATTGTAATCATTTACCATGGTTAACAACAGAAGAACGCATCAAAATTAAGCATAGAAATGCTGAAACAGATCAAAGCTAAGCGCACACGAAATACCCTATCAGGAATAGTATTTTTTCCCGGATAGGTACCGAATCTAACCCTAACAAATTCAAGCGCAAGTGCATACCAACGTAAGCCCTTATCTATGACATCTGTCACAACAGATCTATGTTTCTTTGGTTCGGTGTGGTTCGCAAAGCTTGGATTAGCACTTACCACCATAGCCGAGTACATCAAGGTCGCGATGACATGAGGAAGTGCGGTGGAGCATGTGTGGGTACGTCCAGTGACCTCGGTCGTCGCCGTCTTTGTCGCACCAGATCCAGACGTTGGTGGTTGCAACGAGGATAGAGAGGAGTCGGAGAGGAACCGCTAGGGAGAGGGAGCGAAGTATGGAATAAGAGGAAGGGTGGTGAGGTGATACGTCTCTAACGTATCCATAATTTTTGATGCTCCATGCTTGTTTTTACACCATTTGCTTAGTGTTTCGTTACACTTCATGACATTTTTATGCATTTTCCGGAACTAACCTATTAACGAGATGCCCCAGTGCCAATTCCCTGTTTTCTGCTGTTTTTGTGTTTCAGAAAAGTTACACAGGAAATATTCTCGAAATTGGACGAAACAAAAGCCAGACGTCCGGATATTTACCGAAGCTTCCAGAGAACCGAAGAGGAGACGGAAAGGAGCCACAGGGCGGCCACACCACCAGGGGGCGCGGCTTGCCCCTGGCCCACGCTGGCCTGTGGTGTGGGCCCCTTGGTCCACTTCTGACGCTGCCCCTTCGCCTATAAAGACCCCCCGGCGGGAAAAACCTAAACACCCGATCACTTTTCCAGAAACACATCGCGATCCGCCACCATCGTTGACCCGAGATCGGGAGGGTCCAGAAGCTCTTCCCGACACCCTGCCGGAGAGGGGAATCGCCACCGGAGGTCTTCTTCATCGCCATGCTTGCCTCCGGCGCGATGAGTGAGTAGTCTACCTTGGACTATGGGTCCATAGCAGTAGCTAGATGGTTGTCTTCTCCACCATGTGCTTCATGTTTAGATCTCGTGAGCTGCCTTACATGATCGAGATCACCGTTATGTAATCCTACATGTTGTGTTTGTTGAGATCCGATGAATATTGGTGTTATGATTGAGTTGAAGTACTGAATTTTATCTTATGTTATCTCTATATTGTTTATGATCTTGCATGCTCTTCGTTGTTAGTAGCTATCTTGGCCGAGTAGCTGCTAGTGACTCCAAGAGGGGGTATTTATGCTCGATAGTGGGTTCATGCCTCTATTTAATCTGGGGGAGTGATAGAAACCTCTAAGGTTGTAGATGTGTTGTTGCTACTAGGGAGAAAATAACATTCATATGCTCGAGGGCATATGCTTTGTTTACATTACACACTTTGCTTAATGCAGTTATCTGTTGTTCACAACTTAATACTTGTGGAGTTCTCAGATTGATTCGCCACAAGTGAATTATTAGTCATAGATGCAGTTGGATGGCGGTCTATGTATCTTGTTGTAATGCCCAGAGTAAATCTCATAGTGATCCTCTCGACATATCACGTTGTCTTTATTCTATCAATTGCCCAACTGTAATTTGTTTATCCAGCATGTGTTATTTTATCTTATGGAGAGACACCACTAGTGAACTGTTGACCCCGGTCCTATTTCCATTATATTGCTATCACCTATTTACTTTACTCGCACTGTTTACTTTACTCGCATATTACTATTGCTTTCCACTCGATACGCTCATTCCTTTGTTTCAAGCAAACCGGTGAGATTGACAACCTCATCGTAAGTTGGGAGCAAAGTATTTGGTTGTGTTGTGTACAGGTTCCGCGTTGCTACTAGTTGAAGACGAGACAACAAGAATCATTAACGGCGCCCTTGTTGGAGTGTTAGTAGGCTAGTCAGCATCACCTTCTGGAGTATTGATGTTTTCCTGGACTGACAAACCTTGGTTTCTTACTGAGGAAAAAACTTGCTGCTGTGCTCATCATACCTTCCTCTTGGGGTTCCCAACTGGACGGTGAAAAACTATCAACACCGCGCCGCATCAAGACTTTTTTTCTGGCGCCGTTGCCGGGGAAAAAGAAGACTTCTGCAAGGGGAGTTTCACACGCACATCCTTTACTTTGTTTTAAGTTTTGCTTTACTTTATTTTTACTTACATTATTTTATCAAAAACACAAAAAAATTAGTTTCCTTTATAGTTGTTACTTTATTACTTTTAGTTCATTATGTTGTTCCCTAAGTACGTGTTGGAGGACCTCTCAGTAGGTAGTGGTTCTATTATTGGGAAAAGTAACATTGAGGAGTTCTTTAATCATATCAGTATGTATAAAGATGTTGAGAAAAAGTCTTTGGCTGAGCTTGCTCCTAGTTATGAAGTTGCTTCTGCTTATTTAGTTCACATGTTAGAAGCTAGGTTTGCTAGCCTTAATCCTTTTATACAATACATGTTCCTTAAGCTTCATGATATTGAGGATCCTGAAAAGAAAGCTTTTATCTTGGAAACTTTGCGCATAGAATTTAGAGATGTTGCCATTGAAGCTAGGAAAGTTCTTAAGCGCTTTAATAAACTCGATTCACCTATAAAGGCTGTTAGTACAAACAGTGAGGGGACCGAAATACCCATACCTAGCAAACTCTTGGGATTGTATGAAGCTTTTGAAAATAATTTTGATTGGATCTGTCCCAAAAACTTTTTTAGTGATTTGAGTGAACCAAAGCGTGATCACAAAGGGTCTTCAAAAACTTATGTGGATGAAATACAATGCCTTATTGAAAAAACTTCTGCAGTTGATCTTAATGCTTCTTTCGAAAATACTTGATTTGCACTTTCTGCGCCTAGCTCAAAGGCGTTAAAGAAAAGCACTCTTGGAGATAACCCAATGTTTTACATTCAGTTATTTTTCTTTTATTTGAGTCTTGGAAGTTATTACTACTGTAATAACCTCTCCTTATCATTTTTATTTCGTTTTTCTGCCAAGAGAAGCCTCTAATTTGAGTGAGGTAAGATTTGGGGATGTTGCTGTCCTGAAACAGTTTTCGGTGCTGCACCGTAAAAATTCGTGAAAATTCTCTGTATATCTTTTGGACCTACGATTTCGTTTGCATATGCCCCAGGTTATATACAAACTTTCATTAGTTGAACACTTTTTAATTTGAGCAAAAAAAACCCCTCTAAAAATTCGACCTTTGTCAGTTGTTCTGTTTTGACAGATTTCTGCCAATATTTGTGTTTGCCGCTTTATTGCTTTTTTTTAGTTCTTTTGATCACGGAACTTTTGGGGAAGTTGCTACAGTAGTATATACTTTATATGTGGTGGTTTTGAGTTGAAACCTGAAGCAAAAAGGGGTTGATTCAATGTTATGCTTACACTAATGTTGCTAATAGATTTGTGTTTAGTTTTGTATAAAGGAAGTTTTCGAGTGTAGGGATCGGAGAATGATGAGATGAGTTGAAGAATGGACAAAAGCTCAAGCTTGGGGATGCCCACGCACCCCAAGAAATATCCAAGAGGTACAAGCGTTAAAGCTTGGGGATGCCCCCGAGGCACCCATTCTTCATCGGCAAAAATCAGGTCACCTTTCAACACACTATATTTTTATTGCTTTATGCATTATGCGTTTTTCTTGGAGCGTCAGTTGTTTTAGTTTTCAGTTTTGTTTAGTTTTGTTTGCTGAAATAAATGGTTGGACCCCAACAAATTCCTTTTGGAGAAGTTACCTTGCTTTTCATTTGCCAAGAACACTCCGTTTTTCACTCTTATCGTTTCAACGAGTGTTCTCTTTTTCTAAAACTGCGTTTAGCTTTTATTTTTCACCTTGATTTGTGTTTAGATCTTGTTATATCTTTATATCAAGGTGTATTTTGACCTCTGGTCCATGTTGGTTTTCATCAAAAAGAGTTGTTTAAAAAAGGTTCAAATGGTGTTGGAAAAGAGAAAAAGCTTTATGCAAAAAAGTGGTACAAGAAGGAGCTTGTGTAGACTGCGGCCTAGGCTTTTGCATGTCGTGCTTGATGTCTTTTTGATAGTATGCTTAGTGGTTTTGTTGTAGCATGACTTGTCTCAAATGACTGAGATTGCTTAATGAGCCTTTAAAAAAATCATGCGTTGTTTTAATTATTTGGAAGCATTATTTTTGTTTTCACCTTGATGCTTTATTTGGGTTGACTTGGCACATGCTCACACATGTTTGACTCATACAAAGTCACCATAAGCCTCTATGATCATTTAGTTTTTGATTTTTGATGCCATCTTATGCTTCTTTTAATGTCGCTTTGTCGCTTTGCATGATTATGGCCATTATTGCTCTCTTAGTTGGTCGCTCCCAGTCTTTTGCTAGCCCTCATTTTGTACTGAGTATGATCTCTACTCATGCATCCAACTCCTAAAAACCAAGTTATTCCAATGTGTTCACCATACATACCTATTAGCAATTTTGAACGGATCGTATGGGCACCTAGAGGGGGGGGGGGGGTGAATAGGTGCTACTCAAATTTTAATTCTTTTTCAATTTAGGCTTGACACAAAAGGTAAATTCTCTAGATATGCAACTAAGGTGAATTTACCTATATGACAACTAGCAAGCTAAGCAAGATACAAGATATAAAGACAATAAAGGATAGAGGTAACCGAGAGTGGAGCACACGGAGACACGGATGTAATTCCCGTAGTTCCTACCTTTTTAGTGGAAGTACGTCTACGTTGGAGGGGTGTGGTTGCCACAAAGGCCTAACCAACGCCACAAAGGCTCACCCTATTCTCCGGTGCAAGCTTCCGCCACAAAGGCCTAGCTCACTTTCCACTAAGGGATTCCTCAAGGCGGAACCGGCCTTTACAATCTTGGGGCACGCATCCACAACCGAATTGGAGGCTCCCAAGCACAACACAATGTTGTCAAACAACAATTAGCAAGATATCAAATACACAAACAAGGTCTTGGGACACAAGGGAACCCAAGACACAAGGGCCATCAAGCAAATGAGAGGGGAAATCAAATCGCTTCGGTGAGGATGTAGATGAAGGTCTTCTCCTTTGATTCTCCAAAGATCAAGAGCTTTGGTGGGTTGAGGGAGGAGATCTAGTTGATTTGGTGGCTCCAATAATGGTGTTCTTCTTCCTTGGGATGAGCAGCTCATTGGGGAAGAAGGTGGGGGGTATTTATACCCCCCCAAAAATCAGACCGTTGCCAGCCAGAAAAGTCCGGCTAAAGCCGGAGTTAAGTCCGGCTAAAGCCGGTCACACCGGCTAAAGCCGGCCTCCACACCGGCTATAGCCGTTCTGAAAAAATCCGGTCTTGCCGGAAATAGCCGGACAAATAGCCGGGTTACTCCAGAGGCGCAGAGCTTCTTTCGAAACAGGGCAGTCCGGCTATAGCCGGTCTGGGGACCGGCTAAAGCCGGCCTTCCTGGCCAAACTTCATAGAAACCATCTCCCAGAGCATATTTGAACCATTTCCTCAAGAATTTCCTTTGGGCAATATTAATTCTCAAGTATAATATAGGAAACCCAATATCTTATGCAAGAATATAATAAAATCCTGCAAAGCATAATCACCACATTAATAGATAATGTATTGTTAACAAACGCCAAAATCAATTAGGCGGGAAATGCTCTTTCAATCTCCCCCTTTTTGGTGTTTGATGACAATACATAATTTTGCATGTTTCAAGCAATATAAAATATCGACGGAGCTCCCCCTTGCTATGTGCCTTATTTTGAATTTTGTATTTGAATACAAAGGCACATCAACAATAAGAACTCCCCCTAGATTTTATAATGTGATCCATATGTGCACAAGATATATAATAAATCAATAGCACATAATTAACAAGCATATAATATGACAATATATATAGAACAAAGATAGTCAATAGGTCTACCACACATAATAAAAGCACATAGTTCAACGCATAGTAGTAGATGATAATCCAACTAGAGTTCAACCATGGGAATAAAAGCATATAGTTCAACGCATAGTAGTAGATGATAATCCAACTAGAGTTCAACCATGGGACACAAGCGAGCAAGCACACGATAAGAGCTTGTGACCCCCAACCAAATCCAAATAGAAAACCAACACAAATCCAAATGGAAACACATGCAAATGGGACTTTCTCCCCCTTTGGCATCAAGACGCCAAAAAGGGAGACAACAACACGAGATCACTCCTCAACGTCATCAAAGTCCTCATCATCCTCATCATCTTCTTGGTCATCATCTTCTTCCTCTTCATCATCATCTCCATCTCCTTCTTCATCTTCTTCATCAATGGCTTCCTTGCCCTTGGACGTGACTTCGGCTAGCTCCTTCCAATCAAAAGATGAGCCCTCATTCCACTTGCCAAAAGAAAAAGTGTCCTCGGATAGATCTTGCTCTTGGGACTCCTCGTCATGGCTAGCTCCTTTGCCCTTCTCCACAGCCCTCAAACGAGCATCCAAATCCCTTTGCTTCTTGTGAATGTGCTTGCGGTCCACATAGTCCTTGTATTGAGTTTGACGCACATCATTGTTCATGCCAAACAAAGCCCTTTGCCACCACTTGAGTTTCTTCAACTCTTGACCCATTCCACCACTTGGTGGATCCGCGTTCTTCCTCCTACAACCACTAGCATAGCGGTTGCCACCCAACGCATCGCTCGGCGGCCGGAGAAGGGGACGGCGGCGGCGGCGGGTCCAATGGAGGAGGAGCTCGAGCAGAGATAGGCGTGGGGGTAAACTGAGGAAACCCTCACCCCCATAGCCTTAAGGGTTGCGCTCGAAAACCCCAGGCCGGCTATAGCCGGATGGGCCGGCTAAAGCCGCACCCCGGCTTTTTCCGGTGAAGGACCGGCTATAGCCGGTCAAGATGGCACAAAACATATGAATTTGATTTCAGGAAGTTCTGGGCATGCAAGAGAGAGATGCTTTGGCTTTAGATAAGTGGGCTTAGGACAGAAAAACATGTAAGGAGTGGTTCTCGGCACTTGTCATTGCAAACACAAGAAATCTTTGGAAACACCAATGCAAGTGCCTTCCCATTTCAAGGATAGAGACAATGACGAAAAAGTTCAATAAACTCAAATAGAATTTGCAAGGAATCAACTCTTCGAAAAGAAGAGGTCGGTGGCCGAGGCCACCATGTATGTGTGTTATGGCATTGGACCGCGAAGATGTATCTTGGGTCCATAACCAATACTCGTCATTGAAACTCATATATCACAAAAATGATAGAAAGAGAACAATTTTGTTACTATCGGCATTATGGGGGGAGGGATAGCCCAATTGGTTAGGACCTCACTCCCCCAATCTCCATGCCCACACCTAAACCAAACAAGTATTGAAAAATAGGTGTATTTGCAAGATGCTCAAGCCACACTCCTTGAATCAATGATATTTAGCTCATTCCTCAAATATCCAAATCTTGCTTCATCAAGGGGCTTCGTGAATATATCGGCAAGTTGATCCTTGGTGCTCACATATGCAAGCTCAATATCACCACGGGCAACATGATCCCTAATAAAATGATTCCGGATCTCAATATGCTTGGTTCTTGAATGTTACACCAGATTATAGGCTATCTTGATAGCACTCTCATTGTCACATAAAAGTGGCACTTTGTCACAATTGACACCATATTCCTTTAAAGTTTGCCTCATCCACAACAATTGAGTGCATCCACTTGCGGCGGCAATGTATTCGGCTTCGGCGGTGGAGAGAGATATACAATTTTGCTTCTTAGAAGACCAACACACCAAAGACCTACCAAGAAATTGGCAAGCTCCGGACGTTGATTTCCTATCATCCTTGTCACCGGCCCAATCCGAATCCGTGAAGCCACAAAGAGAGAAATCCGAGCCCTTGGGATACCAAAGCCCATAAGTTGGGGTATGAACCAAATATCGAAAGATTCTCTTAACCGCCATAAGGTGGCTTTCTTTAGGAGCGGCTTGATACCTTGCACACACACCTACACTCAACACAATATCGGGTCTAGATGCGCAAAGGTAAAGCAAAGAACCGATCATAGAACGGTATACCTTTTGATCCACATCTTTACCATTGGGATCAAGTTCAAGATGACATTTTGTGGCCATTGGTGTGGTGGCCCCATTTAGTTCCTTCATCTTGAACCTCTTGAGCATGTCTTGGACATATTTGGCTTGATTAATGAAAGTCCCTTCTTTCAATTGCTTGATTTCAAAACCAAGAAAGAACTTCATTTCGCCCATCATAGACATCTCGAACCTATCGGTCATAAGCTTTGAAAATTCATCATTAAAAGCTTTGTTAGTAGAGCCAAAGATAATATCATCAACATATAGTTGGCATACGAAAAGCTCCCCATTGACCCTCTTAGTAAAAAGAGTGGGATCGATTTGCCCAACTTCAAACCCACGGTCTAACAACAACTCCCTAAGGTGCTCGTACCACGCGCGTGGGGCTTGTTTAAGGCCATAGAGTGCCTTATGGAGTTTGTAGACATGGTTCGGGAAGTTGAGATCCTCAAACCCCGGGGGTTGCGTAACATACACTTCCTCTTTCAATGGACCATTTAGAAAAGCACTTTTAATATCCATTTGTTGCAACTTAAAGTTATGATGAGTGGCATATGCAAGAAGGATACGGATGGACTCAAGGCGAGCCACGGGAGCATAAGTTTCTCCAAAGTCAATCCCTTCCAATTGAGAGAAACCTTGAGCAACCAATCTAGCCTTGTTCCTCACAACAATTCCATGATCATCTTGCTTGTTCTTGAATATCCACTTTGTGCCAATCACATTGCGGCACTCCTTTGGCTTCTCCACTAACACCCATACATTATTGCGCTTGAAGTTGTTGAGTTCTTCATGCATAGCATCCAACCAATCCGGATCTTCAAGAGCTTCAAATACTTTCTTGGGTTCAACCATGGAGATATAAGCATGATGAGAGCTAAATTGTGCCAATTGACGCCGGGTTGACACTTTGCTTCTTAAATCTCCAATAACCCTCTCAAGGGTATGACCTTTAAGCTCCAAATCCCTTTCAACTCTTTTCTTGCGACGGGCTTCGATCTCCTCATTTGACCTTGGAGGAGTCACTTGATCGTCTTGATCATTTTGGTCTCCGTCTTGACCATCAAATTGACCTTGATCATTATTATCTTCATGAGTAGGTTGATCTTGGTCATGTGAAGAATTGGGGGCGGTTGAGATAACCGGAGAGGATGGTGGTGCCCCTTCTTCTTCATGAAGGTCCTTGTCTTGTTCTTCGGTTGGTGCATTAGTTGCTTCCTTGGGAGAGGCTTGTTGAGCTTGTGAAGATGAAGGCTCCACTTGAGTAGAGCATAGTCCTTCTCGGTCCGCCACAAGGTGTCCCTCAATGGGGCGGAAAAATCCCACGCCCATTCTTCCTATGGCTTCTCGAGGTATTTCATCATCTACATCACAAGAAACAACATCTCGCCCCCCTTGGGAGCCGTCATTCTCTTCGAATACCACACTACAAGATTCTTCAACACGTCCGGTGGACTTGTTGAAGACTCTATAAGTGTGGGATTCGGCACCATAACCAACAAAAATACCTTCTATTGCTTTCGGATCAAATTTACCTAAACGAACTCCTTTTCTTTGAAAGAAACACTTACACCCGAAGACTCGGAAGTAGGAGATGTTGAGCTTGCTTCCGGTGAGTATTTCATATGGAGTCTTGTTTAGACCTTTGCGGAGGAAGAGCCGGTTTGAAGAGTGACAAGCCGTAGAGATAGCTTCGGCCCAAAAGTTGTATGGAGACTTAAACTCTGCCAACATGGACCTAGCCATATCCATAAGAGTCCGGTTCTTCCTTTCGGCTACACCATTTTGTTGAGGGGTGTATGCAGCGGAATATTGATGACGAATCCCCTCATCACTAAGAAATCCATTTAAGGTGTAGTTCTTGAACTCGGTGCCATTGTCACTTCTTATTGCCAAAATAGTTTGCCCATGTTGACGTTCAACTTCCTTGGCAAAGTCGATGACGGTTTGTTGAGTCTCACTCTTATGCTTGAAGAAGTAGACCCAAGTATATCTTGAATAGTCATCAACAATCACCAAGCAATATTTCTTCCCACCAAGACTTGCATGAGAGGGAGGACCAAAAAGATCCACATGAAGGAGCTCCAAGATCCTCTTGGAAGAAATGATAGTCTTGCTTGGGTGGGGAGAATCATGCATCTTTCCTAGAACGCAAGCCCTGCAAACACGATCTTTGGCAAAAGAAACATTCTCTTTTAGTCCGAGTATGTGGCCACCCTTGTGAAGACTTTGCAAAGTTCTCATATTGACATGGGCTAGTCGGCGATGCCAAAGCCAACCCACATCGGCCTTTCCAAATAAACACATTGCACTTGTAGTGGTTTTCCCCGAGAAGTCCACCACATACAAGTTGTTTTCAATGTGTCCAACGAAAGCGACTTTTAGAGACTTGCTCCACAAGAGTACCACAATTTCATTATCAATGAAGACGGCAAAGCCCATCTTACCAAGTGCACGAACTGAAAGTAAATTGTAACCTAGGGTCTCAACAAGCATGACGTCCACAAGGGAAATATCCGGTGCGACCACCACCTTGCCAAGACCCAATACCTCGGATTGTGACATGTCTCCATAAGTGACGGTTATGTTGTTATCATTAGGCCTCATCTCCGTCATAATCTCCTTGCTCCCGGTCATATGACTTGTGCATCCACTATCAAGCACCCATTTAGATCCACCGGAAGCATAGTCCTACAAGAAATTATTGCTTGGTTTTAGGTCCCCATTTCTCAATGGGTCCTCTTTTGTTAGCAACAAGGGTCTTTGGAACCCAAATAGACCAAGCAACATAACCATCATTTGGACCAACATATTTTGCATAAACATCACCATAATAATCACGAAATAAAACATAGTGAGGGCTAGCAATTCCCGCATGATCATCATGAGTGGCTTTGCCACCCACAATAGGATCCTTCTTTGCTTGTGCGGGCTTGGCCTTCTTTTTCTTGTTGTTGTTCTTCTTCTTCTTTGAGACAAAGTCAATCCCCGTTTTATCACCAAATGCCTTTTGCTTACTCAAAAGGTCATTCAAGTTTTTCTCACCTATGGGAATGGAGGACTTGGCAAGCTCATCTTTCAACCTAGCATTTTCTTCAATAACATTTGCATGATCACAAGTAGAAGTAGAAGAACTAGGCACGTTATTCTTAGTCAATTGAATTTAAAGTTGTTCATGTGACTTGGTAAGAATAGAGTGTTCACTTTTCAAGACCTTGTGAGCCTTGTCAAGATCTTCTAAATCCTTAACAAGTATATCATGACCAACACCAAATTCAACCTTTTCCTTTTTAAGCATTTTTACTTTAGCACGAGCATGGTCACGCTCTTTAATGAGTTTGGAAACAACTTCATTATTAGCTTCCTCAATGGAATCGAGCTTCTCTTCGAGAGTTGCTCGTTCCTCTTGCTCTTCTTCAAGAGACTCGGTTAGTGAGGCAATATCTTGAGCATATTCTTTTTCAAGCCTCATTTGTTCATCTAGTTTTTCAAGAGTTTTACCATATTGGCTCAATAGACGTTCAAAGTGAAGCTGTGAACACCATCTACACTAGACACATAATCATCAAAAGCAACAATTTCTTCCTTTACTCTAAGACTAGCAAGATCATTCAAGGAAGCATCATTTGTCTTAGAGGAAGAGAAAGATGTGGGTGATACCTCGGAAGACTTGGCCATAAGGCACTTGACGTTCTTGACAAGAGAGTCCTCATTGGGGGATTCAAAGAGTGATATGGAGGAAGTGGAGGTGGTTGCCATTGCGGCCATCTCACTAGTAGTGGTTTCTTCTTCATCACTCTCACTTGCGGAGTACTCTTCTTGAGTCAAGAACACAAACTTTGGTTGTTTCTTCTTTGGTCCACCCTTCTTCACGAATGGCTTCTTAGATGGTGACTTGGTCTTGCTTTTGAAGATGAGCTTTCCACCATGGTCTTCTCTCTTCTCATAAGGGCACTCGGCAACAAAGTGAAATCTATCATTGCAATTGTAGCATGTCCTCACCCTTTGAACATTGTTGTCATTCCTTTGATAGCCACTTGACTTGCTTCTTCTTTGATTATCTTCTTTAGCCTTGTGTGGATCAACCCAAAAGGTTTTTCCATAGAAGGCCATGTGCTCATTGTACTCATGTCTTATGTCCTCGGGACACATCTCAAGCCTTGCTTCAATGCTTGCTTGAAGTGGAACCTCTTTCTCAACCACACTAGTTTTTAATGCAAGATTGGAGCTTCTTTGCATTCCTATGGCACGAGCACGAGCATCTTCCGCATTTTGTGCGGAAACCTTGTAGGCTTGAATCTCTTGCATCACTTGATTGGAGGTCATCTCATTGAAGTTGTGCTTTCCTTGAACACTCTTCACATCCGCGGGCTCATATGGAGTGAGAGCAAGAATGTACTTCATCTTGATCCACTCATCATCAATATGGTGAGCACCGAGGTTCTTGAAGGTGGTAGCAATAGCCTTGAGTCTCCCATACATCTCTTGATGATCCTCACCATCCATCATGAAGAATCCCTCTGCTTGATTTGAGAAGGCAATATATCTTGTTTTCTTCATGCTCTCATTGCTAACGAAAACATCGGAGAGACCTTCCCAAGCTTCTTTGGCGGTGAAGAAGTGTTGGATGTGAGGCAAGTCCTTGGGCCCAACGGCGACTTGAATCATGTGGAGAGCGGTTGCATTGAGTTGACTATTGACCGTCTCTCTTCTTGTCATGTTGGTGGGATCCACGGCCTTGAATCCTTCTTCAACAATCCTCCAAAGCTCAATGCAAGAACTGCGCATATGAGAGATCATTTGATATTGCCATTGACCAAAGTTTAATGCATCAAGCTTGGGCGGATCACCTCTATGGTTAATATGAGGATGAGGAACCGGCGGGTCGGGTGAATACCAATGTGGGTATTCACCTTTCCCGTCGCCCTTGGTGGAAGACTTAGCATCGCCATTTTTGTCGGCACCCTCCTCATCTATCCCCACATTCTCCACTTGTGGAGTAGCGGGTTTTTCTGGAGGTGGAGAAGCATTAGTTTTAGCTTGCATGAGTTGCGCTATCATTTCACGCATCTCACTTATTTGAGATGTCATGGAAGTCATGGATGATTCCAAAGATTTGAACTCATCCATAGAGACTTGACCCGAGCCCTCTTTAGGTGGAGGATCCATACTCTTAGGCGGTTAAGCCCGAATTAAGAGCCGAGGCTCTGATACCAATTGAACGGATCGTATGGGCACCTAGAGGGGGGGGTGAATATGTGCTACTCAAATTTTAATTCTTTTTCAATTTAGGCTTGACACAAAAGGTAAATTCTCTAGATATGCAACTAAGGTGAATTTACCTATATGACAACTAGCAAGCTAAGCAAGATACAAGATATAAAGACAATAAAGGATAGAGGTAACCGAGAGTGGAGCACACGGAGACACGGATGTAATTCCCGTAGTTCCTTCCTTTTTAGGGGAAGTACGTCTACGTTGGAGGGGTGTGGTTGCCACAAAGGCCTAACCAACGCCACAAAGGCTCACCCTATTCTCCGGTGCAAGCTTCCGCCACAAAGGCCTAGCTCACTTTCCACTAAGGGATTCCTCAAGGCGGAACCGGCCTTTACAATCTTGGGGCACGCATCCACAACCGAATTGGAGGCTCCCAAGCACAACACAATGCTATCAAACAACAAGTAGCAAGATATCAAATACACAAACAAGGTCTTGGGACACAAGGGAACCCAAGACACAAGGGCCCTCAAGCAAATGAGAGGGGAAATCAAATCGCTTCGGTGAGGATGTAGATGAAGGTCTTCTCCTTCGATTCTCCAAAGATCAAGAGCTTTGGTGGGTTGAGGGAGGAGATCTAGTTGATTTGGTGGCTCCAATAATGGTGTTCTTCTTCCTTGGGACGAGCAGCTCATTGGGGAAGAAGGTGGGGGGTATTTATACCCCCCCCCAAAATCAGACCGTTGCCAGCCAGAAAAGTCCGGCTAAAGCCGGAGTTAAGTCCGGCTAAAGCCGATCACACCGGCTATAGCTGGTCTGAAAAAATCCGGTCCTGCCGGAAATAGCCGGACAAATAGCCGGGTTACTCCAGAGGCGCAGAGCTTCTTTCGAAACAGGGCAGTCCGGCTATAGCCGGTCTGGGGACCGGCTAAAGCCGGCCTTCCTGGCCAAACTTCATAGAAACCATCTCCCAGAGCATATTTGAACCATTTCCTCAAGAATTTCCTTTGGGCAATATTAATTCTCAAGTATAATATAGGAAACCCAATATCTTGTGCAAGAATATAATAAAATCCTGCAAAGCATAATCACCACATTAATAGATAATGTATTGTTAACAAACGCCAAAATCAATTAGGCGGGAAATGCTCTTTCAAATTTGCTATTCCAAAGTACATTTGACTTGCTTTTATCTATCCTTCAAATTAAACTCTTTTTGATGTTATGCGAAAATTGGTCAGTAAAGCTCTCACGAACCAGATGGCACACTTTACTTTTCTCGTTTTAAAAATTTGACATTGTGGCTCTCTTATGTTGAGTTGTTATGCTTGCAAGTTGTAAGTTGGAAATTAGCCCAGCCATGCCGTCATTTGGCAAGCTTTCAACATTGCACTTCTTATTTGAGTTGATATCGTGATCTTTTGTTTATGGATACTCGCGATGTGAAATAAGTTGGGAATCTTGCGGGATCATGGAGTTTTTATATGTGTTAGGGAAATGCCTGGGCCGCTAATCTAAGCCATGCATCATTCATGGTGGAAATTTATAGCATGCCCATAGTGGACATTCGACGATGCATCTCACAATAAAAAGCTATACCAATGGTAAATAAAAGAGATGTCGAGGTGTTCATTGTCTGTTTGTCTTGTCATTTTGATGTGGGCTTGTTCCATGTCATCGGGCAGGAGGTACCCCGTTGGCGGTTCTCGATGATACACATATATTTACAATGACAAGAGCTTGCTTGGGACTCTAAGTCGAGTAGCATGAGGTTTGGGTATTCGTACTTCACGAGACATGAGGTTTTCAACTTATGATTTGTCAAGCATATGCACCATAAGTGTTTTTGCATTAACTCTAACCATTCAAGATGCCTATGATGGGAGCAATGAGAGCTCAAAGCCAGTAAGTACCATAATTTTTGAAGGTTTATAAAACTTACAATCACTGCTTTCATCCGCGAAGGGCCTTTCTTTTACTTTTATGTTGAGTCACCACCTTCTATCTTTATGCACCGTCCAAGAGAGCATAGTTGTCATTCTGAGTATAATGTGCATTGTCCCAAAGTTTTCATTGATTGATTCATGATGTTGGTTTCACTTGTTCTTAAATCACTTGTATCTAGTCGTCCTCTTAAACCTGAAGGTGTCCTATGCATTTATGTTTTGCTCTCTCATGAAGGACAAGCTGAAAACCATTTGTATGTTTTTTCTTATGATTTGAACACATGTTTAACTTTTATTGTTTCATTTTCATGATCTTTCATTTGTATTCTTTTTCATGTTATAACATGGTTGCTAAGTTTCTTCTATCAAGATTATATCTTTCATGCCCATGTTTTAAGTTCTTTTGATCCCAGCGCACAACGCTTACATATATGATCAAGATTCTGTAGGTGCATGTCACCTCAAAAATTATTTCTTTTGTTATCACTTACCTACTCGAGGATGAGCAGGAGTTAAGCTTGGGGATGCTGATACTTCTCTAACGTATCCATAATTTTTGATGCTCCATGATTGTTTTTACACCATTTGCTTAGTGTTTCATTACACTTCGTGGCATTTTTATGCATTTTCCGGAACTAACCTATTAACGAGATGCCACAGTGCTAGTTCCCTGTTTTCTGTTGTTTTGTGTTTCAGAAAAGTTACACAGTAAATATTCTTGGAATTGGACGAAACAAAAGCCAGACGTCCAGATATTTACCGAAGCTTCCAGAGAACCAAAGAGGAGACAGAAAGGAGCCACAGGGCGGCCACACCACCAGGGGGCACGGCCTGCCCCTGGCCCACGCCGGCCTATGGTGTGGGCCCCCTGGTCCACTTCTGACGCTGCCCCTTCGCCTATAAAGACCCCCCGACGGGAAAAACCTAAACACCCGATCACTTTTCCAGAAACACATCGCGATCCGCCGCTGTCGTCGACCCGAGATCGGGCGGGTCCAGAAGCTCTTCCCGGCACCCTGCCGGAGAGGTGAATCGCCACCGGAGGTCTTCTTCATCGCCATGCTTGCCTCCGACGTGATGAGTGAGTAGTCTACCTTGGACTATGGGTCCATAGTAGTAGCTAGATGGTTGTCTTCTCCACCATGTGCTTCATGTTTAGATCTTGTGAGCTGCCTTACATGATCGAGATCACCGTTATGTAATCCTACATGTTGTGTTTGTTGGGATACGATGAATATTGGTGTTATGATTGAGTTGAAGTACTGAATTTTATCTTATGTTATCTCTATGTTGTTTATGATCTTGCATGCTCTCCGTTGTTAGTAGCTATCTTAGCCGAGTAGCTGCTAGTGACTCCAAGAGGGGGTATTTATGCTCGATAGTGGGTTCATGCCTCTATTTAATCTGGGGGAGTGACAGAAACCTCTAAGGTTGTAGATGTGCTGTTGCTACTATGGGGAAAACAACATTCATATGCTCAAGGGCATATGCTTTGTTTACATTACACACTTTGCTTAATGCAGTTATCTGTTGTTTGTAACTTAATACTTGTGGAGTTCTCGGATTGATTCGCCACAAGTGGATTATTAGTCATAGATGCAGTTGGATGGCGGTCTATGTATCTTGTTATAATGCCCAGAGTAAATCTCATAGTGATCCTCTCGACATATCACGTTGTCTTTATTCAATCAATTGCCCAACTGTAATATGTTTACCCAGCATGTGTTATTTTACCTTATGGAGAGACACCACTAGTGAACTGTGGACCCCGGTCCTATTTCCATTATATTGCTATCACATGTTTACTTTACTCACACTGTTTACTTTACTCGCATATTACTATTGCTTTCCACTCGATACGCTCATTCCTTTGTTTCAAGCAAACCGGTGAGATTGACAACCTCATCGTAAGTTGGGAGCAAAGTATTTGGTTGTGTTGTGTGCAGGTTCCGCGTTGCTACTAGTTGAAGACGAGACAACAAGAATCATTAACGGCGCCCTTGTTGGAGTGTTAGTAGGCTAGTCAGCATCACCTTCTGGAGTATTGACTTTTTCCTCGACTGACAAACCTTGGTTTCTTACTGAGGGAAAAACTTGCTGTTGTGCTCATCATACCTTCCTCTTGGGGTTCCCAACTGGACGGTGAAAAACTATCAACACCGCGCCGCATCATGAGGGGATGTATTGGAGCTAAGGGCCAATACCATAGCCATACTCGTATAATGGATTGGATGGTGATGCATATAAAATGCATCCATGATCTTTATAGTTTATGAGTTCATATTCCTTATTATTTATCAACTTTATTATATAAAAAAGAGTTTGTATTTGCAAATGAAAATGTTTATTGGGACTAACCTACTAATGTTTTCAAAAGTGCACAAATTATTGTTTTACACTTTGTTGTGTAGGAATTTGCAAAAAAATGGAAAGCCCCATCAATTTAGTGAAATTCGGAATTTCCTGAAATCTATCCCTACAGCAAAGATTTCGAAGATGCCACGTTTCCGATACGAAGACGATGTCAAACGGAAACATATTCAACATGAAAGCTGTTGGATTTTTTTTGCTGATTGATATAAAATTCATCCAAAATGGGGTTCATTTGCAATGGCTAAACCCCGATCTCTGAACGGTATAGAAGCATTTTCAGGATTCCAAAAGTTGGTGACGTGATTGACTCAAACTCTTGCTATATGATATCAATTCGGCCAAGAAACGACTTGAGGGACTTGTGAGCCTTTGTAGGAATCACCATAAATGTTCTAGAGGTTCCTAAGAGCCCTTTAATTCAAGCAATTAGATCTGATGGCCCCAGTAAAGTCTCCAACACTATATATATTGACCGAAAACCCTATTTTTTGGAGGCACCACCAAAAGCTACGAATTTGCATCCTCATTGGCTGCCATCTCTAAGGGGGAGGGCTCCTACAATACCAAGAAGGACCAAGGAAGAAGGAGGACAAGGGGGCGGTGCTCCCTTTGGGTCGGCCGCCGTTGGGGCGCCCTGCGCTGCAGCCGGCTGCGTGCCACCTCCTTCGTTCGGGCCGCCGCCTCTCCCTCATGGGGAGGCACACTTCATCATCATCTACAACACCCCTTCATCATCCCCAATGTAATATCTTGGCAAACATGATGTTTGATGTAATATATTATATTTCCGTGATCTATTTTGTTGCTATGTCTTATGTTGAGTGATTACTTGTTCTTGGCAATGGTGATACAACCCAAGCCCGGCCAGAAAAAGCCTGACTACTAAACTGACCCGACTGTCGGGCCAAAATATCCAACCCAATCCCAGCCAAGCTTTTTCCACCAGGCTACTGGGTCGGGCCTTCACAAAAACGCTCAAAACGATAGCCTGTCAGGTCGAAATGTGTGCTCAGGCCAGGCCATTTCAAGTCGATCCAGGTTGGGTTGACTGGGCGGGGCTGCCCATGCTCATGTATACCCTTACCCATTGGGTACCCATCGGGTAGGTCAAATATACACACAAGTTATTCACTATTTTACATTCATTGATAGTCGATAGCACGCTCGGGCGTCTAGGACTTAATACTTCGGTCACCTTAATTGGGGAAACGAGAAGTTGGAGTGTGGGGTGCCCATCCATTTGATCGTTGTGGACCAACACTGGAATGCTCTAGATCCACATGTAAACGGGTAGTGTATGGGCATACCAACGGGTAGAAGGCTATAAGCAGTGCCATACTGATATGTCTCAAACGTATCTATAATTTTTGATGCTCCATGCTTGTTTTTACACCATTTGCTTAGTGTTTCGTTACACTTCGTGGCATTTTTATGCATTTTCCGGAACTAACCTATTAACGAGATGCCACAGTGCCAGTTCCCTGTTTTCTGCTGTTTTTGTGTTTCAGAAAAGTTACACAGGAAATATTCTCGGAATTGGACGAAACAAAAGCCGAACATCCAGATATTTAACGAAGCTTCCAGAGGACCGAAGAGGCGACAGAACCGAGCCAGGAGGTGGTCTCACCACCAGGGGGAGTGGCCCAGGGCCTGGCTGCGCTGCCCTATGGTGAGCCCCACCGGGTCCACTTCTGACGCTGCCCCTTCGCCTATA
Organism: Dactylis glomerata; assembly: GCA_007115705.1. Lineage (NCBI taxonomy): Eukaryota > Viridiplantae > Streptophyta > Magnoliopsida > Poales > Poaceae > Dactylis > Dactylis glomerata. The sequence continues at coordinate 403,272 of QXEO01001819.1, forward strand.
AAGACCCCCCGACGGGAAAAACCTAAACACCCGATCACTTTTCCAGAAATACATCGCGATCCGCCGCCGTCATCGACCCGAGATCGGGAGGATCCAGAAGCTCTTCCCGGCACCCTGCCGGAGAGGGGAATCACCACCGGAGGTCTTCTTCATCGCCATGCTTGCCTCCGGTGCGATGAGTGAGTAGTCTACCTTGGACTATGGGTCCGTAGCAGTAGCTAGTTGGTTGTCTTGTCCACCATGTGCTTCATGTTTAGATCTCGTTGTAAGGGTAAATTGCCCCTAAGTGTCTTTTTGGTAATTAATGACAATCCCTATGGACTAATGTTTTCATTGAGTTTTTTTTGTGAAGGAATTGTTCATAGGAATTGCTTGAAGTCCATGTGTTGGATTCAAGGCTTGGATGCCATGAAGATAAAGATATATCTTAAGTATTGGCATCAAGATCATTGAATAGAAGAGATGAATCCAATATGATCAAGAAGAAGAAATAAAGATATAGTTCTTGTGTAGAACTCAAGTTATCCATGCTCTAGCTTATGTGTTAAGCCAAGGAGTCTCAAGATCTTGAGAGTTTGTCTACATGAGAAGAATTCAAGATATGGCTCTATGTTGAGGTCATGATGGTCTCATGAGTTGAGATATGATTGACTAATACCTAGAGCATGCAATCAAATGAAGAATTCTTTATGTTGCTCAAGATATTGTGACAGAGCTTGAGAAGATTCAAGGTTGACCAAGGCAAAGATCAAAGATTGGATTCTAGTTTGGTCAACACATGAAGCATAAGGATTGTGCCACATGGGACCAATCGGTCTTGTGGTATGGTATGGTTTTTCAATTATGCTTTGTGAACTAACCCATTATATATGTGTGTTTGTGTTGTCTATGTGGGTTAGGTATTGTGTCATGGATATGCATCACTAGTGAGATTTCATATATCCCATGAAAGGATGACATCAAGTGGTGGTTGTCATCAAGGTTGAGAAGTGCAAGTTTCAAGATAAGCATCTCGAGAAGATCATATGCTTGAAGCTTGTCATCCATTTGGTGATAATGGAATTGTGAAGACATGCCTTAGTGAACGTATCCCATAGTGGTGTATGGGGGAGCATATTGGAAGTCTTCACGAAGCAACAATGATCAAGTGAAGCATTCCGGCTTGACGGAAGCATGAAGCATCATCATCAAGATCAAGCGGGGTGTGCAAGGCAAAGGTTTGTCCTTGCTAGGTTTTCCTTTTACTGGTCTCAAGGTGTTTGTTGAGAGACCGGGTTATAGGATAGATAGCCGCACTATCAAGATGGGCCTTCGGTTGGGTAACTTGATCATATCGTCTTAGGGAGCTCAATCCTTTGCATACTTTGCATCTTCCTAGTTTGTTGCTTCTTGGTATTTCTCCATGTGAGGTTCTTGTTCTTGTTGCTAGCTTTCCAACAAGTCCAAGTTCATCGAAAACGGAATCCGTATGCATCTTTTATCGCGTTTTCGAGTTTGGAGGTTTTACCGGTTCTTTCTTAAAAGAGGTTTTCACCTCTTCTTTTTTGGTATTTTATCTCTTACTACTTCTTGGGTTTTATGGTCTCCATTGGATAGATATTTTTCTTAGCTTTTCAAAAAACCCAAGTTTGCTAAAATCGGAGTCCGGATGTGAAAGTTATCGTATTTTTCGTGAGGTTATTTTCTGTCGGTTTCAAGCTCGGTTTGGACCGGAAATTCAACCGGAAATTCAACCGGAAATTCAACCGAGAATTTCCGGTCCAACCGGAAATTCAACCGGAAATCAACCGAAAACCTTCTGGACTGATTTCTTCTAAGCTCGGTTTAAACCGGAAATTCAACCGAGAATTCAACCGAGAATTTCCGGTTGAATTTCCGGTCAATCCGAGAATTCAACCGGGAATTCCAGTTTCGCCCCAAACGGCTAGTTTTCCTTGAGGACTATAAAAGGGGTCTTCTTCCCCAAATGTTTGATAGCCCTTGAGCACGAAATACACCTCCATTGTTGACCCTCTTGAGCTTGCTCCCTCTCTCTTCCCTCCAATGATTCTTGCATATTTTTGAGGGATTTGGAAGAGGAGATCTAGATCTACAACTCCACCAATCAATTCCTCCTCTAAGTGAGGGGAACCCATTGGATCTAGATCTTGAGGTCATTGGTTGACCTTCACCCTTGTTCTTCCTCTCTAACTCCTCCATAGCATTTGTTGCCTTGGTGGGATTTGAGAGAGAAGGATTTGAGCACTTCCCCTTGTGTTCTTGCTTTGCATCCTTGCATAGTGTTGAGCTCTCCATTACGATTTGTTCGAGTGAGAGACCGTGAGCTTGTTACTCTTGGAGGGTGACCTCCTAGTTGGCTTGGCGGTTGGTGCCTCGGTGACCTCTTCGTGGAAGATTGTGAAGAGGCCCGGGCTTCCCCTTCGTGGGAGTTGTGAAGTGGTTGTGGAGCTTGCCATCTCCGGAGTGGAGGAAAAGCTAACCATAAGAAGGGGTCCCTAGCTTCGTGGGGGACTCGGAGAAGAAGGTGAGCCTTCGTGGCGTTCGGGGGCCTTCGTGGTTTCCCGCATCTCTCCAACGGTGATTAGCTTACTTTATGTAAGTGAACATCGGGATACATCTTCGTCTCCGCATGCCTCGGTTATCTCTATACCCGAGTTTATTTCCTTGTGATAGCCTTCGTGCTTGAAGTACTTATATCGTGTTTATCACTTGTGAAATATATCTTGTGCTATCTTGCTTATCTCTAGTTGTTGTTGTTGCACTTAGTTGAGCCTAGCATTTTTAGGTTTTGTGCTTGAAGAAAATAAACGTTAGTTTAATTCCGCATTCCTTCAAGCCAATTCCGTAATTGTTTTTAAAATGCCTATTCACCCCCCCTCTAGGCGACATCTCGTCCTTTCAATTGGTATCAGAGCAAGGTCTCTCCTTGTTTAGGCTTCACCGCCTTGAGAGTAAAGATGTCGGCTAGTTATTTAGTGCACATTGACACAATTATTTTTGATGGCACAAATTATATGCTATGGAGAAATCGCATGCTTTCTAATCTTCGGACCTTGTGTCCAAATATAGAGCGATTTCTAGATGTACGTTTTTCTCCTCCGATGGATCTTCAAAATCTATCTATAGAGGATGAGAAAAATTTACATCTAGAAGCTCAAGTATTTAATGAAATTTTATTGTCTGTGAGCTCCATAGTTTATGTTTGCTTGATGGGTTCAAAGTGCAAGACGTCTCATGAGATATGGACCAAGCTAGAAGAGTCATTTGGTGGGTCCATTTCTCTTGAGGTTGAAAGTGAACCCAAGGAGCTCTCTTCACCTTCACATCATGAAGAGCTCCAAATTGCTTCCACATCCGGTCGTGATGATTGTTCAAGCTCTTCCACTTCATCAACATGTGACTTGTCACAAGGTAATGATATGGTGAGTGAAGAAATTATATGTGATGATGGTAGTCTTGTTCTTTGCACCGATGATTCTATTTCTATAAATCCTAATGGTATAGAGAGTTTGGACCTAAACACTTCTTGCAAGAAATTCTTTACTCATTCTTGTGTTAAAGGTCCTTGCATATCTCCTAAAATTTGCTTGATTAAATTTTGTGATGATATGCTTGTCTCTAGTTGTGACCATGATCAAAATGACTCTATTTCCTCTAGTTGTTGTATGACTAACCATGTAGAGGAAATTAAAGAAAATTTGGGTCACATAATTAAAGAAGAAATCAATAGAAGAACCAAGAAGGTTTCTATCAAGAGAAGGCAATGCTATGAATGCCACGAGTATGGACATCTCGCAAGAGCTTGTCCTACACTCGAAAATGAAGAATGTGCTTCAATTGATGTTCCCTCATCATCTACCCAAGTTCACATGTGCCTTATGGCAAGCGGCTCAAAGGTAACTCCTACTTTGAATCCCGACACATCTCCTTATAATGAGAGTGATGATGATGATGTTAATGATGATGATAATGATGATGATAATGAAGCTTTCTTGCATGAGATGGGAGTTGTGTATGCCTCTCTTCATGGTAATAATGATGCTCGTGCCAAAGTCGAACACTTAATGGAAACCTTGTTTGACCACAAGGAGACCATTAAGGAATTGAACTCCCTCGTTAATGAGGGGAAATGGAGATTCAATCTCCTCAAGCAAGAGCTATCCGAAGAGAAGCATACTAATTCTTGCCTATCTCAATCTATTAAATCTTATGAGCTTACAAATGCTAAATCTATTAATGATGCTTGTGCTACTAACTCCACTTCTTGTAAAGCATCTATATTAAAGGAGAATGTTGAGCTAAGGGCTCAACTTGAGTTACTAACAAGCAATTATAAGAAATTGGAGGAAAGCCATGAAAAGCTCTCGGGCTCTCATGGGGATCTCTTAATCTCTTATAATGGGCTAAAGTTAGCTCATGAGGCAAGTATCTCTAAGAAAACATCTTGTGAGCCTCATTTGGACATTAGCACTACTTTGAACCAAAATGCTATATTATCTTGTGCTAGTCCAAGTAATTTGTCTAGGCATAATATTGCTACATCTTGTGATGAATTACTTGCTATGCCTTGTTGCTCTAATAATAAAGCTTCTACCTCCTCTAGTACTTGTATTACTACTAACCTTGTAGAGAAAATCAAAGAGCTCAAGGCCCAAGTCACTAGTTTGGAGAAAGACTTGGATAAGCGTCATGAAGGGAATTCCACACTCGATAATATTTTGAGTGTGCAAAAATCCCCTAATGACAAGAGTGGACTTGGATTCAACTCTAATAACAAGAACAAGTCCAAGAGCAACAAGAAGAAGAAGGGCCAAGACCAAGTCAAGAATTTGGCCAAGATTGTTTGCTTCAAGTGCAAGATTGAAGGGCATCATGTGAGATCTTGCCTATTGAAGAAGAAGCACTTAAGTGAGAAGCAACAAGGGAAGTGGGCACAAGGTCAAGCTCAAGCACGACCTCAAGTTGAAGATAGGCCACTTCCCAAGAAGAAACAAGATGAATCTTCCCAAATCAAGAAATCAATGAAGAAGAGAAAGGGAAGCACTTGTTGCTATATTTGCCGTGAGAAGGGGCACTTTGCTTCTTCATGCTTAAGCGGTACCTTATCTAATCCTATCATTATTGATGATGATTATTCTCTTAGAAAAGATAAGGATGGCAATGTGTTTGCCAAGTTTGTTGGAACTCAAAGTGGTGCCAAGAAAAGGACCATTTGGGTTGCCAAGCCTATTGTGACTAACCTCTTAGGACCCAACTTGGTTGGGGACCAACAAGCTAAAACTTGATCAATAGGTGATTGTGGAGGGCATTGGAGACTTGGCTACCTCATGAAGAATTAAGGGATCTTCATTAATTTTATTTTATCAAGCCAATTCATTGACACTATCATCTTATATCCATTGTGCCTCTTTGCGGTAACTTGTACTTAACCTCTTTACATTGTAAGTTACTTGCCCCTTTGCATGTTTTGGTTTTGTACCAAGTATGTGTTTGTATATGTTGTTCCTTATACCTACTTATCTTGTGTATTCAAGTAGGTGTTGGTTGTTTGGCACATCATATACTTGTGTGTTTGCTTTGAGCCTCTAATGCATCTTTATGGTATCTTATTTGGCTCTTATCGAGTGATTAATGGAACATCCCATTTTGGGGGAGTGATTTGCCATTGGCATCTCACAATCCTATAAATGTGTGCACATGAGTAATACCACTTAGTATTAATATTGCAAAATTATCTAGTCACTATGTGGTATGCCATGCTCATGAGAGATTCAAATTTTATATCTCCATTAATTATCTCTAGTTGGATTTTATTTGCCTCTTGTAGTAAAGAATTGAATATCACATTATGGGGGAGTAATATGCCTTGTGCATATCACAAGCCTAGGAAATGTGAACTTTTGAGGTATTGCCACTTAGAGTTGATATTGTTAATTATATTGTTACTAGGTGGCATGTTTGCTCAAACAAGCTCCATTCTTTCCTAAAACATTTTGTTGCTCATTTCTTTGGTCTTGGTTTGAGTAAGAATTCTTGGTGCGGTTTCACTCAAATATATTTATATATATCATAAGTAGGAAGCCGTTTGCTTCTAGTTACTCTAATCATTGCTTTGCATCATTGTTTGACTATTATTGGAGCTACCAAGAATCCTTTTTTTGTGCATGGTGCTTAATTTGAATATTTAACCATATGCCTTGTATTGTGAAGTTGATCTTGAATATCTTTGCAATACACCACCGGAAAAGAATTCCAATATGAACTTCTTGTCTTTGACAATTGGTATTCGTACATATGCGTGGTAATTCTTCTAGATCATCTTCACCTTGGAATTTGCCTCTTATTGCCCATATTTCTTGCCAAGAAATTATTTTGACTCCCGTTGTCTTATTGCCTTCTTGAGGATCTTTTTGCTTGACTTTGTCTCATCTCTTGATCCCCATCAAGTGTGTGTTGTTGTAAGACAAACCTTTTCTTTTTGGTACTTGTGCCATTGTGAAAAGTGTAGAGGGTTTGGTTTATTTGTTGGAACCTTGCTCTTTTGGGAGTTAGTTATCTCATTCCTTCTTTTATGATTTATTTGCTCGAATGAGATAAATTGTTGAGCATGCTTTTATTTATTTATTCTTTCATGCTCAATAAGTTGTTAGGTTCATTTGTTGAATTTTATGAATAAATCATTTGTTGATTTGTTTCCTTGATATCATTTGGACAAATATTGTGTTTTACCACACCTTTTTATACCTCCTTGTACTCTTGGTGTCTTTGTCTAAATTGTATCTTCTTTGGATCTTGAAAGATAGGTGCATGCATATTCTCTTTATGCTTAATTTTGTATCTTAGTTGCTTTCTTTGATCCAATATATATGTTATACTCCATCAAATCCTAAATGGCTAAGATGTGCATGAAATTCAAATTTCATCTCTAACTATGCACATATTTATATGGAGTCTATCATATGTATTGTGGTTAGTCTAACCACTTTGGACCCAATAAGTTTGGGGACCAAGATGTACTTGAATGTGTCTTAGGTACATTGGAGATGCAATGGATGCTTGTCTTGTTTATAAGGAAGGTGTTATCACCATATGTTTATTGGAGCCAAGCTAGGATGATCGGTGAACTCTTATCTACTACATCACACCATTGCTATCTCGGTAACAAGTATAACATTCATGCATACTTTTCTAGCATCCCAACTCTTGTAGGTTGGTTCTTGGCATGATAATATTTATTTGCAAATGTTGCGGCTCTTGCAAAGGTCTTATAAAGAAATATCTTAATTTCATATGTGAGCAAGTTGAGATGATTGCATATGATGGGAAGTATATAAAATCATGTTTATGATTCACCAATCCCAAATATGCCTTTTTAGCAATTTATTGCATATTAATTCCTCAACGCTCTCTCATGTGCAATATAGATAATGTTGCAAGTTGTACCCTTCTTTTTTTTATGCTTGTTGCCTTTCAAAGCATCCCGACTATCTTTTGATCCCTTATTGCTAGTTGTGATGGCTTTGATGATTTTGCATGGGGAGTTTATTAATATACCATAATGGAAAATGGAGCCTTGAGCTATATATGCTTTCTAGCAAAGTGATTTGGTATATTCTATGACTCTCTCGTGGATATCATGTCTTCCTTAATTTCAACTAACCTCTTGTGTATACATGTTCCTTTGTGGATTGTTCATCATGATTTTTTGTCCACTTAGAAATGTATATGCATAAGAGTGTTAATTTCTTCCCTTGATATCCTCGTTCTTTGCCGACCATCTTTCTTATCCATTTTGTTCTTGATGGTGTTGGTAAGAACTTGATTTATGAGTGCTTGTTTATTCTTTATTGCTTCTTATCGCACTCATATCTCGTGAATCTTTTTGGACTAAAGTTCACTTTGATAAGCGTATTGATTCTTTTATATTCTCTCATGCTCATGGTTGTATTTTAAATGAAATAAGGAAGCTCCCCAAGGTTCATGCATAAATATTGATCCTCAATATGGTTCCTTATTTCATTTAAAGCACCTAGTAGCTCTTATCATCACATCTTCTTGTGTCCAATTGGTTCTTTGGGTCTCTTGATTGCTTGCTTGCTTCATTAGTTGAAGCTTCCTTCACCATGTCATCTTTTTGCAATCTTTGATCCTCAATATGGTTTGACTTCCTCCAAATATTGTTAATTTGAAAAGTACATATGATTTCACTCATTTTTATGAGAAATGCACATCTTGGGGAGGAACTCATACTATATTGGCCTTCTAAATTCCTTCATCCATTTTGGCAATCGTTGCCAATGGGGCAGAAGTTTAGAGGGTTTAAGGGAAATGGTTTTTATACTTAAGTTTGGTTGTGCTTAAGTGTTTGCCTTTCATGCATCTCTTCTTTGTTAGATGTTTTGCATGGTTGAATATATAGTGTAAACTCCATCAAAGGTTTATCTTGACAATGTATGCAATGAAATTCAAGTTCATCACACGTGCATATATTGTGGGGGAGTTTGCTCTATATATTTTGGTTGCACTCACATCAACCATATTTGTTGTAGTTTATGTGAGTACAATTAATTTTGATATGCGGTAGTAGCTTCGTGTTACTTGACCATATCAAATACAACCTCTTGTATGCAAATTATTCTCGGATAAGTTGCATATTAGTTTCTATCATTCATTATATAAACCCTCTTGTTGAGATTGTCATCAATTACCAAAATGGGGGAGATTGTAAGGGTAAATTGCCCCTAAGTGTGTTTTTGGTAATTAATGACAATCCCTATGGACTAATGTTTTCATTGAGTTTTTTTGTGTGAAGGAATTGTTCATAGGAATTGCTTGAAGTCCATGTGTTGGATTCAAGGCTTGGATGCCATAAAGATAAAGATATATCTTAAGTATTGGCATCAAGATCATTGAATAGAAGAGATGAATCCAATATGATCAAGAAGAAGAAATAAAGATGTAGTTCTTGTGTAGAACTCAAGTTATCCATGCTCTAGCTTATGTGTTAAGCCAAGGAGTCTCAAGATCTTGAGAGTTTGTCTACATGAGAAGAATTCAAGATATGGCTCTATGTTGAGGTCATGATGGTCTCATGAGTTGAGATATGATTGACTAATACCTAGAGCATGCAATCAAATGAAGAATTCTTTATGTTGCTCAAGATATTGTGATAGAGCTTGAGAAGATTCAAGGTTGACCAAGGCAAAGATCAAAGATTGGATTCTAGTTTGGTCAACACATGAAGCATAAGGATTGTGCCACATGGGACCAATCGGTCTTGTGGTATGGTATGGTTTGTCAATTATGCTTTGTGAACTAACCCATTATATATGTGTGTTTGTGTTGTCTATGTGGGTTAGGTATTGTGTCATGGATATGCATCACTAGTGAGATTTCATATATCCCATGAAAGGATGACATCAAGTGGTGGTTGTCATCAAGGTTGAGAAGTGCAAGTTTCAAGATAAGCATCTCGAGAATATCATATGCTTGAAGCTTGTCATCCATTTGGTGATAATGTAATTGTGAAGACATGCCTTAGTGAAGGTATCCCATAGTGGTGTATGGGGGAGCATATTGGAAGTCTTCACGAAGCAACAATGATCAAGTGAAGCATTCCGGCTTGACGGAAGCATGAAGCATCATCATCAAGATCAAGCGGGGTGCGCAAGGCAAAGGTTTGTCCTTGCTAGGTTTTCCTTTTACCGGTCTCAAGGTGTTTGTTGAGAGACCGGGTTATAGGATAGATAGCCGCACTATCAAGAGGGGCCTTCGGTTGGGTAACTTGATCACATCGTCTTAGGGAGCTCAATCCTTTGCATACTTTGCATCTACCTAGTTTGTTGCTTCTTGGTGTTTCTCCATGTGAGGTTCTTTTGCTTGTTGCTAGCTTTCCAACAAGTCCAAGTTCATCGAAAACGGAATCCGTATGCATCTTTTATCGCATTTTCGAGTTTGGAGGTTTTACCGGTTCTTTCTTAAAAGAGGTTTTCACCTCTTCTTTTTTGGTATTTTATCTCTTACTACTTCTTGGGTTTTATGGTCTCCATTGGATAGATATTTTTCTTAGCTTTTCAAAAAGCCCAAGTTTGCTAAAATCGGAGTCCGGATGTGAAAGTTATCGTATTTTTCGTGAGGTTATTTTCTGTCGGTTTCAAGCTCGGTTTGGACCGGAAATTCAACCGGAAATTCAACCGGGAATTCAACCGAGAATTTCCGGTCCAACTGGAAATTCAACCGGAAATCAACCGAAAACCTTCTGGACTGATTTCTTCTAAGCTCGGTTTAAACCGGAAATTCAACCGAGAATTTCCGGTCAATCCGAGAATTCAACCGAGAATTCCAGTTTCGCCCCAAACGGCTAGTTTTCCTTGAGGACTATAAAAGGGGTCTTCTTCCCCAAATGTTTAATAGCCCTTGAGCACGAAATACACCTCCATTGTTGACCCTCTTGAGCTTGCTCCCTCTCTCTTCCCTCCAATGATTCTTGCATATTTTTGAGGGATTTGGAAGAGGAGATCTAGATCTACAACTCCACCAATCAATTCCTCCTCTAAGTGAGGGGAACTCATTGGATCTAGATCTTGAGGTCATTGGTTGACCTTCACCCTTGTTCTTCCTCTCTAACTCCTCCATAGCATTTGTTGCCTTGGTGGGATTTGAGAGAGAAGGATTTGAGCACTTCCCCTTGTGTTCTTGCTTTGCATCCTTGCATAGTGTTGAGCTCTCCATTACGATTTGTTCGAGTGAGAGACCGTGAGCTTGTTACTCTTGGAGGGTGACCTCCTAGTTGGCTTGGCGGTTGGTGCCTCGGTGACCTCTTCGTGGAAGATTGTGAAGAGGCCCGGGCTTCCCCTTCGTGGGAGTTGTGAAGTGGTTGTGGAGCTTGCCATCTCCGGAGTGGAGGAAAAGCTAACCATAAGAAGGGGTCCCTAGCTTCGTGGGGGACTCAGAGAAGAAGGTGAGCCTTCGTGGCGTTCGGGGGCCTTCGTGGTTTCCCGCATCTCTCCAACGGTGATTAGCTTACTTTATGTAAGTGAACATCGGGATACATCTTCGTCTCCGCGTGCCTCGGTTATCTCTATACCCGAGTTTATTTCCTTGTGATAGCCTTCGTGCTTGAAGTACTTATATCTTGTTTATCACTTGTGAAATATATCTTATGCTATCTTGCTTATCTCTAGTTGTTGTTGTTGCACTTAGTTGAGCCTAGCATTTTTAGGTTTTGTGCTTGAAGAAAATAAACGTTAGTTTAATTCCGCATTCCTTCAAGCCAATTCCGTAATTGTTTTTAAAATGCCTATTCACCCCCCCCTCTAGGCGACATCTCGTCCTTTCACTCGTGAGCTGCCTTACATGATCGAGATCACCGTTATGTAATTCTACATGTTGTGTTTGTTGGGATCCGATGAATATTGGTGTTATGATTGAGTTGATGTGCTGAATATTATCTTATGTTATCTCTATGTTGTTTATGATCTTGCATGCTCTCCGTTGTTAGTAGCTATCTTGGCCGAGTAGATACTAGTGACTCCAAGAGGGGGTATTTATGCTCGATAGTTGGGTTCATGCCTCTATTTAATGTGGGGGAGTAACAGAAACCATTGAGGTTGTAGATGTGCTGTTGCCACTAGGGAGAAAACAACATTCTTTTGTCCAAGGGCATATGCTTTGTTTACATTACACACTTTGCTTAATGCAATTATCTGTTGTTCGCAACTTAATATTCACGGGGTCCTCTGATGATTCCCCGTGGGTGGATTATTAGTCATAGATGCAGTTTGATGGCGGTCTATGTATCTTGTTGTAATGCCCAGAGTAAATCTCATAGTGATCCTCTCGACATATGCACGTTATCTTTATTCTATCAATTGCCCAACTGTAATTTGTTTACCCAACATGTTGTTATTTATCTTATGGAGAGACCCCACTAGTGAACTGTGGACCCCGGTCCAATTTCCTTTATATTGCTATCACCTGTTTGCTTTACTCGCACTGTTTACTTTTTTGCATACTACTATTGCTTTCCACTCGATACGCTCATTCCTTTGTTTACAGCAAACTGGTGAGATTGACAACCTCATCGTAAGTTGGTAGCAAAGTACTTAGTTGTGTTGTGTGCAGGTTCCACGTTGCAGCTGGCAAAGCAAAGCACTGGACGAGGCGCCTTATAAATTGTCCAGAGCTATCGCGAAGCTAACAAGCATCACCTTCTAGAGTTTGGCTTTTTCCTGGACTGACAAACCTTGGTTTCTTACTTAGGGAAAAACTTGCTGCTTTACTCATCATACCTTCCTCTTGGGGTTCCCATCTAGACGGTGATTTACATCAACACACCGCCACCAGCAATGAATTTTCTAGCATCGTTGCCGGGGAAAAAGAAGACTTCTACAAGGGGAGTTTTGCACGCACATCCTTTACTTTGTTTTAAGTTTTGCTTTACTTTATTTTTACTTGCTTCGTTTTATCAAAAACACAAAAAAATTAGTTGCCTTATAATTGCTTTTATTTATCTGCTTTTAGTTTTGCTAGAATGGCTACTCCTGAAGATACCAAGTTGTGTGATTTTACTAGCACTAATAATAGTGATTTTATCTGAACTCCTATTGCGCCACCTGCTCCTGCTGCAAATTTTTATGAGATTAAGCCTGCTTTATTGAACCTTGTTATGAAAGAGCAATTTTCTGGTGCTAGTACTGATGATGCTGCAGCTCATCTCAACAATTTTGTTGAGCTATGTGAGATGCAGAAATATAAGGATGTAGAGAGTGATATTATTAAGCTTAAGTTGTTTCTGTTTTCTTTGAGAGGAAAAGCTAAGGATTGGTTGCTATCTTTGCCTAAAAATAGTATTGATTTATGGGCTAAGTGTAAGGATGCTTTTATTAGAAGATACTATCCTCCTGCTAAGATTATAGCTTTGCGTAGCAATATTATGAAGTTTAGCCAGTTTGATAATGAACATGTTGCTCAGGCTTGGGAAAGAATGAAATCTATGATAAAGAATTGTCCCACTCATGGACTGACTACTTGGATGATTGTTCAAACTTTTTATGCAGGACTGAATTTTTCTTCAAGGAACCTATTGGATTCAGCTGCTGGAGGCACTTTTATGTCTCTTACCTTGGGCGCCACAACAAAGCTTCTCGACAATATGATGGTAAATTATTCTGAATGACACACCGAGAGAGCTCCACAAGGTAAGAAGGTAAAATATGTTGAGGAAACCTCTTCCTTGAGTGATAAGATTGATGCTATAATGCTTATGCTTTCTAATGATAGAACTCATGTTGATCCTAATAATGTTTCTTTGGCCTCTTTGGTTGCTCAAGAAGAGCATATTGATGTAAACTTCATTAGAAATAATAATTTTAACAACAATGCTTATAGGAACAATTTTGCTAGTAACAATTATAGGCCGTATCCTTCTACCAATAGTAATGGTTATGGTAACTCTTATGGTAATTCCTCCAACAACACTAGGGCTGCGCCCTCTGATCTTGAAGTCATGCTCAAGGACTTCATTGGTAAGCAAACTGCTTTTAATAAGTCTGTTGAGGAAAAGTTAGGCAAAATTGATATTCTTGCTTCTAAAGTTGATAGCCTTGCTCATGATGTTGAACTTCTGAAATTAAAAGGTGTTGCCTAATGATGTGAAGGAGAACAATCCTTTTGCCACTGCTAATGCTATCCAAGTTAGAATTGATGAAAATGTTAGGATGCTAGCAGAATTGCATGCCAGGTGGGAAAGAGAAGATGAGATGGCTAGAAAGATGAAGGTATGTACCATTACTACCTCTAATGATGTTGTTCCAAATGCTAGCAATCCTCTTACTTTGATTGGTGTAGAGAAAACTCTCACTCCTTGTGTTAAAAAGCCTAAAACTGCTAAAACTTTCTCTCAAAAGAGTGCTGAAATTTTTCGGAGTGTGGGAGATGATAGCTCTATTTCCTTTAATGATTTTGATATTGATGGCTGCAATATATCTGAAGTTATTTTGTTCTTGCAAAAGCTTGCTTTGAGTCCCAATGGTAGTTCTTTAAATGTTGCTTTTACTAAGCATATTACCAATGCTCTTATGAAAATTAGGGATGAAAAGTTGAAGCAAAAAGCTTCTATTCCCAAGAAGTTAGAAGATGGTTGTGAATCCATCATTGATATGCATGTTAATGTTTTTGATTGCCATGCTTTATGTGATCTAGGTGCTAGTATTTCTATCATGCCTAGAAAAATTTATGACATGCTTGATTTACCACCGCTTGAAAAGTGTTATTATGATGTTCCTATTGCTGATGTTGCTAAGAAGAAACCTTAGGGAAGGATTAATGATGTTCTTATTATTGTTAACAATAACCTTGTTCCCGTTGATTTTCTTGTCATGGATGTTGAATGCAATGCTTCATGTCCTATTATTTTGGGGAGACCGTTTCTTCGAACTGTAGGTGCCATCATTGATATGAGGGAAGGCACCATCAAATATCAATTCCCACTCAAGAAAGGTATGGAACACTTCCCTAGAAAGAGGAAGAAATTACTTTTTGACTCTATTCTTAGAGCAAATTATGAGCTTGATGCTTCATCACTTGATATTACTTGATTCGCACTTTCTGCGTCTAGCTCAAAGGCGTTAAAGAAAAACACTCTTGGGAGATAACCCAATGTTTTTACATTCAGTTCTTTTTCTTTTATTTGAGTCTTGGAAGTTATTACTACTGTAATGACCTCTCCTTATCATTTTTATTTCGTTTTTGTGCCAACAGAAGCCTCTAATTTGAGTGAGGTAAGATTTGGGGATCTTGCTGTCCGAAAACAGATTTCGGTGCTGCACCGTAAAAATTCGTGAAAATTATAAGAATATCTTTTGGACCTGCGATTTCTTGTGCATATGCCCCAGGTTATATACAAACTTTCATTAGTTTAACACTTTTTGATTTGAGTAACAGAAAACCCTCTAAACATTCGACCTTTGTCAGCTGTTCTATTTTGACAGATTTCTGCCATTATTTGTGTTTGCCGCTCGATCGCTTTCTTTTTTATTTTTTTTTATCACGGAACTTTTGGGGAAGTTGCTACAGTAGTATATGTTTTATATGTGGTGGTTTTGAGTTGAAACCTAAAGCAAAAAAGGGGTTGATTCAATGTTATGCTTACACTAATGTTGCTAATAGATTTGTGTTTAGTTTTGTATGAAGGAAGTTTTCAAGTGTAGGGATTGGAGAATGATGAGATGAGTTGAAGAATGGACAAAAGCTCAAGCTTGGGGATACCCACGCACCCCAAGAAATATCCAAGAGGTACAAGCGTCAAAGCTTGGGGATGCCCCCGAGGCACCCCTTCTTCGTCGACAAAAATCAGGTCACCTTTCAACACACTATATTTTTATTGCTTTATGCACTATGCGTTTTTCTTGGAGCGTCATTTTTTAGTTTTCAGTTTTGTTTAGTTTTGTTTGCTGCAATAAATGGTTGGACCCCAACAAATTTCTTTTGGATAAGTTGCCTTGCTTTTCATTTGCCAAGAACACTTCGTTTTTCACTCTTATCGTTCAACGAGTGTTCTCTTTTTCTGCTACTGCGTTTAGCTTTCGATTTCCGCCTTGATTTGTTTTCAATCTTGTTATATCTTTGCATCAAGGTGTATTTTGACCTCTGGTCCATGTTGGTATTCATCAAAAGAGTTGTTTTAAAAAGGTTCGAATGGTGTTGGAAAAGAGAAAAAGTTTCATGAAAAAAAGTGGTACAAAAAGGAGCTTGTGTAGATTGCGGCCTAGGCTTTTGCATATCGTGCTTGATGTCTTTTTGATAGTATGCTTAGTGGTTTTGCTGTAGCATGACTTGTCTCAAATGACTGAGATTGCTTAATGAGCCTTTGAAAAAATCATGCGTTGTTTTTATTATTTGGAAGCATTATTTTGGTTTTCTCCTTGATGCTTTATTTGGGTTAACTTGGCGCATGCTTACAACATGTTTGACTCATACAAAGTCGCCATAAGCCTCTATGGTCATTTAGTTTTTGACTTTTAATGCCATCTTATGCTTCTTTTAATGTCGCTTTGTCGCTTTGCATGATTATGGCCATTATTGCTCTCTTAGTTGGTCGCTCCCAATCTTTTGCTAGCCCTCATTTTGTACTGAGTATGAGCTCTACTCGTGCATCCAACTCTTAAAAACCAAGTTATTCCAATGTGTCCACCATACATACCTATTAGCAATTTGCTATTCCAAAGTACATTTGACTTGCTTTTATCTATCCTTCAAATTAAATTCTTTTTGGTGTTATGCGAAAATTGGTCAGTAAAGCTCTCACGAACCTGATGGCACACTTTACTTTTCTCGCTTTAAAATTTTGACATTGTGGCTCTCTTATGTTGAGTTGTTATGCTTGCAAGTTGTAAGTTGGAAATTAGCCCAGCCATGCTGTCATGGGGCAAGCTTTCAACATTGCACTATCTTTCATTTGAGTTGATATCGTGATGTTTTGTTTATGGATACTCGCGATGTGAAATAAGTTGGGAATCTTGCGGGATCATGGAGTTTTTATATGTGTTAGGAAAACGCCTGGGCCGCTAATCTAAGCCATGCATAATTCATGGTGGAAGTTTATAGCATGCCCATTGTGGACATTCGACGACGCATCTCAAAATAAAAAGCTATACCAATGGTAAATAAAAGAGATGTCGAGGTGTTCATTGTCTGTTTGTCTTGTCATTTTGATGTGGGCTTGTTCCATGTCATCGGGCAGGAGGTACCCCGTTGGCAGTTCACGATGATACATATATATTTACAATGACAAGAGCCTGCTTGGGACTCTAAGTCGAGTAGCATGAGGTTTGGGTATTCGTACTTTACGGGACACGAGGTTTTCAACTTATGATTTATCAAGCATATGCTTCATAATTGTACTCGCATTAACTCTAACCATTCAAGATGCTTATGATGGGGGCAATGAGAGCTCAAAGCTAGTAAGTACCATAATTTTTGAAGGTTTATAAAACTCGCAATCACTGCTTCCCTCTGCGAAGGGTCTTTCTTTTACTTTTATGTTGAGTCACCACCTTCTACCTTTATGCACCGTCTAAGAAAGCATAGTTGTCATTCTTAGTATAATGTGCATTGTCCCAAAGTTTTCATTGATTGATTCATGATTTTGGTTTCACTTGTTCTTAAATTATTTGTATCTAGTCGCCCTCTTAAACTTGAAGGTGTCCTATGCATTTATGTTTTGCTATTCCATGAAGGACAAGCTGAAAACCATTTGCTATGTTTTTCCTTATGATTTGAACACACGTTTGACTTTCATTGTTTCATTTTCATGATCTTTTGTTTGTATTCTTTTTCATGTTATAACATGGTTGCTAAGTTTCTTCTATCAAGATTATGTCTTTCATGCCCATGTTTTAAGTTCTTTTGATCCCAGCACACAATGCTTACATAGATGGTCAAGATTGTGTAGGTGCATGTCACCTCAAAAATTATTCTTTGTTATCACTTACCTACTTGAGGACGAACAGGAGTTAAGCTTGGGGATGCTTGATACGTCTCAAACGTATCTATAATTTTTGATGCTTCATGCTTGTTTTTACACCATTTGCTTTGTGTTTCAGAAAATTTACTAAGGAAATATTCTTGAAATTGGACGAAACAAAAGCCGAACATCCAGATATTTAACGAAGCTTCCAGAGGACCGAAGAGGAGACGGAACCGAGCCAGGAGGTGGTCTCACCACCAGGGGGCGCGGCCTAGGGCCTGGCCGCGCCGCCCTATGGTGAGCCCCACCTCGTCCACTTCTAACGCTGCCCCTTCGCCTATAAAGACCCCCTGACGGGAAAAACCTAAACACCCGATCACTTTTCCAGAAACACATCGCGATCCGCCGCCGTTGTTGACCCAAGATCGGGAGGGTCCAGAAGCTCTTCCCGGCACCCTGCCGAAGAGGGGAATCGCCACCGGAGGTCTTCTTCATCGCCATGCTTTCCTCCAGCGCGATGAGTGAGTAGTCTACCTTGGACTATGGGTCCATAGCAGTAGCTAGTTGGTTGTCTTCTCCACCATGTGTTTCATGTTTAGATCTCATGAGCTGCCTTACATGATCGAGATCACCGTTATGTAATTCTACATGTTGTGTTTGTTGGGATCCGATGAATATTGGTGTTATGATTGAGTTGATGTGCTGAATATTATCTTATGTTATCTCTATGTTGTTTATGATCTTGCATGCTCTCCGTTGTTAGTAGCTATCTTGGCTCAGTAGATACTAGTGACTCCAAGAGGGGGTATTTATGCTCGATAGTTGGGTTCATGCCTCTATTTAATCTGGGAGAGTAACAGAAACCTCTGAGGTTGTAGATGTGCTGTTGCCACTAGGAAGAAAACAACATTCTTATATCCAAGGGCATATGCTTTGTTTACATTACACACTTTGCTTAATGCAATTATCTGTTGTTCGCAACTTAATATTCACGGGGTCCTCGGATGATTCCCCGTGGGTGGATTATTAGTCATAGATGCAGTTGGATGGCGGTCTATGTATCTTGTTGTAATGCCCAGAGTAAATCTCATAGTGATCCTCTCGACATATGCACGTTATCTTTATTCTATCAATTGCCCAACTGTAATTTGTTTACCCAGCATGTTGTTATTTATCTTATGGAGAGACACCACTAGTGAACTGTGGACCCCGGTCCAATTTCTTT
Organism: Dactylis glomerata; assembly: GCA_007115705.1. Lineage (NCBI taxonomy): Eukaryota > Viridiplantae > Streptophyta > Magnoliopsida > Poales > Poaceae > Dactylis > Dactylis glomerata. The sequence goes on from QXEO01001819.1 coordinate 421,964, forward strand.
TATATTGCTATCACATGTTTACTTTACTCGCACTGTTTACTTTCTTGCATACTACTATTGCTTTCCACTCAATACGCTCATTCCTTTGTTTACAACAAACCGGTGAGATTGACAACCTCATCGTAAGTTGGGAGCAAAGTACTTGGTTGTGTTGTGTGCAGGTTCCGCATTGCAGCTGGCAAAGCAAAGCACTAGACGAGGTGCCTTATAAATTGTCCGGAGCTGTTGCGAAGCTAGCAAGCATCACCTTCTAGAGTTTGGCTTTTTCCTGGACTGACAAACCTTGGTTTCTTACTGAGGGAAAAACTTGCTGCTTTACTCATCATACCATCCTCTTGGGGTTCCCAACTAGATGGTGATTTACATCAACACACCGCCACCAGCACATACACATGACTTAATGAGTGGGTACTACCCATATGTATAAAAGTGTGCCCATATCATACTTGCCTACGCAGGTACCCGTAACCATGGGTAAAATTGCCATTCTTAGAGCCAACCCCTCATGCTTAACTGCACATATGCGGATGGGTTAGTGGCGGGGCACATGTGTTGTCACTGGATGAAGCTTTAGATTGAAAGGCGACAATGACGTCGGTCTTTTAAGTGTGTGTGTATGGGGGAGGGGGCATCCTATGACCCATATCTTATATGTAGGATTGGTAAAAATACTCATGTACCAATGAGTTAAACTTCTTTTTCGAAAGCTCATCCCCAAAGAAACTCTATCTAGGTTAAGTGTGTGCTCAGCCTATTGAAATTTGAGAGGATGTTGGATGTTATCGACCAGGATGTAGTTATTCTAGGTTTGCATGACTGGAGACAAAATGTGCAGGGAAGACCAGTGTATTGGTATGTAGGGCCAGTATAGAGATCATAGATATCCTAGGGTTAACATGTCCGGCTCGAGATGTGGTCGCCTGGGAAACTCTTATTGTGAAACTATCAGTCTAACTTACTTTTGCCACAATTAGCTAGGTTTCTACCAGTTGTTATTGTTAGTATAACTAGCACATTGCCCGTGCTTCGCTACGGAACCATAATAATGACTCCAAAACTAATTTAATGTGTGCCTCTTTAAAATTATTGCCATGATTTTTTAGAGCTTGAATATTAAGATTGGTAGACAAACTTGGAGTTGTATCCTATATTATTAGATTGTTGTCCTTGCAAGCTTTTCACGCTAAGTGACATCGTATACTTTTTATTGCTTGGAGATTCGGTTAGCGTGTGAATATTTAGGAGCTGGAGTTTATTATTCTGAATCATTGCATATTGTCGATGTACTGGGTATATTTAGGAGCTGGAGTATTTTTCTCTCTTGATTCTTGCAGACATAAGAATTGAAGGCTTGATAGGATTTCTGGCAGCATATGAGCTGATTTATACTGGGTATATGGAGTACTGGAACGAAATATGGGGGTTAACTTGTTGTAGCCTGCTGCAACTGTAGTCTGACACCGTCGTTGCCTGTCCTTGTTGCACCGCGGTCTGGAGTGGCTGTTGCACTTGAAGATTTGCATGCTGTCTCTCTTCGTTGCACATGGATGCAGGTAGTGATGAAGGCCATTACTGACAATGATTTCAGATTACCGCGCCAGCCTCCTCGCCCATGGTGGTCTTGGGCTCCTGGCTTGATTGTCTCCCGCAGTTCAGTAATCAGCTCTACACACCTGGACACAGCGGTGTACAGAGTGTGGCGCATGCCGCTGTCCAGAACAAACACCTCTCTCTATGTGCTTCGGTTCCTGTTCCATCCACATTAGCTAGCACTGAACAGCCTGCAGCGTCGTAGTACTAAACTCGGGCTACGCAAGCTAAGGAGAACTCGGCGCTGTTGGCCGCCTCAACGCCGAGCGCGCGTCAGTTGAGACCGCGCTCCAGATCGTCAGCAGCATTCATGCGTCCACGAGCAACAACCTGGAGCGCTACTGGAGTAGCAGCAGCAGTGCGCGAGAGCGCCAGTTCAGATCGGGACGCCTACCAGCTCCATGCTTGCGCTGTCCTCTTCAGCCACGACCGCACTTCGTGGACCTCGGCCAAACGCGTCGCCAAGGACTTTGCGCACACACCCAGTCAGAAGTAGTCGCGCGATGCCGTGGCTCTCTACGCCCAGATGCACCACAACGAGCTGGTCCGTCCGGCAAGGAGCATCGCTCGCCGGTGCGAGGAGAAACCGGTCCAGTTTTTTCCAATATGCGACACGGCGGCAATAGCGATTAGCTATAGATCGTTTTGAGGTGGGTAGCGTGGAGAGGTGATTAGCTTGATCTCCGCCTGGTGGATGAGGCTGTTGATGTAAGGCACATCTCGGGCGTCGGCCAGGCGAAGCTCTACCCATACGTCGCCGGAGAAGGTGGCGGGAGGCGCTGGCTGTGCTGGTCGTGCGATGGGTACGGCCGAAGAGCGAGAGGTTAAGGAGGAGAAGGAACAGAAAAACGTGGGTCCTGGCAGAGGGCTCAGGCAATACGCGCTAGCGAAGAGACGTCAAGGTCGGGACGGGGGTCCTGTAAATCATGCCGGAGGAGGGCAGCGTCATGGTCCTGTAAATCATGCCGGAGGAGGGCAGCGTCATCACAGGGCTTCGAGTGGGCGGCGGCGGGGGGCTGAACCCAACCATCCAAGGGGCGACGGACGAAAGGAAGTGTTTGAAAGTAAAAAATAAAACGTTTCAGGCTACCACGGGATACCACGGGATGAAAACATATTTTCGTTGGTTGAAGACGTATTTTACGGACACGCATCAGTATGATTGCAATATTATTTGTAGAGTAAAACGTTTTGGGCTACCACGGGATACCACGGGATGAAAACATATTTTCGTTGGTTGACGACGTATTTTACGGACACGGACCAGTCTGATTGCAATATTATTTGTAGAGATTTAGTTTTAAGAAAATATCATAATTACAACCACTAGTTATGATGAAAAGCTAGAGGTTAGGAAAGTGGATGTACAGCCAGCCACCTAGTTTCAAGTTCACACAAACGCATATCAAGATTTGAGTTTCTTATTATTTCAAAAAACAAAATCAACATAGGGCTTCCCCCCATTTGTTTTAAAAAGCTAGAGTATTTTGTCGTGAGATGATCATAGATAAATAGAGGACCCATAAATTAACGTCAATAACATACTGAAACCATTATATTTTTTTTTGCATGGAAATCCTAGGTAGTATGATATATACAATTGTAAAAAAAGGAAAATCCATAGGAAATACTTCATAAACATGATCTCTCGCTTGAAATTTTTAAATACTCCACCCCAAAAGCACTGTTTCACCGATCTCTTGACACACAGTCAGTCCAGTTAAAGAGCTGCCTGTAGCCCGAGCTACAAAGTGAGATTTCATAACTTAAATATTTATTTATTTCTATTAGATTTTATTTTATATTTTGAGATAAAGACTTTATATTTTGTAATTATTAGAGACAGCGCATGCATGTATAGGAAGGTACTGTAAGTATATCATGGTACTACTGATAGGCCGTCAAGAGAAGACTGCGCAGAGGCCTGGTGAACATACAGCCTACTAAGAGAAACAACACGCCTGCAAAGCGCCAAAACGATGCGACGAGTGGATTGATTGCTGCTTCTTTGTCGAAGCTGACAAAATTTCCCCAAATCCTCAGTGCGTGGCGGCCTTCCGCCGGCGGCGGCTGGAGCGGTGCAGCGGGAGGGCGGAGGGGGCTCTGAGGACGCACGGGGAAGTTCAGTGCAGCCACACGCGCTCGCCCGGCGGAGCCAGCAGGAGGGTTCGAGGGAGGCCGAACCATACGCCCGGTGGAGCTCAAGGTGTTCGCGCAATTGCCTCGCCGGCGCGACTCGGGTACTTCCTCCCTGCTGCTTGCTTTAAGTGTGCTAGGCGCAGACGGAAGAGAAGAGAGTCCATTGCTGTCCATGTCGTCTCTGGTGAGCCGCCCGCCGCTCCTGGCACGGCCCGGCGGCACTTCCCCGGCAACGGCGTCGGTGAAGGCATTCGGCGCCACGCGGCTCCGCGGCCACGAAGAGGGCCGTCGTTCTTGTCGCGCCAGAGCTCGGGTCTCCTCCACTGAGTCGTCCAGTGGAGCTCTTGCCAAGAAATCGACCTACAGTGATGAGCACCAAGACGAGGACGCCGCTGCTGAGCCTGGAGACGGGGATTTGGGATGGAGCAAGGACGAGATCGAGGCCATCTCGGCGCTGTTCGCCCGGCCGATGCACCAAAAGCCGCTGAAGCCGCCGAGTCCGGCGACGCGGCGGGCTCTCCCGCTGCCGCAGCCCCACAAGACGAGGCTGCCTGCCGCCCCGGCGCCGAAGCAGCACATCCGGCTCCCCTCGCGCTCGTCTTTCAGCGACCGGGTGCGCAAGGACCCGGAGGTCCTCGTCAGGATCGCCCGGGAGATCGCCGCGCTCCCGCCGGAGTCCGACGTGTCCACGGTGCTGGACAGCTGGGCTCCGTTCCTCCGGAAAGGGTCCCTGTCCATGACCATCCGGGAGCTCGGCCACATGGGGCTCCCCGAGAGGGCGCTCCAGACGCTGTGCTGGGCGCAGGCGCAGAAGGCCGTGCCGCTGTTCCCCGATGACCGGATCCTCGCTTCCACCATCGAGGTTCTGGCGCGCTTCGACGAGCTGAGGATGGAGTCCGCGCTTGAAGAGTGCGTGCCCTCGGCGAGCCGCGCCGTCCTCGAAGCCATGGCGAGTGGGTTCATCGGGGCGGGCAAAGTAGGCCTGGCTCGCAAGCTCCTCGAGCTTGCCAGGATAAACAAGAGAACGCTGCACCCAGGCATCTACGCGAAGCTGATTCGTGAAGCTGCCAGGACGCCTGAAGGATACGGGCTGGCCGCTGTGCTGCTCGACGAGCTCGGTGAGAGGCCGGACTTCGACCTGCGACCGCAGGACTGCACGGCTATCATGAAGGTATGCATAAAGCTCAGGCGGTATGCAGCCGTGGAGAGCCTGTTCAGCTGGTTCAGGGCGTCTGGCGGGAACCCGAACGTGGTGATGTACACGACAGTGATCCACAGCCGCTCCCGCGACGGGATGCACCGGGAGGCGTTGGCTCTGGTGTGGGAAATGGAGCAGGCAAACTGCCTTCTTGACCTGCTGGCATATCGGGTCATTGTCAAGCTGTGTGTGGCTTTGGGCGATCCAGAAAGGGCTTTCCGGTACCTATCGAGGTTGAAGGAGGCTGGCTTCATTCCGACTAGTGACATATACTGTAATTTGATTGAAGGCTATGCCATAGCGGGGAGGACGGCCAAGTGCCATCAGCTTATTAGGGAGGCTGAGTCAACCGGCGTGATGCTGGACAGAAGGCTGGTTAAGAGCTTGTCTGAGATGGGTGGTGGACATCTTTGAACCACTGGCCAAGTGGAAGTCTAAGCTAATGTAATTATTAGTAGATGGTAAGTTGTCTCACAAAGAGTGGGTTTTCTCTTACGTATTATTTGTGATGCTCCACACTGAAAATTGATCTGCTTACATTGCTTTAACCTGTGAGATTGTTGATAGGTTTAATTGCTAGTACCAACTTTTCATTTCTTATCTGAACAATTGGTGAACATTTTCATGAACATTGTGTTTGTAGATCTGTCTATTGTGTTTTCAAGTTTGCATCAGTTAGCTGCAATCCAAGTATTTATTTCTCTTGGGAAGTTAAACTTGTGTGGGTTCCAATTAATCATTGATATTAGACTGGCTGCCAGTGCAAGATGGTAGACTGATCTTGTATTTTTGGGTATAAGTGTTCTCCGGTACATATTTATGACACTGAATTTTACAGCACTATCAATCATCCAAAAATTGAGAATGCAAATGACCTCTAGTTCAATTGGTATGGGCTTGGGAGGCTTTCCAGTGCTGGTTGGTAAGACGATTTAACTAGATTTCAACAAATAAATTTGCTCCTGTTAATTAGCTGCCGTACTACAAGCTTTTAGGGGTTCGGATAAAGTATTAGCTCCATTTTTACCCAAAAAGACCTCAGAGTGACACTATGTTGCTAGATTGGATACAATTACAACTCAGAATTCACAACCATAGGCTAAATGGAGGGTAACACTGGCCGTCTTGAGTTGCAGCCTGATTCTTAGCCCTTAGTCTCCTTTACCGTAAGGTTAGTTCGAACTTTTCAAGTACTTTGGCCTCATTGTTTGATGGATGGCATGGATGAATATGCCTAGCAATTGGGGACAGTTGTAAATTGTGTAGATATTTTTTAATTATATAATAATATAGTATGGAGATGATGAACAATTGTTGTCACTATTTTAAATATAGAACTTCAGTTTCCAGCCAGATATTTTGTCTTTCCATCTTTTCTTGGTTCTGTTATCGTATAATTTTAATACAGATTAGATAGCATGTCAGGTGTTGACATTGTATGGACCTTAACATGTCCATGGTAATTTGCTTTCAGTTACTGACATGACAGTAGTAGCAAAAGAAAATTATGTGCCCAAACGTGCTTCGGTTTTTCTTTTGTCCCCGTTGTCAAATGTTTATTCAGTTAAGGAACAATATCTACTTTCTCTCCATGCTGACAAGAGGGTGAAGCTCATGCTGATCAAAATTAGGGATGGCAATGGGTACCCATCACCCGCGTACCCGCTGGGTAAATACCCATTAGACGTAAGGGTATGAGACAAAAAAATACCCATGGGTATACAAATAGGAAAAATCTATACCCATCGGGTAGAGCGGGTATGGGTATGGGATCATAAAACCCATACCCGTATACCCAGATACCCATCTAATAGTCTGACATGTGGGCCTCCGGAGTATCAGCGTACTAAATTAATACGGTGCTATTATGCGCAAGTGTGGTTATTTATGAGAATGTGTTGTTGTTCACAAGTATGTGTTGTCGCTTATAATATGCTGTTATTAAATTTTTGTTATATGTTATTTATGACTATTTTTTTTGCTCAAATTGATGTGTTGTAAATGTGGGTATTTTTACCCGCGGGTACCCATTTACCCTGGCGGGTGACGGGTATGGGAAAATTTTGTACCCGTTGGCGGGTATGGGTACGAGTGATGGATAAGATCAAGGACGATGGGTACGGGTATGGGGTGGTTCCACCCGCACCCATACCCTGCGGGTGCCATCCCTAATCAAAATGTGGAGCATAGAGAAACCAGTAGACTGAGTCTGGGAGACAGGAAGGGAGGTTGACGATGTCACTGTGAAACCATAGTGAGAACTCGGCGGCTGGCCAGGTGGAGAGAGAGGTGATGGTTTTCTTCTTAGTTTTTTGGTGAGGGTAATTAAACTACCATGCATGCACTCCTTAACTTCTCGTATTCGAAAGAATTTTTTTTGGCCCCTTTGAGAAACCTCACTGGAATAAATTGCAGCATCTCCATCCAGGTACTTGGCGTCTGGACTGGATCCTGCTCTTGTAAAGCCGATGGATGCTGGTACTGTCATATGTGGTATGTATTCATTATGGTTTGCTCGTGATGCGGGAAGGAGCAGGGACTTGCCTCCTATTACTAATTTGGTTATTAATTGGTCACTAGATGGGGCTTGGGGGATGTAATCAGGAATCGTGCTGGTAATTCTGAGGGAGCATCTGGGCGACGAAACCTGATGATCTCCAATGCACTGGCGGCAGAAGCAGTGGTAGAAAATGGCGTTGAACTGGGGTGAGCAAGGGGATGAATTCGGATTGAAGGACGAAACAGATTCTCCTAATCTAGCTAGTGAACTGCTGGAGAAATCGCAGTCAGATCCGAGCTGGAATTTGGCCCTGTTTTCGCTGATATCCAGGAGCCCAGTAGGATTTTGGCACAGTTTGGCAGCTTTGTTTTGGTTAAACCGAACTATTCCAAAACCATGGTAATTCACTGCCTGGCCAAAGAGATGGTTCAGTTTTTGTAAAACCATGGTTTTTTTTGGAAAAAGCGGTCCTCTTCAATACTGTGAAAATAACTCAGTTTTTGGAAAACCATGGTTTCAAAACTGTGGTATTTTAGTGTAGCCAAACACCTCGAAGCATTTAAAACCAAAGTTTTTCTACAAACCATGGCATTTCAAGAATACTTTGCAACCAAACGGGGGAGCAAAGACGGCTTAGTTGGCTAGATCAGCTTCCTTTATCCCCTTCTGTATCTGCACGATGATTGTACTCTTTGTTCTATTTTTAGCAATTCAAAGAGCCAAGTGAGTTACTCACACGTATCGTTTCCTAGCTTGCATCACACTGAGACCATCTGTCTTGTTAACATAGTATCGTGGCGTCAATAGTATAGATGGTAGATAGAAGTTGGAAGCTAGCATACATAATTGGAGCGCAGCTGGATACTGATGGCGACACTATCCTCGTGAAGAGCTTTGCAGCCCTTGTTGTACGCATCATGGCCATGGAGGAGATCAGGAGAAGGCAATCAGCGATGGCCTCCTGATAAACCAGCAGACCTCCAGATGCTCGCCTTATCTGGTGTTGCAGCGGCTCTCACCTACATGAAGCTTGTAGACACCCTCACCACCCCGTGATGCTGTCACCGACAATCTGCCAGGGTACTACTGCTGCTGTCACAACATCTAGCAATAGCTCTATGGTTTGATGCAGGGGCCGCAACCTCGACACGGCTATAAAAGGATATGAATTATGTGTCTTTGGGTCAAGCAGAAATTAACGCCTAATCTTTCAATTGCTAACCCTAGCTTTCTAATTTCTCCGATCTACCTTTTATCTTCTCAAGTCGTCGGTCACGGCACCTTCTGTAGGCGACACTCTCATGCACCGGTGAACCATATAATAATCTACACAACAGAGGCGCTCACACTACTATATATAAAAGCTAACCCTTTTGAAGCTCAATTAGCGATGACAAGTCAGATTAGACTCTGTAGATGACAAAATCGTGCAATCTACAGTGGATGGTCGTAAGTTTTTTTTGGCTGGTCAAAGCGGTGATTTCTCGATCAAAGAGTTGATGTACGACGTGGCCTCAACCCGCCCTCTCTTCGCATGGAGCACCAGACGCCGGACTAGACGACTCCGTTCTCACTGCCGCCGGCGGCATCATGTTGATTGGCCGTCAGCCTGGGACGTCATTCAGTAAGAGATCCTGAATTTACACAATCGCCAGTGCCACCATCAAGCGTAGCATGGAGGAAATTTATCTCTACCCTTCACTCTCAATGAGTTTCATATTAAGCATCACATTCTGTTTGAATACAAGGAATAGCTTATGGAAGGTTAGTGGTTTCATCACTGGGTTAGAAATTTTGGAAGAAAAAAGGATGATAGTTATTTCTTGAATCAGCTGCAATCAATCTAAACAATATTAAAATCATTGTGCTCTTCAATTTTCTAGATGGCATCAATAGTGTTGTTCCCCAATTACTTTAGAACACGATGCATAATAGGTTCATGGAGTATTAGAGGTCATTTTTCATTTTGTCTTGCAGCTTATTGCTTAAGGCCCTACACTTGAATTTGCATCGTCGACTCACTTTCATCTCAACTGTTGCAGGTTTCAAATCATAGTGTTCAAATCACTTATGCAAGTTTCAGACATGGATTCTGCTGGTAGTTCATTCACTCCTAGATATTACAAAGACTCCTAGAAAATCTTAGTTCATATAATTATTGCGTGAACTGCTTGCAATAGAATTAAGTGCCATGTCCCTACAATTTTTTTCAGGTTCTGCTCTCCTTTCCGATTGATGTGCTGCTAGGTCATTTGGAACAACAGATGCTTCATCAGTCATGATGACAACTTTCAGCTTATACACAATGGTGATGGCGTTGACATCAGAAGAATTTCTCTTGGGCTTCTGATTTTGACCCCCAGACTAGAGGGAATTCGTTTGATTATAGTGTCAGAAGCTTGCAATAGGTGATTATGACCTCATCGCTCCTGTCATATTATTTCCATTGTGAAAGTTCTTCTGCACTACGAATGTGCTTGCGGGGACATGTGCTTGCCTTTTTCCCCCAAATCTGGTTGTATTTACATCATGGTGGCTTTCTGACGATGATAAGGCAGAGTTTACCCGAAAGAAAATCATTTCATGTCTGCATCGGGTGGACATAATAGTCAGTTTATCTTGCAAATGAAGTGGAAAAGATCAGGACTCTCATTTGGTTGTGTGTGTGTGTGATCTGAAATATCATTATCTAACTTTCTTTTTGTGGTTGCAGGTTGTTGCCTTCACAGGCTCCTAGGGTGGTCTCTTCTGCTGTCGGCCATCTGTTTGCTTCGGCTGCCACACCTGTTGGTGGCTCTTTGTTGTCTGCTTCGTATCATGTTGTTCCGGATATTTTCTTGCATTTTCTTTAAAATCTTACAAATGAGGTTATGAATCCCAAATGAGCAAATATAGCATATAGTGTTGTTGTGTACCATGTTGTCTAATGACCATGGACGAGGAGACATGATTATTTGGAAAGATAGATGAGATGACATGCAAGAACTTGGGTTTGATAAAGGAGCAAAGAGAAAATTCAAATTATTTCTCCCAGCACTTAAACGTAGGGTTTGGTTCAGAAATATTGGTAGCAGGAATGGGTATTCCGAAACCCCAAGTAGTAGAATGGCAGGCCATAGAGGCTCTGAATTAGCGAAAGCACTCAAAGTTGAATGCAGAAGGATCGCTTGGGTACACCAACAGAGAACAAACCCAAGTAATTTCTATAAGCTTGAGTTCTAATTAAAAGTATGGCTGACCCTTAGCTTTCTTTAACTATATTATACACCTATCACTATTAATTTTCGTCATTTAAAACTGTATTTATCATATTAGAAAGTTATATTTTCATAGGCTGATGTTATCTTTTGATACAATGTCCAAAACAGAGGTAACAGTACTCTACGGACTTGCCAGAAGATAAGAATTTTATTCTCTGAAGCAACAGATTGGCATCTAGAGCCAGAATGTACAAAAATATTTCTCAATATGTATATCTGCTAATAAGATGAATTAGAAACTATTTATTAGCAACTACAAAGTTAACTTCATGTTAGTATCAGCTTATGACGTGCAATAAGAAGAAGGTAGCGCAGCCGCCCATGAAGTTCTCTTTTCTTTTGGTGTTTGGCAAGAAGAAATTCAGCTACTTCCCATTGAAACCATTCAGTTGAAAGGATACAGAAGAACTAGAAAAAAACTAGAAAGCATATGAGCCAGGATACTTACTTCATTCTCTAACATATGAGCATGTTTATTTGCAGGTCCTTATATACAACCTTTGTCGGATATGGCTTATCCAGTTGTGTTTGTGGAGCCTTAGTTATTTGATTTGCTCGCTGCCTAGCTACATCCACACAATGGTGCTTGATGTGGGCATTGGTACACTACCTATGTACATAGGAGAAGGAGAAGCAGGTCCCTCCTGGCTTTCTATACCCTCTGACATGGTATTCATGTTGACCTCTAGCCATAATATTGCTATAGTTAATGTCATATATGACTCAATTACTGAAAAATATTCTTATACTTCATACTTAGCACATCAGCAATAGTTTGTCCTACCAACGGATCTAATGCAATAAATGATGTGGTCTTCCATAACGTACTTGAAATTTCTATTTGACAGTTGTGATGCCGATCTGTTATTTCCCCCAGTGTTTTTCATAGTTCATACTATTGACCTTGGTAATTTCCCTCCCCATAGGAATTGTTTATAATGCACCCTCTTCTAAGTACCCTCTCATATTATAGCACCGTCAGTATCAATAAAAGTCAATGCAAGACCTTGGACAATGTAGATGTGTATTTATCAAAACCTATAATTTTCTCACGGGAAATTCTGTGTCGTCATTTTGAAAATGACATCAAAGGGAGGGATCAAAGATTACCTTCCGTTAAAGAACCAACTACCCTAACTAGAAATATAGTTCAATTGGTCACCTTTAACATTTTCAGGTATTTTACTATCAAATTCATGGTTTCAGATATGTTTGCATAGTTATATGGTTGGTTGGAATATCAGCTATTATGTGCATGTCGTATTCAGCTACTTCAAAAATTAGCGTTGCTTATAAACTGTATCATGTATATTTTCCTATTTGCACTTACCCTCAGTATTCCGCCTATCAGTTCTATATGCATTTTAAATTCAGCTACTTCCTCCGATCGGAAATAACTGTCGGTACCGCTGAACTAATCACACCCTGTAATTAAATTACAACAAATTTCTAAAAAAGTTGGTTTATTTCCTAGGCTGAGTTAGGGAGATTCAGAAATGTGATAAACCTGTGATAAAATTTTGTAATAACCACTAAGGAAATGTTTAGTGTTAGAATTGCATGCTCTAGCCAGTTCGACCAAAAGACCGATCTGATAGAAGAGACTAGGACATCTAGGCCTATGCGGGGCTTTTCTAGACGCACGTCTAGGCTCACGGACCTGACAAACTAGCCCTATATGCAAATTGTGAAACTCATTTCCGTTTTGCAGTATTTCCTCTTCATTAAATAAAATCTGTTAAGTAGCTGACTGTAAAAGTGCACAAATATCTGATGTTGCAAATTGTAAAAGGATGGAGACGCGTCGAGGCAGTCGTCGGGGAGAGCGATGCCGAAGTCGATGCAGTCCGAGCCGTCGAGGACGAGGTGCGGCCATGGCTTTGCCAGAACCAGGCGCACGTCGGGGACGAAGGCATACTCCGGTTGTGCCAAAACCGAGTACGCGAAGACGAACACGGGGACGAGGCGCTGCGACCAAGCTTGCCAGACTCGGGAACACGTCGGGGACGAATGCACGCGCCGGTGTTGCCAGTACCGGGCGTGCGAAGAACGGGACCAGTAGAAACAACTTCGCGCCATGTCGGAGAGTAGACTAGCAGAGAAGGACTCCACGACGGTTGCGAGGCGCAGAGCGGCGAAGAGAGAGGGTGTCGATGTAGCCCGCGATTGTCGGAGTAGACGAGCAGGTGTGGTTATGAACAAGGCGATGACGCTGGCGATGAAGTCGTGCTGGATGTAGACGTAGAAGGCGGCGAACCAGCGACGACCAAAAGTGGCCATGCTGGATGCCTAGACAGGCGAAGAGGTAGTCGGCGGGACCTGCGATGGCTAGGAGTGGCCATGCAGGTTACCTGTGGAGATGCGGCGGCGGTACTCGAAGTAGGCGAGGAAGAACCCAGCGGCGCGACGAAGACCATGCGCGGATGGCGACATCCCGCGCCGAGGGAGGTGGCGCGGTGGAAGCCAGCTACGTCCTCGCGAGGTGACGGCGATGACCGCGTGAAGCGACGCAACGGCCCGATGGGACGGCGCGGCTGCAGGGCGCGAGTCGGTGCAGCGGCGTGAGAACCACCAGCGACGTTCATGCCGGAGAAGGCACGTTGGTAGCCAGCGGCGGGGACCAAAGGCGGCGACGCTACAGCCCGAAGGGGCGACGCAGCGGCAACCCGATGCTCGAACGGTGGTAGGCGCGTGCTCGGAGACGTACTTGGTGGAGACGTGCATCAGATCGGTTGATCAGACCGACGGCGGCCCTGTTCGCCAAGTCCTTGACGACGGCACACAGATCGGAACCCGTGGCGTCGTTGTTGGTGAAGTCCCTGGCGATGACGGTGAAGACGGACCGACGATGGAGACCGCGTAGGCGTGGAGCCGGCAGTGACGCACCGAGGCGTCCCTCGGACGACGCGCCCGACGTTGCCGCGCGGTTGGTGAAGGCGAGCCGGCTGGTGCGGAGTCGGCGCCGACGAGACGACCGCGGCAACCTACGGAGGCAGGCGCAGCAGCCGGCCGAGACCGTGACAACCACAAGAGCCGGCCGAAGCGGCGACGGCGCCAGCGCGCCGACCGCGATAGCCGGCGTATGGATGGCCGCCGGTGCGAGGTCGACGCCGAGGTTGGAGTAGAGGCGCGTGGTGACGGCGGCGGTGGGCGACGCAATCCGATCTAAGATCGGTAAACCAAAAAGAAAACGCCGATCAAGCGACCGGCGAGAAAAGACTCACGGGGGCAGCCGATCTAGGTCGGCGCATGAGTTGCGCAGCCCCCGGCGGAGATCATGGAGATCGACCTCCCCGGGGGCGGCGCGGCGCGGAAGCGGGGGCGGCGGCTAGGTCAAGGTTCGGCGCCGCTCTGATACCATGTAGAAGGGTAGGGGGAGAGAGAGATTGGCGGAATATGGTGGATGTATTATTGAGCCTCTCGAGCGAGTATATATAGACGTACAACGGACCGACTTGGAGTACAAGACACGTATCCTATCTCTATCCTAATCTAGCCGTGTACAACATGTATACTCTAACATTTTTTGTACAGAAATTGTGAAATTCCGTCCTTTTTTTTTCCGGTCCTTACTCTTCATCAAACAGAGCAAATGTTCTGGCTATGAGCAAGTGTTCTGCATGTTCCCTATCACGTATCTCGGATTTAGGGTCCGTTTGGTTTGACTTTTACTACCAACTTCTGCGGTGAAAAATCTTAACGCTAACCAAACGAAAAATTCCCGCAGCGGATAATTCAAACGCAACCAGCTTTTTGACACCGTAATCCGCAGCAGCGCTGACCCTGCTTCGATCGCGTTGGAAACCAACTTCCAGTTGAAATTACCCGCGTTGCCATCTACTGTATAAGTGAAAAACGTTTCGTTGTTTATGTCCCCTTCCCCGTCGTGGTGTGACTGTTCCCCCATCCAGCCGCCGTCCACTACCGAGAATTCCGGTCGACCCCTGAATCTCGCCGTCCCCCGATCTTGGATCTCATTGGAACTGTGCCCAGAGCAACTCGTTGCGCCCGCCTCCATCTCCGCTTCCCAGCAGCTAGCACACGCTGAAGAAAGGCTCCAAGTGGTGCTCCTACCGGCGGCGGAGACGCCAAGCCCAGCAGCGCCACGGGCTCGCAGCGGCAGCAATCAACGTGTACACAAGAGCGACAATGAATGTTCGTGGGGACGTGTGGGGTTCCTGTTGATGCTGACATTGCGGTGACCAGGCACGTCCTTCTGATGTTATTGGTTCAGGTCAATACGTGGTCAGTACCTTGTATATTCGACCTATGAACTTGGACAGTTGGATATGCGACCAAGTTTCTAGGATAAGTGATGTCTTGGGTAGTGGAGAACTGGAATAGGATAGCTACGTGTATCACCATTTGAAATATCCAAAATGTTTGCGTAGGGTCCTCACCGTCTACATTTTTTTAATTTCTTACTAAAATAGTCATTTATATATCATATCAATTAGTGCACATATCGAGTTTTTTTTATCATTAGCATGTAAATAGTCTCTCGGGCATTACAAACATTTTCCATCAAACCCACAGTTCATAGTTGTCCAGCCAAACAACTTGCAGAGAATTCACAGTTCTCAACTCACAGCTACTTTTTCACAGTTCACAGCTCACAGTAGCTTTTTTAAAATCAATGTATCAGTGTCATGTCATCTATTTTTCTTGATAAACTTGTGATTGTACACTGCTGCCACAGAGAATTCACATGCTTTGCCTTCTCACCGATGAAATTTCCTGCGATGTCTGTACCTCTAAGAGATGTAAATGACACTGCTCTGTAGGTTTTGAAACATGGAGTTCTTTATGGGAGCAAGATAAATTTTCATGGACGCATTACTGTCCCTGCAAGTTTTTAATACTTACGGAAATTGTGCATTGATTTAAACACAAGTTACAATTTGTGTGTTTTAATTATGGATCATCTCAACTGATCAACTGCAAGTGGATATTCTTTTGGAACCATTCCAGGGTAAACACTTACTCTCCATCAGCCACATTGCGTGACTATACATGTTCACTCATCTGAGACAACAGACGCAAAAGCATTAGAACAACCCAACCAATCTAGCATAATGCCTCGGCTTGATTAAAAGTAAAACGTCAGCATTTGGTTAACTTCCGAACCTTCTCCACACGATGCCGTGGGTGCACTATGTATCCATTAAAAATTCAAGATCATATCAGCCTTTGTCCTACAAAATATTATCTCAAATTCATAATTCCCTGAAATAACCGAATCCTCCTTCTTAGCAAAAGTGTTGCTGTAACTGATTTCCCCATGGAGCTTTACATCACATCATACAAAAACACACACACACACAGCTGGAATACTCCCCACACCAATATATACAACGAATAATAGATAGGCTCAGTAGCAGACATATGCTATACAAAATAACAAGAAGAGGGCTGCTCAATAGAAGTCCTCACTCTTTGTGTGATTGTGTCTTCTCAACTCCATTACTCAACAACACTGCTACAATCTCTTAACAAACACTGATTTCATCTCAACAACACTGCTACAAATCCCCTAACAAACACCGATTCATCTCATGGGCGCGGCGTGCCGCCGCGCCACACCTTCCTAGTCACATATTATGTATGAAGATTAATGGAGTAACACGTACAATACATGCACTTATTCAACATATTATATATGTCATAGGACAATACTACTTAGTACAACCACCAGGTCCCCCATAACGGAACTTGTCAGTCATAAGTCGACTGACTTGGTAGCAATTCTTATGGGATACATAAGATTCAACTCCAGGCATTGGAACAGGTGGATAACTTGTCTCATCTTCGTTGACATATCGCATATCTTGAAATATAGACGAGTTTTCTCCGGGCTAGTGCCCATTGCCCATGGGTGGGCTAGGGTTCCCTGGAAGAGATGTAGTGTAACCGTCCCATTGTACATGATTTGCGTAGTAATCCAAAGTATTAAAAAGACTCTTTGGCCAATATCCGACAGGTGCAAGCTTTTCACCACCACGGGCAAAGTGTAGCCACCAATCTCCACCATCTTTACTCTGTAAAATGGTTGTAGTGCCAGTGTTACGTATAAATACTCACTCAAGTCATTGTAAATTTATTTAAAATAATTTTGTTCGGTCATTGTAATGAAAGAGAGAAATAAAATTCCCAAATCCCATTAGCACATAAGAACAATGTATTCCATTGTTTAATAGTAAAAAGAAATCATAAACATTACAAGAAAGTTCACATCCCACCTTGAATATCTTGATAGTTATCTTACTTTTTACATCAAGAGTATCCCCTGGAGTAATAGGAGCATATTTAACGGGTACAAATCCACTACATTTCAAGTCAAAGCATCCCGTTGACTTGTATCCATCAGCCTGTCAATTCCCATGAAAATCATTTGTTATACAAATTAAATATTTTGTGCCTTGGCCATGAAAATGCTCTCAATATGCTACCTCCACTTATGGGAGATTTTTTTGTTGTGTTTCAATGTATATCAAGTGCCACACTATAAAGTATTCTTCTTATGAGTAACAATATGATAATCCCACATGATGTTGTATTGTTTTACTTTCCATGTTATGTTAGCTCCATGATGGGGAATTGCACAAGACATTCTCCAAAGAAAATAAATAATATTGAAACATATAAGCTAAACCCGGCCGCCGACCACCATCATTTGATAGGCGACATTAGCATCAGTTACCCCACACGTCTCTCCCTAGGGAGGCGCCAAGGGCACCCCGCGTGGTGCCAGCGGTGCGGTCGGCTCCCATCGCTGCCACTGCCGTCGGCCCTTGCCACAGCGGTGGCGGCTCCCCTCACTGCTGAAGGTGTCTTGGGGTTGTGGAAGACCGAGTCCACTGTTGGAGCTGCTGGGGCGGCGAGAGGGGGTGGTGGTGGAGATCTTCTTCAGTGGCACCACGACCGGCAACGAAGGCAGGGCTAGGGCAGGTGGTGTTGGACGAAACCTAGATCAGATCTGGGTGGATCTCCCATGTCACCTACCTAGATCTTCTTTATTATGTGGTAGTGCCAGATTTGGTGGAAGGACGCCCCTGCTCTACTGCCGCCTTTCTCGTTGCTGGCCATGGCTGTTGGTTGAAGTCGGAGCGGCAGATTCAATAGGGTTCCGACGGGTGGTGTGGGGATACTAGCCCTACTTTGAATAAAGGAGGCGGTCCTAGGGTTCCAACTCGTGCCTAGATGAAGATCTTCCAGATGTCCATCCCCATCGATCTAGGTGGAGTGTCGTATTCCGAAAAGCCCCCTCGGCAACCTCCACTGCCTGGAGATTGCCGGATCAGATGGGATTTGGTCGTGCACACCCGTATTTTTATTTGAGCGTTTGGTTTCAGAGTAAGCGCCGCGAAGCTCTACTGGCTGTTACCATCATGTCGCACGATTTTTCATTCCATGGTGAAGTCAGCTAGCGGAGAATGTCATGGAAGCTGAGATCTGAGGACTAGCAATGTTGGTTTGAGTCTTTGTGGCAATGTGGAATTGGCTTAGTGATTCGTCACTCAGAGCAGCGACATCGAAAGTGGGGATGACAACACAGGATAAGTTCAAAGTTTTACATTTCAAGGGGGAAATTCAAGGTCTGACCTTAATTAGTTGTGCCTGGCAATAACCTTGTTAAAGGCATTGTTTTTGTAAGCGAGGACTTCCTCCAGGGTGAAAATCAAAGATCTATGATCGGGCGATGATGGCGCTTGTGCACTATTTTCTTCTTGGAGGCGTCGCTTGTGGAGAAACTGGACTTATAGTGTTGTATTGGTGGTATTGTGCTATTGCTCCAAGGAATTAATCACCAACTTTTATTTTTTATAATTCTTCTTTTTTTTTGCTATGTGCATCTGTATTGCTACTAGGGCATTGTATTGTTGCGATGGCTGGCTGTAATTGCTATCTCCTCTATATTAATATATGCTCCTTATCGGAATTATACAAGCTAAACCCAATTACAAAGAGGTGGAAAGACATACCGTCCATCCTACAAGGAAATGTGTTTTGTTATCACCATAACGAGAAGGAGCAATCTACACAAGTTAGAAAAATATTTTAGAATTATGGAGCAATACATACTTCAAATACAACATTTATTCATGAGTAAGGACGAATTGACTTACATTCCATCCGGCTTGTACAAGATTAAAATTCTCAAAATGATCTTTTTGGTAATTTGTTAACCATATTTCAGCTGATATTTGTCCCTCCTTGACATTCAATGTTTCAGACACATCTAAAGTAGCCATGGCTCCATAAAATTTTGTTTCAAAAAAGGGTATTGACACATAAATTGCGAGCTGTAAAATAAATATCAACGTAATTAATAGTACCTCAAGATGGTTTTGTATGAAAGAGGGATACATTTATAGATTGTATTTCCTAATACTTTATAATAAAGATCTCATCTTCGTTGACATATCGCATATCTTGAAATATAGACGAGTTTTCTCCGGGCCAGTGCCCATTGCCCATGGGTGGGCTAGGGTTCCCTGGAAGAGATGTAGTGTAACCGTCCCATTGTACATGATTTGCGTAGTAATCCAAAGTATTAAAAAGACTCTTTGGCCAATATCCGACAGGTGCAAGCTTTTCACCACCACGGGCAAAGTGTAGCCACCAATCTCCACCATCTTTACTCTGTAAAATGGTTGTAGTGCCAGTGTTATGTATAAATACTCACTCAAGTCATTGTAAATTTATTTAAAATAATTTTGTTCGGTCATTGTAATGAAAGAGAGAAATAAAATTCCCAACTCCCATTAGCACATAAGAACAATGTATTCCATTGTTTAATAGTAAAAAGAAATCATAAACATTACAAGAAAGTTCACATCCCACCTTGAATATCTTGGTAGTTATCTTACTTTTTACATCAAGTGTATCCCCTGGAGTAATAGGAGCATATTTAACGGGTACAAATCCACTACATTTCAAGTCAAAGCATCCCGTTGACTTGTATCCATCAGCCTGTCAATTCCCATGAAAATCATTTGTTATACAAATTAAATATTTTGTGCCTTGGCCATGAAAATGCTCTCAATATGCTACCTCCACTTATGGGAGATTTTTTTGTTGTGTTTCAATGTATATCAAGTGCCACACTATAAAGTATTCTTCTTATGAGTAACAATATGATAATCCCACATGATGTTGTATTGTTTTACTTTCCATGTTATGTTAGCTCCATGATGGGGAATTGCACAAGACATTCTCCAAAGAAAATAAATAATATTGAAACATATAAGCTAAACCCGGCCGCCGACCACCATCATTTGATAGGCGACAGTACCATCAGTTACCCCACGCGTCTCTCCCTAGGGAGGCGCCAAGGGCACCCCGCGTGGTGCCAGCGGTGCGGTCGGCTCCCATCGCTGCCACTGCCGTCGGCCCTTGCCACAGCGGTGGCGGCTCCCCTCACTGCTGAAGGTGTCTTGGGGTTGTGGAAGACCGAGTCCACTGTTGGAGCTGCTAGGGCGGTGAGAGGGGGTGGTGGTGGAGATCTTCTTCAGTGGCACCACGACCGGCAACGAAGGCAGGGCTAGGGCAGGTGGTGTTGGACGAAACCTAGATCAGATCTGGGTGGATCTCCCATGCCACCTACCTAGATCTTCTTTATTGTGTGGTAGGGCCAGATTTGGTGGAAGGACGCCCCTGCTCTACTGCCGCCTTTCTCGTTGCTGGCCCTGGCCGTAGGTTGAAGTCGGAGCGGCAGATTCAATAGGGTTCCGACGGGTGGTGTGGGGATACTAGCCCAACTTTGAATAAAGGAGGCAGTCCTAGGGTTCCAACTCGTGCCTAGATGAAGATCTGCCAGATGTCCATCCCCATCGATCTAGGTGGAGTGTCATATTCCGAAAAGCCCCCTCGGCAACCTCCACTGCCTGGAGATTGCTGGATCGGATGGGATTTGGTCGTGCACACCCGTATTTTTATTTGAGCGTTTGGTTTCAGAGTAAGCGCCGCAAAGCTCTACTGGCTGTTACCATCATGTCGCACGATTTTTCGTTCCATGGTGAAGTCAGCTAGCGGAGAATGTCATGGAAGCTGAGATCTGAGGACTAGCAATGTTGGTTTGAGTCTTTGTGGCAATGTGGAATTGGCTTAGTGATTTGTGACTCAGAGCAGCGACATCGAAAGTGGGGATGACAACACAGGATAAGTTCAAAGTTTTACATTTTAAGGGGAAAATTCAAGGTCTGGCCTTAATTAGTTGTGCCTGGCAATAACCTTGTTAAAGGCATTGTTTTTGTAAGCGAGGACTTCCTCCAGGGTGAAAATCAAAGATCTATGATTGGGCAATGATGGCGCTTGTGCACTATTTTCTTCTTGGAGGCGTCGCTTATGGAGAAGCTGGACTTATAGTGTTGTATTGGTGGTATTGTGCTATTGCTCCAAGGAATTAATCACCGATTTTTATTTTTTATAATTCTTCTTTTTCTTTTTGCTATGTGCATCTGTATTGCTACTAGGGCATTGTATTGTTGCGAAGGCTGGCTGTAATTGCTATCTCCTCTATATTAATATATGCTCCTTATCGGAATTATACAAGCTAAACCCAATTACAAAGAGGTGGAAAGACATACCATCCATCCTACAAGGAAATGTGTTTTGTTATCACCATAACGAGAAGGAGCAATCTACACAAGTTAGAAAAATATTTTAGAATTATGGAGCAATACATACTTCAAATACAACACTTATTCATGAGTAAGGACGAATTGACTTACGTTCCATCCGGCTTGTACAAGATTAAAATTCTCAAAATGATCTTTTTGGTAATTTGTTAACCATATTTCAGCTGATATTTGTCCCTCCTTGACATTCAATGTTTCAGACACATCTAAAGTAGCCATGGCTCCATAAAATTTTGTTTCAAAAAAGGGTATTGACACGTAAATTGCGAGCTGTAAAATAAATATCAACGTAATTAATAGTACCTCAAGATGGTTTTGTATGAAAGAGGGATACATTTATAGATTGTATTTCCCAATACTTTATAATAAAGATATGCAAGAATAAAAACAAAGACCAATCATAGTCTATTACTGGTAATATTCAAAAACATTAGTAAAAAATGGGGGTAACTAAGATTCAAGTGAATTAAACAAGATAGGTCTTTTAAAATGAAAATAATGAATTCATTTTACTATTGTATGTGTAGTAACAATATGTTGGTAAGCGTAAACAAGCAAATACTTGTATTACACCCTCAATTTACCAGATTTGATATGTCATTATGCATTACGAAAAAATCTCAAACATACATAGATGTGAATCATGTCATATCATGCAAAAATTATGATCAAATATACTCTGCACAAATAAGAAAAAGTTTAACTTCTTTTTTGAACATTGTAACATAAACCATTTGTCTTCTTTTGGCATGGGCCTATTTTGTAGAAACGAAGAATAATATCTTTATAAAATTTTCATCTATCAGTGGAACTAGAGATCATGCAAAAATTATGATCAAATATACTCTGAACAAATAAGAAAAACTTTAACTTCTTTTTTGAACATTGTAACAGAAACCATGTCTTCTTTTGGCATGGGCCTATTTTGTACAAACGAACAATAATATCTTTATAAAAGTTTCATCTATCAGTGGAACTAGGGGAGTAGATAAGCCATACATATGATTTTATTCTAATGTCATTTTTTAACTAAACAAAATGTTAATTTTACATCCTTAAAGTATAAGAAATGCAATATGAAAACTCCCGAAAACCAGACTGCAAGGTCAGTTATGAAGAAGCCTCTCAAATCATATTTTTCACTAAATTAAATCTGAATGTACTTCTTTATCTGAAGAATGGCTTCAAGTAAAACATTGAAGATCATGAAAAGTAATAAATTGATTTGCATAGGATGGGGGTTATGATTTTCATTTGAATACGGCCTTAGTTGGTTCTCATTCCAGAAAATAATAAGTAGAATAAATATAACATGATAGATACTATAATTATTTTTTGTGAAATATGAATGTACAATACATAAGAGTGAACTTACATGATCGATCATTTCGTCGTTTGCTGGTTTGACTACAATTGATAGCAAGCTCTCATTAAAGGATGCCCCTATTTTGAATCTCATGTGCCTCTGAAGGCATGGCTTGTGACACCATGTTGTAGCAACTTTATCAAGGAAAAATATAGAGAGTAGCAAGAAAACATACACCAGTTTCATCTTTTCATGAAAGAAATGTGAATGCTTGCACTATCCTTCAAGGTAGATATGATAGAAACCGAGTAAACAATTTATATACATGAAAATATTAATTGAAGAGATAAATATGTATGCCATTTATTGTGCATTTGCACATATTCACTAATGAAAGCAAATTAATATTGTCGCATACCCATATATAATCTAATATTCTATAAATGATGATAAATTATTGTGCTCCTTGATATGAAAATTAAATTCTATATCCTATATATTTATGAAAAAAGATTGATATCATTGTAGATATGCATATAATCCATAAACGACAATAATTTATTGTGCTCCTTGGGGAGGAAATTAAATTATAGTTACTATGCATTTATAAATATATATTTATATTGTTGTACGCATGCACATAATAATTCATAAAGCACTTTTCTGTGCATTCTCGGCATCTTTTTTAGTGGACACAAATTCACACCAATTTAATCCAATTCGCTAGATTATTACATGGTAGTATAGAAATAGGGGATTGCTTCTGATTGGTTCCAAGACTCTTTGGTTCACATGATTAGAGAAATGAAAGAACATAAAAACATAGGATTATAGTTTTTTGCAATGATTTACTTTTTTGCACGAATTTCCTAAAAGTTAAAATATATTGAAATTATTTCTAAAACTTGGAATGAAACACAATCTGAGATGGATCGCCGCTCAATTTGGACAAGTATTAGATTTTTTTTAGCTTTGGTCGCCACATGTTGAAATTCCTTTTGGACCATTCATATTTTTTCCCATCGGGTTTATGATACCGATGTGACTTTGGCAATGGCATCAAGCTAGGAGCTAAGTTTGACCTGGGTAATGGAGATAGGAAGCACTTTTGGACTGACTGGTGGTTGGGGAATGCCCCCTTGAGCGTCAGATTTGCACATCTCTTTGAAATCTCGGCTGATCCAGAGCGTCTGGTGTCCCAGATGTATAATGTGGGAACTTGGCAGATTTCCTTTAGAAGATTCTTTGGCCAAGAGGAACGCCTAAGTTGGGAAGAGCTACAAAATGAAATCAGAGATCATCGCTTCTCGACTGCTCTGAACAGTGTGTCCTAGGGTCTGAAACTTTCTGGGGTTTTTTCCTACCAAATCGCTGTATACGAAAATGATTGGTGGGGCTACGGTGGAGCATGCTAAAGACATTTGGAAGATTGCTTGCCCACTTAAAGTTGAAGTTAGGATCCTGCTATGGCAGATGGCCAAAGACAGATGACCCTCCAATGCGTAAATTAAACGCAGACACGGTCAATCGAACGACAACTATGCGCTCTGTCACCACCAGGTGGAAGACACAGCTCATATCTTTTTCACATGCTCTCTCTCGCAATTTGCCTGGAGCGGTACTCGTGAACTTCTTCCAGTGGACTGGAATCCTTCCTCGCCTTCGTAGACCTCTTTGCTATTTTTAATCCTTTTAAGGGGATTTTGAAGCGTTTTTTATGAATGTTGTTCGCGGTTCAGAGATGGGAGCTCTGGATCACGAGAAACAAATTTTCGATCGAATATAAATTTCCTAAGCGCCTCGCTAATGACTTTTTCCAAACTACAATTATTTTACAGCTCTGGAGGATGCTGCAAAAGTCAAAGGTTCATCCTATGCTGGACGAGGCGGCCGCAAAGCGTAAGGAAATCTACACCACCGTGGCCAGTTAGCTTAGCAAGCAACAACATTATTCAGTGTGTGCATGCTGTTTTGTCCCTCTCCCGTCTATCCCCAAACTTTATTGCTGTACCCTTTTGGGCTGGTTGTAAATCTTTATTAGTCTAGCTTGCGAGCACCGCTACCTTGTATCTGTGAGCTTTATTAATTTAAAACAGGGCACAAGGTTCCTACATTCTAAAAAAAACACCCTCTGCTCTGCTGGTTTCCCTGCCCCTTCCACACCCTTTGACTTTAGCAATGCTCTCTTGTCCCCGACGCATTCCTGACAGCGAATCGAGACTCGTTGCCGGAGAACCTGGTTGTCGCTCTCCAGTTGGGCGACGGGCGGCGCGGGCAATTGGAAGCAGCATGGCCCGTGGCGAGGGCGGCCTAGCTGTCGTCGTCACGTACCACCGCGACTTGCTGCTCACCAAGTTTACTTGAGTCACTTTCCATGAACGCGCCTTTGTTTGGTCAGCCAAAGACACCACCACCTGTGCTAAATCTAAGGTCAATTGGGAAACCGTGTGTCGTCCACAAAAATATGGGGGCCTTGGCATCCTTAATCTTGAAAAATTTGCGGCAGCTCCTCGGCTTCGTTGGCCATGGCTCTAATGGAAGGAGCCCGGAAAGATTTGGGTGGGATCCGGGAATCCTTGCTCCGACAAAGACATGGAGCTTTTTAATGCCACAACTACCATCGCCATTGGGATCCTTTTGGCACGCTCCTTCCTTGGCTAGATGGTTTGAAGCCAAAAGACATTTCCCCCAAGATTTTTGAATCCTCTACAAGAAAGAATTGGTCGGTTTTTGAAGCCATCCATTTGGGCGCATGGGTAAATAGGATAAAGTTGGATGCCGCTTTTTCCATCGACCACCTCTCGCAATTCGTCGACCTTTGGACTCATCTTAGCCATGTCCACCTTCATGAGGGTGTTCATGATGACATTGTTTGGAAATTCACCAATAATGGCCATTACTCCGCGGCTTTGGCATACCAAATGCAATTTCTTTGGCTTGTGCATTCTTCAATGGATAATATGATTTGGAAAGCTTGGGCGCCTCCCAAGATGGAAAACCACGCTTGGTTAGCCTTGCAAAACAAACTTTGGACGGCGGATAGGCTACAAAAAAGGGGATGGCCAAATTGTGGGCAATGCCCTCTTTGCAATCAAACCGTGGAGACGATTAACCATCTCTTTGTCCATTGTCGCTTCACAATTTGGATTTGGGAACTTCTCAAAGAGTGGCTTGGCATCCATGGTATCCATCCTAGGCAATGGGGTCATCTCTCCCTCAAGGAATGGTGGTCTGCGATGGCGGAGGGCGCATCTCCCTTTCGAAAGGCCTTAGGGTCTCTTTTGCTTCTCACCGTGTGGGAAATTTGGAACGAGTGAAATGCGAGAGTCTTCAGCAACAAGCACTCCCCAACGTTTGTAATCATAGATAAGATTGAGTGTGAAGCCCGCTTGTGGGCAATTGCGGGTGCGAAAGGCTAGGTAGCTTAATGTCGGAAGAGTAGGCTTTTGTGTACCATTTATTTTCTGTAAAATTCCTTCTTAATTAATCGGTTGGGGCAAAGCTTTTGCCCCTGTTTTTCTTTTAAAAAAAACTTTCCATGTTTTTTGCAGGTTACAAGACAAGAGCAACTTGATTTTGAGATTATGCCCAAGTATGGCTGGCTCATACTTAACTTAGGCTGTTGCGTTTAAGACCCGGGCAGCAAAATTACATCTTTTGGTTTTCTCAGTTGCGTGGTTTAAATGTTTAGATCGACAAAATTGATTTCATCGTGTATAAAAGAGGGGGTCTTGAGTTCAAACAAAAATAAGAATGTCCCACAATAGTAGTTTTGAGATATTCTCGGAAGACAACTCGGTGATGCTAATGTCAACAGTTAGTGGTAGGTATCTGGTTGATTGGTTTGGAAGATTCGTACCTGGCTTAAGATTCGTTCATGTGTAAGTGAAACTGAAGTATGGTGGTAGTTTAGCTCTCTTTAGGATATTGGGAATGATTTTGTAGCAAATGTTGCTATGATGCTGCATGGTTAAAACTTAAGAGTCTAGTCTTTTCTGCTGAATACTGAACACTAAATTCTGGTACTGTTATTCTTCAATTTATCCAAGACTTTATCAATTCAAAAGGTAGTAAGTCATGTTTCTGTCACAAAGTTGACAGTAGAGCAGTGGTTGATGGCCTAGGCACACTTGTGAACAATATGTTGTCTCTCTTCTAAATATGGAACTTCAGTTTTCAACCAGATATTTTGTGTTTCCATCTTTTTTCCTGAATTACTGTATACTTTTAATATAGATAAAATGGCATGTCAGGTGTTTACATTCTATGGATCCTTTTTCCATCCTTTTATTTTCTAAAAATTATTCAGACACTAGGCTTCCAATCTGACCTTTTTTTGAATTTTTCCTACAAAATTTCACAAATTTCTTGAAATTCATGAATCTATATCAAGTGCGGAAAATAATACGGAAACGAAATGTCAAACCCTGGTGAATAATATGTTGTCTCTCTTCCAAATATATTTTTGGAGCAACTAGCAGAGCTTTGCTTTTCATTGAGAAGAAGAGAAAATGACCAGTTTATAAGGAAAATTGGCCCAAAAACGATACAGTGATGTGTTAAGGGGCATACCCCGAACCCACACGGCCAGTTTATTAGGGAAACTAGTGAAAACTGAACAACCCAACGACACACACTGGTCTCGAGGCTGCGCACCACACGAGTCGACGATGCTTCCGCCCAAGCAAAAAGGGACGACACTCAAAACAGAGAGTTCTGGAGCCGCCGCTCCAACATCCACACCGGTCCCGAGACCGCGCATGCCAGCGAGAACCGAAACACCCCAAACGCAACACACCGGCTCCGCAGACGCGCACCACATGAGCCGAGGACACTTTCGCCAAAGCAAGAAGGGACGACACTCAAAATGTGCAAGTTCCGGAGCCGCCGCTCTAACGTCCACACCGGTCCCGAGACCGCGCACCCGCTTGGCCGGCAACGCAGCTGCCAAGAAAAGCAAGCCAAAAATTTCTTAGCATAGTACTAGACCTCCAAGGCACCGCCCCCAATGGGGAGACGACAATAACGCCGCCAATACCCGCTTCGGCAAAAGCCAAAGCTCAGGTCTTCACGCGGAGAGTCTGAGGCTCGACATGACGAGGGAGGTGAAGGAGCTCCTCGACAATGCCTCCAACCAGGGGAGCGACATCGAAGGACGCCGACATCGCCGACACCGACCTACGTCGATCTCGTGCTTTCGCGCGGAGTTCACCGTATCCCAATCGTGGAAGCCAATCCGCCAACCCGAAGTAGCCAAGCTCGCTTTGCAGCTCACCGCCGCCGCCGTGAGAAGCCCACCATGGCACCACACCAGGGTGCTCCTCGCCATGCCTGCCGCCCCGGGGCCGCTGCCCTGACGTCCATACTACACCTATAGCCTTCGGCCTTCGCCTTCTAAATTATCTTCCTATCTTTTTCATGATTGTATTATTATCGTATACTTTTAATATAGATAAAATGTCATGTCAGCTGTTTACATTGTATGGACCTTAACATGTCCATGGTATTTGCTTTCAGTTACTGACGTGACAGTAGCAAAAGAAAACTATGTGCCGAAACGTGCTTTAAGTTTTTTTTTGTCATCGTGGTCAAATGTGTATGAAGAACATATGTAGTTTCTCTCCATTCTGATAAGAGGGTGAAGCTCATGCTGATCAAAATTTGGAGCATAGAGAAACCAGTAGACTGAGTCTGGGAGACAGGAAGGGAGGTGTGCTAGTGATTGTGAAGGAGGAGCTGGGCGATGATTAGCTCTTGATCTCCAATGCATTGGCGGCAGACGCAGTGGTCGAAATGGCGTTGAACTGGGTGACCTGAAACTGATTCTCGTTGATATCCTGGAGCTCGGTAAGCGGTAGGAGTTTTAGGCACAGTTTGACAGCTTGGCTTGGTAAAACTGAAGTATTCCAAATTCATGGTATTTCACTGCCTGGCCAAGAGATACATTAGTTTTTGTAAAACCATGGTTGTTTGAAAAAGAGGTCGGGACCTTTTTCTGCAATACTAGGAAAATAACTCATTTTTTGAAAAGCCATGTTTTCAAAACTGTGGTACTTTAGTGTAGCCAAACACCTCAAAGCATTTAAAACCAAAGTTTTTCTAGAAACCATGGTATTTCAAGAACTTTGCATCCAAACGGCTCTTTTTCATACTCTGTACGAAGACCAAACACGGCTTAGATGGCTAGATCAGCTTCCTTTATCCCCTTTTGAATCTGTCTACACGATGATTGTATACTCTTACTTCTGTTTTGTTAATGAAAGCTCATGGGGTGTTGCCGCAAATAAAAAGATGGAGACAAACGAGGATGTACTTTATTTTTAGCAATTCAAAGAGCCAAGTGAGTTACTCACACGTATCGTTTCCTAGCTTGCATCACACTGAGGCAAGGATTGCACTGAGGCCATCTGTTTTGTTAACATATATAGTGCCGTGGCGTCAATACTATAGATCGATGGTAGAAGTTGGAAGCTAACATCCATAACTGGAATCCAGCTGGCTACTGATGGCGACACTATATACTCATGAGCTTTGCAGACCTTGCAGTACGCATTGGAGGAGAAAGCGATCGGCAGACGGCAATGGCCTCCTGATAAAACCAGCAGACCTCCAGATGCTCGCCTCATCTGGTGTTGTAGCGGATGTCACGTACATAGAGCTTGCAGACACCCTAATCAACTTTGACAAGAGCGAGGTGCTGGTGATGGGGGTTACCGCACGGGAGCAGCGTAGGGTAGTGTCGATACTTAACTGCAAATTGGGGCAATTTCCAATTAAGTATCTTGGCCTCCCAGTTAGCGATAAGGCGCTGAGGGTTTCAGATTGGGACTTCCTCCCTCAGAAAGTGGGGCATAGGGTTGACCCATGGCAGGGGTTACTGCTCGCCTCGGCGGGCCGACTTGAGCTTACTAACTCCTGCTTGTCCAGCCTCCCGATGTTCGCGATGGGAATTTACCTCCTTCACGCGGCCACTCACAAGGCTATGGACTCTTGTCGGGCGCGTTTCTTCTGGGAAGGAGTTGGTGACCGAAGGAAATACCACATGGTGGATTGGCCTACTGTGTGCAAACCCAAGGAGCTTGGGGGCCTGGGTATCCTCAATACCAGACTCATGAATGTGGCACTTATGCTCAAATGGATCTGGAAGCTTTACCAGAATGCGGAGGGTCTATGGGCGGACCTTATCCATGCCAAATATCTAAGGGATAGGGATCTCTTTGATAGGAATGTGCCCTCGCACGGTTCACAATTTTGGAATGCGATCCAGAAAATAAAATGGCACTTCAAGTTGGGGGCGAAACACAAGGTTCATAATGGGAAGAGAACCTTCTTCTGGCTTGACTGGTGGGTCGGGAATGCCCCCCTTCGAGCGCGCTTCCCTCTCCTATTTAGCTGCTGCTCTAACCCTTTCATCACGGTCCAGGGGGCTCGTGTGACCGGGGGGGTCCCTGGGGAATGGAGGATCTAGTTCCGCCGTCAATTTGACCTTGCGGAGCTGGTTGAATGGGATAACCTCTGCCGGGAGGTGCAAGGCCTTCCGGTGGATGTGGAGGAGGACGCGGTTTCCTGGTCCTTGGAAGCCTCGGGGTGCTACTCTACGCGATCGACTTACTTGGCACTCTCGCAGGGGGCGAATGTGACTAGTTTCAAGGATGTTTGGAAGACCCGCGTCCCGCCTAGGATCCGGGTCTTCCTTTGGCAGCTCATCCGTGGCCGCTTGCCCTCCTCGGATCACGTGGCCAAGCGAATGGGGCCATCGAATGGTCTATGCTCGTTATGTGGGGACGTGGAGGACTGCAATCACATTTTCTTCACATGCCCTATGGCAAGCTTTGTGTGGGCAGGGATAAGGGATATTCTCCACTGTGACTGGAACCCGGCAGGGGCCGGCGAGTTCCTTTCGATTGCTCAGGGTTTTTCGGGTTCTTTTCGTAGGCTAGTTTGGTTCAGCTTTGCGGCTCAATGTTGGGCCCTTTGGAACATCCGCAATAAACTAACTATTGAAGGAAAACTGATTGCTAACCCTGCTGATGCTTTGTTTCAAATGTCTCTTCACATGCAGCATTGGAGGGTTCTGGTCAGACCGAAGGACCGGGACTTACTGGACGTGGCTCTGGACGAGGTCAGGAGGCTATATGCGCGGACTAGAGCCTGACGCTGGGGACTGCTTCATGGCTTCGGAGTCTACATCTTCTTCATCGTCGTCTTCAGCTCCGTTCATCCTAGCTTTTGTCTTTCGCGGTGGGAGCTCGGAGGGCTCTGCTCCTGCTAGCTGTTATGTTATGTTATGGACTTGTAGCGATCTATCTTGCACTTTGTGGGTTGTATCTGTGATGTACGCTTATGCCGTGTGGCTTTATATATAAAGCCGGGCCAAGGGTCTTCTGTTTAAAAAATGCTGCCACCAACAAATCTGCCAGGGTACTAGCGGCAGTTACCTTCATTTATTTTAGAACAAAGGCATCACGTGTTCAACTTTAAATTAATAAAGCCCCTGGGTAGGATGAACATTACACTGGGCAAGCCAGCTTAAGGTTTTATAGCGCTAGCCCGCAGACAGAAGAGGACGAATTTCTCACAAATAATAGAGGAGAACGACAAAAGCAAACCAGCTATCCTACACTAAGCTCCGCCGGCTGGGCGACTTGAAGTATTATAGTAGATATCCTTAAGGAGGGCAATTGCTTCATCCAGGAGGGGCACCATCTCAGCCTTTTGAAGAATCCGCCACTGCTGCAATAAGATAAGAGTTTTGTAAATCAAGTTAGCAGGTTGACGCGAGAACTTGGCCTCAATTGTTGCTTTGTTATGGGTTAACCTGAGCGCCAAACTCTGAGCCTCGAAAAGGAGCCAGAGAAGTTTCTTACCCTGCCGTTGAAATACTGAAAGATCGCGAAGATGTCAACGAAATAGGAGGGGTTCCATGCAACATGGAACATTGACCTGACAACACTCCACTGGAATTGAGCAAGGGGGCAGTTAAAGAAAATATGGCTCACATCCTCGGGGTGGCCACATGATGTCTACGCACTTCTATTCTTGTAGACACTTGTTGGGCCTCTAAGTGCAGAGGTTTGTAGAACAGCAGCAAGTTTCCCTTAAGTGGATCACCCAAGGTTTATCGAACTCAGGGAGGTTAGAGGTCAAAGCTATCCCTCTCAAGCAACCCTGCAATTACGATACAGAAAGTCTCTTGTGTCCCCAACACACCCAATACACTTGTCAGATGTATATGTGCACTAGTTCAGCGAAGAGATAGTGAAATACAAGTAGTAGTGATGATTATAAGTAGCAAACGTGATGTGAAATAAATATCGCTGCGAGCAAACAAGTAACAAAATAGCAAGTAAACGGTGTGCAATGCTTGGAAACAAGGCCTAGGGATCATACTTTCACTAGTGGACACACTCCCAACAATATAACATGATTGAAGAAGCAAATAAATAACTTCTCTCCACGATGGTACTCTAAATTACTCTCCTATTGAATAACACTAATCATTGTGTAGTGGCTACAGAAGCACCCCTTAAAGTTCATCAAGTACTTGACAAACACCACTCATAGAGATATCCAAATCAGATCACAACTCAAGATAGAAATCATTGCAACTTAGACCAAGTACTAACACGGTGCACACACTGTCAACATTACACCATGAAAGGAGGAATAAATCACTCAATACTATCATAGTAATAATTATTCTCATAATCCACAAGAGATCACAATCATAGCCTAAACCAAGTACCACCACGATGCACGCACTGTCACCGTTACACCAAGGCAGGAGGAATAGATTACTTTAATAACATTACTAGAGTACACTATAATAATTAAGCATAGGAGTAGTATAATATCTGAATAATAACATCTATTTGTTCAACATGACACAAAGCTCACGATCACATAAAGATCACATCATGGGAGAGAGAGGTGAACCACATAGCTACCGGTAGAGCCCTTAGCCCCGGGGATGAACTACTCCCTCCTCATCATAGGAGACAGCAAGGTTGATGGAGATGGCGGTGAGGTCGATGGAGACGGCGGAGACGGCGATGGAGATCGATGGAGATGGCTCTGGGGGCACTTCCCCGTCCCGGCAGGGTGCCAGAACAGAGACTTCTGTCCCCCAAAATTCGTCGACGGCGGCGGCGGAGCTGCGGAACTGTTTCTGGAAAATTGCCGAATCCTCTAGGGTTTTCCGTCACGAGGCTTAATATAGGTGAAGGGGCGTCGCGAGAGGGCAGCCAGGGGCACCTCACACATGGGTGGCGCGGCCAGGGCCTGGGCTGCACCACCCTAGTGTGAGGGCAGGCCATGGCCCCTCTCCGGCTCTCTTTCGGATGTCTGGATGCTCCCGGGTAAAATAAGACTTCAGGAACTTGTTTCGTCCAATTCCGAGAATATTTCCTGTGTATCACTCTGAAACACAAAAACAGCAGAAAACAGGGAACTGGCACTGTGGCACTTGTTAATAGGTTAGTTCCGGAAAATGCATAAAAACGCCACGAAGTGTAACGAAACACAAGGTAAATGGTGTAAAAACAAGCATGAAGCATCAAAAATTATGGATACGTCGGAGACGTATCAGCATCCCCAAGCTTAACTCCTGCTCGTCCTCGAGTAGGTAAGTGATAACAAAAGAAATAATTTTTGAGGTGACATGCACCTACACAATCTTGATCATGTATATAAGCGTTGTGCGCTGGGATCAAAAGAACTTAAAACATGGGCATGAAAGACATAATCTTGATAGAAGAAACTTAGCAACCATGTTATAACATGAAAATGAACACACATAAAAGATCATGAAAATGAAACAATGAAAGTCAAACGTGTGTTCAAATCATAAGGAAAAACATAACAAATGGTTTTCAGCTTGTCCTTCACGAAGAGCAAAACATAAATGCATAGGACACCTTCAAGTTTAAGAGGGCGACTAGATACAAATAATTTGAGAACAAGTGAAACCAACAATATGAATCAATCAATGAACTTTGGGACAATGCATATTACACTAAGAATGACAACTATGCTCTCTTAATGGTACATAAAGATAGAAGGTGGTGACTCAACATAAAAGTAAAACAAAGGCCCTTCGCAGAGGGAAGCAGCGATTAAACATGTGCTAGAGCTTTTCATTTGTAAAACGGAGAGATAAAAATTGGTTTTGAGAGGTGGTTGTCTTTGTCAACGACTGGCAATGGGGTTCTTACTATCTTCCATACAAAAATGAAGCAAGTTTTTGAGAGAGAGAGAGAGATTGGCACTTTTGTGCTCTTTTATAAAACTTGGCACTCCTCCCCACCTTTTTTCCTTTCACAAACCATGGCTAACCGATTCCATCGGGTGCCCACCAACATTCACATTCCTTGGAGGAGTGCCTTTTTTCTTTCTTTTTTTTTCTTTTTTTTTTTCTTTTTGGAATAAGCAATATGGAAGATAGCAAATCCGACCACTACGTCCCCATGAGCTGAAAACAGTGTCACAAAACGAGAAGTATTTTGAAGGTTTTTGAAAGGTAGCACATGAAAATTTACTTGGAATGGCTTACAAATACCATGCATAGGAATTTATAGTGGACACAATGGCAAACTTGGTTTTTGGAAGTTGGATGCACAAGTAGAGCTCATACTCAGTACAAGGTGAGGGCTAGCAAAAGACTGGGAGCGACCAACTAAGAGAGCAATAATGGCCATAATCATGCAGAGCGACAAAGCGACATTAAAAGAAGCATAAGATGGCATCAAAAGTCAAAAACTAAATGATCATAGAGGCTATAGGCGACTTATTTTGTAGTCAACATGGTGTAAGCATGTGCCAAGTCAACCCAAATAAAGCATCAAAGGAGAAAACCAAATAAATGCTTCCATATAATAAAAACAACGCATGATTTTTTCAAAGGCTCATTAAGCAATCTCAGTTATTTGAGACAAGTCATGCTACAGCAAAACCACTAAGCATACTATCAAAAAGACATCAAGCATGACATGAAAAAGCCTACGCCGCAGTCTACACAAGCTTCTTCTTGTACCACCTTTTTGCATAAAGCTTTTTCTCTTTTCCAACACCATTCAAACTTTTTATAAACACCTCTTTTGATGAAAACCAATAAAGATCAGAGGCAAAAATATACCTTGATGAAAAGATATGACAAGGTCTGAACGCAAATCAAGGCGAAATCGAAAACCAAAAGCAGTAGCAGAAAAAGAGAACACTCATTGAAACGATAAGAGTGAAAAACGGAGTGTTCTTGGCAAATGAAAAGCGAGTTCATCTCCTCCAAAACAACATGATGTGATCAAACCGTTTATTGCAGCAAACAAAGCAAAAGAAAACTAAAAACAAGAACAACTGACGCTCCAAGAAAAACGCATAGTGCATGAAGCAATAAAAATATAGTGTCTTGAAAGGTGACCTGATTTTTGCCGATGAAGAAGGGGTGCCTCGGGGGCATCCCCAAGCTTTGATGCTTGAACTTCTTGGATATTTCTTGGGGTGATGCATGGGCATCCCCAAGCTTGAGCTTTTGTCCATTCTTCAACTCATCTCATCACTCTCCGATCCCTACACTTGAAAACTTCCTTCATACAAAACTAAACACAATTCTATTAGCAACATTAGTGCAAGCATAACATTGAATCAACCCTTTTTGCTTCATGTGTCAACACAAAACCACCACATATATAGCAAATACTACTGTAGCAACTTCGCTAAAAGTTCCATGATCAAAAGAACTCAAAAGAAAGCGATAAAGTGGCAAACACAAATATTGGCAGAAATCTGTCAAAACTGAACAGCTGACAAAGGTCGATTTTTTGAGGGATTTTCTGTTGCTCAAATCAAAAAGTGTTAAACTAATTAAATTTTGGATATAACCTGGGGCATATGCACAAAAAATCGCAGGTCCAAAAGATAAACAGAGAATTTTCACGAATGTTTACGGTGCAGCACCGAAAACAGTTTCAGGACAGCAACATCCCCAAATCTTACCTCACTCAAATTAGACTCTTCTCTTGGCACAAAAACGAAATAAAAAGGATAAGGAGCGGTTATTACAGTAGTAATGACTTCCAAGACTCAAATAAAAGAAAAATTACTGAAAATAAAACATTGGGTTATCTCCCAAGAGTGCTTTTCTTTAACGCCTTTGAGCTAGGCACAGTAATTTGCAAAGATGCTCATGTGGGCGCCATATAAGAGCTTGAAGCAAAGGCGCCATATAAGAACTTGAAGCAATAGAGAGCATCAAAAAGTAGATATGAAACACATTTTAATCTAAACCACTTCCTATGAAAAATAGTCTTGTAAAGAGACAAGTCATGAAAGCGCAAAGCAAAAAGCATAGGAAGGCAAAACAAGTACAACTTCAAGAATTGCAACATAAAGAGGGGAAACTCAATATTGTTGGGATCCATCAAACCATGTTTCCCTCCCTCATAATAACTTTCAGTAGCATCATGAATAGAATTAACAATATAACTATCACATAAAGCTTCCCTATCATGAGCCACATGCATAAAAGAATTAATACTCCCCACATGAACAATAGTAGTAGGAGCAGATTCAACAGAATAATTATTCTCATCACCATAATCATCATAAATAGGAGGCATATTGTAATCATAACTAATTTTATCCTCAATAGTAGGTGAACTGAAAATATTATACTCATCATCATAACCATCATAAACTAGAGGCTTAGTATCATCACAAGCTAGAGAACAGCTATTTCGCAAAGCATATTCTTCAAACATATCATCATAAGAAGGAACATCACATATGAGAGATAAAATATTATCAGAACAAACTTTCTCCACTAAAGCTGGGGAACTAAAAATATCATACTTAACAAAACCAGCTTCCCCAAGCTTAGACTTTTCTATAGCATTAGCATTAACAGTATTCAAAGCATTTGTACTAATAACATTGCTATGCGAAATAAGCTCCAAAGGATTTTCAATTTTCTCTTCAAATCTAAAATCAGGAAAAAGACTAAAGAACTCTTTGTTTTCCATTAAGCCTAACTAGTGAAAATAAAAACAAGAAACAAAAATATGTAATTGCAGAATCTAAAGGAAATAACTCCGAGCACTCACACAGGAGGATGCGAGTACCTTTTACCTTACCTCCCCGGCAACGGCGCCAGAAAAGAGCTTGATGTCTACGCACTTCTATTCTTGTAGACACTTGTTGGGCCTCCAAGTGCAGAGGTTTGTAGAACAGCAGCAAGTTTCCCTTAAGTGGATCACCCAAGGTTTATCGAACTCAGGGAGGTTAGAGGTCAAAGCTATCCCTCTCAAGCAACCCTGCAATTACGATACAGAAAGTCTCTTGTGTCCCCAACACACCCAATACACTTGTCAGATGTATAGGTGCACTAGTTCGGCGAAGAGATAGTGAAATACAAGTAGTAGTGATGATTATAAGTAGCAAACGTGATGTGAAATAAATATCGCTGCGAGCAAACAAGTAACAAAATAGCAAGTAAACGGTGTGCAATGCTTGGAAACAAGGCCTAGGGATCATACTTTCACTAGTGGACACACTCCCAACAATATAACATGATTGAAGAAGCAAATAAATAACTTCTCTCCACGATGGTACTCTAAATTACTCTCCTATTGAATAACACTAATCATTGTGTAGTGGCTACAGAAGCACCCCTTAAAGTTCATCAAGTACTTGACAAACACCACTCATAGAGATATCCAAATCAGATCACAACTCAAGATAGAAATCATTGCAACTTAGACCAAGTACTAACACGGTGCACACACTGTCAACATTACACCATGAAAGGAGGAATAAATCACTCAATACTATCATAGTAATAATTATTCTCATAATCCACAAGAGATCACAATCATAGCCTAAACCAAGTACCACCACGATGCACACACTGTTACCATTACACCAAGGCAGGAGGAATAGATTACTTTAATAACATTACTAGAGTACACTATAATAATTAAGCATAGGAGTAGTATAATATCTGAATAATAACATCTATTTGTTCAACATGATACAAAGCTCACGATCACATAAAGATCACATCATGGGAGAGAGAGGTGAACCACATAGCTACCGGTAGAGCCCTTAGCCCCGGGGATGAACTACTCCCTCCTCATCATAGGAGACAGCAAGATTGATGGAGATGGCGGTGAGGTCGATGGAGACGGCGGAGACGGCGATGGAGACCGATGGAGATGGCTCCGGGGGCACTTCCCCGTCCCGGCAGGGTGCCGGAACAGAGACTTCTGTCCCCCAAAATTCGTCGACGGCGGCGGCGGAGCTGCGGAACTGTTTCTGGAAAATTGCCGAATCCTCTAGGGTTTTCCGTCCCGAGGCTTAATATAGGTGAAGGGGCGTCGCGAGAGGGCAGCCAGGGGCTCCTCACACATGGGTGGCGCGGCCAGGGCCTGGGCCGCGCCACCCTAGTGTGAGGGCAGGCCATGGCCCCTCTCCGGCTCTCTTTCGGATGTCTGGATGCTCCCGGGTAAAATAAGACTTCAGGAACTTGTTTCGTCCAATTCCGAGAATATTTCCTGTGTATCACTCTGAAACACAAAAACAGCAGAAAACAGGGAACTGGCACTGTGGCACTTGTTAATAGGTTAGTTCCGGAAAATGCATAAAAACGCCACGAAGTGTAACGAAACACAAGGCAAATGGTGTAAAAACAAGCATGAAGCATAAAAAATTATGGATACGTCGGAGACGTATCACCACACAGGAAACAGTTCCCATTGGATGGGCCATGACGAGATTTAATCTGTTGAGCTGCGGGGAGCCTGTCTCTCGCCAGCTACCACAGGAAGATACAGACTTTTAGAGGCGCAATGATTTTCCAGATATCTTTGGCATGAGCCACCGTGGCTCCTTGCTACATTTTTTGGTAGAGGGAATGCGCTGAGAAAACGCCAGAGCTCTCCAGAGCCCACGGCACACTATCTGGTGCTGGAGAAGGCGACTCTGGATGCAATTCCAACATAAGAGACTGTCGCTGCCCCACATCTTCCAAGGAAAGGTTCCGTCTAAACCTAATGACCCATTGATTGTTCACAAAGGCCTGAAACACCATGATGTCTGGGTAACTGGCAATACTAAACAAACGAGGGAAGCGGGAACTGAGGACGGCCTCCTCAATCCACAAATCCGTCCAAAACAGGATGCGGGAGCAAGTTCCAAGCTTGAAGCGCACCCCAAGCTTAAAGAAGTTTTTAATTTTATGTATATTGTGCCAGAAGGGAGAGCCGCCTTGTGGGGTAGAGTTGAACACATCAACAGCCCCTGGGTATTTAGCCCAAATGATGCGCAACCAGAGGCAATCAGCTGGGTTTTCAGTGAAAATTCTCCAAACCCATTTAAACATCAACGCAATGTTCATAAGTTTGGAGTTCACGACACCCAGACCACCCTGGTCCTTAGGGCGGTAGACCTCTGACCATTTGACCCAGTGGTATTTTCTCTTGTTACCTTTTCCTTCCCAGAAGAATCTGCCTCTGTGTTTATCGAAGCCCACATGTGTGCCATCCGCAAGAAGGAAGAGTCCCATGGCAAAAATTGGGAGACTAGAGAGGCAAGCATCAGTGAAGACCAGACATGCTGTCGAGAACATGAACCTACCCTGCCAAGGCTCCGTATGTTTTCCCACCACTGCCACTACCAGTACCATATCCAAGATGGTCAACTTCTTGTCACTCATAGGAAAGCCAAGATATTTGAAAGGGAAGGTACCTTCTTGGCAATTTAGGAGACAAGCCACTCTGGCTTGTTCCCCAGGATCAGCCCCCATGACAATCACCTCACTCTTGTGATAGTTGATCTACAAACCAAACAGCAGCTCAAAGAAAATTATGAGGAACTTCAGGTTAGCAATGGCCAAGTCATTGTTCTGGATTAAAATCATCACATCAGCTGCATACTACAAATGCGTGATACCCCTGGGATGAGGTGAGGGACCACCCCCTTAATATGCCCTGCTTGGTCCATTGCCAGCGCGTCAACCACAAAATCAAACAGAAGAGGGGAAATGGGGCCACCCTGACGCACTCCCCTCTTATTTCTGAAGTAAGGACCAAATTTCCCATTGATCGAGATAGTCGTCTGACCACCAGTGACTAGTTGCATAATCCTGTGAATATAGACACTCTCAAACCCTTTTTTGATTAGGACTTCCCGCAGAAACTGCCAGCTCACCCTGTCATATGCTTTTTCAAAATCAAGCTTAATCAAGATCACAGGGAGCTTCTTGGACTTAAGTTCATGGATGATTTCATGCAGGGAAAGGGCTCCGTCCAGAATCAGTATTCCTTTGATGAAGGAAGTTTGAGTAGGGGAGATAATCCGGTGCGCTACCCGATATAACCTGGTCGCAAAAGCTTTAGCAATAAACTTAAACACCACATTGATAAGGGCAATCAGCCGGTATTGCTTGATAGTCTCAGCACCTGGGACTTTCGGGATGAGCGACAAGACCCCAAAGTTGAGCCTGGCAATATCAACTGAGCCCAAGACAAAACCATTCAAAATCTGGAGAAGAGTATCTTTGATTAGCAGCCAACAGTTCTTGAAGAACGCTACTGGGAAGCCATCTGGGCATGGCGCTGTCGCAGTCTTAGTGTCCTGAACAATTTTCTCCAGCTCTTCCATGGTGAAGGTGATGGCTAGTTGGTCTTTCTCCAAAGGATTAGCGCAAGAAGACCTAGGCCAGCAGCTAGGTCCTAGGGACAGGAAGTAGAACTCATAAATATTAGCCTGGATATCATGAGCCCCAGACACCAGCCCCTGGTCAGACTGAAGGCTAAAAGTCGCACATTTGCGTCTTCTTCCATTCGCAATAGCATGGAAATAAGCTGTATTCGCATCTCCTTTGAGCTGCCAGTTTTGACACCCCCGATGCTTCCAATATTCCTCCTTGCTGCACAGGATTTGTATGAGCTGGTCTTCCAAATAATAGCGATACAACAGCTAGCAATAGCGCTATGGTTTGATGCAGGGCCACAACATCGATACGGCTATAAAAGGATATGAATTATGTGTCTTTGGGTCAAGCAGAAATAAACTCACAATCTTCCAATTTGCTAACCCTACCACCCTAATTTCTCTGATCTACCCCTTATCTTCTCAAGTCGTCGGTCATGGCACCTTCCGTAGGCGACAATCTCGCCCACCGGTGAACCATCCATATAATCTACAAAGCAGAGGCGCTCACATCACATATTATGTATGAAAATTAACGGTGGAGTAACACGTACAATACATGCACTTATTGAACATACTAAATATGTCATAGCACAATACTACTTAGTACAACCGCCAGGTCCCCCGTAACTGAACTTGTCAGTCATAAGTCGACTGACTTGGTAGCAATCCTTATGGGATACATAAGATTCAACTCCGGGCATTGGAACAGGTGGATAACTTGTCTCATCTTCATTGATATATCGCATATCTTGAAATGTAGATGAGTTTTCTCCGGGCCAGTGCCCATTGCCCATGGGTGGGCTAGGGTTCCCTGGAAGAGATGTAGTGTAACCCCCCCATTGTACATGATTTGCGTAGTGATCCAAAGTATTAAAAAGACTCTTTGGCCAATATCCGACAGGTGCAAGCTTTTCACCACCACGGGCAAAGTGTAGCCACCAATCTCCATCATCTTTACTCTGTAAAATGGTTGTAGTGCCAGTGTTACATATAAATACTCGCTCAAGTCATTGTAAATTTATTTAAAAATAATTTTGTTCGGTCATTGTAATTAAAGAGAGAAATAAAACTCCCAACTCCCATTAGCACATAAAAAAAAATATTGTATTGTTGAATAGTAAAAAGAAATCATAAATATTGCAAGAAAGTTTACATCCCACCTTGAATATCTTAACAGTTATGTTACTTTTCACATCAAGAGTATCCCCTGGAGTAATTGGAGCATAGTTAACCGGTACAAATCCACTACATTTCAAGTCAAAGCATCCTGTTGACTTGTGTCCATCAGCCTGGCAAATCCCATAAAAATCATTTGTTACACCTTCTATTTTGTGCCTTGGCCATGAAAATGCTCTTAATATGCTACCTCCACATAGGGCAGATAAATGCTTTTGTTGTGTTTCGATGTATATCAAGTGCCACACTATAAATATTCTTCTTATGAGTAACAATATAACAATCCTAAATGATGTTGTCTGGTTTTACTTTCCATGTTATGTTAGCACCATGATGGGGAATTGCACAAGACATTCTCCATAGAAAATAAATTATATTGAAACATATAAGCTAAACCCAATTATAAGGAGGTGGAAATACATACCGTCCATCCTACAAGGAAATGTGTTTTGTTATCACCATAACGAGAAGGTGCAATCTACACAAGTTATAAAAATATTTTAGAATTATCAAGCAATACAGGCTTCAAATACAACATTTATTCACGAGTAAGGACAAATTGACTTACGTTCCATCCGGCTAGTACAAGATTATAATTCTCAAAATGACCTTCTTGGTAATTTGCTAACCATATTTCAGCTGATATTTGTCCCTCCTTGACATTCAGTGTTTCAAAAACATCAAAAGTAGCCATGGCTCCATAAAATTTTGTTTCAAAAAAGGGTATTGACTCGTAAATTGCAAGCTATAAAAGAAATAGCAACGTAGTTAATAGTACCCCATGATGATTTTGTATGAAAGAAGGGTATATTTATAGATTGCCTTTCCCAATACTTCATAATAAAAATATGCAAGAATAAAAACAAGAGTAAACCGCATGGGTGGTCGAGTTATTTTCCCGGATTCCCACGTAGGTCCTAGTTCTTTGAAAATACACATCTAGGTCCTAAAACTTTTGTAAGTGATTCACGCGAGGTACTATTTCGATCCGACCACTTTGACTTGTCTCGTTGCACTTTGACCAGTGTCGCGTCAATAGTAGGTCCCAGGAGGCATACCGGCTACTCCGAATATTTGCAAATAGGACCCCAAGGTTCCATTTCTTTCAAAACACGGTCCCTATTTCATTGGTTTCACTAGCTAGAGATATCCCCTCACTCGCACTTTGTTCCGCACACACGCCAGCGCTTCGCTTCTTTCCTCTATCGTATCCACCCTCATGTACATGCAGTATAGGTCAGTCCATGACACTGTCGGTAGCAACGGACAGTCTCACATGGTGCATGCAAAGTGTTGATGGAATGCCAAAAAAAATTCTCATTGCATTGTTGTCGTGGCTAAATGTGGTCCTGGCCTTGGAGACGAGTAG
The DNA here is from genome assembly GCA_007115705.1 of Dactylis glomerata. NCBI lineage: Eukaryota > Viridiplantae > Streptophyta > Magnoliopsida > Poales > Poaceae > Dactylis > Dactylis glomerata. The sequence goes on from QXEO01001819.1 coordinate 464,848, forward strand.
CTTGACGGTGCCATCCATTCATGATCGCGGCCGAACCCCTAGTGCCCCACCTGGTACATTTCCAGCTAGACCCGTGAAGTTGGCGCCAAGCCGGGCGCTTGCCCACCGCCAGAACTATGTTCTGGTCACGTGCTTCTTCTGTCGCATCCGCTCTTCTCCACTTAGCCACGACTAGGATCAAGGGAGCCTTCATGAGCGCCAGCTCATCAGGCTCACCACCACTGGTGGAAAAAGGGCCATTAATCCCGGTCTGTAACGGCCTTTAGTCCCGGTTTCCAAATCGGGACTAGCAAAGCATGATTAAAGGCCCTCAGCCTTTAGTCCCGGTTGCAAACGAACCGGGACTAATGGCCGTCCACGTGGGCAAGGCTGGGTGAGCCGTCTTGGGGACCTTTAGTCCCGGTTCGTAATGAGAACCGGGACTAAAGTGTTCTGTTTTTGTTTTTATTTTTATTGCTGTTTCAGATTATAGGTTTAGGGTTTATGCTTAATTAGGGTTCATTTGAATTTCAAACGAGTTTTCGTACCTATATTCTACGACTAGTACATACACATTACATGTTGGTGCATGCATATATAATATTATACGATGTCTTGCGACTGTATATACTACAATTTCAAACAAGTGTATGTACAACTATTTTTCAAACAAGTTTCAAAACAAACTAAGTTACATGGAGATCACTAAATTACAAATAGCGTTCTTCGTCCTCCACATAGTGTTCTCCTTTCGGATCGAGGACCTCCCTCATGATGAATCCTGCCAGCTCCTCTTGAATTGCTTTTAGGCGCTGGGTTGGTACGAGCTTCTCCCGCATCACATACAACTTTAAGAAGATCGATATGGATATATATAAGTTGGATGAAACTCAACACAAATGATTATAATAAAAGAAAACTGTGAATATTATTTACGTACATCAAAGTCCGTGGAATGTGCTCTCCGCTCACTGGTATACCACCGGATGAACTCGCAGACGTAGAATCCACAGAGATTGGTCCTCGGTGGTTGCGGCAAACCCTTTTTCTTTTTAAAAGTTAGATGTTCTTTGAATTCACCTGTTACCGACCTTCTGAAACGTGTCCAAACTCTACAGGGCAAAGAAAATGAGCAAATGAGTTATTAAATACTTCATATCAGCAAATTAATGAAAGGAGCTGATATAGTCGGGTAATGATTGAAATTACTTTTGCAGCATTTCTTTCATGTCGCTAAACAGGACGTCGGGCTTATCCAATGAGTCCAAGATATGAACAGTTGATGTGTCCAATTGAATCTTTAGCAGAATCCAGTGGAAACTGCAGACACGCATGCATAACTCATCAATTACACTTAACATCGAGTAAGCAAAAATGAATGTCTAGAAGATAGAAACACTCACTTGAAGTTGTAAGGAAAGAGAAGTTCTCTTTTAAGACTTTGCTTCAAAAAAAATCTGAAGAGGTCCCTCTCCACGTCTCTGGGAAAATCTTTTAACATCCTTTCATTAATGATATATGGGTCAATGAACCCAACGTCATGGATTCCCTTTTGTTTGCATTCAAACATCTTAAATCTGCATAATAGCATACAAAAATCATATAGTTAATGAAGATATATAGGCAATGAACGAGCTTAGCTAGATACTTGAATATAAATCACTTACAGACAATAGCAACTGATGGTAGACTTGTCGAGATCGCGCTGATTGAATATGTGAAACAATTCGTCCATTGGAATATGTACCATGTATCTTTTGAAGTAATGCTCCTCTCTAACGTCCAAGAGGATCCAACGTTTGAAGTCCTTTTTTTGTATATGCGCCTTGTACCAGCCGAGCAGATTTCGCATATGTGTTGATAGACCGCGTTCATCCTCAGGCTTGATCAGAGGCCCCCCCAGTACATATTGCTCTACTACCTCTCCCAGTGGCGCTTCTTCAAGGCCTAACATAAGTAGAAGAGGCACATTCAAGAGGGCCGCGTTCTGTTTTGCCTCCCTTACAGTTAAACCCAATAGTTGTGCAGCTGCTACTACTCTGGGGTCCAATAACAATCGGTCCTCTTCCAAATCGGCTCTGAAGGACGTATCGATATCGAGGGGGCCGACTATGAGCGGGGCGACCGATTGATTCTTCTGTTCTCCAAGCTGGGGAATTTGTTTCCCGCTTCTTTTTGCCTTGGCCAAGTCACTTTGCCTTTCAATTTCGCGTTTATAGTCTGATGGCAGATTCATCTTATATTGGGGCTCTGCAGTAAGCATAGCATAAGCCCAGTCCTTTTGTTTCTGCGTGTATGTCGGCTTGGGCTCAGGCACTTTCGGTGCAAGAAATGCCTTCACTTCGGCGCGTACTATCGCCTCGTTTTCCTCGGTAGTCCGGTCATAAGCTCTCTTGGGAAGAGGCTTTAGTGATGGCTTTGGTATCTTCGTGGTCTTATGTACTACCTTATCAGTAGTACTAACCATAGCAGACCTACTCCGCTTTTTCCCCGTCTGAGTAGTATTGGGGGGAGGCTTCGCCTGACGCGCTGGAGGTGCACTGGGGGACGGCGTTGGCTGACGCGCGGGAGGTGCACTGGGGGACGGCGTTGGCTGACGCGCGGGAGGTGCACTGGGGGACGGCGTCTGCTGACGTGGCGCCCGAGGTGGACTCGGGGGTGGCGTCGGCTGACGCGGCGCTGGAGGTGGACTCGGGGGTGGCGTCGGCTGACGCGGCGCCCGAGGTGGACTCGGGGGCAGCGTAGGTGGACGACGTTCACCGGGGGAGGGTGGACTTGGATTCCTCGGAGTCGGTGGCCTTGGCGCTGATCCTGGAAACTTGATGTATTTCTTTTGCCATAAAACGATTTGGCGCTTGACATCTCCAAGTCTCCGATCCCCTTCAAGTGTAGCAAAATCAAGATCTAGGTCCTCGAACGAGCTGACTATGTCAAGCACCGAGACACGAGCATAGCCAGCCGGTATCGGGTTCCCATGGTGGAGTGCTTCAGGTAGACAAGGTAAAGCGTCGCCGCTCGCCACCTTGATGGTCACGTTCTTCATTGGCTGATGTAGCTCACAATTTGTCATCTCCCTAACATCATCCACGGGGTAGCGAGACCCCGGTGCTTCATGCTCATCAGCTGGGACCTCCGTGGAAGCCACGCTGCTTCTCCGCTGACTATTAAGATCCAATGCTGGATCTTCCTGTAGCCGAGATCCGCCTCCCTGGCTAAGTTGATGTATCATACTCTTCATGTCGGCTAATTCACGTTCTACCTTGCCGATCCGATCTGCTTCCCGATCCTTCTTTCTCTTACGGCTTTTGTAACCGTACGGATCTTCGTGCTGAGAAAACCCTTCCTTCCATGGAACACCGGCGCCTTTGCCTCTTGTTCGTCCGGTGTGTTCTGGATTCCCGAGGGCGTGTGTCAGCTCGTCGTTCTCTCGGTCGACACGGATCAATCCCGCTTGAGCATCCTCCATTGCCTTAACAAGTTTTGCTGTGGGAGTAAAGGTCTGTTTCCGATGAACACACTCCCCTGTTGCCGGGTCTAACGATCCTCCATGTCCGTACCACCAGTGCTTGGCCCTTTCGGGCCATCCCTCTGTACCTGGAGTGATTCCTTTATTCCTCAATCCATTCTCCATAGATTCCCACTTGGGCACTGCTCTCACGTAGCCGCCTAGCCCCAAAACATGGTGATGTTCCTTCTTTTCAGCATTTTTCTTATTTTTTTCGGACATTTCCTTGGCTCTCTCAGATGTCTTGAATGCCACAAATTCAGGCCACTGTTGTCTCAACTTCTCGTATGCTCCTTTGAACACTGGAGTTTTCTTTTTCGCGATATACTTCGCGTATAACATTTTCTTGAAGCCCCGGAATGCTTCAGCCATCTTCTTGAGAGCGTAATGTTTAACTCTCCTTCTCCTTTCACGCCCACCCGGAATTTCATTTCCATCATCATCCTTCTTGCAGTACTCCAGAGGTAGAATGAAATTTTCCATGAGCTTCCTCCAAAGGTCTTTCTTGGATCTTTTGTTCACAAAAGTAGCTCCAAGACGTGCCTTCTTTGGCTCGTGCCATTCTTGAACCGTGATCGGGATCATGTCCCTAACAATCACTCCGCATTGATTTATAAATTTTGTTGCGTGCTGTTTTGGCTCCAACGGTTTGCCAGCTGGAGATACTAAATCGATGGTCAGCTTCTGATTCGCACTCAACTTTTGGCTCGGACCTCGTTTAGAATACGATTTGCTCGATCCGGAGGGCTGGAAAAAGAAAAAGTCATTAATACAAATATGCATATTCCCTTCGTATCACCAAAACCTAATCTATATACCTCGCCATCGGCGTTTGTTTGCAATTGTCGTTCGGCATCGGTGTTTGTTTGCCCTTCGTCGTCAAACGTGTCTATCTCCATTCCGTCACCGGAAGGGTTAAGAAACGACGAAACATCATCTTCAAGTTCAGCTTCTCCGGCACCTTCTTGGCCGACTTCTGCTCGGCCGACATTCTCACGTATCATGCCAAATAAGAATTCTTCAGGGTGGCGTGGGTCATTTTCACCGTCCATGTCTCTTCTAAAGACAGGTAAAACAAGTTAGTATTTGATCAATAACCAAAAAAAAAGGGGGCGTTGGCCGAGCGCCGACGCGGTGGGGGGAAGACCCCCTCACCGCGTCGGCGCCCGGCCAACGCCCCCTTTTAGTACACATATTTGATCAATAACCAAAAAAAAAGGGGGCGTTGGCCGAGCGCCGACGCGGTGGGGGGAAGACCCCCTCACCGCGTCGGCGCACGGCCAACGCCCCCTTTTAGTACACATATTTGATCAATAACCAAAAAAAAAGGGGGTTGGCCGAGCGCCGACGCGGTGGGGGGAAGACCCCCTCACCGCGTCGGCGCCCGGCCAACGCCCCCTTTTAGTACACATATTTGATAAATAACCAAAAAAAAGGGGGCGTTGGCCGGGCGCCGACGCGGTGGGGGGTCCCCCTGACCGCGTCGGCGCCCGGCCAACGCCCCCTTTTAGTACTACATTCTAACATTTCTATTTTTTTACTAACATTTCAAATATTCTAACATTTCTATTTTTTACTAATACTAATTCTAACACAAATTATAACTAGCTAGTAATATTATTAACTCTATTTTGTAAGTCTATTACTAACAATATTCCTATTTCTAACATTTCTAACTATTAACTATTTCTAACATAGAAAAGTTAGAAAATCTATACCTGCTGCAGTGCTGCAGGGGGGCGGCCGGCGTTGCAGGGGACATGGCCGGGCGGCGGCCGGCGCTGCAGGGGTGGCGGTGCGGTGCTGCAGGGGGTGGCGGCGGCGCTGCAGGGGGTGGCCGCGCGCTGCAGGGGGTCGGCCGCGGCACTGCTGCAGGGAGTCGGCGGCGGCGGCGCTCGGCGATTCGGGCGGCGCGCGCGGGAAGAAGAAGGCGCGGCGCAGAGGCTCGGGCAGCGCGGCGGTGGCGGCATGGGGGCATGGGAGCGGACGCGGCGGCGACGGAATCGAGCGGCCGCAACGATCGGTGCTCGATCTCCTCTGCGCGTGGCGTTCCGAAACTGCTAAAGTGTGAGTGGGGAAGAAGGAGAGGGGCGGCGCGGGCTTTTATACCCCCAGCCTTTAGTCCCGGTTGGTAGCTCCAACCGGGACTAAAGGGGGGTCTTTAGTCCCGGTTGAAACCACCAACCGGGACTAAAGGGTCTTTAATCCCGGTTGGTTGATTCAACCGCGACTAAAGACTTTTCGGCGGTTCGCGCCCGATTCCCAGATCTTTAGTCCCGGTTGGTGGAACCAACCGGGACTAAAGATATAATAAATGCGCGCCAAGGCCTTATATTTTTTCAGATTTCATTTGAATATGAAATTTGAATTTCAATTTGAATAACTTCTATATATTTTAGAATCTGACAAAACTTTGAATATGAAAAGTGATTGAAATTTAATAACTAATTCAAAGCTATTTTGAATTTTCAAAATCAATTAATCTAACTATTTAAACAATTAACTATTTTGTCATTTTCAATTAAAACTATATTGATTAATATTCTTTTTGAATATTTTATAATCTGACAAAACTTTGAATATGAAAAGTGTTTGAAATTTAATAACTAATTCAAAACTATTTTGTATTTTCAAAATCAATTAATCTAACTATTTAAACAATTAACTATTTTGCCATTTTCAATTAAAACTATATTGATTAATATTCTTTTTGAATATTTTAGAATCTGACAAAACTTTGAATATGAAAAGTGTTTGAAATTGAATAACTAATTCAAAACTATTTTGCCATTTTCCAAGGCGGAGCTTCCAAACATGCCGTAGGGCGTGAGCACCAATGACATCTTCATAACTGTTAGAGAAGATGGAGTCTTTCACGGGCTTGCAGGGAAATTTTTCCTCCATCCATGGGAATGAAACTCTCATCGAGCAGTGCATCCACCAGCCGGTCTCGGTTGCACCCACCAGCCGGGACTAAAGGTTACCCATACACGTCCTTATCCCACCGACAGCTTTAGTCTCGGTTGCACCCACCAGCCGGGACTAAAGGTTACCCACACGTCCTTATCCCACCGACAGCTTTAGTCTCGGTTGCACCCACCAGGCGGGACTAAAGGTTACCCACACGTCCTTATCATATCCCACCGACAGCTTTAGTCTCGGTTGCACCCACCAGGCGGGACTAAAGGTTACCCACACGTCCTTATCATATCCCACCGACAGCTTTAGTCTCGGTTGCACCCACCAGCCGGGACTAAAGGTTAGATGGTTTCCCGCGCCACTGCGTTCCCGCCTATTTTCTTCTCGCGCTTTCCACCGCTTCCCGCCTTCGTCTTCCCGCTATTTTTCACTATATATATGTAGGCTTGGCCTCCATTTACATATCACATCTAGACTCATATCTACAAACCTCATCACTCTCTTCCATGGCTTCCATCGTATATCTAACCCCCCAGGAGGCGGAGGCGCTTTGCGCCTCAAACTACCCCTGCCCGCCGGGCTACCGCGTCCCCACCGGCTGGATGCTGAGCGTCGGAGGCGTACCGGTCCCTCCTATCCCTCTAGGTGTGGCGCGCCAGATGGCCATCACGAACCACTACTACTTCGAGCTCACACCAGAGCAGTGGAGGAATCCCCAGTGGCATCCGGACTACAGCCCGACTTGGGACGCCTTCTTCATCAATCGGCGTGAGAGTGCGCTTGCCAGGCACGAAGAGGACGGCCCGCCTCGTTCGAACTTCAACGAGGCCGGCCGTCGGCTGTGGTGGCGCGGCCGGACTCTCCAGAGCGTCATGGCCTACCGTGGTCCCCGCCTGCGCTACCCTCAGTCTCAGCCCACGCGTGCTCACCCGCCAAGGTTCGACTACCGTGACCCCGATGCCAGCGACGACGACGTCGGTGACTACGACGACTACAGTGGCGACGTTTATAGGGCTAGGCGCGACTATGACTGAATCACTCCAACATTCAAAAACAAGTTTGGTCGATTGTGACTTAATCTGACCATGTACTTTAATTCCAGTTCAATCGTTTCCCCGCCTCTCATGAGTGTTATTGTGATACATGCATGATTAGAATAATACATTACATAAAATGTTTAATACATGTTAGAACAATACATGATTAGAACAATACATGATTACACATGATTACACATCATTTCTTCGCTAGTGTCCCTTGCTTACGATTGTGGCGTAACCATGGAGAATCTTCATTATTTAACTTGAGGCTTGTGTCAGTGTTCACTCTGAAGGGCGGAATTTCACCAAACTGATTATAATCTTGTGACATGTCTGTCTTGTCCTCCACTCCCACGATGGTTCTTTTCCCTGAAAGAACTATGTGGCGCTTTGGTTCATCACATGATGTATTCGATTTGGTTCTTTTTCTTGGTTTGCTACTCATGTCCTTCACATAGAAAACCTGAGCCACATCTTTGGCTAGGACGAATGGTTCATCAAGGTACCCTAGATTGTTGAGATCCACCGTTGTCATTCCGTACTGCTCGTCCAACTTTACCCCGCCTCCTGTCATCTTCACCCATTTGCACCGAAACAAAGGAACCTTAAAGTTAGGTCCATAATCAAGCTCCCATATCTCCTCTATGTAACCATAATATATGTCCGTTCGCCCTTTGCCAGTTACTGCATCAAAGCGGACACCACTATTTTGGTTGGTGCTTTTTTTATCTTGAGCGACCGTGTAAAATGTATTCGCATTTATCTCGTATCCTTGGAAAGTCAATATAGTCGAAGATGGTAATTTGGCCAGCAAGTACAACTGCTCTTCAACAACAGTGTCATTCATGAGACGTCTTTGCAACCAAACGCCGAAAGTCTCCATGTGGAGCTGTAAAACAAAGGACTCAGGCTCTCCTGGGTTTGCTTGGCGTACAATATTCTTGTATTCCTCACTGTACGGAGCCACCAAGACGGAATTTTGTAGAACTGTGTAGTGTGCTTGAGTCAACGAATGACCATCCCTACATATCATTGGTTTCTTTCCGATCGTGCCTTTTCCACTAAGTCTCCCCTCATGACGCGATTGAGGAAGACCAATCGGCTTAAGGTCGGGAACAAAGTCAGCACAAAACTCAATGACCTCCTCTGTTCCATATCCCTTGACGATGCTTCCTTCTGGCCTAGCACGGTTACGAACATATTTCTTTAAGACTCCCATGAACCTCTCAAAGGGGAACATATTGTGTAGAAATACAGGGCCGAGAATAGAAATCTCTTTGACTAGGTGAACCAGGAGGTGCGTCATAATATTGAAGAATGATGGTGGGAACACCAGCTCGAAGCTGACAAGACATTGGGCCACATCATTTTGTAACCGTGGTAGATCTTCTGGATTGATTACCTTCTGAGATATTGCATTGAGGAATGCACATAGCTTAACAATTGCTAGTCGAACATTTTCCGGTAGAAGCCCCCTCAATGCAACTGGAAGCAAATGCGTCATAATCACATGGCAGTCATGAGACTTTAGGTTCTGAAACTTTTTCTCTGTCATATTTATTATTCCCTTTATATTCGATGAGAATCCAGCCGGGACCTTGATACTGTTCAGGCTTTCAAAAAAGGTGATCTTCTCTTCTTTAGTAAGAGCGTAGCTAGCGCGACCTTGAAACAGTTCCGGATGTCGGTCTTCTGGGTCTTTCACACGTTGCAGGTCTTGTCGAGCTTCCTTTGTATCTTTTGTTTTCCCATACACACCCAAGAAGCCTAGCAGGTTCACGCAAAGATTCTTTGTCACATGCATCACGTCAATTGCAGAGCGAACTTCTAGAAATTTCCAATACTCAAGCTCCCAAAATATAGATTTCTTCTTCCACATGGGTGCGTGTCCGTCTGCATCATGCGGAACAGATTGTCCGCCAAGACCCTTTCCAAAGATTACTTCTATATCTTTGACCATATCGAATACATCATCACCAGTATTTTCCTTAGGTGGATCTCGGTGATCTGCCTTACCGTTGAAATGCTTGCCTTTTTTTCTTACGGCATGAATTTTGCTAAGAAATCGACGGTGCGATATGTACACATTCTTCTTACAATTAGCTAAATATATACTTTCAGTCTCTTGTAAACAGTGTGTGCATGCCTTGTATCCCTTGTTTGTCTGTCCTGAAATGTTACTATGAGTAGGCCAATCATTGATTGTAACGAACAACAACGCTCGTAAGTCAAATTCTTCTTGTTTGTGCTCATCCCACACACGTACGCCTGGTTTGGCCCACAGCTGTAAAAGTTCATCAACTAATGGCCTTAGATACACATCAATATCGTTGCCGGGTTGCTTCGGACCTTGGATGAGCACTGGCATCATAATGAACTTTCGCTTCATACACAACCAAGGAGGAAGGTTATAGATGCATAGAGTCACGGGCCACGTGCTATGACTGGAGCTCTGCTCCCCAAAAGGATTGAAGCCATCTGTACTTGGACCAAACTGTATGTTCCTTGTGTCAGCTGCAAAATCTTTAAACTTATTATCGATATTTCTCCATTGAGACCCATCAGCGGGGTGTCTCAACATCCCGTCTGACAAACGGTCCTCTTTGTGCCATCGCAATAACTTGGCATGCTCTTTGCACCGAAATAAACGTTTCAACCGTCGTACTATAGGAGCATACCACATCACCTTGGCAGGAACCCTCTTTCTGGGGGGCTCGCCCTCAACATCACCAGAGTCATCTCCTCTGATCTTATACCGTAATGCAGTGCATATCGGGCATTCAGTCAAATTCTCATAGTCACCACGATAGAGGATGCAGTCATTAGGACATGCATGTATCTTCTGAACCTCTAAACCTAGAGGGCAGACAATCTTCTTGGCTTCGTACGTACTGGTGGGCAATTCGTTATCCTTTGGAAGCATATTCCTCATCATTTTCAGCAACTTTTCAAATCCAGAGTCAGATAGACCTTCCTCTGCCTTCCATTTCAGCAATTCAAGTGTGCTGCCCAGCTTTTTTAGACCATTTTGGCAGTTTGGGTATAAGGACTTTTTGTGATCCTCTAACATGCGATCCAACTTCTCCCTCTCCTTATTAGTTTCGCATTCTCTCCGTGCATCAGCAATGGTCCGACCGAGATCATCAGGGGCCTCATCATGTGTCTCTCCTTCAGCTTCCCCTTCAGCTCCCCCTTCAGCTTCTCCTATGAAAGTATCACCATATTCAGGGAACCCAGGATAGTTGTCATCATCCTCTTCTTCATTGTCTTCCATTGTAACACCTCTTTCTCCGTGCTTGGTCCAACAATTGTAGCTGGGCATGAAACCGTGCTGAAGCAGGTGCACGTGAAGGGTTCTTGATGAAGAGTAATTCTTCAGATTCTTACACACACTACATGGACAGATAACAAAGCCATTCCGCTTGTTCGCATCAGCCACACGGAGGAAATCCTGCAAGCCCTTAATGAACTCGCTTGAGACTCGGCTACCGTACATCCATTGCCGGTTCATCTGCATTATTATATAAGTATATAATAAACCAAATTAATATAAGAAATAAATTCACATTGCATATAAATCATATATACTCCCACATTACTCTCTAACGTTACAAAAATTATTGCAAATAAATCCTACTCTACAAATCCCTCTATTTTCTTGAGCATAAAAAGAGCTATATATGTGCATGGAAATCAATCAAGAAAATGCCTCATACTTACAAGTTATTATTGCAAATAAATCCTACTCAAAAATTATTATTGTAAATCATATAAGCTCACAATTACTCCCATATTATTTTCTAACATTAATTACTCCATAAATCCCTCTCTTTTTTTAAGCATAAAAAGAGCTATATATGTGCATGACAAATTTCTACTTCATACTCATTTTGGTCAACATACAAGTACACCACCTCTACACATGTGCAAACTAAGGAATTAATTTAAGCTCAAATACTATATAAATCAAATAAACTCTCATAATTACTCTCAAATTTTAGCCACAAATCTCACCACATCTAGAGCATTATATGAGCTAAATTAGCAATTAAAGATGAGAGAGTAAAGTTGCTAACCTTTTGAACCAATTAGATAGATGAAATAACTCAAAATCTTGAATAATTTTGATAAAAAAATCGGGCATGACCTCCCCACTCAATCCGAGCTTCCGACCACCATTAGTGTACTGGCAGGCTCGGGGGAAGAGAAGCTCGATTTTGTAGGCGACGGCCTTTAGTCCCGGTCCGTGTTAAAGGCCGGGATTAAAGGTCGACCTTTAGTCCCGGTCGTTAACACGGTCCGAGACTAAAGGCCGCCGCACGTGGGGTTCCCGCCAGCCAACCCTTTAGTCCCGGTCCGTGTTAACGACCGGGACTAAAGGTCCATTACGAACCGGGACTAGGTGCTGGCCGTGCCCCAGCGGCACGAACCGGGACTAATGCCCCATTTAGTCCCGGCCCATATAATTTGGGGACTAAAGGTGGCGGATAGAAGCCTCTTTTTCCACTAGTGCACAGTGCATGGGAACCAGCCGAGCACGATGCAGTCTGCCAGCGACACCGCCACGCATGATTGTTTTCGTCGTAGAGCCGCGCCGCTGGCAGTGGCCGAGGAGCTGCACCAGCCAAGACAGGACCACAACTGCCAGAATGAGCAAAGTTGTGTCGGGGTGACTAGCATGGTCGGAGCCACGACTCGGGCCGCAAGTGGTGAAGTGCTTGCTCAACACCTAGAGCATCCAGTGGTTCATTCTGCGAAAATTAATCCAGGACTTTCTGTAGGAAGAAACACTTGGGGGCTTTTTGCAAATATACACGTCTAGCCATTACCTCTGTCGTTCGATGTGGTAGTAGTCGAAGCGCCATGTAGACAAGTCAAAGCGGTTAGAGTAAAATATGATCTCATGTGAATCACTACGAAAAATTTAGTACCTAGACATGCATTTTTAAAGAACTAGGACCACCCATGCGGTTTACTCTAAAAATAAAGACCAATAGTCTATTACTGGTAATATTCAAAGACACCAACAAAAAATTGTGGCTAACTAAGATTCAAATGAATTAAACAAGATAGGTCTTTTAAGAAGAAAACAACGAATTCATTTTACTATTGTATGTGTAGTGACAATGTGTCGGTAAGCTCGTAAACTAACCAATACTTGCATTATACCCTCAATTTAACAGATTTGACACATCATAGAGGATGCAATATAATGTTTTTAGTGGATGTTGTACGTGTAAAAGACTAATGCTTGACACATCATAGCGAAAGACGGAGGCCACGACTTCTAAGGTGTGTGCATGGGTACTCGCTGAGAGTCTGCTTGACCGACTATGCTCCTAAGTCAGCGATGGACAGCTAGTTGATGTCTTCGGTTTTATATGATGTGTATTGGTGTGATGGCAGGGCACAAGCCTTATTCAGGGCTACCCCGTTCATTATTCCTGCATGTGTACGGATATGTCGCTAAGGTGGCTCCGGTCTGATCTTTATACTGTTCTTGTAAGGCTTTCATAAATAATCTAATAAAAAACTTTGTGCATAATGCAGAGTCTAGGGTTCTCACCCTCAATCACTGGCGGAGCTACTCACGGACCGAACTTGGCCGTTCTGCCCAATATTTGTGCAAAAATAGTTTTACCTACGCATCTGAGGCCCAGTTCCTGAACTAGCTGAACAAAGTCAGCTAACGAGCATACCCATCACCGAGAGCTTCTAGATAGTCAGAAAAAGGCCCAATAAGAAAATTGGCAAGAAACAACCCGCTGCTTTGATTGCTCGTTGGTTTTTCTCAAATAAGAGTACTGTCGGTCTAGGTAGTTAGCTTTATTCTGCTTGAAAACAAAAACAAAAACTAATTTTGTTAGTCAGTTTAGGAGATCATGTATCTTGGCTAGAACGTATAATTTTTTCTTTCATAAAATTCGTAGTTAGCTGTTTCATAGCATGATTTATAGTTTCACTCTATTTTCCCCCAAAATTCTTAGCTAGTAAAAAAAATCTATGCTATCTTTTAGTTGGACCGCCTATATCTTTGAAGCTCCGATAGTGCCCTCAATCTAAAAAAAATTAAAGTACTAATGCTTGAGATAAGTGTTTTACAATAGTATGCATTACAAAAAAAATCTCAAACATACATAGGTGTGAATCATGTCATATCATGCAAAAATTATGATCAAATATACTCTGCACATATAAGAAAAATGTTTAACTTATTTTTTGAACATTGTAACATAAACCACTTGTCTTCTTTTGGCACGAGCCTATTTTACAAACAAACAGTAATATCTTTATAATTTTTTCATCTATTAGTGGAACTAGAGGAGTAGATACGCCATACATATGATTTTATTGTAATGTCATTTTTTAACTACCCAAAATGTTAATTTTACATCCTTAAATTATAAGAAATCCAATATGAAAACTCCCCAAAACTAGGCTGCATGGTTAGTTATGAAGGAGCCTCTCAAATCACATTTTTCACCAAATTCGGTCCATATGTACTTCTTTATCAGAAGGAATGGCTTCAAGTCAAACAATGGATATCTAGAAAAGTAATAAATTAATTTGCATACTACGGGGGTTATGATTTTCATTTGAATATGGCCTTAGTTGGTTCTTATTTCAGAAAAGAATGAGTAGAATAAAGATAACATGATAGATAATATAATTATTTTTGTGAAATGTGAATGTACCATATAAGAATGAACTTACATGATCGATAATTTCATCGTTTGCTGGTTTGGCCGCAATTGATAGCAAGCTCTCATTAGAGGATGCCCCTGTTATGAATCTCATGTGCCTCTGAAGGTATGGCTTGTGACACCATGTTGTAGCAACTTTATCAAGGCAAAAGATAGAGAGTAGCAAGAAAACATACACAAGTTTCATCTTTCCTGAAAGAAATGTGAATGCTTGCACTATCCTTCAAGGTAGATACGATATGAACCGCATAAACAATTTATATAGATGAAAGTATTAATGAAAGAGATAAATATGTATTTCATTTATTGTGGTGCGAATGAAATGAAATAGCATTTATATTGCATATATTCACTAATGAAAGCAAATTGATATTGCCGCATACCCATATAATCTATAAATGACGATAACTTATTGTGCTGCTTGATATAGAAATAAATTCTATATCCTATATATTTATGAAAAAAAGATTGATATCATTGTAAATATGCATATAATCCATAAACGACAATAATTTATTGTGCTCTTTGGGGTGGGAATTACATTATAGTTCCTATGCATTTATGAAAAAATGTTTATATTGTTGTACATATCCACATAATAATTCATAAAGAAAATAAACTTATTGTGCCTTCTTAGCAACTTTTTAGTGGGATACAGATTCACACCGATTTAATCAATTCGCTATATTATATTTTTTACCAACGCTAGATTACATGGTAGTATAGAAATAGTGGATTACTTCTGATTGGTTCCAACACTCTTCGGTTCACATGATTAGAGAAATAAATCATAGGATTATAATTCTTGCAATGATTTACTTTTTGCACGAATTTCCTAAAAATTAAAATATATTAAAATTATTTTTAAAACTTTAAATGAAACACAATCAAAGATGGATCGCAGTTCAATTTGGAAAAATATTGTATATGTTTTAGCTTTCCTTGCCACATGATGAAATTCCTTTTGGACCGCTCATATTTTTCTCCATCGAAAACACCCTCTGCTCTGATCCTCTCCCTATCCCTTCCACCGCAATGCCTCCGCATCAGCCGCCCCCATCGGGAAACCAGATCCTCTAACGTTTACAAGGGAAGTCAGCTAAGCTACAGTGCTCTAACTTCCCTTCTTTAAAACCACATGATTACGGCTAAAATCAGTTGAATTAATTTGCACAATACAAAACTATGACATGTATTTGGAGTAATTTCATACAGACAAAATTATGGTGTACTAGTTAATATGCTTGTATGTTGCCACGAAACGACAATAATAAAATTAGCATACAGTTGAGCCAACCTTTAATATAATATAAAATCTATTACTTGAATTCATGCACATTCCTAGTTGAGTTTTGGAGAAGAAAAATATACTAAAATTTTTATTGGGGAATATTTTAACTGTGTCATTGAGTGAGGAACCCCATTAAATATGTCGTCTGAGATCATCGATTCGGCGGTTGTGGGGAGCGGTTCTAGAGCGGCGTCCCTGACAAAGGTGCCCTTGCCCGACCATATCGCTGCCTGTGTTGGCACCGGCCTGGAATCATGCTGCCAAGGCCTTGTTGTCTGGCACCTAGACGCCAGCGAGCTCGATCTGGATGCGGTCACGGGGGACTAATGACGGGAGTGTCGCACCTCCATCCTCTGATGAATCGGCGTCCATAGAGGTGCCAGCCCAAGAGCTGGCAAGTGACGCTGGGGTCCACCTATCAACGAGTGAAGCTAAGGACTAGTTGGGTGCGAGTCAAAAAGATGGCCATGGGCCCCTGATGTAAGCGTGCGTGGGAATATATTAGTCCTGGAGGCCGGCGTGTGTGGGCAGGCTGTAACTAAATTCTAAAACCTCTCATCTACTTTTCGTCTATAAACTCATCCCATGCTATCTCCTCATCCCGATCTGATTTCTTACCCCATGTGCTTGCTGTGATTGCTATTTGTATCGATCCTTTGTGAGTATCTGCGCTAAAATCCGGAGATCACACCTATAAAATCCTGCATGGGGTTGGGTGTTATTCAAGGCAAGCAGCAAAAGTGTCGTCTAAGTCCGCCGCTCCGGCGGCCCATACCACTTTTGTTCTAGAGAAGATGGAGGAGACGAACGCCAAGTTGGAGGCGATTCTGAATCGGATGAACGCTGTGATGGACGAGATACAGAATTTTCAGAAGCAAATGGAGGATTATGGTTCAGGTCTGGATGGTATCAAGCGCAAACTGGTGGAGATCAAGCGCCTGGGAATTCTGCCTTGCGTGGATGTACTGCCACAGCCACGCAGCACACTCACCAACAACAGCGAACCCTTGCTAGACACGTCGCAGACCTCGAGAACCGGGGCTGTGGGTGGATTTCACATCGCGACATCTTCTATGCATGAGCACGAGGAGGCACGCGTTTGAGCCCTGATACGTCTCAAACGTATCTATAATTTTTGATGCTCCATACTTGTTTACACACCATTTGCTTTGTGTTTTGTTACACTTCGTGGTGTTTTTATGCATTTTCCGGAATTAACCTATTAACGAGATGCCACAGTGTCAGTTCCCTGTTTTCTGCTGTTTTTGTGTTTCAGAAAAGCTACACAGGAAATATTCTCAGAATTGGACGAAACAAAAGCCGAACCTCCTATTTTCACCGAAGCTTCGTGAAGACTGAAGATGAGACGGAGGGGGGCCAGGGGCCAGCCACACCATAGGGTGGCGCGGCCCAGCCCCTGGCCGCGCCACCTGGTGGTGAGGCCAGCTAGCCCACCTCCTGACGCTGCCCTTTCGCCTATATATTCCCCTCGACAGGAAAAACCTAAAGGACAGATCGCTTTTCCTCGAAACATAATGCAAGCCGCCACCGTCGTCGTCGCGAGATCGGGAGGATCCAGGAGCTCTTCCCAGCACCCTGCCGGAGAGGGGAATCCCTGCCAGAGGCCTTCTCCACCACCATGGTCGCCTCCGGAGTGATGTGTGAGTAGTCTACCTTGGACTACGGGTCCATAGCAGTAGCTAGATGGTTGTCTCCTCCGCCATGTGCTTCATATTTAGATCTTGTGAGCTGCCCTACATGATCAGGATCATCTTTATGTAATACTACATGTTGTGTTTGTTGGGATCCGATGAGTATTGGTACTATGTTAAGTTGATGTGCTGAATTATATATCTTATGTTATCTCTATATTGTTTATAATCTTGCATGCTCTCCATTGCTAGTAGATATCTTGGCCGAGTAGATGCTAGTGACTCCAAGAGGGAGTATTTATGCTCGATAGTTGGGTTCATGCCTCTAGTAATCTGGGGGAGTGACAGAAACCTCTAAGGTTGTAGATGTGTTGTTGCCACTAGGGAAAAAACAACATTCTTGTGTCCAAGGACATTTGCTTTGTTTACATTACGCACTTTGCTTAATGCAATTATCTGTTGTTCGCAACTTAATACTCAAGGGGTACTCGGATGACTCCCCGTGAGTGGATTTTTAGTCATAGATGCAGTTGGATGACGGTCTATGTATTTTGTCATAATGCCCAGAGTGAATCTCATAGTGATCCTCATGACATATGTACGTTATCTTTACTCTATCAATTGTCCAACTGTAATTTATTTACCCAGCATGTTGTTATTTATCTTATGGAGAGACACCACTAGTGAACTGTGGACCCCGGTCCAATTTCCGTTACATTGCCATTACCGTTTACTATTACTCGCTCTGTTTACATTCTTGCATACTATTACCTTTTACCACTCGATATGCTCAATCCTTTGTTTACAACAAACCGGTGAGATTGACAACCTCATCGTAAGTTGGGGACAAAGTTCTTCGTTGTGTTGTGTGCAGATTCCACGTTGCTGCTGGTGAAAAGCTTCATGCCGATAGTATTCTTCTGGCGCCGCTGTCCAAAGTGTCGCGAAGCTAGCAAGCATCACCTTCTGAAGTTTGGCTTTCTCCTACTGGTTCGATAAACCTTGGTTTCACAACTGAGGGAAACTTGCTGTTGTGCTCCTCATACCTTCCTCTTGGGGTTCCCAACTGGGTGTCTTAACACCGCAAAGCATTTTTCTGGCGCTGTTGCCGGGGAGAAAGAAGATTTCTGCAAGGAGAGTCTCTCACGCTCAATCTTTTACTTTGTTTTTGTTTTGCTTTATTTTACTTTTACTTGCATTGTTTTATCAAAAATACAAAAAAAATTAGTTCCCTTATAGTTGTTACTTTTATTTGCTTGCTTTTAGTTTTGCTAGAATGGGTACTCCTGAGAACACCAAGTTGTGTGATTTTACTAGCACCAAAAACAATGATTTTATCTGCACTCCTATTGCGCCACCTGCTCCTGAGGCAAATTTTTATGAGATCAAACCTGCTTTGTTGAATCTTGTTATGAAAGAGCAATTTTCCGGTGCCAGTTCTGATGATGCTGCAGCTCATCTCAACAATTTTGTTGAGCTATGTGAGATGCAGAAGTATAAGGATGTAGATGGTAATATTATTAAGCTTAAGTTGTTTTCTTTCTCTTTAAGAGGAAGAGCTAAGGATTGGTTGCTATCTTTGCCTAGAAATAGTATTGATTCTTGGGATAAGTGTAAGGATGCTTTTTTGGAAAATACTATCCTCCTGCTAAGATTATAGCTTTGCGTAGTGATATTATGAAGTTTAGACAGTTTGATAATGAACATGCTGCTTAGGCTTGGGAAAGGATGAAATCTATGATAAAGAATTGTCCCACTCATGGACTGACTACTTGGATGATTGTCCAAACTTTTTATGCAGGACTGAATTTTTCTTCAAGAAACCTATTGGATTCAGCTGCTGGAGGCACTTTTATGTCCCTTACCTTGGGCACCGCAATGAAGCTTCTCGACAACATGATGGTAAATTATTCTGAATGGCATACCGAGAGAGATCCACAAGGTAAGAAGGTAAATTCTATTGAGTAAACCTCTTCCTTGAGTGATAAGATTGATGCTATCACTACTACAGAAAGGCTTACCAGTGACGGGCCTTTTTGGCTTACTAGTGACGGGCAAACCGCCCGTCACTGATAACCAATTACTAGTGACGGGCAGTCTACCCGTCACTGGTAACGTATTACCAGTGACAAGCATATTTATGTGCCCATCACTACTAAGTTCTTGCGAATTAAAAAAAATATAATCATACATCCACAATTAATTCATACATACACAACATCCATAATTGCATACATCTCACATAAGCTGAAAGATTATTCACTCCTCAATATGTATTGTACATTTATATTCATATAACCTTTGTTTAAAACAAAGTAACCAGTACGAGTGAAGTTGGCAATACGAAGCCGATGACCGGTGACAGGCAAACCAAATTAATTAGTATGCTAAAAAAAACAAATTGCAAAAGCACGAGCAAAAATATAGCACTGCATGTAAAATCGGAAGCTCGGCATCGGCCTCTACCATGGTGTTCATCATGACATCAAGATCTTCTTGATTCCAGCAATTGTCCTAAAAAGGAATAGAAGTATAAACAATAGGTCACATACCTTACATATCCATCTAAAGCAACTGGCTATAGTTCTACTATAGTATTTGTATCACCTAAACTCCATTGATAAGGAAGACAACCAAGCACGAATTGCTCACAAAAAAGGAGATGTAAGATAAATAGGATAGTTTACTGCCAGAGAGCAGAACTAAATCGTTACGTGATATGAACTATACTAAGGATTTCTAAAGCAGACACAAATGTCATTAATTTATATGCATTATTAACTTGTAGGTTTATTTCTTTATCCTATCATACCATAATTCAATTTTTTCCTCCTCATTCCAACTTATTACCCATGCACGCAAGCAGTACACACATTCACAAAAAAATAATCTAAAAAGTTGAAAACTATTCTTTCGATAATCCGAATGAAAAAATGCGCTACCTGTGATTGGTTGATGGCTCTATGGGAAGCTAATTTCTCCAGGTCATATTCGTCTTATTGCCCGGACCTTTTTATGGTACATGAAATCGCAAATATCAGATCAAGATTATTCATTTTAGGCAGGAAATTTTAAGAAAGTCGGAGCGGTCGAGAGGGTCTTTGCTCACATTGTTTCGCACTCGATCTCCTCCAGATCCTATGTCAGCACTTGCACCTCACATCTGTAAGCACTACTGCAGAATAGGCTATCAGTGACAGGCTCAAAAGGCTCATTAGTGACGGGCAAAGAGCCTGTCACTGGTAACTAGTCACTGGTATAAGGTTACTAGTGACGGGCAAGTGCCCGTCACTAGTATGGTGTACGAGTGACATGCATTTATGCGTGCCCGTCACTAGTATGTGTATACTAGTGACAGGCAAAAGAGATGCATGTCACTAGTTGCTATCAAAGACGGTAGCCTTGTGGGTTTTGTAGCGACATGCACATTATCATGCCCGTCACTGGTTTAAATTTTGATAATAAAAAAATTAATGGGTTTCCACAAATATTCCAGATAGAACAATAATATATTATAAAAAATTAAATGCACTTTCCACAAATATTCCAGTTAGCACAACAAAATGTTGTACCAATGATACATTCCCATAACCCAATATGACATAACATTTGCATAAATAACACAATGGCAAAAGAACTTGCAATATATCATAGACAACAAATTGGCAGAGCCTTCTGTTTCCTCGCGTGAAGAGGACACAATCACACAATTGTTAACGATGGATAGTTTCTTGATCAGTTATCTAGCAAGCAGTTTGAACTCCAAAGAACAGCACTACCACGGTACATCATGTTAAACCACATGACACATAAGTACTTGAATAAAGGGGAAAACGGTCAAACAGTCACTCTGAAATAGCAGAACTAGTTAGTACCCTCGAGTAGATCACCAAGAAAATGTCCATCTAGGATTGAATCAACTTAACCATAAACCTTGGAATTCCTGAGTCGCGCTCAGCCACATTACTATTGTTAGGCAGTCTCTTTATTCTGTTTGAGAACTCATTGGCCTGCGAAAAATCAGGCAAAAGGAGATCAATGATTTAGCATCTGCCCATCAGACCAACTAAACTCATCACTTCAGGCTAAAACAAGAAACCAGCTAAACATATAAGTACACATAACACGGAAATAAATGTCAGAAGCCTTTTATTAGTAGGAATTTAAATCATCAACGCTATGCTTGGTATAATGAGACAAGACCGTTAATATGAAAACAAACTTAGTCATGTGCATGGAGAGCTTTGAGGAAGCAACATACAGAATATTAGGACTGTTGAAGCACCGTCTACTTGCACTTCCTTCCTTCACGTTCTCAGCCTACCAAGGTATTGCCTGCACACAACACATAACTAAATGATTAGTCAGCATGAACTTGGTAAAAAATTAAATCACAATGTTGTACATGTGTGTAGTATAACGACTGCAAGATCTACTTGAGCTAGTTTGAAGTGAAGCAAAAAATAAATCTTGACTGAATAAAATTTCCTCCTCCCCCTATGTAGAAGAATACGTAATGCATTCACCATTCGGATCGCAATCATGTATCTTACACTAATATTTTTAGATGGCTAGAGATTTCAAAACATTCATATATGTCGCCATTGATCTCTGCTTGGTTGTTCCACATAGGAGCACTGACAGACATGTCTTCATAACATCTAAGAGTAACTTGGCGATCTAGTTGCACCACATTTAATACAGTTCTATATCTTGACCTTCCTTGACCAGTTTATTGACCACCTCAACCGGATCTCGCTGCCCACCTTATGCTCACGCCTTAGCATACTAAAATACACAAATGAGAATGAACGTGTATTGCAAAAGAACAGACATATATAATGAGAGAAGGGATACATGTTGTATGTTGTAGAGAATATGAGCGCCAGCACAAGGCTCTAGAGGAAAACACCCAAGAATTAAGACCCCAACTACTATTTTAGTAGTTTTGATCAAGTAGGTTGTAGACCTCTATCTTGATCATTGTAAATGTACCATGTCTGGCCTTATTACATCAAAAAAAAATTAGACATGCTGATATATTTGTGCAGCTTTTTCTGTAAATAAAAAACAGACAATAGTTCAGTAATCATGCGGAATAGATGAATGTCGCCCATACACGTAAATCAGGCTCAGCATACCATTTCCCGGGTTTCTAGCAGCAAAAGCAGAAGAATAATGCAATTTATTGAGCTTCAATTTGTAAGAGGCAAAATAACTTACCGATATATTGGTAGCATGAATCATTCCACTAATGCCATTTGCTGACTCCCAGAACCCCGTCCTACTACATGTTACCTGTAAGTAACAAAGAGATGCCATATCTCGGACTAAAAAGATCTTGCAACTAGTCACAAAATTGAGCAAATGTATACATACTCTCTATTTTAATATGAATTTTTAATAGAGAAACAAATTACACTAGAACGCATTGAAAAAGAAAGATAATAGTTGCAGCTACTGTCATCTTTGTTATGGAGAGAATAACACGTCGATATGGTATACCATCAGCGCCAGCAAGGCCTGCACCCCTCCAATTTTATGAAGAATAACACACAAGACGATATGGTATACCATCATCATGTTACTGAACTCATTCAGCTGGCCGTTCTTCTATCCGCTAGAAGAGGACCCCAATGAACCAACCAAAAGAAAAATACTTACTTATTAACCTCATTATTAATTGTGTCTATTGTCCAGATGATCTATCCAAGAATAGGAAGATTAGAAAACGAATTAAGCTATAATCCCCTATTACAGAACAGTTTAAAACACGTAGGCCATTAGAAAAGAATTAGATTCGATCTTTTTTAAAAGAACAGGACTACAGGAGTGTGGCCATGCTGCAACTACAGATAAATCGATATGTACTATATGTACAAGACTGTAACCTAAAACAGATCTTCTCAGAACACCGCTAAACATTCAGTAGAATATATGTGAGATCATCTCATAATCTCATCTCAGAAAGGATAAACCATAACAATTCAACAACTGTTCCTTTGCAATGCAGGCAAGACTGGTACATGAAAATTTTCACTAATCTTTATTATTCTGCACTTATTACCACATGCACAAGCAAAGAATCTTCAGGAATAAGAAATCAGAATTCGTAAAGTTACACTACAGGTATAGTAATGCGAGAATGCTGCGGCACTAAGAGATCCTTCCACAATTAAAAAATATGTAATTAAGCTCATTGAAGGTGCAAAAAATGACTACTCGCCTCGCTATGAATGTTGTTGGTGCAGCAAAATGTGGCTGATGAATTACTCTTGGTGCGGTACCATAGTATGTCATCTTCCACAAGGGTCCATGTTTCACCAAGAAACTATAGCTTCTGGGAAGTTGGTTGAAAGGCCATGGGGTATGTTCGGTCCACAAATCAGTGATGTATACCTGCAAATAAATTCGTTTATTACATAATAAAAGAAGCACTACAAGTCATAATACTAATAACCAATCAAGAAAATAGAAGACAAAACAATCATTCATTCATCCTAACATCCAAGAACCAACCCAATACAAAAGATAATCGTCACAGTAGAGTAAAGGAAGAGAATTGCTTTTTAGGTGTTATATTAATAACTTTAGCTTGTTAAGATGAACAGGAAGGGAAAAATAATGGCACCAAGCTGGAAGGCGACTATAGATCCAGCAGAATTAGTAAACGCTCAGAATATGCAGTGTACCTGAAAGTTTATGAAACACAATTAAGTAGGTAAAAAAGTATGGGTACAAGTAATTGACTGGAGTTCTTCATTCGAGTGATTGAATAAAACTGTTATGGAGATCTCTGAACAGCAGTGTCGAGAATATTAAGGAGGATTCGGTCCGCTGCTTCGACAGAGCAAGAGCAGTAAAGTAGACTGCTTAGTAGTAGAATCTAGAACACCCTTTGTGTGACAGTTGCAAGAGATCAATCAGTGGATAATATTCAAATGAAGTATTTCACTGTCATCTACTAACACTCGAACTAACGATCGAAGCGGTGAATACTACTCGGGCTAGAGGAGAATTATAGGAGGATCCAGTTACCTTCGAGGAGGTCGGTCCCTTGGACGGGCGCGGTGATGGAATTGGCGTCCTCGATCTGGGCCACGAGGCGGGGGGATCACGGCCACACTCGTTGTCATCGACAGCGGGGTCGGTGGATCCCGGTGTTGGGCGGGCTGCCTCCTGTGGCAATGCGGACGGAGAGATGGAGGTGGCGTGGCCGCCTGACCCAGAGGTCGCCGATGCGGGGACGCGCGGCGGCGGTGGGGTTGGGGGCGGGCCCCTTTGTTTTTGGCTATGGTTGGTCCGGGCTCTCCCTCGATCTGGGGACGACGCCATTAGTTGGAGCGAAACCACCGCCGGAGATGCAGCCACGTCGATGTCTTACCGGTTCTCCAGCAAGTGGCACAGCTTGATGAGTGACTCTGTGACTCTTCCGTGATGTCCATCACTAGCAGAGGAAAGAACAACAGGAAAGGAGGATTGAGATGGTGCTCTACGTCTAAAATTTAGTTGTCCGCTACAGACGACGGAGGGGATGATAGAGAAAAGGGGGCATACCTTTGACCGATCTTGAGCGACGCTATTATCTGGATCAACGCCGCCGAGGAGGCAGAGGAGCCTAGATCGATCTATTCAATCCCATGATCTAGATTAGAATACTCGCCTAGATTAGAATACAAGGTATAGTTAGTCCATCGCTTCCGATTTGGTGGGAAAATGAGGCCAAATCTTAGCGCCACTATCGGCAAGTCCCGCAGTTTTTTTTTCAACTCCCGCTAGACCATCTGGCCTGTTCGAGTATTTATAGTCTTTTTGACTCTTTATACATCTATAAATTAAGAACACTCATAAAAAATCACGAAAAAATAATGCAAAATTCGTAGTATTTATTATACCTAGATAAAATATGAGAAATTTTGAAAATATAGGAAAATTCATGGCATCTTGCATCAAAATCAATTAGGTTTCGGTTTCGGTTTCGTCATATCCAACAATTTTCTCGACGGTAGTCTTTATTTTATTCTTATTATATGTTAGCCCCTCAGAGTAAAGATGAAATAGCAGGTTGTAATCACAAAGTTATGTATAATGAATTGATGATGTTGATTGGTGGATCCATATACTGCAATTCCTTGAGTGGCCGGATTTATTTATGGTTGTGAACTGATGCCGTGCAAAATCTCTCTTCCAAATTCATCTACCAACTATTGTTCTAAAAATAAATTAATAAACTATGAATCTCTATTGCTCTAAAAATAAGAATTTATGCCAACTCTAGTCTTGTAGAAATTGGAGATCTATCGCTTCTGTGAGTGTATCATACTAAAATAAAAGGGGTTTATAACATGATTATCAAATTAGAAACTATAGCAGCTCAATATCAAATTCATTTGTACTTCAATTAATATACAAAACAATAGAATGACCTAGGTATGTACTACTAGTGACGGGCCAGCCAGAATTGAACGTCAGTGGTAGATGATATATACCAGTGACAGTTATATGAACAAGTCTGTCATTGGTAACATGAATATCAGCGACGGGCAAGTCTATGGACCCGTCACTAGTATTTTGTGAAATTACCAGTGACGGGCAAGTAAACTCTCTCGTCACAAGTAATGCTCTGCAGCCGCCTACCGACCTTTACCAGTGACGGGCATAATGTTGCCTGTCAGTGATACCTGTTATCAGTGACATGCACGTCTCTGCCCGTCACTAATGTGCTGGAGGCTATAAGCTATTCTCTAGTAGTGAAGCATCACCAAATTGTAGGAAAGCACACATCACAATCAGAATACCATAGAGATCGAGAGGCAAGCGTTATGATGAGTATGCTAAGTTCTTTCATTATACAGAAGCCAAATTGATGGTAAACAGTAAACATGTAGCACTCTATCAAGAGTAGATGGACAAGTACGTAAAACAATCAAAATATAACCAAAATTCTATAAATTTCACATAATACATGATTTTTTTCTCCCAAGGTCCTAGTGGTTGATTTTGTGAGATGTCACGAGAAGTACTGTCCAAAGATTAAAATGGTGGTGAGCTCAAGGAAAGGACACGTGAACGTGGAACTTACCAAATTGGCTGGAGGCGAGGAACTAAACTCACGGTATATAGCGCAACATTGCAAGTTTAGTAATTCCCGGTATCAATCAAAACAGCAAAAAAACACAACTAAAACTTTAGCTTATGTATGCTACGAAGCACCGATACTTCAAACTTCGCCGTGTTCGCGTATGATACTCGACTGATACTCTGATACCCCGATACATGACCGATACTCCGATTTTCTCTGTTCTAAAATAAGTGACTCAGTTTGTCTAAATATAGATGTATCTAGACCTCATTGCAATATGTAGATACACCGGTATCTAAAAAAAATGAGTCACTTATTTTAGAATGGAGAGAGTACAACAAAATGGGCCAGTATTTTGATCAGCATTCAATTATTTTGTCTTTATTCCATGATATTATATATATATATATATACTTGACGTATCGCCGTATTGATATTTCTAGAAATTGCCGTATCACGTGTCCCCGTATTCTTATTGCCGTATCTAGCTTACAGTATCGGTGCTTCGTAGTATGTATGTCCTCACAAATTCCTTAACTTAAATATGAGGAAATCATTATAGTAACATGGCCTGAGTGATAGGTTAAAATTATAGTAATATGGCCCTTTTTGGATTAGACTACACTATACGTTGTGTGGGATTGGCAGCATACTTGTCTGTTGAATTCTTGGGAGGGCAGCTATTATTCAAGGATCATTTGAATTCTCATTCCACAAATTAACTCTACTAGAAAAATCCTAGGAGAGCAGCCATTATTCAAGGATCTCTTGAGTTCTCGTTCCATACATCAACTATATATACTGAAAAATGAAAATAGAGGTAACAGATGTACGTGAATACAGGACTATAATCTAGTAGATTGGTGTGTTGGTGTTTCCTATAGCTGGGCTTACATCTTGATAAACGCTACAAAACTGGATTGTGAAAGAAGCATGAGCCATGGCCACGGGGTTTTAGTTATGGTACCTGCCCTTTCTGGGAGGCACGGGCGTTGAGTTGGAGGGCATGAGACGTGCGGCCGCGACACGCGAGTGTGCAGGTCCAAGATCGCGGGCCCTAGCGACAATGGCCGTGCGTCCAGGTCGGCGGCGCGGAGATGGCCTCCGCTGTCCCCGGAAGCGCCGACCACGCCATGGTCGCGGACTACTCCAGTCGTGCTGAAGGGAGGGCCCTGGATCCGGATCCACTTGCGCTGCTCGACCACGACGAGAGGGCACAAACCTCCGTGACGACCGAGGGAGGGGCACTGGAGCAGGAGGTGCGGTAGGAAGCCGCCATGGTTGGTTGAGGTGGGAGACGACGAGCCTGGCCGAGAGGAAGAGGTGTGGCCGGAGGCCCGCCGCCGTGGTCTCAATCTCAACTGGGACCTCGATCGAGAAGGGTGTGCCGTGTGCGGTTGCAACTTAAACTCCAGTTTTATTTTGATAGTTGTTCCTTTCTGGTATTTTGTTTGTTGTAGCAAAGCGACATATGAAAACCGGAGAAGTAGAACGACAGACGAAAAATAAGTCACGAACCGACTAACAGACGCACGGGTGGAGATCAAAACGTGATCCGACTTTTCAGCTCTAGGATTATCGTTCTTTCAAGTGGCATATAGAGAAGTAGAGATAACCAGTCGACCATAAGTGTCTACGACTCCTAAAGTGATGAATTGACAATCGGTTATGATAATGTCAATGGTAGAATCAATACCTATAACGTGCATTCATAAGAGTTCTGTACTAAGAAATTTGATCATTTTATAAGGTGTCCATAATAAATACTAATGTTAACAATTTGTGGTGTCCTGGTATTTTGTACCAGTGACGGTCATTTACTTGCCCGTCATTAGTAATTTTTATCAGTGGTAGGCCTATTTTTGTCCGTCACTGGTACAAAATACCAGTGACGGACACCACAAATGTCTGTCGCTGGTATTAGTTCTAGTGACGGACACTTATTCGCCTGCCACTGGTATGGTTACTAGTGACGGGCCTGTTTTTGCCCGTCACTAATAACCTTGCGGCTATAAGCAATTCTGCAGTAGTGTATTATGCTTATGCTTTCTAATGATAGAGCTCATGTTAATCCTAATAATGTTCCTTTGGCCTCTTTGGTTGCTCAAGAAGAGCAGGTTGATGCTAACTTTATTAGAAATAATAATTTCAACTACTGTGCTTATAGGAACAATTTTGCTAGCAACAATTATAGGCCGTATCCTTCTACCAATGGTAATGGTTATGGTAACTCTTATGGTAATTCCTCCAACAACACTAGGGGCGCGCTCTCCAATCTTGAGGTAATGCTCAAGGACTTCATCAGTAAGCAAACTGCTTTTAACAAGTCTGTTGAGGAAAAGTTGGGTAAAATTGATATTCTTGCTTCTAAAGTTGATAGCCTTGCTCTTGATGTTGAACTTCTGAAACTAAAAGTTTTGCCTAATGAAAGAAAGCACTACTTTGAATGCCATCCAAGTTAGAATTGATGAAAATGTTAGAATGTTAGCAGAATTGAATGCCAGGTGGGAAAGAGAAGATGAGATGGCTAGAAAGATGAAGGTATGTACTATTACTACCTCTAATGATGTTGTTCCAAATGCTAGCAATCCTCTTACTTTGATTGGTGTAGAGAAATCTCCTACTCCTTGTGCGAAAAAGCCCAAAACTGCAAAAACTTTTTCACAAAAGAGTGCTAAATTTTTTTGGAGTGTGGGAGATGATAGCTCTATTTCTTTTAATGATTTATATGTTGATGGATATAATATATCTGAAGTTATTTTGTTCTTGCAAAAGCTTGCTTTGAGTCCTAATGCTAGTCCTTTGAATGTTGCTTTTACAAATCATATTACAAATGTTCTCATGAAAATTAGGGAGGAAAAGTTGAAATAAAAAGCTTCTATTTCCAAGAAGTTAGAAGATGGTTGGGATCCCATCATTGATATGCATGTTAATGGTTTTTATTTCCATGTTTATGTGATCTAGGTGCTAGTATTTCTATTATGCCTAGAAAGATTTATGATATGCTTGGTTTACCACCGCTTGAAAAGTGTTACTTTGATGTTCCTCCTGCTGATGTTGCTAAGAAGAAACCTTTGGAAAGGATTAATGATGTTCTTATTATGGTTAACAATAACTTTGTTCCCATTGATTTCCTTGTCATGGATGTTGAATGCAATGCTTCATGTCCTATTATTTTGGGAAGACATTTTCTTCGAACTGTAGGTGCCATCATTGATATGATGGAAGGCACCATTAAATATCAATTCCCTCTCAAGAAAGGTATGGAACACTTCCCTAGAAGGAGGAAGAAATTACTTTTTAACTCTATACTTAGAGCAAATTATGAACTTGATGCTTCATCGCTTGATATTACTTGATTTCCAATTTCTGCGCCTAGCTCAAAGGCATTAAAGAAAAGCACTCTTGGGACATAACCCATTGTTTTATTTTCAGTAATTTTTCTTTTATTTGAGTCTTGGAAGCTATTACTACTGTAATGACCTCTCCTTATCATTTTTATTTCGTTGTTGTGCCAAGAAGAACCTCTAATTTGAGGGAGGTAAGATTTGGGGAAGTTGTTGTCCTGAAACAGATTTCGGTGCTGCACCGTAAAAATTCGTGAAAATTCTCAGAATATCTTTTTGATCTGCGATTTCTTGTGCATATGCCCCAGGTTATATCCAAAATTTAATTAGTTTTGCACTTTTCGATTTGAGCAACAGAAGGTCCTCGAAAAAATTGAACTTTATCACTTGTTCTGTTTTGACAGATTTCTACCACTATTTGTGTTTGCCCCTTGATCGCTTTCTTTTTGAGTTCTTTTGATCACGGGACTTTTGAGGAAGTTGCTACAGTAATATCTAAACTATATTAATTGTTGGTTGCCTGCCTGGTACGTCCAACTCTGCATACCACGGCTGATCGCTCCGATGACCCCTCGTGGATCGTCCCAGGCTCAGCCCATCCCTGCTCGCTAAAAGCCCATGAACGGACGAAACAAAAGGAAACAAACTGGAAATAACAACCGTCGCGATGCACGATCATCCTCCGTTCACCCCTCACGATTTTCATTCATACGGCGCCCACGGGAAACCAAGCACCGTTGTTGAACCTACCCTCCCTCAGGCCATATCAAGTTTTCTATCTCCTTTCCATCTCGGAGACACCACTGACGGCGACAACGGCGGAGAAACCCTTGGTCGCTAATGGCGCAGGTAACCAGGTTCGTTATCTCTCTTTGGTAGCCTCACTTCTCCAATGTCTACTCTCATCCAGCACACCTCGTTCTCTTGCAGGGGAGGAAGGGAAGAAAGTTCACCATGGACGCCTTGCTCGCCATGGCCATGCCCATGGAGGAAGGGAGAGCCATCAAGAGTGGAGGGGAGGTGAGCTCTCCGCACGCAGGAAATCCCCAGATCGTAGGGGAGGTAGGGAGGGGTGGTTGGGGGCGACCTTGATTCGAGGTTTTCGGAGCCGGCGGTCACCGCTCTCCACTCCATCGTCTCGGGGCTTGAGCGCCAGAACGTCTGCGGGATTGCGACTTGGTCAATGGCAATCGACGTCCTCGCTGATGGATGCTTTTGGGACTGGGCTGGATCGGTAATCGGTACATATTTTTCCCAGGACGGTTTTCTTCCACGCCTTCCCGATGGCAAATCACCTGCGCCGCTGTGGGCCTCCGTCGACTCGCCTCAACATCACTGTTGTCTGCGCCTTTGTCACCGCCGTTGAATCACCTGTGCTTCCCTGCACTTCTGTTGACTTGCCACTTGCGGTTACATCATCCGGCATCGGCGGCGAGGCCCTGGCGTTCCTCTGCAGGCTCCACGATGCTGGATGCATGCACTGGCTGGTAATTACATACACTCATTTCCATTGGTGATTACCACTTGCTGGTTTGGAAGTTTGATTGTCTCTAACAGATCGATTGCTAGAAACATATGTAATCACCTGCCAGTGCTTCGAGGGATTTGTTGTAATTGTATTTCGTAGGGATCACACTATATTCAGAAATTGGAATGAGAATTAATCTAAATAAGACGAAGGGATTCGAACCATCTATACGTTAGTTACAACATATTTGCAGTATAGTTTTACTTTCTTGCTGCACATTATATTGCAATGGTGATCGATTTTTTTTTTCAGAATTCTGCACTGGATATGACAGACGGTCCTGGGCTCCTGGCTCACCAACGATCCTGGTAATTAATCTCTGATGTGGTGTTTGGTCAGGTCGTACTGTTGTGCTGATGCGCCAAGAGAACTGAGGGGAAGGACAGAGAAGGAAGTACCGTGAGCAGCAGAAAGATGTATGTTTTGGCCTCCCCGTGATGCGGGATGTGGGAAATTTCTGAGCTAAATATTCAGTTTTTGTTAGCTGCTTGCCTGCTTCAAGTGTCTACAGAGTAAGATGAAGTAAGTTTCTTCCTCATAAATTGAATGCAAGATGAAGCCAAATATCGGATCACTTTCACCATGAGGCCAGACGGTTGAATGTTGCTTCAGTAGGTTATGGTTTCAAGATTACAAAATAGTTGATTCATTGTATCTATTAAATTGATTGCCATGATCACAAATGTTCTTAATTTTTTTAATTTTCTCTGTTTTTGTTTATTAGTGAACATACAGTGTGATCTTCCATAATGTGGAAATGTCACTTGAAAAAATATATATTCTTAAATTTGGTAGAGATGAATCTAAGTTGGCAACAGGCTACCCTTTTGAGCACACTTTCTATTTCTGTTACTAGATATGAACTGCTAATGTGTCATGATTTCATGCTGATGGTACTGGTGTTTGATTTGTAGATACATAAATTTCATTAAGGACATGGAATAATTCATTATCCATTGGTCATATCATTATCACAAGACATTTGATTGCTTCCATTTTACCATGGCTCAATGAGGAGAAAGGTGTAACAAAAAATGCCCCCTTCTCTTCCATGCCTCATTTAATTGATATAACCATTCTTTGGTCCACTCTGGATTGCATTGTACTCTTACATATATCAATAGTTCTCAACTTGCCCAGTTTTTAGTGCAAAACACACCCATCTTGTGTATCCAGAACATCGTTACCATGGCATGCGTAGATGTTTGGATTTAAAACAATTGAGCTAACTAACTCATGTTTGTTATTAGCGGAGTCTATTGTTATTAGCTCCAACAATTGTTCATTCTTTGTGCGACCTTTTTCTTACACCAGAAAAAAAAAGACGTGAGCTTTGTTGGGCGGCGCAATAGGTTTCTCGAGCGAGAGAAGGTTGTAGAAGTATTAGAGTATGAACACAACTGATTGTATATAACTGTTGTTGAATTCAGTGATTAGCAATAATCATTGCCGAAGTTGTCTTAACATTATTACAAGTTTGTTGAAGTGCCACCTTGCAATTAGAACTGGTAGTCGACAACTTGAGCGGATGGGAGGGTAGCAGAGCTGAAGACAAAGCCAGATGCAAAGTGCTCATCCTACTTGTGGACTTGTAGTGTTGTTGGTATAATAAGAGGCAATGTATGTTATGCATGATCAATACAAAACCAGATGGAGGCTCTAGAATTCGCTCCGCAATTCCCATTGTACATATTTTGTTTGCTATCCTGCCTGATTTAACATTCCTAACATCTCAGGTGTTTGTGTAGACAGTTGTTATTACTCTCGCCTATCATCGTAGGTAACTTCTATGAATTTTATTTTTAAAAAAGTGATCTTCAAGTTATTTTTACTACAATGGAGTGAAGGGAAAAATATTTGACACAACTCCGGCTAAATAACATGTTGTCTTGAAAACTGGTCTGTAGTTACAAAAAATTGTATAGACTATTTTTTGTCCATCAACAACATGAACTGAATGGTCATATACTTTTGGTCTTATGTTTAAAAGCAGCAAAACTGGACCTTTTCTTTAAAAAAGGGGGGACACAAGAACAAGAGAAAATAATTAAGTAAAATATTGAGAATCTAGAAAAAATTAATCCAGAAAAGAACTGAGAGAATAATAAGAAAAATATAGAAATTCACATACAACAAAAATTAGGATTTCTCATGAATTTATTGTTTTTCAGTTGCCCTAGATTTTTGGAAACTTGTGGATTTACTGGTATGGATAATCTCTAAATAGTTAAGGGAACCAAATTTAAATTATTTCTGATAGTTATATGTACAAATTGTAAATTCATGCAGGATCCAACAACAAAAAACGAATGCAATGTGAAATGTGAAATGACACTTTATATTGATTAGAAAGATGTCTTTGATAGCATAAATTTACATCGATGGAAACTTTTAAGTATATTATGTTTACACGTGTGATAAGCACCGTAGAATGCACGGGCAGTCAACTAGTGGAAGTTAATCGTCTGCCGCCGCCGGTTGATTAAGCCGTATCCGGCCACGCCCTCGTCACGGGAACACGCCAGGATAGGCAAACACATCCTCCCCTCCATTCTCGCTTCAATTTTGAGGAGAGGATCAGGTGGCCTCCTCCGTCGATCCGTGAGCAGCAGCTCAGCACTCGGGAAAGAGGAACGAATTGGGCGGCTTGGGGTTTCTAGCGTCTTCTATGTGTGGCGGGGATGGCGGTGACTGGAGGCGGACCTTGGATCCGTCATTCTGCAATGGGATGAGGTGTTTTCTATGCGAGTGGTGTCGTCCTAGAGAAAAAATGCAGTCGATCTGCTTTGCGGCTGCTCCGCCATGGCAGTCCATTGCTCACCACGCTGGAGTTCCTGTGGCTGCTGTAGCGCGGCTGTCCGTATCTCCTCCATCGTCAGCTGGCCTGATGTGCTCATCGGACTTGAAGTTGATTTTGAGTGCCCTTCAAGATTTAGAAGTTTATAACTGCCTCTGCTCGGCATGGCTGGATGGTGGTCTCTGCTCACGGACGTGCAGTTGATTTTGAGTGCGGATCTTCCTTCCTGCTATCGGTCCTGAATGTAAAACGAGTACTGCCTCCACAAATACCCAGTAAAACGAGTACTGCCTCCACAAATACCCATCCCACTTTTCCTGAAGTTTACTTTAAAGAGCAATAATGCTATCGCCCTTGTATTGCTTGCGCGGCTGTGATGTACTATCTTGTTACTAGATGTAGGGGTGCGCCTTGGCGCACGAGCCCGTGGAATTACGTTTGTTAAATTTTACAAAGCAAAGATTAGGCACAAAATACTGTGTCATAGAGGAAATTGTTCCAAGATAATGAGCAATTCACTATTCTCAAATCTAAAAAACGAAAACAACAATATTGCAATACCAAGACAGCAAATATTACAGTCAGAAAGAAATATAGAATGTCATCTTTCATTATGCCATGTAGACATGCTCAATCTCTCCCTTTCCAATTAACATATGTGCATCAGGGAAGAAAATTATCTTACAAATTTATCAAAATGAACATGTATCAAAATAATGAACGTCAAAGGAAACTACCAGATGAGTAGGTAGGTAGCTTTCTGTGGTAAGTTTCAGTTACTTAATAGCTAAACATATAGACCAAGAATATTTTTACTGAAAAGGTTTCATTATTTGGGAGGCCACACCGACATCCTACAAAGAGATTATTTAGTCTCAACAACTGTAGTGGATTCACACACTAAATCACAGATCGTCCTTGGACCTACATCATATTTCGAAGATTTGCAGCCTGGCTGCGCAAAGCTTCAATAACTTGGAATCCTTTTGCTCATTGACCATATATACTTTTTCCCTTAGCTTCTTTCACATTTGACTCGTGAAACGCCATGGTCGATCCAAAAGACCAAATCTGAATAAAATTTGTGGCACCTGACCAAAATTTGGTTAGTACCTTCTTTTAAACATGTCCTAAAAGGTTCCCAAGCTTTATCTTAATGCTTTCGATCCAAAGACACAAAATCAGAAGTAATTGAATGTAGATGAAACATGAAACTTTGAATTGAAGTAATAACCATTAAAATAAGCAGCTCCACCATGAGCTAACTAATCTCTGAATATCCTAAAATTAGTATGCACAAGCATAAACTGACTTCCATCTACTTTCATTTCACCAAGAGCAAAAGAAGCCAGGCACTGACTGGACAGAAGTTGATGAGAACAAATTAGGATGATAGAAACTCCAAGAGCTTGAGAAAAACACATATGATCAAATGTGGGAACTCGACAGGCAAAACTCAAACACCTTAATAGAAGAATCCAGATAGTTCCACATGGAAACATGGCTAAATCGATGAACAATGTTAAAAACTGCAAGAAATTCACCTGTTACCTGCAAATTATGACTCGTACACTAATAGTAAGATTTTCTTTTGTTTCTTCTATTTTGAAGTACGCGTGAGGTATAATACAAAACTTAAGTGAATCGTCACAAAAAGGACCTTTCATCATCTTTTTTTAACACATGACCTTTCATCACTTGAATTGACTGTAGTTGAAAGCCATTCAAGGTCGTGAAAGTTCGAATCACACAAATCATATCAATAATCCAGTTTACTGCTTGGGACATGATGTATATGTGATAATTAACAGTCAATTTTCCCTTTGACAATTAACTAATTATAGTCGTGTGCTGACAGTTCAAGCAGCAACTTCGCTTCATTCCACATCCTAAACTGAAGGCAAAACAACCAAAAGAAAGCAAAAACAGAGAACAAAAGATCAAATAGCAACAATATTTAAGTGATCAGATGATATAAATAGAGAGACATAAAGATAACCATTCAAAGTGAGATGCATAATGAGAAGGAAACAAAATAATTTAATACTTGGCCTTGCATCACATAAAAAAATTATGAACCATTTACAAAATATATTTGACTCTGACCACTTTTCAGATCAAGCCTGGCAACATATTGTTGCTAAATAGTGTACAAAATACAAAGAAAAAAATCAAATTAGAGAGCAATCTATAATGTAAATAGTGTACAAAATACTGAAGCCTTACCAGTGAAGGAAAAACAGGTGCTAGAGATTTCTCGTAGTAAAACACTTAATGATGCACTGGGAGTTAACTCGTCCATGGGTAATCTATGGCGCCTATCAGCATGAGATTCCTACACAAAACAATAGTTTTAATCCAAGAATAATTAGGAACCACCCAAAAGTAACGAGGGTGAAAGGGTATCTTTGAAGCACCTTCCCATCAGAATGGACATAAATCTCCATCCTTAAATATTCTCTGAGCTAATACTATTATTGAAGATTAAAAATAAATTCTCTTATGAGTTTGCACCACATTATGATCTGAAAGGTCTCAAAAAATGTACTATTGTATAGAATAAAAGAAGAGGTGGACTCAATTTTTTTTAAAGGACATAAACAGAACACAAACACCACATATATTACTGGAAGCATGAGCACATTTGTTATTACATTTTTTCTGCATCTAGCGTAAAAATTATTTGCAAAAATAGAACAAGAAACCTGAATTACATGCTTGCAAGCTGATAGTCACCAAAATAAATGTGTATTTAGGGTATCGACAGCTCACACATTTCATGTATAGCTAGAAAAATCACTGAAGCGTCAAATAAACCAATTATAGCACAACATAATATAAAGAGGAAAAAACTGCAGCGCATTGACAAGGGGTCACCTCGGGTGCCTGCCGTCGTGCGCAACGGAGGAGGGGGCTCGGACCTGCATCTCTACATAACCTCCATTGTGTTCAGGTCACACCAACATTGTTACTCTGGTCTATGGCAAGCCATTGTTGTAGTCTAAGTTTGCTGCAGGAAGGTGGGGATCCCGAGAGAGAAGCATAATCAAGAAAAAAGCATCTCAGGTTAACCAAAATTAAGCACTAAAAATGTATTACCATGAATACTAAATGGCAGAAATGACTAATTGTACATGGAAAATCAGATCATCACATACAACTGAAATGATGTACAAATATATCATAAATAATTGTCTGGTGCCATGTTCAATTTAGGATGGGTAGGCTTACGTTTTTGGGTCCTTTACTCTTTGCTCCTATCCCATTCCTCCGTTCCTTGGTCACTGTCAGCATTCTTTCCTCTTTCACCTTCATTTTTTTTTTCTGTTGATCAAGTTTAATTATTATAGTTCATTAAAAAATATTGTGCAAATATTGATGTCCACTTGTACCTTTTGTTCCAGACTATCTACACTTAATATGCCAAGTGACTCAGATTGAGATAAAATAGTTCTAACCCACAGACAAAAAAATAAAACTATTTATAAACTAATTTAAGAAAACATGTTATGTATATGGATCAAAACACTCATAAATTTCAGAATTTGCTTGGTGTAGGATAGCAAGAAATAGCCGGGAAATGAATCCATTCTAACATACAGTAGTACGCAGTAGTATCAATAATCAATCCAGGCAGCCAAACACACACACAGCCCTACAGAGCAAGATTACCCAATCCTGGACTTTGTGTTCCCAATCCTGGGTTTGGTGATAGATCTGTGTGTCTAGATAAATCTGCAAGATTACACCAGGGTACAAAAAATAAAAACTGAATGCAAGTTCAAGAAAAAATATGATTTATGTAGTTGCTCTTACTTGCCAAATAATATGATCTACAGATATAGGATGTGGAACATTGATATGCAGATGCACGATCTTTCAAAAGCTAGGCAAGATTGTATTAGAAATCAAACTTGCAAAACAGAGCCATGGCAAAGAAAAGATGGCAGATTAGTTCAAGAATCCAAATAGGCATGAATACTAAAATATGGGCAAGTTGCTTATTGGTTAAACAGAGTGATCTGTAGATGCACTGACAATCTTTTTCAGTTTAGTAACAGTACCAGAAATTGGGTTTCTTGTGAACCAAACATTCTTATTTAACTAATCAAAAGGAAATAAGAAAAGACCATTCATTCATTTGTATTTTGCTATATGGATTTTGGGTAATGCAAAAATGCCTATTTACTTATAAGCAATGAAATGCAGCCAATGGCACTTAGGCTAAGCTTTTGTATATTACTGAAATCTCACAATAACGAAGAGATGGTCACATATGAACTACTTTTAAAGCACAAATGTGTTTCTTAGGATGGCCTGCAAGGATGCTTTCCTCATATACCCGACTTTGAATAGGATCCTATTTGGTGCTTCCCTGATTTTTAGTATTTCTTCTAAAGCATGAAAAAATAAAAAAAATCCCTCATGTTTGGTCCTTCGGTAAACGAAGTAGTTCCTGTTCCCTCCTTCCCTTTTAATCTGTTAATGTGTATTAAGAGTCCTCCTCAGAAATCTTAAGATTCTTGCAAGTTTTATAGTTTTCTTATTCAGTAACTATGAAGTAACTAAAAATCTGAATGCAAGCTGATGTAAATCATGGCTGTAATACACATTAGCAAGGTCCCTTTGCTGGCTGCAAATTCATTTTCCCATTTGTCATCCACTACAGGTTATTATCGGAACAAAAGCACTTTATAAGAACCAACGAAGACAAGCAATGTGATATACCTCATTTACAAATCCAGTGACCACCAGAGAAGAGGCATAGGAGGGTGAGGAGCCACACTGATGGTCCTCCATGACCATGACAAAACAGTGCCGGACACAATGTGGGGAGGTCGCGTGAGGAAGAGAAGCACAAGAGGCACCTAATAAACCTAGCAACAAAACAAACATGATTTTTAGAAAGCAACATCATGAACCTGGATCTGGCTACCATGCACATCAAGAGAGCAAATAGAAGAAAGATAAAGGCAATAAATGAAGTTTTTTGCTCAAGGACTCTTATATGCACCAAAAATTGATATATTTCCCCATTTGTAGGCACCTACCGTGGACACCAACCAGAAAAAGGAAGGACTGATGTAGATCCATGAAATGAGCTGGTAGGCAAATCCCGAGACCAAATCGGAGAAATAATCATAAGAAAAGAACAACCACTACCTTTGAAGGATGAGGTAACATGGATACACCTGAAGCCAACACAAGTTTTGATACAACTACCGAAGCCATCAGCGAGGTTAGAAGAATTCAGGGATTGTGAGATGCAAAAGAAGCACATGAAAGAATTCTAGTTAACACATCGATCAAGAAGAGAGAACTCTAAACTAAAAGCAAGATTCTTTACCTTATGAGGGCCGAGTGACCAAGAAAAGGATGTGAAATGGATGTCCCTTTAACAGCATAAAAGCTACCGATCGTACTTGCTATTAATTGTATACTCATGTCTCAGATTGTGCTCCTCCATTTCTGATATGCAACAACAAAAGAAGAACATATATTACCTATATTCTATAACAAATATACTGAATACAAGAAGCATGCAAGATTAATAATATCAAACAAACACATGGTATGGTGAGAAAAATGAACACTTTCAGTTCTTGCAACTTTGCATGTACCACGTCATAACAAAAGAAGCAAAATTTCATAAGAGGTAGGCATGGTAGTGCTCATTTCTTTGCAGGAGCAAGCACTTCTATTGTTGTGGTAATCAACCCAGAAAAGAAACAGTCAGACCTAAAACAAAAATCCATTAATTTAGTAGAAATACAACATCAGATTTAGCTTAGTACCATTAGGTTATTTCTATTAAAGTATTAATTGATGAGAAGAGAGCTGACTTTCTCATGACTACCTTTTCCAATACAACATCAAGTAGCTTAGTAAAATCATTCAACAGAAGAACCAATCTAATAAAATGACATAGATAGAAACAAACTACCTTTTCTTATGCTCTAGATGCAAACAAAATCACCAAAGAGGTGTAGCCGACAAAAAAAGACAAAGAGAAAATGGAGAGAAAATCATTCAGATCTACTGCATATCGTGTGAAATACTAA
Source organism: Dactylis glomerata (assembly GCA_007115705.1). NCBI lineage: Eukaryota > Viridiplantae > Streptophyta > Magnoliopsida > Poales > Poaceae > Dactylis > Dactylis glomerata. Next base: position 504,754 of record QXEO01001819.1, read on the forward strand.
ATTATCAACCAAAAGCTATATCTGAAAATTACACGATATCTAACATTAATAGCAGATTATAAACTGAGACTGTACAACAATATCCAGATCATCATGGATGGTCTACAAATATTACAGTATAAATACCGATGTAAAAAATGGCTTCATTTCTACCAGTTTTTTTATTTTTAGGAGCAGCTAGAAACGAAATCATCTGATCCATGACCAGAGAAAAATCATTAAACATTGAGAAATGAATGTGAGCAAGACCTTCGTGGCTCAACTTTGTCCTATCTAATCGGTAGTAGAATGGAGGAAATTTTATAAGAAAAGTATTGCCATACCTCATCGATTGGCACAATCTGGTCGATCTGAAGCTGACTACAAAACCTATCAACCTGTACAAAAAATATAAGAAGAAAATTAGAAAACCTAAATGCAATCTGCAAGAAAATACATAGGAAGGTGCACTAAAAGGTCAGATGGTGAGCAGACTCGTGACTCAAGGGCAAGAAATTCAATGGTAGGAAGATGAGACGCCCATTGCAACCAAGATCTCTACCAGTTTTTTAATTTTTAGGAGCAGCTAGAAACGAAATCATCTGATCCATGACCAGAGAAAACTCATTAAACATTGGATGCATCACATTACCCAATTCTTCTTCTTCTTGCCTTGGAACCAATTAGATTATGAAAATTACAAAGATTGTTGAGACAAAAACACAGCTAAATATTAGCATACCGATGACCATCACAGTACTTTTACCTGAAGCAAAATAACTAATAAGGTCCCAATACTAATCAGAAACGGATCCCAGGAGAGGAACATCATGGGATTAACCAAAAGGAAGTAGTGGATGATATAATGAGACAAAAATCACACAAGCTAGCTCCAGGCACAGATCGTGAACACCAACCAGAAAAGAAACTCAAAGAATGAATAATCAAACCTATTGTTTATATCCCGGCAAAAGATAGGAGAGCTGACCTACACATCACACAAGCATAACTCATATTAATTTCAGAACTCAGAGATGATTTCCATTATGAGGACCTCGAAGTCACATCTCGTTCAGCATGCTGGCGCTCGCATAACCCTAAAACATGCAAACCATAAAGTTCAGCCTTCATGAGGTAAAAATGAATAGAAAAACCAAACTATTGATGATTGTAAGAAGCTCAAACTCAATTCATAAGAGAATATTAAAATAAAACATCTATAGAATATATACAGATTTATGTCCTCCTCAAAGATAAATGACATAAACGGTATACAAAATATTTACTACAGACCCATCTTACAAATATAGCTTCTCTAATTAGTAGGTTGGCTCAACAAATATATTACACATTCATCTCTGAAATTTGCCCTGCTGATACATTCTAGTAATGCTGCTATATGCAATCTGTAGAAAATTAAGAGAAATGCTCACAGGGCATCATCCAATGTAATATTAGTTAGGGAAATCAGTAATGAATTTCACCGAAGATATAAAAAGAAGCAATAATCCTAGTGCAATATCATGAAGAAGATAATGGAAACCTACAACGCTCCATGGTGTGCCGCCGTCGGCGACGAGACCCTCGGTGGTCTTCAACAGGAGGCTCCTGCTGATTGTGTGACCAAGCCATTGCCGGTAGCTGCAGCGCTTGCTCCTCGTCGCCATCACCGAACGGTTTCCCAGCCTCCCAACTTTTGATTCGAACTCAAGGTCTGCAAAATCAGTAGGTTAGCAGCAAATAAATCATCAACTAAGCAGAAAGCAGGCAACACAACATACATCAAGCAAAGTCCATCAGCACACCAGCAAGCAAGCAATGAAGCACAAGGCATCCAAGCACGTACGCACCAGGTGACATTGATAAAAGAAGCAGCAGCTAGCACCAGGTGCCAAATCTTCTATAGAACTTCCATCTTGCTCCAGAACAAATCTGAACCAAAAAACAAAGAGGCAAATCAGATGCAAAACAAAAGAAGAATCTATCTACTCTAAAAATCACCACGTGGGAATATAAATCTATAGTGGACCCAAACATCATAGATGGACATGGACTCTAGTCAGACCCCAATAAACCAACAAATGGCATGCCCAACTATTTTTAGAGGTCAAAGTCCATGTCCGCCGTCGTCCGCACTTCAATCCCCACTGCTGGCCAGCAGTGCTCTGGCCCGCTTCCTCCACCCTAGAGGTCAAAGTCCATGTTGCTTCCCTTCCTCTCATGCCCCTGCTTCCCTTCGCCTCCCCTTGCAGCAGCCATGGAGAAAATCAGCATATTGAGTGGTGGTGATGGGAGAGGATGCATGAGGAGGTGAGATGGGGCCTGGGAGGAGGAAGAGGATGGGTGGCGACCATGGAAGCGGAAAGGCGCCACCGGACGCGGGAAGAGAAGGGCGGAACCCGCTGGCCGCGTCGGCGCCTCGCGCCGGGCCGCCGCTCGTCGCCGCCATGGCCACCCGCCGGGCCGCTGCGCCCAGCAGCCGCCATGATGACCCCAAGCCCGCGCTGCTCCCAGCCGCCGCTGACACCGCCTGCGCCGCCCGCGCTGCTCCCAGCCGCCGGCGGCACCGCCGAAGCCGTCCGCTCACGTGCCGCTCCTGGCCGCCGCCGGCGCCGCCGCTCGGCCGCTCGCGCGCGTCGTCAGCCGCCGGCGCGCCGCTCCTTCAGCCGTCGGTGCCGCGTCGTGCTCGCGTCGGGCCGCCGCCGCCGCTCCAGCCGCCTACGACGCGCCGTCGCTGCATCAGCCGCCTGCATCGCGCCGCCGCTGCCGCCGCCTCTGTACCGCTCGCGATTGGTTAGGGTTCCCTGTTGCACTGATTGGGGGAGAACGATATTTTGTCTCTGAGGGGGGTTTGGATTTTCTTTTGAGTGATATAACTGTGGCCCACAGTCAGACGCAAGTGGCGCTGGCCACTTGCACAAGTGGGAAGGACTCCGTCCTATGACCACTGGGCCCCCGGGCATGTGGTCCACTCGTCATTGACAAACCGGCTAAAACTATCGGTGCAAAAAGACATGCTACGGCGCGCAGGAAAAAAAAACAACGGCGAATCAACGGCTGAGATCCTCCCAAGACGGCGATCCGACGGCCCATATTACCTAATCGCCGTGGAGGAGAGCCGTCTATGCACGAATTATACCTTTAGATACATCTTAGCTTAGCTCAGAAACAGTAACACGTTTTTTTTTTATAAGTGGTGTTTTGGATTTCAGGTCTATATAAATTTATTATAAAAACATCTGCCTGTACAAATAAAATTGTAAAACATCTGGTAGGTTGTACGTCCATCGCTGTAGTTTTTATTTAAGCCCCTTGTGAATAGAGAAATCAACCCGCAGTACAAAAGTTCAACACTTTTACATTTTAACCCATCACCTCTATCCCGTCTGCCCCGACTCTGCGCCTCCACCCGCCCGCAAGATCCCTCTGTGCCGCCGGGCAACGACTCCTTCGCGGTCGCCCTGCTTCCTCCCACCGACACCGGGTCCGACTTCCAAAAACCACACAGGGAGACCCCATGGCCGCTGCAGCTCTCCTGTCTAGGACGCCCTTGTCCGAATCTCATATAAGGAGACCCCAGCGTCGGAGCAGATGAGCGCGGACACGAGCAGGCCAGGCTCTCCGGCCGGTTCATGACGAGGTCGCCCTTGATGAGGTCCCGCACCTCCGCTGCTCGGAGCTCCAGCAAGTCACTGTCGAGGATGCCCTCCTCCGAATCTCACACAAGGTGGCCCCTAGCGCCGGCGCAGACGAGCGCGGACCACCGCTCACGTAGCCAATTCAACTAAATCGCTATTTATGTCGCTCTGGGCTTAGCACGACCTGCTTGGAGTGGAGTAGCTGAACCAGGAAGGATTTGAGCGCAGATTTTATTTTGGCTGTGTGCTGCCTCCAACTGTGGCTGCACGCACTACTCCGGCGACTCCCAATGGTGCTCCAGCTTTCACCATCTCCTATCAAACTAAATCGCATCACATTCAAAAATAAATCAGCAGTCGAAGCCTACTCAACCAAGTTCTGTCTCGATTCCGGTTTTCTTCATGGGAAGAACCTGATCCCCTATCTATGGCCTGATTAGCCTCACGCTTGGTCGTTTTATGTGGAGATGCATGTGTTGCTACTAAAAATCTGAACTGTTTGTTAGTATATCATTGGTTTAATGTGTTTTGGTTCACACACATTTGACTTCACCTGTAGATAATACAGTACACGGTTCGTTGCTCCCTTCTTCTCTGTGTTCCTTCGTTTTTATGAATTTATGTAACTTGGTGTCCACATGTTTTTCAATACCATCTACTATGGTTGGTCATGAAACTCTGATTTTTATTGCCAATTTTATTGCTAGGAAACAAACAAAATACTAAAATTTTGGCACAATCTACAGTTATGATCAAACAGTCAACACTTGCCAATATTTTGGCTATGCTTGCTTAGGTCATGCGAAAATTTTGCTAGGGAAGATCTCAAACCAAACATAGTTTTAGATTGCTGATTTCGTAGGTCTACGAGATCTCAAATAGTAAAATCTCATCATAAAGACCTAAAAATTATAATAAATTAACCCCTAGCAACTAACAGGCTTATTTGCTATGTATATAATAAAGACCGAGCATCGGAGCAGGGTCACCAGTTTGGTCATCTGTCTATGTTTGGCTCTGAGGACTCAAATTCATAGAGATGGTCCTACCTGCTACCTCGCTCTCAATATGGTTGGGCGACAAGCGGCCATCTTTCTTTCAAGCGACAGAGTGAGTTAGAGGTGACCCTGAGACGAAAGAAGGAGCCGATCAGACGGAGGCGTGGGTGAAGCCGTCGGTTCCTTAAGGGAGGAAGGCATGGGGTGCGGGCAAAAAAGAACAGTAAGATGGCCGGCGCGAAGGGGAATTCGAGAAAGGAAAGAGAAGGCCACCGTATCAGAGAGCACAAAAGGGTAAAGAATGGTGGTGTCGGGCGACCAGGAGCGGGGACGGAGCCATACGCTGTTGACAAATAAAGGATGGTGATGTGGCATGTGGGTATTAAAAGTTGCTCACAATAAAAGTTAAATAAATGAAATAGATCATCCCGTAGCAACGCACGGGTATTTAACTAGTATGCTTTATATGTGGTGTTTTTGAGTTAAAATCTGAACCAAAAAGGATTGATTTACTATTATGCTTATGCTAACATTGCTAATAGAATTGTGTGAAGTTTTGTATGAAGGAAGTTTTCAAGTGTAGGGAATGGAGAGTGATGAGATGAGATGAAGTATGGAAAAAAGCTCAATCTCGGGATGCCCATGTCACCCCAAGAAATATCCAAGAGGTACAAGCGTCAAAGCTTGGGGATGCCCCCGAGGCACTCCTTCTTAATCGGCAAAAATCAGGTCACCTTTGAACACACTATATTTTTATTGCTTCATGCACTATGCGTTTTTCTTGGAGCGTCTTTACTTTTGCGTTCAGTTTTGTTTTGTTTTGTTTTATTTCCTGCAATAAATGGTTGGACCCCAACAAATTTCTTTTGGAGGAGACGCACTCTGTTTTTCATTTGCCAAGAACACTCTATTTTTCACTCTTATCGTTCAACGAGTGTTCTCTTTTTCTAGAATTGCGTTTAGCTTTCGTTTTTCATCTTAAATTTTGTTCAGATTTTGTTATATATTTGCATCAAGGTGTATTTAGACCACTGGTCTATGTTGGTTTTCATCAAAATAGTTGTCTCAAAAAGGTTTGAATGGTGTTGGAAAAGAGAAAAAGTTTTATGCAAAAAGTGGTACAAAAAGGAGTTTGTTTAGACTACGGCTTAGACTTTTGCAAGCCATGCTTGATGTCGTTTTGATAGTATGCTTAGTGATTTTTGTTGTAGCATGACTTGTCTCAAATGACTGAGATTGCTTAATGAGCCTTTGAAAAAATCATGTGTTGTCCTTGATGCTTTATTTGGGTTGACTTGGCGCATGCTTACAACATGTTTGACTCTAACAAGTTGCCATCAGCCTCTATGATCATTTAGTTTTTGACTTGTGATGCCACTTTATGCTTCTTTTAATGATGTTTTGTCGCTATACATGATTATGGCCGTTATTGCTTTCTTAGTTGGTCGCTCCCAGTCTTTTGCTAGCCTTCGTTTTGTACTGAGTATGAGCTCTACTTGTGCATCCAACTCCCAAAAACTAAGTTTTTACAATGTGTCCACCATACATACCTATTAGCAATTTTCTATTCCAAAGTACATTTGACTTGCTTTTATCTATCCTTCAAATTAAACTCTTTTTGGTGTTATGTGAAAATTAGTCAGTAAAGCTCTCACGAAACTGATGGCACACTTTACTTTTCTCGCTTTTAAAATTTTGACATTGTGGCTCTCTTCTGTTGATGTTATGCTTGCAAGTTGTAAGTTGGAAATTAGCCAAACCATGCCATCATGGGGCAAGCTTTCAACATTGCACTTTCTCTCATTTGAGTTGATATCGTGATCTTTTTTTTATGGATACCCGCGATGTGAAATAAGTTGGGATCTTGCGAGATCATGGATTTTGTATATGTGTTAGAGAAACGCCTGGGCCGCTAATCTAATCCATGCATCATTCATGGTGGAAATTTACAGCATGCCCATAGTGGACATTCGACGACGCATCTCAGAATAAAAAGCTATACCAATGGTAAATAAAAGAGATGTTGAGGTGTTCATTGTCTGTTTGTCTTGTCATTTTGATGTGGGCTTGTTCCATGTCATTGGGCAGGAGGTACCCCGTTGGTGGTTCTCGATGATACGTGTATACTTACAATGACAAGAGCTTGCTTGGGACCTAAGTCGAGTAGCATGAGGTTTGGGTATTCGTACTTCACGGGACACGACGTTTTCAACTTATGATTTGTTAAGCATATGTTTCATAATTGTACTCGCATTAACTTTAACCATTCAAGATGCCTATGATGGGGGCAATGAGAGCTCAAAGCTAGTAAGTACCATAATTTTTAAAGGTTTATAAAACTTGCAATCTCTGCTTCAATCTGCGAAGGGCCTTTCTTTTACTTTTATGTTGAGTCTCCACCTTCTACCTTTATGCACCGTCTAAGAGAGCATAGTTGCCATTCTGAGTATAATGTGCATAGTCCCAAAGTTTATCATTGATTGATTCATGATTATGGTTTTGCTTGTTCTTAAATTATTTGTATCTAGTCGCCCTCTTAAACTTAAAGGTGTCCTATGCATTTATGTTTTGCTATTCCATGAAGGACAAGCTGAAAACCACTTTGATATGTTTTTCCTTATGATTTGAAGACACGTTTGACTTTCATTGTTTCATTACTCATGATCTTTCGTTTGTGTTTATTTTCATGTTATAACATGGTTGCTAAGTTTTATTGTCGAGATTATGTCTCTTATGCCCATGTTTTAAGTTCTTTGATCCCAACTGACAAGGGTATAGTTAATAGAGCCCGTTAGTTGAGTACCCCTAAGGCCCGTATAGCTAGGCCCAATTGTAATGATAGTCGAATACGAGTTCCTACCGTATGTCGATATTGTAATCTGTATCGGACCCTACCCGATCCTCGAGACCTGGCCACCTATATAAAGGGGCCAGGAGGGTACAGCGTAGGGCAGATTGAAAGCAAGCCATGTTGAACACCCAAGTTTACTTTCGACACATACTTATTTCGACTAACTTTACCTTCGAGTTCATCCGACACCCTATCTCCCCGATCCTAAGTCCTTCATCTAGGACATTTGTCGAGTTAACCCCTCATCAATTGGCGCCGACCGTGGGGACAAGGGCGTTGGAATCATGAATTCGACGGCTTTTTCGCTTTTAGCCAACAGCAGTTCAGAACTCGACAGAAATCAAGAGGTGGAGTTAACCATTGGAAGTTTGAGCATCATTATAGGGCCATCGGGTTTATCCCGCCTCTCGGATTCGACGAAATCAGATCCGTCGGCAAACAAGCCCGAAACAGAGGAAACGTTGGAATCATCAGAAGACTCTTCTAGCGAGGTAAACTCGCAGGTCAGCTTTGACAAAGCACCAATCGCAGAAGGCGACAAAATTCGGGAAAATTTCGACTCCGAAGAAAGAGCGTGCCAGACGCACAGCAAAGCCAAGGACTCCACCGGGGGAAGCAGCGGCGTCTCCAAAGTGCATTAGTTATGCGTTATTATCACTGAAGCAGAAGAAGAAAATAACAGCGAAGGAAGTAAAAAGGTCGACAAGCAAGTCGACAAAATGAAAGAACACAACAAAAAGGAAAAAGAGAAAGTCCACGTTTCGGCTGGCGAATGGAGAATGATCAAATCAGCTATCAATCATGGTACAGAAGTACCCGAAGGATCGAGAAGAGAAGTTCTAATGGGCTATCAGTATGCATTATACCAACACAGGAAGAAACTAAGGGAGGAAAGAGACATGGTTTTCAAAACAATAACAGTATATCAAGGGAGGAGTACTGGGAAGACTATAATGAAGATTCAGAGTATAGCAGAGAAAGGCGCGGAGACCCAAAGCACAATAGAGGGGCAACGGCGCGCAGCGAAGAAAAAAGGTACTCAAGGAGCCCTACACCACAGTCAGAAGAGGAGGAAGATGACTTCATACAAGAAACGCCAGAAGCAGCATTGGTAGCAGCACAAGCGTATTTACTAACTACAAGGCCAAAACCTGGGGACCCGCGAGAAGATATGCACCAAGCCGCGATACGAAGTCTTGGAATAGTGGAAAGCAAGATCAGGAAAAAAGGCCCAGAGGCAAAGTCGACAAGCTGCAAGGAAAAGGAGAAGTTCAGATACAACTTCGCAGATAACGAGTACAACGAGTCATCAGAAGAGGAAAGGCGACAAAAGAGGAAAGAGGACGCAAGAAATATAATAGCACAAACTCGAGTAAACAAATCACGTCATGCTTGGAGGGAAGAAAATTATGAAGACGACGATAAAGAGATGGGTGCGTTATGCTTTACCCGCAGGGTTCGTAAAACGCGGGTACCCAAAGGATTCAAACTGCCACACGACCAACATAAGTATGACGGGTCACAAGAACCTACCCTATGGTTATCAGACTATCTGCAGGCAGTACAGATATTGGGGGGAACAAAGGCGACTGCAATGCAAAGTTTGCAGCTACACCTCACCGGCGCAGCACGGTCCTGGTTGAATACCCTACCCAACGAATCCATCGGAAGTTGGGGGGAACTCGAAAGTCAATTCGCACGAAATTTTCGTTCAACGTATAAGCGCCCAACATCACTGGAGGAAGTAAAGGCGTGCGTGCAGAGGAAAGGTGAAACTCTACGTTCTTATATACAACGCTGGAGTATAATCAAAAACTCAGCAGAGGACGTCTTCGACGAACGAGCAATAGACGCCTTCACGGCCGGACTTCGTCGCTCAGATCTCGTGGAAGAAATAGGAAGAACAAGACCTACGACAGTAGCCGAGTTAATGGAACAAGTCAACAGATTCGCTGATGGAGAAGACGCATACAATAATAAAAGAGGACGTTCACCAGAAGTCGACAGAATAAGCAGACAGAGGAGATGATACCGCAGCAGGGGTAACCAAGAAAGGCGAAGTCAGGTAGCCGCGGGCTACGCAGTAGAAGAAGAGGAAGGATATGAAAGTAGGAGGTTTCAAGCAAAAGGAGTAGAAAAATCAAGATACTCCGGTCCTTCGGCCGAGGATATGCTATATGGACCTTGTCGAATCCACTACGCATATCTCGACGGGAAAAGAGTCTCAAATCATCAGATGAAGGATTGTAGAACATTTATAAGGCTGCAAAGTGCCATGGGCTCAAGTCAAGGAGGGAGGCAAGGAGAAAAACACAGAAGTCAAGGATATCAAATGCAAAGGCTAGCAAGGCACTTAGAGTCAAAAGTTTACATATCAGCCATGATTCAACCGGTGCCCAAGTCAAAGAAAGAGCGAAAGAGCATATCCAGGCAAGTAAACCTAGCAATATCATCACCACCAGCTACCACAGAGTACCTACGGTGGTCAGAACAACCAGTTAAGTTCAGTAGAGCAGACCACCCGAGAAAAGTTCCCAGGCCAGGCCACTCGCCTATGGTTTTAAAGGCGCGAATAGGAGGGTACGACATCGGAAGAGTGTTCATGGATGCAGGGAGTGGCATAAACTTAATATATGCTAGAACCCTAAAGGCAATGTGCATCTCGCTGACAAGTCTGAAGCCAACAGACTGCTCCTTCCACGGAATAGTACTAGGAGCCGCCAACTACCCTTTGGGAAGAATAGAACTCGATGTCTGCTTTGGCAGTAGCGGCAACTACCGAAGAGAGAAGATGGAATTCGAAGTTATGGACTGGCCATCACAATATCATGCAATCCTGGGGCGCCTAGCATTTGCAAAATTCATGGCAGTACCACATTACGCGTATCTTACATTAAAAATTCTAGGGCCTAAAGGAACAATTATAGTACAAGGGAGCTTTGAAGTAGCCAACACATGCGACAGAGAATTCAACAGGATGGCGCAAACCTTCGGCATGACAGCGGAATATGAGAGGTTAAAAGGAGAAACGGATCATAATGTGCTACCCGACGTTGGACGATCCCTGCCAGATCAGGCTTTCGACACAACGTAGGACTCGAAGAAAATCCAGGTCCACCCTACAGATCCAAACAAGACGACATCAATTGCGGTGAACTTGGATCCCGCATAGGAAGGTGCGCTCGTCGAGTTCCTCCGTGAGCACTGGGAAATCTTCGCCTGGTGTCCCTCGGACATGCCAGGGGTTCCCAGGGAACTCGTTGAGCACGCACTAAATGTAGATCCCAAGGCAAAACCAGTCAAGCAACCATTGAGACAATTTGATGAACCTAAAAGGAAGGCGATAGCGTCAGAATTGCACAGGCTAGAAAATGCCGGATTTATCAGAGAAATCAAAACTTCGAGTTGGGTATCGAACCCAGTCATAGTACCCAAGAAGAACACAGACGTACAAAGAGTATGTGTCGACTACACATCTCTCAATAAGCATTGTCCAAAGGATCCTTTCCCTTTACCCCGCATCGATCAGATAATCGATTCCACAGCGGGATGCGCGAGGCTTTCATTTTTGGACGCATATTCTGGTTACAATCAGATCAAATTGAAGAAAGAAGACGAAGAAAAAACGGCCTTCATCACACCATACGAAGTGTTTTGCTACCAAGTAATGCCGTTCGGCCTAAAAAATGCAGGAGCAACTTATCAACGGATGATGCAAAATTGCCTCGGAAGCCAAATAGGACGCAACATCCAAGTCTACATTGATGATGTAGTCATCACCACAAGAGAAGAGAAATCTTTAATCAGCGACTTGGCAGAAACCTTCGACAACCTGAGCAGGTACAAGCTTAAGCTTAACCCGACAAAGTGTTCCTTCGGCGTGTTAGCAGGACAACTTTTGGGGTTCTTGGTATCAGCACGAGGAATAGAGGCAAACCCAGAGAAGATTCAAGCAATCTTAACAATGGGGAAACCCACGAAACTACACGACGTACAGAAACTCGCAGGACGCGTCGCGGCTCTAAGTCGCTTCGTTGCTCGACTAGGGGAGAAGGCGCTTCCTTTTTATGCACTTATGAAGAAGTCAGACGATAAATTTGAATGGACAGAAGAAGCAGACGCAGCGTTTGCACAGTTGAAAAAAGTGCTTTCCACGCCACCAGTGCTGGTCGCACCAAAAGAAAAAGAACCACTATTATTGTACATCGCCGCAACTCATCAGGTGGTGAGTACAGTTGACGAGGGTTAACTCGACAAATGTCCTAGATGAAGGACTTAGGATCGGGGAGATAGGGCGTCGGATGAACTCGAAGGTAAAATTAGTCGAAATAGGTGTGTGTCGAAAGTAAACTTGGGTGTTCAACCTGGCTTGCTTTCAATCTGGCCTACACCGTCCCCTCCTGGCCCCTATATATAGGTGGCCAGGTCTCGAGGATCGGGTAGGGTACGATACAGATTACAATATCGACATACGGTAAGAACTCGTATTCGACTATCATTACAATTGGGCCTAGCTTATTGGGCCTCAGGGGTACTCAACTAGCGGGCTCTATTAACTATACCCTTGTCAGTAGCCCCTGAGATTCTACCAGAATTGTAGATTCAGGTTGAATCTCTAATCTTCAAATCTTCGACTTGATCAATTCTTCGACTTCTTCTTATCTTTAAATCTTCGACTTAGTCTTTTTGACTTATTTTTATGATATTCTCTCGCAAGGGGTTTTGATGATCAAGCCTGACAACTCTGACGGATCAAGAGGTCAGTTGACTGCCGGAACAGATACTTGTCACCTACTTCAAATTCAATCCCCTTGGACTTGAATTCGGGATACCGGTCAAATCCACTATTTTGCGCATTTAGGACTTACAAAGAATGAATCCTAGTGGTTCTCAAGGTACCCAGTGCGTCCACCAGGATTTTCTTCACGTCGTAGACACGGATACATACTAGCAGAGCGCATCCATATGCGTATACCAGGTCACACAGGACGGATCCCGGGGTCTTACCTTCGTGACAAGTCACGGCATTCGAGTCGCGTTGTGATAACGCAACTCGAGAATCTTATGTCGTAGTCAAATTTTGACTGAAAATATTCGGGTTTCTTTCAACCATAAATCTCGCTCCCGATGGGAGTAACACCCCTGCACTTCTCCAGCTTTACTGCTTTACCAAGAAATATCGTCGGGTGCGCGCTCAGCGCTCCCGATGGGAGTAGCCCCTGAGGCTATACTCGAAAAAGATTTTTTCGAGTATAGGCTCGAAATAGAGTGCAATCCATCATACTTCAACTCGAAATACTTCAACTTCAAGATACTTCATCTTCGAGATACTCTCAGAACGCCTTGTCGTCGAATATGCTTCCACAACTCCATTAAAGATTTCCAGTCACCATCTTTTAAGAGTAGTAGCCCCCAAGGCTATAATCGAAAAATCCTTCACACATAATCTTCTCTGAGAATTTTGCATTTGTCGGCGCCATTTTCTGTTCAATAATATATCCTTTATGACATCAGTGAACACGTCACTCTGTATCATTGCGAACCGTTGCATGGGTAGTACTATAAATTTCTCAATTTTTGACCGTTAGTGGGCTGCCGTTTCCGTTCTTTGCGCCACGTCTCGGCCCATGATCCTTCTCCCAGAAGATATATAAGGGGCGTAGTGGGGGATTTTTACTGTTTACCAGCTCGTCCCCTCCGCTGCCTCCATTGCTGATCTCCTCTGCCTCCTTCTCTCGTGAATAGCCCCCAAGCGCACTTCATACTGGATGCGCGTGAAACACCTGGCCACTAAGAGCACCATGGCCAAGACTTCTGCCACCAACTGGGTTCGCTCCACCATCACGAAGAAAGAGGTGGAGAAGGCTACGGCGGACGGCCTCATCGCCGCCGAAGATTCCATCAAATTCCCCAGTACTGAACGGATCCCGAAGCCCCCGAGCGGGTATCGGGTAATGTTCCTTGCTTTCCTCCTCCGCGGTTTCTCTCTTCCTGCCCACGAGTTTCTCCGTGGGCTTCTGTTTGTTTACGGTGTGCAGCTCCACCAGCTCACACCGAATTCTCTTCTGCACATCGCCTGTTTCGTGACTCTCTGCGAGTCTTTCTTGGGCATTGAGCCCCACTTCCTTCTGTGGAGGTCAATCTTTCGACTCCGTCCCAACGTTTCTTTGGCTAGGAAACCCGAACTGGGCGGAGCCGTCGTTTCTGTGCGCCCTGAGGCGCAATACTTTGAATTTTCCATGGCCGGGTCTGTCCAAGGATGGAGGACAAAGTGGTTCTATATCAAGGACCGCAAATCCTCTCCTGAAGATGAATTCGGCCTGCCTCCTTTTGATGCTTCCCAGGAGGTAAAGAAATTGGCATCATGGGATACACTCCCCTCGGATGCAGAAGCACAAGAAATTCTTCCTCTTCTTTCCCGCATCAAGTCTTTAAAAGGAGGTCAAGGGGGTGCTCTGTCGGGTATGCAACTCATGGCGTTTTTTATTCAACGTCGAGTTCAACCCCTACAAAACCGCCTTACCAAACTTTGGAATTACTCCGGCGTGGAGGATCCTACTCGCATATCTGAAGATCTGATATCGAAAGAAGATGTCGACAAGCGAGTCCGGAATCTCACCAAGCTCACGAAGGAACATGCAGTTGCGGATTTAACCGCTGATTATTTCGACTCTGTGCACCCTCTTCCTGAGGTATGTATCCTTGCGCCCACTTTTTGTCAAACTTTGCTTGTTTCGACTTGCATTATTATTTGACTTTGCACTCTGCTTTCTTATTTATATGTAGGGTCACCAATTCCTTGTTTCTCGTCCCCCTCTTCCAGAGGCAGGGCCCCTACCGGCTGATCTGGCCTCTCCTGCATCTGAAGCCCCCGAGGCTGACGAAAGTCAGGACGGAGATGATGCCGAAGATTCAGAAGAAGAAACTAGCTCGTCGACATCTTCTCCTCCCGCTCTTGCTGAAGATGTCGATGTCGACAAGAAAAGGAAGCGTGTCGACGAAATCGCTTCATCGAGTTCTGCAGCAGCTGGTAAAGCCCCCGCACATGCAGAGGATATGGAGTACTTTGACATGCTCGCATCGTAAGTATTGTATTCGAGTTCCTCGATTGCATTTTTCTTGCCTTGTCTCCATAACTTATATTCTTCGCGCAGTGATGACGAAGAGCCGCCAACAGCTGCTCCACCAACTTCTCCTGCGGCCATTGATGAGCCTATCGAACCAGATGTTGCACCGAGGGCTACCAGGTCTGGTGTGAAGAAGGTTCCTCAAGCCCGATACCCTAAACTCTCAAAGAAAGCCAAAGAAACCGACGTTTCTCTGGAAGCCCATGCATCTACGGTTTCTCCTGATGATGTGAGCAATTCTTCTTTACTTGCTTTCCATTCATGCACTTCTACTCTTACACACTTCTTTTCTCAGGCTTTAGTGAAGAGATTTATCGCCCTGGGTACGGAGTGTGCGGGGTACCTAAAGGTTGCGAAAGCTTCCGAAGGTACAATTTTGATGTCCTAGTCATTACTTTCCTTCTGTGCTTTCTCTTTTGCTACTTATCTGACTCCCTTTTGTCTTCTTTTGTAGCTGCCTTAGCAACAGCCAATGCTCGAATTGCGTCACTCGAAGCGGAGCTTAATGCTTCGCGAAAAGCTTATGATGTGGCGGCCGCTGCTAAAGTGAATGCTGAGAAGTCGCAGAAAGCTGCGCTTACCAAAGCGAAGAAAGCTGAAAAAGCTTTAGCTGAAGCCAACAAGGAGCATGCTCAACGAGAGCAAGCCGTGGCGGAGCGTCTTCACACGATGTCGACTGCCACTGAAAGTAAGTGCTTTGCCTTGTCTTCTATTGTCGACTTATGTTGCACTGTTGTACTTGTTGACACTTGTTTCTTCTTTTCTTTTTTATTGCTCAGAATTTACCGGGGTATCTCCGTCGTCCTTGCAAACGAACGATGATCCTCTTATGAATGCGGTTAACCTACTCGAAGAAAACTGGATATCTATCCAGGAGACTTTCGAGTTAATTAGCCGCGTTCTATCACGGCTGTTTGCCGGCTTGTGGCCGAAGAAAAGGGCGACAGTTCCGAAGGATAACTTGACTGAACTTGCCAAGTCCTTCGATACCACTGAAGACCCCACTCTCCAGCTGAAAGGCCTTTCCATTAAGCGCGGCGCCGAGGGTGCTATTGCGCTTTCTCTCGCTCATGGGACGAGCTTCGACTGGGAGAGGGTTAGCTCCCCTCATGGCCACACCCGTGACGAGATGTAGGTTTTCTTCGAGAGGGCGAAGAAGTTGGCACCTGCATTGCTGACAACTATTTCTCCTTCGGCAGCCTCTGCGGTGCCTGCTGCACCAGCTTCAGCGGCGAAAAATCCAGTACCACCATCGACTTCTGGCGAGGAAGCTGCCGTGCCCTCCTCTGCCACGGAACACAATGCTGAGGTGGCGTAGACTCGGCTTTCTTTATAGTTTTTTAGTTGTTCTCCTTTTGGATGCAAGAAATTCTAGTTGCGTGCAACCCGAGAACCTTAGTCATAGGGTCTTGCACTTATGTAAATATGTTTCCATCGTATGAAGTATTATGTTGTCTCTCTGAAATATTTTTCTCCTTTCTTTTCCTTTTTGGCTTTGCAGTCGATGCGCGTCAATGATCATTTGACTCACGTTCCTGCTCCTTCCTCTGACCGTGGATTCGATCCTCAGATTTCGTCGACTCCTAGTCGATGCAGTCAATGCGCAAAGTATTCTTCCAGGATATCTGACCTTGAGGCTCGCCTAACTTTGGCCAAATGTCAAGCACAGATGGCTATTAAAAAGGCTAGCCAAACAAGTAGCTATATGAAGAAAATCTCTTCCCTTGAGGAAAAGGTCTCTAGTTTGATGGCTAAGGTTATTCATAATGAAGAATGCGAATCTTTCCTTCTTGGCATTGTCGAGTCTGCCTGCGAGATGTTGCGATGTGAGTCTTCTTTCGACTTCTCCTTTCCCAGTTTGTGCACTGCTGTTTTTGTGACATCTTTTACCATCGTAGGTACTTGTTTGGATTTTGCTGCTGAGGAACATCGAGTTGCTGAGCGAAATGCGGCGCTGGAGAAAATGTCGACTGGCTGTGAGACTTTGTGGTCTGATCCTCGACGCCGGAGCGCCATCGTGTTGCTTCAAGACCGTGCCCAGCATATTGGCGAGTCAGTTGATGGTTGCCGGCGAGCTCTCACAACTATGCACTCCATTATGCTTCCTCGTAATCCTTTGCCTGCAACTTTCCCACTTCTTCTTGATACTTTCAGATCCAGCCATCGTATTCATAGGTTGATAGAGCTGAACTTAGTGGCTGGTGCCAATTTTGCTCTCGGGTGGATACGCAAGTGGCACCCCATGCTGAATTATAGCACGATGTCCCTGAGTTTGGCTCCGGGTGGAGCTAGCCTTCGGGTACATATGGAGAACACGCTGCAACCTGCTCGAAGACTCGTAGCTAAGCTTCTGGAGGCAGATGCTGCGTTCTTCCGTGAGTACCATTATTTAGATCCTTTAGGCGTAGATGATTCTGACAACCCTATGTTGTAAGGTGTATGTGGAATGCGAGAGTTTATTTATTTCGCGACTATGTGTCTGAAACTTATTCTCAAGGCGTACTTGTATGATTCGTGCGTTTGCCACATCTTCTCGTTGAAAGACTCGTAAACTCGAATATGAGGAACGCTTTGTCTTTATTTATACTTGTAATGTAAGATACATGGGGTGACCCAAGAGATCCGGCCTATGACCTGTGTTCTGGATCTAGAGGGCATTGCCCCTGGTATAACTCGTGGCTTTTACAGCCGTTACTTTTCTACTCTACCCTTTTGGTGCTTATTCTATCATGGTTTGTTCTTCTTTTCCTGCGTCTTTGTCTTCCCCTGATGCTTCTACTCGTGGTTTCTTCACCTCGGGCTCCGTAGTGCGTCCCTCGAGTAGCTTGATGCCTTCTGCAGTCGTGTTCTTCACCTTTTCTGCATAGTTGGCTATCATGCCAAAGTTTTGCGCCATCTTGTGGAACTCTCTATCGCAAAGATCTGAGACTTCAAAACTCCCTTTGACTGTAATTATTCCCCTTGGACCTGGCATTTTGAGTACCAGATATGTGTAGTGAGGTACTGCCATGAATCGCGAAAACGCGGGCCGTCCGAGGATTGCATGATATTGAGATGGCCAGTCCATGACTTCGAAGTCGAGTTTTTCTTTCCTGTAGTTTTGTCGGTTGCCGAAGCAAACATTGAGTGCTATCCGACCCAGTGGGTAATTGGCACTTCTTGGCACGATCCCGTGGAAGGAACAATCTGTTTGTTTCAGGAACTCCAGCGATATGTGCATTGCCCTGAGTGTTTTTGCGTATATAAGGTTAATTCCACTTCCTGCGTCCATGAATATTCTGTCGACATCGTACGCGCCGATTTGAGCTTTGAGTACCAGAGGCGCGTTTCCTGGCCGAGGTACCGTTATAGGGTGGTCTTCTCTGTTGAACTCAATTGGCTGTTCTGACCAATGCAGATACTCTGTTGCGGCTGGAGGTGAAATGACTGCTAGATTGACTTGTCGAGTTATACTCTTTTCTTCTTTGTTCGACTTAGGCACAGGTTGTATCATTGCTGTGATGTGTCCTTTTGATGGGACATACCCTTCGTCGTCGTCGTGTCCCTTGTTTTGCTGATCTTGTCCTTGAGGAGCTCCGTTGTTTCCTTGCTGGTTTGTCGGAGGATTGTTGCTTCCTTCGAATCCTTGTCGCCTTGCTTCGGTTTGTTTGTTTATTGCTGCTTCTTGTAGTTTTAAGAATGTTGTGCAGTCTTTCATTGCGTGCCTTGATACTCGCTTCCCGTCGACGAACGCTGAGTGTATATGACAGGGCCCGTTGAGCATATCTTCTGGTGATGGGTTGTACTCTCTGGATTCTCTTGTAGGGAACTTCTTATAGTCCTCCTTTCCGTAGCTTCGATATCCCGAGCTTCTGCGATCATTTCCTTGATAGCTGTTGTCTTTATATCCTGCGGCGACTTGGCTATGCGAGCCGTAGGTGTCGTAGTTTCGGGATCGTCTCCTTTGACTTCCATATCTATTTCTTCTGTCATCCTCTGGAGATCGCGTCCGCTTGTTGTTGCACGCATCTTCTCCATCTGCAAATCTGTTTGCTGTGTCCATGAGGTCTGACACTGTTTTTGGCTTGATTCTACCCATCTCTTCGACTAGGTCTCTTCGCCTTAATCCGATGATGAACGCGTCTATTGCTCTTTCATCTGAAACTTCGACTGCTGAATTTTTGATGAGGCTGCATCTTTGGATGTATGCCCGTAGTGTTTCGTCGCGTTGCTGTACGCACGCTTTGACTTCTTCTATTGATGTTGGCCATTTGTATGTCGACCTGAAGTTGCTTGTAAATTGCTTTGTAAGGTCTTCCCAGTTTCCAATGGATTCTTTCTCTAGTTTGCTCAACCATGACCTTGCTGCGCCGGTGAGGTGTAGTTGCAAACTTTGCATTGCTGTTTCTTTGGTTCCTCCTAATATTTGCACTGCTTGTAAGTAATCTGCGAGCCACGATTGTGGTTCCTGTGACCCATCGTACTTTTGCTGATCATGAGGTAGCTTGAACCCCTTGGGAACTGGAGTAGTGCGAACCCTGCGGGTAAAACACGATGCCCCATCTCTTTCTCGTCGTCTTCATAGTCGCGTTTTTCATTCGGGGATCGCGATCTTCGAGTTCCGCCGTGCTGTTTTGGTGATGGTGATCGAGATCGATGCTTGCTGCTTCTGTGCCTGGGACTATTTTGACGGCGAGGTGACCTTGCTTTATGCACTTCCTTGTGCTGATATGCTTCTTCTCCTTTTGCTGATAGCTTGTGGCCTACCAGGTTGAGTCCGTTCAATGCTGCTCTATGCATGTGTTCCCTAGGATCTCCTGGACTTGGTCGAGTTGTGAGTAGATATGCTTGCGCTGCTACTAATGCTGCTTCGGGTGTTTTTGGTAGGATGTTCCCCTGCTCGTCGACCGATAAGAAGGACGAGTCGAGGTTTTTCGAGATACTTTGCCTGTCGGAGTACTCGAGGTTGTCATACCTTGAGCCGTGTCGATGATTTTTCCTTGCGTTGTTGTATGATGCGTCGCTTCGTGCTTTGCGAGCGGCTTCGCTAGCTGCAATGGCTGAATCTTTTCTTCTTTGTATCTCTATCTTCTCCTTTGCTAATTGCTTTGCTTGCTGCCTTAGGGCGTAATGATACCCAAAAAGCATGTCCTTGCTGGAATTTGATGGTATTGGCGTGCCGTGTTCTACGGCTTCTCTTATTATTTTCCACTCGTCGACTGATAGCCAAATTTTTTCCCTGGTTGTGAGGGATTCTACTGTTTGCCCTTCTGCTAGGTGATTTGCTCCTCTGTCGATATTTGCTGGTTTTATCACTGGGTTGTTATTTTCATCGAATTCTTCTGAGTTGTCTCCCACAATGGCGAGCACCTGGCATTGTTTGCCGATGTTACTATTGAGGCTTGAGAAGATCGAGTCACCATCTTCAGAAAGCTCTAAACCTGTTTTCCATGTGTCTGTTGATTTGTCTGAGATACTGTCGAGGTAGATCACGAGATCATTGAGTTGGACTCCTTCGTCGAATTACTCATTCGCTTTGTTGTCTTCTGCGATTTCTTTGAGTTCTTCGCCTAGGCTGACCGGCGAGTTTACCTCGCTGGATGAACCGTCGGAATATTCCATCATTGCTACTGTTTCGGGCTCACTTGCCGACGGATCTTGTTTTGTCGGATCTGAAAGGCGAGATGAGCCCGATGGCCCAATGAGGATGCTCAAACTTCCAATTGTCAATTCCATCTCTTGATTTCCGTCGACTTCTGCACTGCTGTTGGCTAAAAGCGAAAAAGCCGTCGAATTCATGATTTCAACGCCCAAGTCCCCACGGTCGGCGCCAATTGACGAGGGTTAACTCGACAAATGTCCTAGATGAAGGACTTAGGATCGGGGAGATAGGGCGTCGGATGAACTCGAAGGTAAAATTAGTCGAAATAGGTGTGTGTCGAAAGTAAACTTGGGTGGTCAACCTGGCTTGCTTTCAATCTGGCCTACACCGTCCCCTCCTGGCCCCTATATATAGGTGGCCAGGTCTCGAGGATCGGGTAGGGTACGATACAGATTACAATATCGACATACGGTAAAAACTCGTATTCGACTATCATTACAATTGGGCCTAGCTTATCGGGCCTCAGGGGTACTCAACTAGCGGGCTCTATTAACTATACCCTTGTCAACAGTATTGGTAGTCGAAAGAAGCGAAGAAGGAAAAGCCCATGGCGTCCAGAGGCCGGTATATTTCATCAGTGAAGTGTTATCTCCAACAAAGCAGAGGTACCCGCACTATCAGAAGTTGGCATACAGTGTTTTCACAACCGCACGTAAATTGCGACAGTACTTTGCGGTGCACCCGATTATAGTGGTCAATGAGGCGCCACTGTCGAGCATATTGAACAATCCTTCAGCAACAGGACGTGTCTCTTTGTGGGGAATCGAGTTATCTCCCATGGACATCACGTACGAAAAAAGGAAGGCGATCAAGTCGCAAGTCTTGCCAGATTTTACGGCAGAGTGGCTGGAGCTGCAGAGCACGGGACCACCAGACTTATCCAGTGTTTGGACAATATACTTTGACGGTTCTAAGAGAGTCCAAGGCGCAGGCGCAGGAGTAGTTTTGATATCGCCTCATGGCGACAAATTGAAGTACGTCTTAAGGATGAGCTTTCCACAGGCTTCTAATAATGAAGCAGAGTACGAGGCTTTGTTGCACGGAATGAAGATGGCTAAAGCATGTGGAGCAACTCGCCTAAAAATATTTGGAGATTCCAACCTTGTTGTCCAGCAAGTTATGAACAGATGTGACACAATCAATGACAATATGATGGCCTACAAGAATTTGTACCATTATCTAGAAGGAACGTTCGATGGATGCGAAGTCTCGCACATAAGCATGAACAGTAATGAAGAAGCCGACAATTTAGCAAATATCGGGTCACAATGTTTACCCGTGCCGTCCGAAGTATTTTGGGAGGAAATAGTGGAAAGATCAATAAAAAGTGCAAAAAGTTCGACTACTATAGCAGGCTCGGGGGCTACGACGGAACCGGAGGAGGTCATGATGATAGAAGAAACATGGATGCAGCCATATCTTGCATACATAATAAATAAAAAATTACCAGAAGATGCAGTGGAGGCCAAGAGGATAACTCGAAGATTGAAAGCGTTTGTCGTGTTGCAGGGGAAACTATACAAGAAGAGTATTACCGGCGTTTTGCAACGTTGTGTAACGCCCCAGGAAGGACAAACAATACTAAAAGATATACACGGCGGAGTATGCGGCCATCATGCTAGCAGCAGAGCAATAGCGGCAAAAGCTTTCCGAGCAGGATTCTATTGGCTAACAGCCATCGAAGACGCAAAAGACATAGTTCGAAAGTGCGAAGCATGTCAAAGATTTGCATCTAGACCGCATGCACCAGCAGCGGAGCTACAAACAATACCATTGTCTTGGCCCTTTGCGCAATGGGGCCTCGATATGGTGGGAAAGTTGCACAAATCCTAGCCAGGAGGGCATGTTTACATGCTAGTGGCAGTCGATAAATTTACCAAATGGGTGGAAGCGGCCCCGGTAACAACTCAAGATTCTACAGCAGCAATCAGCTTCATCAAGTCAATAGTATTCCGTTTTGGTGTACCATATAGCATCATCACAGACAACGGGACAAATTTCACTTCAAAGGAATTCAAGAGTTACTGCGACGGACTAGGGATCAAGCTCAAATTCGCATCTGTGGCGCACCCGAAAACAAACGGGCAAGTCGAAAAAGCCAATGGCTTGATATGTAGTGGGATAAAAAAGAGGCTCTTAGCACCTCTCGAGAAAGCCAAGAGCGCTTGGGTAGAAGAATTGCCCTCCGTTCTTTGGAGCCTAAGAACTACGCCTAACGCAGCAACTCAAGAAACTCCTTTCTTCCTGGTCCATGGCGCAGAAGCCGTGCTTCCAGTCGAAGTTACACACGAGGCCCCAAGAGTGACGGCATACGACGAGACAACATCGACAGAAGCACTGCAGAACAATGTCGATGCACTAGATGAAGCAAGGGATAAGGCATTAGAAAGAGCCACGCAGTATCAACAGAGTCTACGAAACTACCACAATAGTCGAGTTCGTCCACGATCCTTCGTGGTGGGAGACCTAGTTTTGCGACTCAGGCAAGACAGCCATGGCAAATTGGAGTCCCCTTGGGTGGGACCCCACACCGTCACAGAAGTAATTCCAGGAGGAGCATATCGACTACAAGACAAGAAGACAGGAAAAGACGAGAGTAACCCATGGAATGCGGAGCAGCTACGACGTTTTTACGCGTAGACTAAATCTAGTGGTATCATTAAATTCGAGTTAACCTTCTGAACCCAGAACATGAGGCCATAGGTCGGGTTCTTTGGGTTAAACTCGACAAAATTGTACAAGTATATCTACTTCTCCGCTCGGGGGCTTCAATCCTCGGGTCGTACGAACGAAATTTCTATCGCGACATGGAGACCTTTTTCACTGTAAAGGTTGTGCAGACAACCCGATAATATTCAAATAATTTGGTTCACAAAAGAACCCGATATTCTTCATCCAATTGGTTCGCAAAGAACCCGATATATCTCAAGCATACCTCAGAACAGTTACTTGTTTTCATGGTACTAGCAAAACCATCAAAGTAGAGTACGAATATTCATTACAGATAACACGGCAACAAGGACATTGTCAAGCGAAATTACATAAAAAGAAGATCCTAATGGAAGTGGACCTCATCTTCGTACTTCTTCTGGCACTGGGTGCCGTCATAGATCTTCACGTCGAACTTCGACGTGCCGATGTGGAAGTCGAAGGCCATGAAGAAGCCTTGGTGGATGTCATGGTCTTCTGCAAATTGTGACCAGCCACCCCTCAAGTACTGCTCACCATCGCCGTCATACCAAACCTCCACCTCGTATGGAGTACCACTGCCAGATTGTTCACGGAGAACCGCTTCCCGCAGCTCCCGCCCATCCATGAACTTGGTAAAATTCAGCGGCAGGCGCTGAATCTCGCGGTACTGTGCCATAGCAATGCAGAAGAAAGAAAAGATTCGGGGAGGAGCAACAGGAGCATCGGAAGCAGCAGGAGGAGGAACGCTTGAACCTGGGGCAGCGCCAGTGACTTTGGGTTTATTTTTGCTCCCAGGTGGGCGACCGGGACGGCGCTTGGCTGGAGCGGCCAGTGACGACCCTGCGGCGGCCGAAGTAGCGTTGTTCTTGTTCTTGCTTCCACGAGGGCGACCTCGACCTCGTGGCGCCACCGGAGAGCCAAGGTTCAGACGGGAACCATCTGCATCAGCCATGTGGACAAAGGAAAAGGCTAGGAAAACCCTAGATGGAGGGAGAAGATGATGCGGCGGAGGAGGAATCTGATTAGGGTTTTTACCCTTGCCAGAGGGTGCTTTATTTATAAGCACGTGTTATCGGGCCCCCGTGCTAACGCAAGGCCCGTAAACATATTTTACAGTAGGAGTTAAATTCTGCACACAGCAGACGATAATACTAAAGAGAAAAAACAAGAAGAGGAGACTGTGGTCGCACGATATGAAAACCTCGACTTGGACTCGGGGGCTTGCAAACAGTAGACGTTAACAGGAGGAAGAAGAACTGAACTTTGAGCCTATGCTTGGTTACAAGTATCCAAACATAGCCTCGGGGGCTACTCCCATCGGGAGCGCTGAGCGCGCACCCGATAGAGGATGAGACAATCAATAGTGCAGATGAAGAAAGATTGTCATACAAACTTCGACAGCATAGTCGACGAAATATAAAGAGATTACTCCCATCGGGAGCGAAGAAGTTAATTTAAAGTCTGAAATTCTTTTGATTTTATCAGTAAAAAACTTGGCTGCGACATAAGATTCTCGAGTTGCGTTATTGCAACGAAACTCGAATGCCGTGATTTATCACGAAGGTAAGACCCCGGGATCTGTCCTGTGTGGCCTGGTATACGCACATGGATGCGCTCTGCTGGTATGTATCCGTGTCTACGACGCGAAGAAAATCCTGGTGGACGCACTGGGTACCCTGAGAATCACTGGGATTCATCTATCTATTATATTATTAAAACAACTAACAACCAACGGTCTAGATTAGCTAGGAATAATCAAAGCAAAACAACGACCAAGATTAACTTCTCACATCCGACCGGTATCAATCTCAATCTACGTATAGTGTCCTTCTCCCCCACGTCTACTCAAAAAAAGTATGCGCATATACAAAGTCCATCTCCCTCACGTCAGACTAAGCTACGGTGGAAAAAAATGACGGATCCAGTTAATATATATCTGAACAGCTGTGTCTTGGAACAACTCCTCGGATCAATTCTTGGATGCGGTAACAGCAACCATCCATGATTGATCAAGGAGCACGTATCAAAGTCGACATCCGCATGTCGACACTATGGAGGTCATAAAGTGTACAGCGAGCTTAAAACAATGAGGGTTTAATACTTTTGTCGATCTCGCGTCAACGAGGGTCTCTACTGCAAGCTCGATGTCAATCGACGAGAAGCGACGTCCTCGGTGGATTAGATTCGTAATCGTCCACATCACAAACAGCTCTTGCAATTCCGACGGCAGAGTATACAAGCTAGACATAAGATATCTCAATTGTTTAGATTTATGAGCATCACATGAAATTGATCACTTGGAATTCATAAAGAGGGCGTTTACAAGTTGTACATGATCTTTTGTCATGCGCACATAGAGCGGAAGGACACATGGATACGAATCCATTGCCTGGTGGATTTGCATGGAACGAATATGCATCTGCAGCAGCGAGCCAGATGGTCTAGATCAGCACACGGACATGCATCTACGGCATGAGCACCGTATATACCCGGCTAAGCTCCACGTGCATATCAGATGCTCAAAAGGCACATGCACACATCCTCGATTGTGGGTGGCGCCAGATGCGCACTTCCAAAATCCCCACATAGGTTAGAACTCACACCCAAGAGCATGCACCGTAAAGATTTGTGATGGACGGAGACGAAGTTCGATTTGGTACGACAAGCTCGCAGCAAGAGAGAAGAAGGGGATCTTCACACACTAGAGCCAAGTCGTTGTTAGAGAGAGAGAGAGAGAGAAGATCCTTTTTTGGGCGACTCTTCAAAGAATATACATGCACAGATAGGTATAGCTGCATCATTAACGGTGACCCGGTACACACATAGCGAGATAGTTTTTTCTGTTAATACTGTTATTATGGGATGGATAACTGCAATTGACCCGATGGTTTAGCTCCAAACGGAAATAATTATCGATGATTAGTATAAATTTTATATTAAATTAGTATAAACTCATTGATAGATATTTCCGATCGGAGGGAGGAATGAGAACAATTATTTGTAAGTAGTACTATTCATAGTAACATGAATAAGTTTGATCCATAAAAAATTTAGGATCATGTATTCAAAGGACCCCAAAAAAGGTATGCCTCGGCAAAATTAGCGTAGATTATTATACATACAAGAATATGGAGGTGTCCACAATATTTATACTTAAAACAAATGCAAATGAACAAAAACGCAAATTATAAACACAAAATATCAAAAGGAAGTAAAGAAAAATAATATATCCAAACCTTAAAGTTACAACAAAATACTGAAAATTATAAATAGCCAAACAACACATACTTTAATACAATTCTCTAATACCTATTTTCAAACAATACAATAGACAAATCTAGCTGCGCTAGCCGCGCAAATGCGCGGGTACACACGCTAGTTCTTTGTAAGTCCTAAATGCGGTGAAAGAGTGGGTTTGACCGGTATCCCGAATTCAAGTCCAAGGGGATTGAATTTGAAGTAGATGACAAGTATCTGTTCCGGCAGTTAACTGACCTCTTGATCCGTCAGAGTTGTCAGGCTTGTTCATCAAAACCCCTTGCGAAAGAATATCATGAAAATAAGTCGCAAGACCAAGTCGAAGATTCGAAGATAAGAAGAAGTCGAAGAATTGATCAAGTCGAAGATTTAAATATTAGAGATTCAACCCGAATCTGCAATTCTGGTAGAATCTCAGGGGCTACTGACAAGGGTATAGTTAATAGAGCCCGTTAGTTGAGTACCCCTAAGGCCCGTATAGCTAGGCCCAATTGTAATGATAGTCGAATACGAGTTCCTACCATATGTCGATATTGTAATCTGTATCGGACCCTACCCGATCCTCGAGACCTGGCCACCTATATAAAGGGGCCAGGAAGGGACGGCGTAGGGCAGATTGAAAGCAAGCCAGGTTGAACACCCAAGTTTACTTTCGACACATACTTATTTCGACTAACTTTACCTTCGAGTTCATCCGACGCCCTATCTCCCCGATCCTACGTCCTTCATCTAGGACATTTGTCGAGTTAACCCCTCGTCACCAACACTCAATGCTTTACATAGTTGATCAAGATTGTGATGGTGCATGTCACCTCAAAAATTATTCTTTTGTTATCACTTACCTACTCGAGGACGAGCAAGAGTTAAGCTTGGGGATGCTTGATACGTCTCAAACGTATCTATAATTTTTGATGCTCCATGCTTGTTTACACACCATTTGCTTTATTTTTTTGTTACACTTCGTGGCATTTTTATGCATTTTTCGGAATTAACCTATTAACGAGATGCCACAGTGCCAGTTCCCTGTTTTCTGCTATTTTTGTGTTTCAGAAAAGCTACATAGTAAATATTCTCAGAATTGGATGAAACAAAAGCCGAACCTCCTATTTTTACCGAAGCTTCATGAAGACCGAAGATGAGACAGAGGGGGGCCAGGGGCCAGCCACACCAAAGGGTGGTGCGGCCCAGCCCCTGGCCGCGCCACCTAGTGGTGAGACTAGCTGGCCCACCTCCCGACGCTGCCCTTTCGCCTATATATTCCCCTCGACGGAAAAAACCTAAGGGATGGATCGCTTTTCCTCTAAACATGTTGCAAGCCGCCACTGTCATTGTCGTGAGATTGGGAGGATCCAGGAGCTCTTCTCGGCACCCTATCGGAGAGGGGAATCCCTGCCGGAGGCCTTCTCCACCACCATGGTCGCCTCTGGAGTGATGTGTGAGTAGTCTACCTTGGACTACGGGTCCATAGCAGTAGCTAGATGGTTATCTCCTCCACCATGTGCTTCATGTTTAGATCTTGTGAGCTGCCCTACATGATCAGGATCATCTTTATGTAATACTACATGTTGTGTTTGTTGGGATCCGATGAGTATTGGTACTATATTAAGTTGATGTGCTGAATTATATATCTTATGTTATCTCTATGTTGTTTATGATCTTGCATGCTCTCCGTTGCTAGTAGATATCTTGGCTGAGTAGATGCTAGTGACTCCAAGAGGGAGTATTTATGCTCGATAGTTGGGTTCATGCCTCTAGTAATTTAGGGGAGTGACAAAAACCTCTAAGGTTGTTGATGTGTTGTTGCCACTAGGGAGAAAACAGCATTCTTGCGTCCAAGGACATTTGCTTTGTTTATATTACGCACTTTGCTTAATGCAATTATCTGTTGTTCGCAACTTAATACTCACGGGGTACTCGGATGACTCCCCGCGAGTGGATTTTTAGTCATAGATGCAGTTGGATGGCGATCTATGTATTTTGTCGTAATGCCTAGAGTGAATCTCATAGTGATCCTCATGACATATGTACGTTATCTTTACTCTATCAATTGCCCAACTGTAATTTGTTTACCCAGCATGTTGTTATTTATCTTATAGAGAGACACCACTAGTGAACTGTGGACCCCGGTCCAATTTCCTTTTCATTGCCATTACCGTTTACTATTACTCGCTTTGTTTACATTCTTGCATACTATTACCTTTTACCACTCGATACGCTCAATCCTTTGTTTACAGCAAACCGGTGAGATTGACAACCTTATCGTAAGTTGGGGACAAAGTTCTTGGTTGTGTTGTATGCAGGTTCCACGTTGCTGCTGGTGAAAAGCTTCACGCCAACAGTATTCTTCTAGCGCTGCTATCCGAAGTGTCGCGAAGCTAGCAAGCATCACCTTGGCTTTCTCCTACTGGTTCGATAAACCTTGGTTTCACAACTGAGGGAAACTTGCTGCTATGCTCCTCATACCTTCCTCTTGGGGTTCCCAACTGGGTGCCTTAACACCGCACCATCAAGCCCCTCGCCACGATTTTCTCAAGTTTCATGGTGAGACGCCCCTAATGACCCACAAGTATAGGGGGTGTATCATAGTACTTTCGATACATAAGAGTGTTGAACCCAACGAGGAGCAAAAGGTGTTGACAAGCAGTTTTGATCAAGGAATCACTGTAAATACTAGCAAACGGGTTTTGAGGGGTATTTGATAATGCAGATAAATAAAGTATGAGTAAATAAAAGATAGTAATAATAATTGCAGCGAGTGGCCCAATCTTTTCTAGAGCAAAGGACAAGTAGGATGTGTTACTTATGATTACCAAACGTTCCTGAGGACACACGAGAGTTTTGTCAAGTGCTTTCGCTTCATACAGTTGATTAATCTTCATTGGTTTGATAGGTGTTATGGGGGTGAACCTATGCTAATGCACTACCCCAACTTGGACTAATACATACTTGTGATTATACCCCTTGCAAGCATTCGCAACTACAAGAAAGTAATTAAGATAAATCTAACCACAACATTAAACTCTGAGATCCTACACTCCCTGGTGCGCTGGTTTCCTAACAGGGGTTTAGGTTTCTGTCACTCTGGCAACCCCATAATTAGTAGCCAAATACACAATGCATTCCACTAGGACCATAAAGGTGAAGTATCATGTAGTCGACATTCATATGACACCACTAGTAGAATAGCACCACAACATATATATCAAACCATTAAATATTACTCAACATAGTTCCACTACTAACATCTTGACTTCTCCCATGTCCTCAAGAACTAAACGAACTACTCACAAGACAACATATGGATCATGATCAGAGGTGAAATAATGATGAATAACAATCTGAACATAAATCTTAATTCAACAGTTTCACTCAATAGCATTAACTACAAGGAGTAATCAACATCGGGAAAGTTTCCCCTATACATCTGACAAGTGTATTGGGTGTGTTGGGGACACAAGAGACTTTCTGTATCGTAATTGCAGGGTTGCTTGAGAGGGATAACTTTGACCTCTTCCTCCCTGAGTTCGATAAACCTTGGGTGATCCACTTAAGGGAAACTTGCTGCTGTTCTACAAACCTCTGCACTTGGAGGCCCAACAAGTGTCTACAAGAATAGAAGTGCGTAGACATCATTGGACGAGCAGCTTAGGTTGCTCGGTTTCCACGTTCAGCATGGCGTGGTGGACCAGGAGGAAGAGGAGGCGTCTGCTGATCACTACACCACATACTACACCGGGGCGTCCTCGAGCTCGTACCAGGACGAAGGTACTTCTTCGTCGCACTTTGGAGCTGCCACCTCATGGCCGAGTTGGCCGAGTTGGGATTGATTTGCACTTAGGCCAAAAGCCTAAGCTTGGGGGGAGGTACGCCGACGATTCACTCATCTACGTATCATATTTTGTCGGTCCTTTGTATATTCATGTTTCGCTTTCTTTATTGTTCTCGTTCTTATTTCTTCTTTCCAAAACACAAAAAGACCAAAAATATTTCCGTTATTTCTCTTCATTTGCCTTTTTAAGTTTCTAGATTTGGTTTGCTTTGTTCTCTATTTTTGGTTTGAAGTTTGAAAAAATCCAAAAAGAATTTGCTTTGTTTGCTATTTCCTTATGTTCTTGTTTCAAAAATCGAAAACCCAAAAATATTTGTTGTCCTTCTTCGGTTTTGTAAAGTTTGTTGCAGAGTTCAGTCTCTCGTGACTCCATTGGAGCTTGGTATTCACTTTATATTATTCAAGCCACATAAGTGAAAGGCAATAATGACGACATATGACAATCCGAGATGTGGTAAGAGGCTGGTATGAACTCTATTTGTTTACATTTTTGTACATATACTCATCTATGTGGACATGCTTAGTCGGTTCATGTAAGGTATATGTTATCTAATGGATGCTTTATAGTTTTTACTTTCATATGATTAGTTCTAATTTACTAATAGTTTGTAGCATGTCATGTAAACGCTTGCTTGCATTGTTTTATTCATAGTATGGTATGTCATTGTGGTATCCACCTCTGAAAGTTTTATTTGAATCAACTTGGCACATGCTCAAGCATGCACATGACTGAACAAAAAGTCAATTAAGCCTCGATGATTTACTCTGCCTCAGAGTTCTTGTATCATTTTTATGCCTATATTAATTTTGTCGCAAGCATAATTATGACAGTTATTGCTCTCTCGATTGTCGCTTCCCAGTCTTTTGCTAGCCTTCACTTGTACTGAGAGGGATTACTTCTCGTGCATCCAATTACCAAAAACCAAGTTTTCCAAAGAGTCCACTATAAATTCCTATGCATGGTATTTCAAAGCCATTCCAAGTAAATTTTCATGTGCTACCTTTCAAAACTTTCAAATACTTCCCATTTTGTGCCACTGTTTTTAGCTCATGGGGACGTAGTGGTCGGAATTGCTATCTTCCATATTAAATTAAGTACCCCTCGACTAGGCAGCTTCATCTGCTCATCATTAATTTTGCAAGGGAGCTGATCAGACCATTGTAATCTAATTTCTAAAAAGAAAAAGAAAAAGAGCACTCCTCCATGGTATGTGAAAGTTGGTGGGCACCCGATGGAATCGGTTAGCCATGGTTTGAGAAAGGAAAAAAGGCGGGGAGGAGTGCCAAAGCTTTATAAAAGAGCACCAATGTGCCAAATTTTCAAAGAACTCAGAACCGCTCTCACTTGTTTATTATGGAAGATAGCAAGTCCCCATTGCCAGTCGTTGACATAAAACAACCACCTCTCAAAATAAATTTTTATCTCTGTTTTGCAAATGAAAAGCTCTAGCACATGTTAAATCACTGCTTCCCTCTGCGAAGGGCCTTTCTTTTACTTTTATGTTGAGTCTTCATCTTCTAACTTTAAGCACCTTCTTGAGAGCATAGCTGTTATTCTTAGTATAATGTGCTTGTCCCAGGACACGGTTAATTGTGGTATAACTTTGATGCTTGTATCTCTGATATTTTTACTTCTAGTCTTCCTTTGGACTTCAGAGGTGCCTCAGCATTTATGTTTTGCTCCACAAATAAAGGAAGCGGGATACCACTCTTTCATATCATTTATGAACATTACAATCTTGCAACTTCTTATGTTTCATGTTACTTGTTATTAGTATGTTGGCACTCTTGACTATGAGGTTACATTAGTTGCATATTTCTTATTATGAATTGCCTGAGTACTTGATCATATAGTTAGTATATATACATCTATGAAGCAAATGTGTTCGTGAAAGTTTCTTTTATCGCTCTCAGTTGTTAACTGAATTGCTTAAGGACAAGCAAATAGCTAAGCTTGGGAGGAGTTGATACGTCCAAAACGTATCTACTTTCCCGAACACTTTTGCTATTGTTTCTCCTCTAATTTGTGTGTTTTGAATACAACTAATACGGACTAACACATTTTTCAGCAGAATTGCTCTGGTGTCTCATTTTTGTGCAGACATTCGACTTTCAGGAAAAATCCCAAAAAATATTGCAAAAATTCTATTTTGCCAGAAGACCCACGGAGCCAGAAGGAGAGACGAAGGGAGGCAGTGGCCTGGGCTCACCACCAGGGGGCGCGGCCCAGCCCTGGCCGCGCCCACCTGTGGTGAGGCCGCCTCGGCCGTCGCCTCGACCCCTCCTTCCGCTTACATATACCCTCTGACCTGAAAACAGCGGGGGTTCGGCGTTTTTCCCAGATAGACTTCCGCTGCGCTGCCACCATCAAAAACCGCGATTCGGAACCAGAAACTCTGTTCTGGCACCCTGCTGGGACAGGGATTTGGAGGAGATCTTCATCACCATCATCACCAACGTCTCTCTATCAACCATCCATGACTCTCCCATCCATGTGTGAGTAATTCCCGCTGTAGGCGAAGGGGATGGTAGGGATTGAATGAGATCATTCATGTAATTTGTTATGAGATTGTTAGGGCATAGTGCCTAGTATCTATTATTAGTGCTTATGACATTGTTGCAACTTGTTGTGCTTAATGCTTGTCACTTTGGGCCAGAGTGCCATGATTTTACATCTGAATTTGTTATTGTTTTATGATGATACTTATTGTTTATGGTCTTACCTACAAGTTGTATACACATATTGTTGTCCGGAACCCGAGGCCCCAAAGTGACAGAAATTGGGATAACCGGAGGGGGTGGCTATGATGTGAGGATCACATGTGTTCACCGAGTGCTAATGCTTTGCTCCGGTACTTTATTAAAATGAGTACCTTAATTACCAGAAGTTTCCCTTGAGGCCCTGCTGGCTGGTAGGACAAAAGATGTCGTGTAAGTTTCTCATTGAAAGCACGTACGACTATATACAGAACACATGCCTATGATTGTTAGTACTAGGATGCTTTATATTATTTATCTGCAATGCACATGTCTCACTGATTTCATGAATTATCTTATCCATGCAACGCCCGTACATCCATCCCTATGTCTACAGTATTCCATCCTACTGTTTACTATTACTACTATTACCGCTTTTATTTTACTACTGCTGTTACTGTTTCACTACTATCACCACTATAAAACTGTTGCTACTGATTAACCGCTGCGAGCAAGTCTGTTTCCAGGTGCAGCTGAATTGACAACTCATCTGTTAAAGCTTATAAATATTCTTTGGCTCCCCTTGTGTCGAATCAATACATTTGGGTTTTATTTTCCTCGAAGACTGTTGCGATCCCCTATACTTGTGGGTCATCATCTGGCAAAATAGGAACTTCTGGGTATTTTCCGAGAATTGCTGATCTTCAGAAATATTGTATCTTGACAGTCATTTTTCCAGCAGAATCCTAACTTCGGCAGTGAATTTTCCAATAATCATCAAACATGCAAAATAGAGGAAATAACATAAGTGCAAAATTATGATATAAAATATAACATAAGTCCAATCATCTAAATATGAAATATATCAATGAATAACAGTAAATTATGATATAAAATGATGATGCAAAATAGACGTATCAACTTCCCCCAAGCTTAGACCTCGCTTGTCCCCAAGCAAAAACTGAACTCAGTAAACACGACCACGAATTTATAGAGTAAAGTGTGAATAAACAAAATACGGATAAGAAGCATCATATTTATCAATACACAAGTCATAATAGACAACTTCCCCTTCTATAACTTAACTTGCAATAAGTTAAAGGAATCACAATAAAGGTGCACAAGGTAAATCATGATTGGTGATGGCAAACATTTGTTCTTGGTCAGAGAATAATAAACAGATTGTACTTATATTTTGATCAGAGCCTTTATATCAGAGTTTATATTGCAGAAATCACATACTCAATCATAACAATCTTTTTACGGTCATTGATAGTTTTTAAAGATATATTCATTCAGATAAAAGCATTGTACTAAACAAAGAAAGATAAAAGACATGATTGCATAAATCAACATATGGATGGTTGGATCACAACAACTCAAATGCTTGCTTGAGATAGAGAGGAATAGGTTTACTGACTCAACATAAAAGTAAAAAAATAGGCCCTTCGCAGAGGGAAGCAGGGATTTATCATGTGCTAGAGCTTTTTATTTGTAAAATAGAGATAAAAATTATTTTGAGAGGTGGTTGTTCCTCTCAACGAATGGTAATAGAGTTCTTGCTATCTTACATACAAAACAAGTTGAAAGGGGTTTTGAGATCTGAGGATGGAGTCCGCGCTTGAAGAGTGCGTGCCCTCGGCGAGCCGCGCCGTCCTCGAATCCATGGCGAGTGGGTTCATCGGGGCAGGCAAAGTAGGCCTCGCTCGCAAGCTCCTCGAGCTTGCCAGGATAAACAAGAGAACGCTGCACCCAGGCATCTACGCAAAGCTGATTCGTGAAGCTGCCAGGTCGCCTGAAGGATACGGGCTCGCTGCTGCTCTGCTCGATGAGCTCGGTGAGAGGCCGGACTTCGACCTGCGACCGCAGGACTGCACGGCTATCATGAAGGTCTGCATAAAGCTCAGGCGGTATGCAGCCGTGGAGAGCCTGTTCAGCTGGTTCAGGGCATCTGGCGGGAACTCAAACGTGGTGATGTACACGACGGTGATCCACAGCCGCTGCCGCGACGGGATGCACCAGGAGGGGTTGGCCCTGGTGTGGGAAATGGAGCAGGCAAACTGCCTTCTTGACCTGCCGGCATATCGGGTCATTGTCAAGGTGTGTGTGGCTTTGGGCGATCCAGAAAGGCCTTTCCGGTACCTGTCGGGGTTGAAGGAGGCTGGCTTCATTCGGACCAGTGACATATACTGTAATTTGATTGAAGGCTATGCCGTAGCGGGGAGGACGGCTAAGTGCCATCAGCTAATCAGGGAGGCTGAGTCAACCGGCGTGATGCAAGGCTGGTTTCAAGCTTGTCTGAGATGGGCGGTGGACATCTTTGAACCAATTATTAGTAGCTGGTAAGTTGTCTCACAAAGAGTGGGTTTTCTCTTATGTGTTATTTTGTTTGTGATTCTAAGCTAGAGGCGTGTATTTGTGATGCTCCACACTGAAAAGGAAAATACTTGGCTGAGCACCATCTCACCTACACCTCTTTCCTGTTTGAGATTTGTCTTTTTAATATCTCCTAAACTATATAATATATGGACTTGAAACTTTGCAGGTCACTGTAATATTGCAACTAGAATGTGGAAAAAATATTTCAGAATTTTTTTGTAAAATTTAACAAAAATTGTTTAAAAAAAAAATATATATATACTGTTATAAAAATCCTGAACTATTTTTCCCAAAATATATCTCAAATGTTTCAGTGAACTGCCAAGTTTTAGTTTCAAAGGTTGTATAGAGTGAGAGGGCAAAAAATAGACCAGCACAGATCTTGATGCACCAATTAACAGCTCAGATATGAGGATGTAGGTAAGATGGTGCTCAGAAAATGCACTCTCCACTGAAAATTGATCTGCTTACATTGCTTTAACCTGTGAGATTGTTGATAGGTTTAATTGCTAGTACCAACTTTTCATTTCTTTCGCTCAACAGTTGGTAAACATTTTCATCAACATTGTGTTTGTAGATCCTTCTATTGTGTTTTCAAGTTCGCATCAGTTTGCTGCAATCCAAGTATTTATTTCTCTTGAGAAGTTAAACTTGTGTGGGTTTCAAATAATCACTGATATTGGACTGGCTGCCACCGCAAGATGGTAGGCTGATCTTGTGTTTTTGGGTATAAGTGTTCTCTGGTACATATTTATGACACTGAATTTTACAGCACTATCAATCATCCAAAAACTGCAAATGACTTCTAGTTCAATTTGTATGGGCTTGGGAGGCTGTCCAGTGCTGGTTGGTAAGACGATTTAACTAGATTTCAACAAATAAATTTGCTCCTGTTAATTAGCTGCCGTACTACAAGCTTTTAGGAGTTCGGATAAAGTATTGTCTCCATTTTTACCCAAAGAACTCAGAGTGACACTATGTTGCTAGAATGGATACAATTAGAACTCAGAATTCGCCGCACGGGGCGGCTCGGGCGGAACACCAGGTCAACAGTCGCCGGTGCCCCACTCCACCTCCCCTCCCCCCTCGCCGCCGTTGGCTCTCGTCGGCGGGCAAAGCCCGCAGACGGCCGGCGGCGGCGGAGACGTCCCTCTCTCGCGCGGGGGCTTTTCCCCTGGTGCATCTCGAGCTTTGCCCGGCGGATTGGGTGCGGAGGTCCATCACGGCAGGCTGGCGGCCTGGCAGCTGGCGGCGTTTGGTGGCGTGGCAGGAGTGGCTCCGCAGGAGCGTTGTGGCAGAGGGGGTTTTGCGGTGGCGCGGGCGGCATGATGGGCCACATAGGGCCCGATCTGGGCCCATGCAGGGCCAGCTGCGGGTGGATGACGGAGCTTCCGGCGGCGCGTTTCCGTGGCCGGTGGCGCCGTTGCCTCCGGCAGGTGGCCGGGGCCGTGTGGTGCGCGAGGCATGTCCTGGCGCCGGGCTAGGACCTGCCGGATGTTGGGTGGCCGACGCTGGTCGGATCTGGTGCTGCGGCCTCCTTCTCCGGGTTTGGTGATGCGCTGCTTTGCGCCGGATCTCGGGCATGAGGTGGCTGCCCCTGCATCTGGCAGTGAGGGTGCGGCGTGGAGGCCCGATCCCGCCGAAGAAGAGGATGCCGGGGCGGCGGCCCCGGGTGTGCGGGCTTTCTCGTCGCTGCTACGGCGTGAGCACGTTTGGCGGGAAGCAACGCGGCGTGAGTTGCTGCGGTGCGGTCTCCCGCAGTGGTGATGGTGGTGGGTGGCGGTGTGTTGCAGGGTTTGCTCGGCTACGGCGAGTTTGGCGGATAGGCGGTGACGACTTTGGGTTCGGTGAGCTCCGGGTGAAAGCCTTGCAACGACTGCGGTCATTGCCGGTGATGA
Source organism: Dactylis glomerata (assembly GCA_007115705.1). Taxonomy (NCBI): domain Eukaryota; kingdom Viridiplantae; phylum Streptophyta; class Magnoliopsida; order Poales; family Poaceae; genus Dactylis; species Dactylis glomerata. The sequence goes on from QXEO01001819.1 coordinate 541,740, forward strand.
TGGCATCCTAGGATGCACCTCCACTCCATGGAGGCATCGTTGAGGAGCCCCTTCACCTCCCTCGTCGTTTGTGCCTCGGGCTCTTCGGGTGAAAATCCAAGTTTCGACCTTGGTCGAAGCGGGCGTCGGCGGCGTCATCGTCGCTTCCCCCTTGGGGGCGTCGCCTTTGGAGGTCCGGTGTTTCGTCTGCTCGTTTTGGCCCATGTCGCTCTGCATCTACTTCGTCGGCTAGGCGTGTGCGCGTCCGTGGGGCCGGTGTGGAGGTCGGAGCGGCGGCTCCGGACTTTTTCTTTGCTTCGTTGGTTTCAACTTTGGTCGCTTGGGTGACAAGGTCGTCGGCCTCGCAGGGACGCGGTCTTGGGACCGGTGTGTGTGTGTGTTGCTGAGGTTTGGATGTCAGAGCGGCGGATCCGGGAGAGGTTGTTGTTGAGCGTCGTCTCTTGCTGCTTGGGCGCTTGAGTCGTCGGCTTGTGTGGGACGCGGCCTCGGGGCCGGTGTGTGGCGTTGTGTTGTACGGTTTTCAGCCAGTTTCCCTTATTAATTGTCCATTCTCTTCTTTTTAATGAAATGGCAGAGCTTCTGCCCATTAAAAAAAAACTCAGAATTCACAACCATTGGCTAAATTGAGGGTAACACTGGCCGTCTTGAGTTGCAGCCTGATTCTCGGCCCTCGAATGCGTTGTGTGCAACTCTCGCCACCTCAGTTTTAAAGTACTTTGGACTCATTGTTTGATGGATGGCATGGATGAATATGCCTAGCAATTAGGGTTCGGTTGTAAATTGTATATATATTTTTAATTAATAATGTAGTATGGAGATGATGAACAATATGTTGTCACTCTTTTAAATATGGAACTTCAGTTTCCAGCCAGATAATTTCTCTTTCCATCTTTTCTTGGTTCTATTATTGTATAGTTTTAATATAGATTAGTTCGCATGTCAGTTGTTGACATTGTATGGACCTTAACATGTCTATGGTAATTTGCTTTCAGTTACTGTCATGACAGTAGTAGCAAAAGAAAATTATGTGCCCAAAGGTGCTTCGGTTTTTCTTTTTTGTCCTCGTGGTCAAAGGTGCAGCGGCTCTCACCTACATGGGGCTTGCAGACACACCTCACCACCCATTGATGCTGTCACCGACAATCTGCCAGAGTACTACTGCTGCTGTCACAACATCTAGCAATAGCTCCATGGTTTGCTGCAGGGGCCGCAACCTCGACACGGCTATAAAAGGATATGAATTATGTGTCTGGGTTAAGCAGAATTAAACGCCTAATATTTCAATTGCTAACCCTAGCTTTCTAATTTCTCCAATCTACCTTTTATATCTTCTCAAGTCGTCGGTCACGGCACCTTCTGTAGGCGACACTCTCGTGCACCGGTGAACCATCCCTATAATAATCTACACAACAGAGGCACTCACATCACATATTATAATATGTATGAAAATTAACGGAGTAACACGTATAATACATGCACTTATTCAACATACTATATATGTTATAGGACAATACTACTTAGTACAACCGCCAGGTCCCCCATAATTGAACCTGTCAGTCATAAGTCGACTGACTTGGTAGCAATCCTTATGGGATACATAAGATTCAACTCCGGGCATTGGAACAGGTGGATAACTTGTCTCATCTTCGTTGACATATCGCATATCTTGAAATATAGATGAGTTTTCTCCGGGCCAGTGCCCATTGCCCATGGGTGGGCTAGGGTTCCGTGGAAGAGATGTAGTGTAACCGCCCCATTGTACATGATTTGCGTAGTAATCCAAAGTGTTAAAAAGTCTCTTTGGCCAATATCCGACAGGTGCAAGCTTTTCACCACCACGGGCAAAGTGTAGCCACCAATCTCCACCATTTTTACTCTGTAAAATGGTTGTAGTGCCAGTGTTACGTATAAATGCTCACTCAAGTCATTGTAAATTTATTTAAAATAATTTTATTCGGTCATTGTAATGAAAGAGAGAAATAAAATTCCCAACTCCCATTAGCACATAAGAACAATATATTCCATTGTTTAATAGTAAACAGAAATCAGAAACATTACAAGAAAGTTTATATCCCACCTTGAATATCTTGATAGTTATCTTACTTTTCACATCAAGAGTATCCCCTGGAGTAATAGGAGCATATTTAACGGGTACAAATCCACTACATTTCAAGTCAAAGCATCCCGTTGACTTGTATCCATCAGCCTGTCAATTCCCATGAAAATCATTTGTTATACAAATTAAAACCTTCTATTTTGTGCCTTGGCCATGAAAATGCTCTCAATATGCTACCTCCACTTATGGGAGATTTTTTTTTGTGTTTCGATGTATATCAAGTGCCACACTATAAAGTATTCTTCTTATGAGTAACAATATGATAATCACACATGATGTTGTATGGTTTTACTTTCCATGTTATGTTAGCACCATGATGGGGAATTACAGAAGACATTCTCCATAGAAAATAAATAATATTGAAACATATAAGCTAAACCCGACTGCCGACCACCATCATTTGATAGGCGACAGTACCATCAGTTACCCCACGCGTCTCTCCCCAGGGAGGCGCCAAGGGCACCCCGCCTGGCGCCAGCAACACCCCCGGTGTGGTCGGCTCCCATTGCTGCCACTGTCATGGGCCCTTGCCACAGCGGTGGCGGCTCCCCTCGCTGCCGAAGGTTTCTTGGAGTGGTGGAAGACCGAGTCCACTGTTGGAGCAGCTGGGCGGCGAGAGTAGGGGAGGTGGTGGAGACCTTCTTCGGTGGCGCCATGACCGGCGACGAAGGCAGGGCTAGGGCAGGTGGTGTTGGACGAAACCTAGATCAGATCTGGGTGGATCTCCCGTGCCACCTACCCATATCTTCTTTATTGTGTGGTAGGGCCAGATTCGGTGGAAGGACGCCCCTGTTCTACTGCTGCCTTTCTTGTTGCTAGCCATGGCCGTAGGTTGAAGTCGGAGCGGCAGATTCAATAGGGTTCCGACGGGTGGTGTGGGGCTACTAGCCCGACTTTGAATAAAGGAGGCGGTCCTAGGGTTCCAACTCGTGCCTAGATGAAGATCTGCCAGATGTCCATCCCCATCAATCTAGGTGGAGTGTCGTATTCTGAAAGGCCCCCTCGGCAACCTCCACTGGGCATCATGCCTGGAGATTGCTGGATCGGATGGGATTTGGTCGTGCACACCCGTATTTTTATCTGAGCATTTGGTTTCAGAGTGAGCGTCGCGAAGTTCTACTGGCTGTTACCATCATGTCATACGATTTTTCATTCCATGGTGAAGTCAGCTAGCGGAGAATGTCATGGAAGCTGAGATCTGAGGACTAGCAATGGTGGTTTGAGTCTTTGTGGCAATGTGGAATTGTCTTAGTGATTTGTGACTCAGAGCAGCGACATCGAAAGTGGGGATGACAACATAGGATAAGTTCAAAGTTTTACATTTCAAGGTGAAAATTCAAGGTCTGGTCTTAATTAGTTGTGCCTGGCAATGGCCTTGTTAAAGGCATTATTTTTGTAAGCGAGGACTTCCTCCAGGGTGAAAACCAAAGATCTATGATCGGGCGATGATGGTGCTTGTGCACTATTTTCTTCTTGGAGGCGTCGCTTTTGGAGAAGCTGGACTTCTAGTGTTATATTGGTGGTATTGTGCTACTTCTCCAAGGAATTAATCACCGATTTTTTTTATAATTCTTGTTTTTTCTTTTAGCTATGTGCATCTGTATTGCCACTAGGGCATTGTATTGTTGCAAAGGCTGGCTGTAATTGGTATCTCCTCTATATTAATATATGCTCCTTATCGTAGTTATACAAGCTAAACCCAATTACAAAGAGGTGGAAAGACATACCGTCCATCCTACAAGGAAATGTGTTTTGTTATCACCATAACGAGAAGGAGCAATCTACACAAGTTAGAAAAATATTTTAGAATTATGGAGCAATACATACTTCAAATACAACATTTATTCATGAGTAAGGACAAATTGACTTACGTTCCATCCGGCTTGTACAAGATTAAAATTCTCAAAATGATCTTTTTGGTAATTTGTTAACCATATTTCAGCTGATATTTGTCCCTCCTTGACATTCAATGTTTCAGACACATCTAAAGTAGCCACGGCTCCATAAAATTTTGTTTCAAAAAAGGGTATTGACACGTAAATTGCGAGCTGTAAAATAAATATCAACGTAATTAATAGTACCTCAAGATGGTTTTGTATGAAAGAGGGATATATTTATAGATTGTCTTTCCCAATACTTTATAATAAAGATATGCAAGAATAAAAACAAAGACCAATCATAGTCTATTACTGGTAATATTCAAAAACATTAATAAAAAATTGGGGGTAACTAAGATTCAAGTGAATTAAACAAGATAGGTCTTTTAAGAAGAAAATAATGAATTCATTTTACTATTGTATGTGTAGTAACAATATGTCGGTTAGCGTAAACTAGCCAATACTTTGTATTACACCCTCAATTTACCAGATTTGATATGTCATAGGGGATGCAATAATTTTTTTTAGCTGGTGCTTGAGAATAGTGTTTTACAAAATTATGCATTACAAAAAAATCTCAAACATACATAGATGTGAATCATGTCATATCATGAAAAATTATGATCAAATATACTCTGCACAAATAAGAAAAAGTTTAACTTCTTTTTTGACATTGTAACATAAACCATTTGTCTTCATTTGGCATGGGCCTATTTTGTACAAATGAACAATAATATCTTTATAAAATTTTCATCTATCAGTGGAACTAGAGATCATGCAAAAATTATGATCAATTATACACTGCACAAATAAGAAAAAGTTTAACTTCTTTTTTGAACATTGTAACAGAAACCATGTCTTCTTTTGGCATGGGCCTATTTTGTACAAACGAACAATAATATCTTTATAAAATTTTCATCTATCAGTGGAACTAGAGGAGTAGACACGCCATACATATGATTTTATTCTAATGTCATTTTTACTACCCAAAATGTTAATTTTACATCCTTAAAGTATAAGAAATCCAATATGAAAACTCCCGAAAACCAGACTGCAAGGTCAGTTATGAAGAAGCCTCTCAAATCACATTTTTCACCAAATTAAATCCGAACGTACTTCTTTATCTGAAGAATGGCTTCAAGTAAAACATTGAAGATCATGAAAAGTAATAAATTGATTTGCATAGGATTGGGGTTATGATTTTCATTTGAATACGGCCTTAGTTGGTTCTCATTCCAGAAAATAATAAGTAGAATAAATATAACATGATATATACTATAATTATTTTTTTATGAAATATGAATGTACCATACATAAGAGTGAACTTACATGATCGATCATTTCGTTGTTTGCTGGTTTGGCCGCAATTGATAGCAAGCTCTCATTAAAGAATGCCCCTGTTTTGAATCTCATGTGCCTCTGAAGGTATGGCTTGTGACACCATGTTGTAGCAACTTTATCAAGGCAAAAGATAGAGAGTAGCAAGAAAACATACACCAGTTTCATCTTTTCCTGAAAGAAATGTGAATGCTTGCACTATCCTTCAAGATAGATATGATAGAAACCGAGTAAACAATTTATATAGATGAAAATATTAATGGAAGATATAAATATGTATGCCATTTATTGTGCATTTGCACATATATATTCACTAATGAAAGCAAATTAATATTGTCGCATACCCATACATAATCTAATAATCTATAAATGATGATAACTTATTGTGCTCCTTGATATGAAAATTAAATTCTATATCCTATATATTTACGGAAAAGATTGATATCATTGTAGATATGCATATAATCCATAAATGACAATAATTTATTGTGCTCCTTGGGGAGGAAATTAAATTCTAGTTCCTATGCATTTATAAATATATATTTATATTGTTGTAGGCATGCACATAATAATTCATAAAGCACTTTTATGTGCCTTCTTAGCATCTTTTTTAGTGGATACAAATTCACACCAATCTAATATGATTCGCTAGATTATTACATGGTAGTATAGAAATAGGGGATTGCTTCTGATTGGTTCTAAGACTCTTGGGTTCACATGATTAGAGAAATGAAAGAATATACAAACATAGGATTATAATTTTTTGCACAAATTTCCTAAAAATTAAAATATATTGAAATTATTTCTAAAACGTGGAATGAAACACAATCTGAGATGGATCACCGCTCAATTTGGACAAGTATTATATTTTTTAAGCTTTCGTCGCCACATGATGAAATTCCTTTTGGACCATTCATATTTTTCCCATTGGGTTTATGATACCGATGTGACTTTGGCAATGGCATCAAGCTAGGAGCTAAGTTTGATCAGGGTAATGGAGATAGGAAGCACTTTTTAGATAAAAGGCATCTCTGCCCGACTTTAAATTAATAAAGCCGCCATAAAAGCAAGGCAAAAGGTTCGATACAACAGTCAAGCACAGGCGAAATTCACAAGACAACACTTGTCTTGCGCGCCAGATTTGGGAATGCCTGGTGGTTTTTAGATAGGAAGCACTTTTGGACTGACTGGTGGTTTGGGAATGCCCCCTTGAGCGTCAGATTTGCACGTCTCTTTGAAATCTCGGCTGATCCAGAGCGTCTGGTATCCCAGATGTATAATGTGGGAACTTTGGCCAACTGGAACGCCTAAGTTGGGAAGAGCTACAAAATGAAATCAGAGATCATCGCTTCTCGACTGCTCCGAACAGTGTGTCCTGGGGTCTGGAACTTTCCGGGGTTTTTTCCTACCAAATCGCTGTATACGAAAATGATTGGTGGGGTACGGTGGCCCATGCTAAAGACATTTGGAAGATTGCTTGCCCACTTAAAGTTAGGATCCTGCTATGGCAGATGGCCAAAGACAGATTGCGCTCCAATGCGTAAATTAAACGTAGACACGGTCAATCGAACGGCAACTGTACGCTCTGTCACCACGAGGTGGAAGACGCAGCTCATATCTTTTTCACATGCTCTCTCTCGCAATTTGCCTGGAGCGGTACTTGTGAACTTCTTTCAGTGGACTGGAATCCTTCCTCCTTCGCAGACCTCTTTGCTATTATTAATCCCTTTAAGGGGATTTTGAAGCGTTTTCTATGGATGTTGTTCGCGGTCCAAGGATGGGAGCTCTGGGTCACGAGAAACAAATTTTCGATCGAAGTAAATTCCCTAAGCGTCTCGCTAACGGCTTTTTCCAAACTACAATTTTTTTGCAGCTCTGGAGGATGCTGCAAAAGTCAAAGGTTCATCCCATGCTGGACGAGGTGGACGCAAAGCGTAAGGAAATCTACACCACCGTGGCTAGTTAGCTTAGCAAGCAACAACATTATTCAGTGTGTGCATGCTGTTTTGTCCCTCTCCCGTCTACCTCCGAACTTTATTGATGTACATTAGTCTGGCTTGCGAGCACTGCTACCTTATATCTGTGATCTTTATTAATTTAAAGCAGGGCACGAGGTGCCTACATTCTAAAAAAACACCCTCTGCTCTGCTCGTTTCCCTGCCCCTTCCACACCCTTTGACTTTAGCAATGCTCTCATGTCCCTGGCGCATTCCTGGCAGCGAATCGAGACTCGTTGCTGGAGAACCTGGTCGTCGCCCTCCAGTTGGGCGACGGGCGGCGCGCGCAATGGGTATGCCAATCCATTTCAAAAAAACACTAGTAGTCCTGGTAGGTTTGGGGTAGGCCTCACTCCTCGCGTTGGTCCTCCTATAAATGGATATGTATAAATTGTCTTTTGTGTCAAGCTGAAATAAACCCCATCTTCCAATTGCTAACCCAACATCTCCAATTATCTCATCTACCCCATTATCTTCTCAAGTCATCGATCATGGCACTAACCCATAGGCGACGCTCTCGCCCACCTGGTGAACCATCCCAATAATCCACACAACAAAGGCACTCATATCGCATATTATGTATAAAAATTAACATAGTAACATCTGCAATACTTGTACTTATTAAACACATTATATCATAGGGAAACACTAATTAGTGCAACCGCCAGGTCCCCCATAACTAAACTTGTTAGTCATAAATCGACTAACTTGATAGCAATCCTTATGTGATACATAAGAGTAAACTCCGGGCATTGGAACAGGAGGATATCCTGTCTCATCTTCGTTGATATATTGCATATCTTGAAATGTTAATGAGTTTTTTCCGGGCCAGTGCCCATTGCCCATGGGCGGGCTAGGGCTCCCTGGAAGAGATGTAGTGTAACCGCCCCATTGTACATGATCTGCATAGTAATCCAAAGTATTGAAAATACTCTTTGGCCAATATCCGATGGGTGCAAGCTTTTCACCACCACGGGCAAAGTGTAGCCACCAATCTCCATCATCTTTACTCTATAAAATGATTGGAGTGCTAGTGTTATATATAAATACTCACTCAAATCATTCAAAAATCTATGTAATACTAATTTTGTTTGGTCATTGTAATGAAAGAGAGAAATAAATTTCTATGTTAAAATAGTAAAAACAAATAATACAAACATTGCAAGAAAGTTGACATCCCACCTTGAATATCTTGATAGTTATCTTACTTTTCATATCAAGAGTATCCCCTGGAGTAATAGGTGCATAGTTAACAGGTACAAATCCTTTACACTTCAAGTCAAAACATCCAGTTGAGGTGTATCCATCAGCCTGACCATTCCCATAAAAATCATAATTATTCAAATAAAACCCTTCTATTATGTGCCTTGGTCATGAAAATAATGTTAATATGCTTTCATATATGGGAGACAATTTTATTGTTGTGTTTTGATGTTTATATATCATGTGCCATGCCATATATTATTCTTCTTATGAGTAATAATATGATAATTCTCCATGATGTTTTCAGGTTTTACTTTTCCATGTTATGTTAGCACCATGATGGGGAATTGCACAGGTACATTGTCCAAAGAAATCTAAAGTAAATTGAATATATAAGCTAAAACCCATTACAAAGAGGTGAAAAGTTGATGACATACCGTCCATCCTATAAGGAAATGTGTTTTGTTATCACCATAATAAGAAGGTGCAATCTACGTAAGTTAGGGAAATATTTTAGAATTATCAAGCAAAGGATACTTCAAATAAAACAAATTTTCATGAGTAAGGACAAATTGACTTACGTTCCATCCAACATGTATAAGATTAAGAGTCTCGTGGTGGCCTTCTTGAAAATTTGCTACCCAGATTTCTGCAGATATTTGTCCCTCCTTGACAACCAATGTTTCGAAAACATCTAAAGTAGCCATGGCTCCATAATATTTTGTTACAAAAAAGGGTATTGACTCATAAACTGCGAGCTGGAAAGAAATATCACGTAATTAATAGCACCTCATGATGGATTTTCAAGAAATAGAGATATTTACTGATTTTGTTTCCTAATAGTTTATAATAAAGATGTGCAAGAATAAAAACAAAGACCAATTTTATTCTAATAGTTGTACTCCCTCCTTCTTAGTTTATTAGGCCTACACATTCACCTAGGTCATCAATTTAATCTATATAATATAAATTATATAACTAAAAAATTATACCATTAATTAGTAAACAAGCTGAAGTTTTTTATAATATATTTTTGTAATATATATCTCATATTATGTTAGTCAAACTAACAACCTAGTAGTACGCATAAGACTAATAAACTGAGAAGGAGGGAGTAATATTTTCAAGACTTTAACAAAAAAATTGGGGGTAGCCATGATTCAAATGAATGAAACAAGATCGAGGGAAACATGAGTAACAGTATGTTGGTAAGCGTGAACTAGCTCAATTTACCAGATTTGACACATCAAAGAAGATAGAATATGATATTTTTAGTGGATTTTGTATATGTAAAGGATTAATTCTTGGGTATAACGTTTTATAAATTATGCATTATAAAAAAGCCTTGAACATACATAGATGTGAATCATGTCATATCATGCAAAAAGTATAATCGAGTATACACTACACAAAAAAGGAAAAAAGTTAACTTATTTTTTTGAAAATTTGTAACGCAAACCACTTGTTTTATTTCTACATAGGCCTTTTTGCATAAACATAAAATAATCTTTATAAACTTTTCATCTGTTAGTCGAACTAGAGAAGTAAATACACCATACATATGAACTTATTCTAATGTGATCTTCTAGCTTCCAATTTTTTTAATTTTACATCCTTAAACTATAAGAAATCCAATATGGGAACTCCACAAAACCTAATTGCATGGCAAGTCATGAAGCAACCTCTTGCATCACATTTGACCAAATTAAATCATAATGAACTTCTTTATTAAAAGGAGTTGCTTCAAGTCAAACATAGGAGATCATTAAAAGTAATAAAGTGATTTGCATACAACGGGGTTATGATTTTCATTTGAATATGGACTTGTCATGTTCTTTTTATAATTAAAATTTGCATGTCTTAATAAGTGTAGTTTTTCAGTTGGTTCTATAGAAAAGACTAAATAGACTAAAGATAACATGATAGATATAATATATGAATGTACCATACATAAGAATGAACTTACATGGTCAATCATTTCAGCGTTTCCTGGTTTGGTATCAATTGATAGTAAGCTCCCATTAGAGGATGCCCCTGTTTTGAATCCCATGTGCCTCTGAATGTATGACTTGTGACACCATGTTGTAGCAACTTTATCAAGGCAAAAGATTGAGAGTAGCAAGAATACACACACAAGTTTCATCATTCCTTGAAAGAACTGTGAATTCTTGCACTATCCTTCAAGGTAGATACGATATCAAATGAGTAAACAATTTATATAAATGGGGATTAATGGAAGATATAAGTATGTCATTTATTGTGCTATTTGGAAGCAAATGAAAGTAAATACTCCTTAATGAAAATGAATTAATATTGCTGTATAGGCGTATAACCATATCTTAATCTATAAATGATGATAACTTATTGTGCTCCTTGATGTGGAAATCAAATTATGTATCATATATATTTATGAACAAGATTTATATCGTGTAGATATGCATAGAATCCATAAACGACAATAATTTATTGTGCTTCTTGGATGGAAATTAAATTATATATCCTACGCATTTATGAAAAAATATTGATACTATTGTTGTACATATGTATAAAATTCATAAAGTACAAAACTAGCTAAATGCCTGCGCGTTGCTATGGAGTAACATTTCAAATATATATTTATCAGATCAGTTCGATCTATATTATGATATTTTTTGCTCGTAGCATTTTTTTCTTGACCATTATTCATCATTGTTGTGTCATCTCCTCTACCACAGTCAAATGAGGTTCTTCCTTGTTTCCCTCTGAACTCATCATGTATGTCCCTCTCCTCCCCTCCCACTAGAGGGAACCACTATACTCGCGTGTTTTTACACTTTGGCAACCCTCCCAAGCGAGGTTCTGATATTTGTTTTTTCTTAAGAATAAAAAATATTGTTGTAGTAACTTTCTCGTCCAAGGGGTTTATTTGCAATACCACATATATAGCCAAGTTTGATCCAATAAAACATATCGTCTGACTGTTTGAAATGGGCTCAAACTGAAGATGATCTCCTCACTATGAAACACATCTAGGCAGTAAACTCATAAGCAAAATATTTTGTCTTATTTTAGAATGGATGCAACAACCATGCAGTTTCCATCATTTATAGTAGATCATGAATAGTAAAGTCACCATTTTTCTCTTCGTGGTTCTTGTCTACCTGTATTTTAGCTATGTCGTCACTACTATGTTGTTCCACTCTCATGTCCCGCTACTCCATTTTTGTTAACATGTATTGTCACCTAATGCCTTATCCATGAGCTCGATAAATATATGTTGGGTCATTTTTGTAGGATTTAAATAAGAAAGAATATTTCCTTATTTCTATATTTCTTCTTAGTGGTTGAATAGTCGGTGTTATTATTAGGTGTTGGATGCTTGCCGTATCTTTCATGTCTGGCGCTAGCTACCTTCTCTATCTATTGATTGATTTCTGGTTGTTCCTTTGGTCATTCTAGATACTAGATGACCCGGTGCGCCACTGGCGCACGTGGCAAAATCGAGGCGGAACGCAAATACTGAAGCTGGTCCTAAATTGATTTAGACACTCAGTCCCTTATTCTCCATTTTTAGGAAAGAGAAGAGAATTCCAATTAGTATTGTGTCATAGAGGTAATGAAATTAGTTGATCTTGGAGGCACAAACTATAAACGGTAATGCAAGCAAATGGGGAAATGGCCCTATTTGGGCTACTGGACCAATCTCCATATTTCTCGATGTAAAAAAATGGATGGAGATCAAACGCCATAACTACATCCCTTAGAAAACATCATGACATCTCCCGACCTGAATGATTTACAATTCGACATCTTGCATCACCATATTCCGCTTCAGAGGACGATCAACCAGATTCATAGGACAGACATAGAAGACAGAACACGCATTGGAAGCGCTTCATAACTTTCAATCTCTTTAAGCACATGCTGAGGGAAGTTTAAATGGTCCAGTCCTTTATAGCATAATTCTTGGCTTGTCAAATACACACAAGGAGCATATAAGCAAGAAACACCGAATGTTATCACAGTCATGGGAGAGGATGGTAATATACTGTGCCCTTTTAAGCATGTGGTATGGTAAAAGACGGAGCAACTTCTCCACTGATTCAGAAATGTTAATAAGCCACAATAGATTCTCGGCAGTACCGTTTTAACTCGTTGTAGGAGTTATTAGGCATTCACATATCAGAATAAAAACAACATGAACTTCAAAATACTTATTGCACGTTGCCTTGAGTCACTTACTTTGCTACAAGTAAAAATAAAAAAAAGTTCACTTGCTTCATTTCCCATAACGGAAAGAATCGTGAACTTCGTGTATTGAAGCTCTTAATAAACCTCTTGAAGGATGCTCATTTCGACTAAACTTGCATAGCAGGACCGACTGCAAATTATCATAATGTGCCTGACAATAACCAGAGATATGATTAAAATATAAGCATGTAATTTACAAAGTATTATTTAATGTTCATAGATCAACCCTATTATAAGAAGAAACTAAATGGTTGCTGCATTTACAATTTTCTCATTTGGGAACTCATTGTTATCTGAATAATAATGTCTGTCGTCAATTAGTGTTCTCCAAACTTTCTGTATTTCAAGTTCAGTAGATTCGGTAGCTTAGTACGAGCCATTTTTGTGCGAGACCGTCTACTACTATGGTTACATGAGAGGGATACTGCATCCAAGTTATTTGGTAATCAGCATTACCTCTAAGTTAGGAATTTGATCAAAGGAAGTAGGACAACAGGATACCATCAAGAAAGTAGGTGCTCATGATGTGTAATGCCAACTGACTAAAAATAATCTTCTCATGGCTGATCTCAGATGGCTTACGAAAAAGAAGATGCCGGCGACCCTCATCAGGGACACCACCACCACCTCATTGCAACATACCGTGACATAAAGTTTAGAGGGTGTATATGATTTCCTGTAGTGAACTAAAACCTGCAATTCAAAAGATTACAGTTCAGTGCACGAAAACTAAAATTACAGTTCAAGTATTACTGATTGCACAATAGCAGAAAAGTTCACAAAAACTATGCCTGGAAAGCAAATAGTAAAAAAATGACCAAGCTTGCGACATATGATCTCTAAATTATTATCTTACGGATGAGCTAGATGATATCTATTTCTAGAGCAATGAGCATATCCGTCAGATGCTCTATATGAACCTGGAAGGATCAGATACAATAAGTACCTATAATCTATGAAACAAACACCTCGTATTATGCCTGATAGTATTTAAGTGCCAAAAGGCTATATGTAGATGGTGATTATATCATAAAGGGAGGAAACGTGAAGCATATAGCTCCCATATAAAGCAGAACATTGACCATATCAGACCTTCTATCATCCCATTTAATCTATTGACAACATTTGTTCCGAATAATATTTACTGAAATAGTACCAAGGAGGCCATTACATAATTAGAGTTATTGCCAAGCTATAGTAAAGGGGAATAAATACTACCTTATGGACAAAAATTCAACCTGCAACAATGGTACTAAAAACAATGGGCTCAAATCAGCAGTAAATTGAAGGGAAATAAGTCTGTAATTAACTGCCTATTCTTAGCATGATTTCAAGCACATCAGGCTTTAGTCCATTCTCAACGGGTGCACCAAGAGCTAGAATGCAGTAAGCATGAGAGATGGAGGTACAAAGATTACATAAATCCCATGTGCTTGGAAGTCTACGATTGTAACATGACTGAAATTAAGCACCTATTTTTAGCAGAAGTAAAACCAGCTGACCTTGCACCTTGACCATGTGCAGCATGGATGGTTGCCGTTTCAAACAAGCAGCTGAACTCGTTGTCAGTTTGCAGAGTCGCAGCATCCAGGGAGAAGCATGAAGACTCAAATTCCTATAAAATCATCCCAGACTTCAGTGGAGGAATATTTTGCAGGCATCTCTCACCATTTTGCAGAGTCCAGATATCAAGATGGAGCTTGAAGACCACTGAATATGTGAGGTACCAACAGAAAAAAAAACAAAATGATTAGTTTTACAAGAAAAAAGGTGCAATCATAGAATTCAAATAAACCAACAGGGACCATATCTCAGCCAAACACAAAGTGTTATGTGAGACATTGTTCACCCGCAGTCCGCGCTCCAGTAATGGCACACAATCACCATAGATATTCATGGTACATGAAGGGGGAGAGGTAAAGAACCATGTCCATGTCTGAGAACTAATTGGCAATCTGCCGCTCTGCCATAGTTAGCACGGCTAAATGGCTCCATACAGATTCTATGCAACTCCATTAGGCGCCTGGGTACAAAAAAATGACAGGCGTGATTAGCATCATTCAACAGTGGATAAAACAAGCGGCAAGCCACTATAAAAAAGAAAACGAGATCATCATTAGTTTTACAAAAAAAGTCTCTCTACAGCAACTTCCAGTACATTAAATTCCAAACATATGGGGGTTTTCTTTAGAGCTAAAGGCTCAACAAATTCATCCCATGGTGATTTTGCCAAAAGCCTATTAAAAGTAGAGGTGGCTCATCTCTTCTACATCTAAATCAAGTGCAGCATTACAGAGAAGACAAAGCAACCTGGATATAGACAGAAGAGGAGAACAACAGAAAGCGTGAAACATGCAGTAGCATAGCCGGTTGTAGAAAATCTTTGAACCTGCAGAAAGGTGAAAGAACATAAGTTCAAATCAAGAGTAATACCAGTATTGTTCACTGTGTTATCTCGCAACTAACCGAAACATTACTGAAAGTGGTACTGGAAACCCCCAAAATAGCTATACTTAATTATTTCACCCAGCAGACGACTTGTCTCCACATTATACTTTTAGGACAGAAAGCTTTGGCCGAAATAGGGGCTGCAAAGAAAAAATGAATTATTAGGAGCTCTTAGCTTAAGAAAATATACATAAAGTATAATAATTAGGATGATTCAAAATATTGGAAAGTGCAAAAACAAATTGCCGAAGGAGAATATGAATTGAGAAAATGCAGACCGAAGGAAGGTCTGGTTTTTGTATTCCACGAGGTCAAAAGCAATTTGGTTCGCAAGGAGAGCATCATCCTGCATAATGAACACAATATCTGAAGTAAGCAACAGAGACTCCCATGTTAGTAATGTAGTGAGCAGATGAAAGAACAAATACATACCTTGCTTCAACATCCATACCCATGGCCTGTTGGTATTTACCATCAGGAATACACCTACACCATAGAGTAACCATTAGCTGAACACTCCATCTAATAAATAGGAGGATATAGGGAAATGGTAGGATACATTATTAAACTTCTCCAGCATAATTATAGGAAATAAAAAGGAAACCAAAATCATTTTATGGCAAGAGTCTACTGCTAGATTTCAGTGGCACCAAAAACTCTAGCTATTTTGTAGTGGCACACGGCTGCAATATGCCAAGAGTTTAATCGCACTACTTAAATCTTTATTAGCATACAACATTTAATTTTTGGAAAAGATACCATTGATTATAACCACCACGAGTGTGCAATAAAAGCTTCCAGCCACCACATACGTATGACCAGATTAAAAGAACCGTTAGTTACCCAACGCTTTTTTACCCTGCAGAAAATAGAAGACACCATAGCCACATAGCGTACTGAAATTGTAACGAAATAAAAACACTGAAGAAATAAATACGCACAACGGCATAGTGATGAAAAGAGCAAATTACTCTATGCCAATCTTACTTCAGTGAACACATGGTATGTATATGCATCTTAGCAGCATAAATGGCCCTAAAGCGATGAACTGAACACGTTTTGAATTTAGTTACCAACTTAGTTTCTTGCTGACTCTGACTATCCTTAAGCAAGAACTGGATTTATCATATTCTTCCTTTACGAATGAAATTTGTGTCAATAAGAGAAAATTAGCACACATGAAGTATGTTTCACACTCACTGGGAAAGAGAGACAAAATTTGGAAAGACTAAATACTTGGTCCTAACTTAGTTAACCAAGAGGTAATCTGACCAAAAAGTCTAGCGCAAAACCAAACATGCCCAAGAAGCAACCCAGCACAAAGACACTGCTTTGTGACCTCCCAAAAAAGCTCTAGAACATGGTGATATTGCAAGCTTGTGGCTAACGTGCTAAGTCATCTCATTGACCTGAAAAAGCACAATCACATTGCACGCTAACTGAAGCCTGAAATGGTACTGAAGAAGCAAACAAATAATAGATATATACCTATTTTTCCATTGAAATGGCAGATGCAAAGTGGAAAACAATTATTAGGGGCTCTTAGTTTAAAAACATATACGCAAAGTATCAGAGAACACAAACTGTAGCAACAATAACCCAATCAGATACATGCTACTGAAATTGTCAACCTTGCTCAAGCATTTACTGAAAAGGCAATTAGGATACCATGCTTCATAATAAACGGATGCATGGGTCTCCAAACCATACCTTGATTTCGGACCCTGAATTTAGAGCTAGCGAAATGGGAAAGGAGGTCTGCTCATTCCGAATGATCCATTGTGCAGTTCTAACTTCAATTGCAGTGCAAAGGCCTTCAACAAAAACATATCAATCAGGTTAGCAGAATTGGAGTAAGAAGTAGACAGCTGCATGACAAAACTAAATTCAAGCTTATTACGTTATCCTTGATATAGACAAAACTAATTTCCAGCAATAGTCAGATCACGTAATTGGCTAAGGAAACTCCCACCAACAAACTGTAAGGAAGAATATTCAGTTTGCCATCAAAGATTAAAACAAAAATAAATGGTTCATGTTCTTTTTTTATCATGCATCTCTCATAAAAAATTCCCAGAGTGGTCCTGCTGATTCTCTTTTGGAGAATCCTTTCAATGAATTCACAGAGTGTGCGGGTGACAGAGAAGAGCATATACTATTTCCTTTTGTTCACTCTGATTTACCCCACGCAGGTTGATACGTCTCAAACGTATCTATAATTTTTGATGCTCCATGCTTATTTTTACACCATTTGCCTATTGTTTCGTTACACTTAGTGGCACTTTTATACATTTTCCGGAACTAACCTATTAACGAAGTGTCACAGTGCCAGTTTCCTGTTTTCTGCTGTTTTTGTGTTTCAGAAGTGATACACAGGAAATATTCTCGGAATTGGACGAAACAAGTTCCTGAAGTCTTATATCAAGGGGAGGCTTCCAGACATCCGAAGACCTGACGGAGTGGGGCCACGTGGGCCCCAGACACAGGGGCGGCGCGGCCACCCCCCTGGCCGCGCCAGCCCCGTGTGAGGGGGCGTGGTCCCTCCTCTGACATCGCCCCTTCGCCTATATATACCCCCTGATGAGAAAAACCTAAGCCCCGATCAGTTTTCCAGAATACATCGCGATCCGCCGCCGCCGTCGACCCAAAGATCGGGAGGGTCCAGAAGCTCTTCCCGGCACCCTGCCGGAGAGGGGAATCGCCATCGGAGGTCTTCTTCATCGCCATGCTTGCCTCCGGAGCGATGAGTGAGTAGTCTACCTTGGACTATGGGTCCATAGCAGTAGCTAGATGGTTGTCTTCTCCACCATGTGCTTCATGTTTAGATCTCATGAGCTGCCCTACATGATTGAGATCACCGTTATGTAATTCTATGATGTTGGTTTGTTGGGATCCGATGAATATTGGTGTTTATGATTAAGTTGCTGTACTGAATTATATCTTTTGTTATCTCTATGTTGTTTATGATCTTGCATGCTCTCCGTTGTTAGTAGCTATCTTGGCCGAGTAGTTGCTAGTGACTCCAAGAGGGGGTATTTATGCTCGATAGTGGGTTCATGTCTCTATTTCACCTGGGGGAGTGACAGAAACCTCTAAGGTGGTAGATGTGCTGTTGCTACTAGGGAGAAAACAACATTCATATGCTCAAGGGCATATGCTTTGTTTACATTACACACTTTGCTTAATGCAATTATCTGTTGTTCGCAACTTAATACTTCCAGGGTGTTCGGATGATATCCCCGGGGGTGGATTATTAGTCATAGATGCAGTTGGATGGCGGTCTATGTATTTTGTTGTAATGCCCAGAGTAAATCTCATAGTGATCTTCTTGACATATCACGTTATCTTTATTCTATCAATTGCCCAACTGTAATTTGTTTACCCAGCATGTTATTTTATCTATGGAGAGACACCACTAGTGAACTGTGGACCCCGGTCCTATTTTAATCATATTGCAATCACCTGTTTACTTTTCCCGCACTGTTTACTTTACTCGCATATTACTACTGTTTTCCACTCGATACACTCATAACCTTTGTTTCAAGCAAACCGGTGAGATTGACAACCTCATCGCAAGTTGGAGACAAAGTATTTGTTTGTGTGTGTGCAGGTTCCGCGTTGCTGCTGGCCGAAGACGAGTCAACAAGTATCGTTAACGGCGCCCTTGTTGGAGTGTTACTAAGCCAGTCCGCATCACCTTCAGTCGTCACCGTCTCTCTTCTTCAAGATCGACATTAAACCTTGGTTTCTTAACTGAGGGAAAACTAGCCTCTACACTCATCATACCTTCCTCTTGGGGTTCCCAACGGGCTGGTCATCACCACGCACAAGGACTTACTGCTCCCACGTCAACTAAACGCCACAGCTCTTTTCTGGCGCCATCACACGAGTAGCACAGGTATACCTCTACCATGCAATATTTTCTGCTACACCAAAGATCTACAAGAGAGTTTGATCGCAGACTTTTCGAAAATCATCAACGAGTAATTGCAAATCACAGACCCACCAAGAAAAGTATAACCCATCAGAAATATCAGTCAAAGTGTAGTAAAACATTAGTGCATCCTCCAATCCTAATGAAATTGGATCTGTTTATCTGAACAAAAAACCAGTTAACCTGCAGCAGTGAACATCATAAGAAGCAATTCATCATAAAGCAAATCGAGATACATGGGGATTTAGAGCAAGAGGGGTTCCATAGGGGCAGCTGGACAGGAGGACGGTGGTGGCGAGGCTGCACTCGGGAACAACAACGCTGTGCAAGGATTGGTGAATGGCAGCCCAAGAAATTTACCTCGAGTAAGGATGAAGACGGGGAAGCACGCAGCCACCTCCTCAGACGCCTCGGTGGCGGCATCGTCGCCATGCCGCTTGCCGTTCATCGCCATCAGCAGGACTGCCATTGCCGGCCATGGCATCGGCGGCGGCGATGTGCCCTCCATGGAGGGGCAGGCGGCGGCCATGGGGGGGGGGGGCTGGCGGCCATGGAGGAAGCCCTGGCAGCCATGGAGAAAGCCCTGGTGGCCATGGAGGAGGTGCTGACGGCGGTGGCCATGGAGGGCTGGCGGCAGCCATGGAGGGGCTGGCTGCGGCCATGGAGGAGGCCCTTGATGTCTACACACGCTTCTGTTCTTGTAGACAGTGTTGGGCCTCCAAGTGCAGAGGTTTGTAGAGCAGCAGCAAGTTTCCCTTAAGTGGATCACCCAAGGTTTATCGAACTCAGGGAGGAAGAGGTCAAAGCTATCCCTCTCAAGCAACCCTGCAATTACGATACAGAAAGTCTCTTGTGTCCCCAACACACCCAATACACTTGTCAGATGTATAGGTGCACTAGTTCGGCGAAGAGATAGTGAAATACAAGTGGTATGGATGATTATAAGTAGTAAATACAATCTAGAATAAAAATGGCAGCAAGCAAACAAGTAACAAAACAGCGAGTAAACGGTGTGCAAAGTTTGGAAACAAGGCCTAGGGATCATACTTTCACTAGTGGACACACTCCCAACAATATAACACAATTGAACGAATAAATAACTTCTCTTCACTATGGTACTCTGAATTACTCTCCTATTGAATAACACTAATCATTGCGTAGGGCTACGAAGCACTCCTTAAAGTTCATCAAGTACTTGACAAACACCACTCATAGAGATATCCAAATCAAATCATAACTCAAGATAGATATTATTGCAACTTAGACCAAGTACTAACACGGTGCACACACTGTCAACATTACACCATGAAAGGAGGAATAGATCACTTCAATACTATCATAGTGATAATTATTCTCATAATCCATAAAAGATCACAATCGTAGCCTAGACCAAGTACCACCATGATGCACGCACTGTCACCGTTACACCATGGCAGGAGGAATAGATTACTTTAATAACACACTAGAGTACACATAATGAAGAAGAGTAACATATACTTATTCAACATGATACAAAGCTCACGATCACATAAAGATCACATCATGGGAGAGAGAGGTGAACCACATAGCTACCGGTAGAGCCCTCAGCCCCGGGGATGAACTACTCCCTCCTCATCATAGGAGACAGGAAGGTTGATGGAGATGGCGGTGAGGTCGATGGAGACGGCGGAGATGGCGATGGAGACCGATGGAGATGGCTCCGGGGGCACTTCCCCGTCCCGGCAGGGTGCCGGAACAGAGACTTCTGTCCCCCGAAATTTGGCTTCGACGACGGCGGCGCTACGGAACTGTTCTGGAAATTTCGCCGACTCCTCTAGGGTTTTTCTGTCCCGAGGCTTTATATAGGCGAAGGGGCGTCGTCAAGAGTGGCCCCAGGCCTCCTCACACCTAGGCGGCGCGGCCAGGGCCTGGGCCGCGCCGGCCTAGTGTGAGGCTAGCCTGTGGCCCCTCTCCTTCGCCTCTTCGGATCTCTGGAAGCTTCCGGGCAAAATAAGACTTCATGAACTTGTTTCGTCCAATTCCGAGAATATTTCTTGTGTATCACTTCTGAAACACAAAAAGAGCAGAAAACAGGGAACTGGCACTGTGGCGACTTGTCAATAGGTTAGTTCTGGAAAATGCATAAAAGTGCCACGAAGTTTAACGAAACAGTAGGCAAATGGTGTAAAAACAAGCATGGAGCATCAAAAATTATAGATACGTTGAAGACGTATCAGCCTTGGCGGGCATGGAGGAGGGGCTGACGGCGCCTGGTGGCGGCCATGGTGGTGTTGGCGGCGGTCGCGGAGGCGCTGGCGGCGGGGAGAGGAGAGCACGGGAGGGAGAGGAGAGAATGAGTGGTAGATATTTTGCGATCTAGGTTTTTGTTTGCTTATATACCACAGGCCAACTAACCTAGCGATCTGTCACACCGGATGTAAAGAAGTGTCTGCCTGAATCGTGGGTCCTCAATGCAGATGGACCCTATTGTCATAGACGTAGTCTCCAAATCAAGAAGTGAAAAACGGTATAACAGCATCCAACGGTAGAGGTAAAAAGTGAGACTGGTTTTTTTTTACTGTAGCTTCTCCATCCAACGAACGAGAGCAGCGTGGCATGCGCAAATAGCGTGAGAGGCCGGGTAGGCGCCCTTTAGGTTTTAGAATACACATGTCTCTTACCTCTAAATTTTTTTTGATTATTAAAAATTAACCAGTGTCTCATTTGTACCCTCGTATGCTGAAACTGTGGTGTAAATGCACATGCAGCCAAACGGGACTGTAGCAATTTAAGGGATTGGACTCAAACGGCCAAGAGCAATCATGTCTCGGATACGTACTGGCAGGACTTATATTTCTTTATGGTGGCGGGTACTATTCCTGTATTTCCGATCGATAAACGAATCACCGATTTCATTTTAGCATGTACCCTCGCTGATTTCTTAGGAAGCGCTTGATGAGGAAATGGAAAACATCTATGATTAACGTGACATTTCTTGAAAAAAAAACAAGTAAATATTTTGTTGAGCAAAAAAGGAAACATTTGGCCTAATTGCATAATATTTGTTAGAAAACAAGGAAATATTTTATTTGATTGACATGATATTTGTTGGGAAAAACAAAGAAAGATTTAGCTTGATTAATAGGGCAAAACAAGGAAATATTTACCCATGTTAATTCCTCTGCTTACTATAGCTTTCTAAGTATAGAAAGATTTATTAAAAATATAATAGCTTTCCTTTTACTCAGGTTTTCCCGTGAGAATATGCACTGACATCCTTTTACAGTAGCTTCTACTTTGGTTTCTATTTTAGTTTTTCTGTTAGGAGTAGAATCGGAATTAAATGATGTTTTTAAAAAGTGCCTTCACCATCACTAACTCCTAATATTTAATAGTATAAATTTATTGTGCTCTGTCAACATATATTTTAGTCGGATACAAATTCATAGGGATTGAATCCCATTCGCTAGATCACTTGGTAGTATAGAAATAGGGGATTGCCTCTTGATTGGTTTCAGGACTCTGGTTGACTGCGGCGAGCGTCTGCCTGGACTGCTGGCGGCGTGCGCGTGATGGCTATTGCCTGCCTGTTCCCCTCATCGAGCGGACGAGGGTGTGCCGGCGACTGCCAGACGGGAGGAAGGGGATCCAGATGCAATTTCTCTTAAATTCATTTTTATTGAGGGAGGTTTCTGTGAAAGAAAAGCAAGATTAAGTTTTTTTTGCAAAATGAAACACCACACCGCCCCCTAACATGTGGGTTTTCTACGAGTGCCAATCGCAAAAAAAAAAAAAAGTGCCGGTGACCTTCTATGACAAACGCGACTACTTGATACTCGTAAATCGTATATAGCTGAACATTAAGGTTTATGATTTTGTATCTATCTTTGACTGCATCTAGAAAAGTACAAGATTATGTCATAAAAGAAGAAAGAGTTTAAAGAAAATTTTGCTAGTTTCTTTCTGTCTTTATTTTGTAATAATTAAAGTCAGTTGTGTATCTTTACTATATACTATTTGTTACTATGAATATATGTGATATTGATTGTCAAAAAAGGTCTAATTTAGTGACCATCATTGTATTTTACTATGAATAAAAGATGTAAATTTTAAATTTTTACGACATGATTTAGGGTTAATTTGGACAAATATTAGATTTTGTAACTTTCCTCGCCACATGATGAAATTCCTTTTAGACCGGTCATTTTTCCCATCGGGGTACACGTTTCTCAAAAACCATGGATTAGATCTACGATTCTAATGTTTCTTTGCCAATGGCTACGGAAATCACCATCGAAAACAGCCTCTGCTCTGCTCCTTTCCCTTGCCTTCCACCGTAATAGAAAAATACTAAAAAACTATCCTAATTGGAGCAGCGGTGTCTAAGAACTACCAAAATGCTAACGTGAGTCATATGATTATCACTATTAGGTATGGGTCTTGGGTCGTGACACAAAGCACTGTGTTTGGGGGACGCAGCTTCAGTGACTTCATGTAACAAAGTCTCTCAGCGCCTTACTTCCAATATCCATCTTCTATCTTCTATCCAACGCACTATATTGGTCTAGATTTTGAACTCAAAAATAAAACTATTCAGAAAAATTTGAAAAAAAATCTAATAAATCATACATGTTCCGATTTGTATTCTGGTGAACTTCCATTACATTTTGATCAACGGTTTGTGATTAAATAGGTTTTTAATTTAAACTAATGCTCAATACGTAAAGTGCTATTTAATCACAAACTACTGATCCGAATTGGATGAAACTTTCTCAGTGTTCAAAACGAGGCATTTATAATTTATTGGAATTTTTTCAATTTTTTCTGAATGGTTTTATTTTTGAGTTTAAAATCTAGACTAATCTGATACATTGGATATAAGATAGAAGGTGGATATTGGAGGTAAGGCGCCGAGAGGCTTTGTTACATGAAGTCACTGAAGCTGCGTCCGTGTTTGGGAACGCTCTACTCCATTTCACTCAACTTCACTCCACTCCACCCTCTCAACTCCACTCCACCAATAAGCAGTTAAATAGGTGTTTGGCTCATGAGGTAGCTCCAGACTAGCCTATCTCTTATTTTCTCTTGTTCTTTATTTTATAATCCGGATGTGTACTGCATGATCCTGGGTTGTCTCACGCAACAAAATTTGTATCTACCTTTTCCCCTTTGCATGAGAACGTGGCATATGCTTATATATGCGGAGGTAATCTTGATGATGATGTGTTGAATATTTTTTTAATGCAATATAATCATCTAATTTTTTTTGATAAAGGGAATATATTAATATCGTGAAGATATCAATTATACTGAGCCTCTGCAACAACGTAACATCTAAATAGTAGTATGAATGCACACAACCAATAAAAAGAAAGAAGAAACTAAAAAATATAGAAGTCCTGCTACAGTGTTCATGTCCTTATAATAGCAGCACAAACACCACTAAGTGTGGGGACCCCGGCTTACCACCTAGGATACCCGTTATGCATACAATTCACGATCTCAGGAAGACCGTCATGAATCCACATAACAGAGTTGGCATTCAAAGTACATCATCTATTACATAACGAGTTCAAATAAATCTTACATTGGCCACTTGGCCGAATTCAAATGCCACGCAGGGCATGTTCAAACTAACATAGCATCAGCGGATACAAGGGTAGCGTTGGTGACCCCAATCGTGCCTACTACCCTACAGGCGACTGACCGGGAGAAGATTCCTAGTTCGCACCAGCATCGTCGAAACCCTCACCATCATCCTCATAATCTTCTTCATAATCTTCTTCATAATCTCACCAAGTTAATAGCCAGGGACAAAGCCGTGAGTACATTTTGAATTGTACTCGCAAACCATCTAAGAGAATTTCATTAGGATATGCATTTGGCTGTAGCAAGGGAAAGGCTCTAGTCTAGTTTACCCTATCTATCATAGTTTCTCTTGTCGATATAGCATGTCTAGAACCTTGTTCTACGATATCTCTATATCCTTATTAAAAACTTTTAGAAAACATTTTTGGTAAAATCTCTAGGAAGGGGTAACCCTTTTTGTTTCATAAACCTGGTCAATCGCACATGACCGTCACCGAACCTTTCCCCGTGCCACGGCAGTACTGTGGGGACCCCGGATTACACATCCGGAATACCCGTTATGCATACAATTTATGATCCCAGGAAAAGTGTCATGAATCCACATAATCGAGTTGATATCAAAGTTACATCATCCATTACAATACCGGAATAAAAGTCTTACAATTGGTCACATGACCAAGACTGATAATGCCACGCAGGGAAAGTCTACAAACAAGTACCGGACACAAAGATGTGTTGAAGACCCACGTCATGCCTACTACCCTATAGGCAGCTGACTGGGCGACGTTCCTAGTTCAGATTGGCGTTGTCGTACCCATCACCATCTTCATTAAAGTCTTCCTCCAAGTCTGACCAAGTTAATAGCCAGGGACAAAGTCGTGAGTATATTTTGAATTGTACTCGCAAACCATCTAAGGAGAGTGAGTTGATATGCAGTTTGGCTGTAGCAAGGAAAGGATCTAGTCTAGTTTAATTTGTTTGAAAACCTTCTTCTCGTGTTGATATAGCATGTCTAGAAACATGTTCTACGACATCTCTATATCCTTACTAAAAATCTTTCATAAAACATTTTTAGTAAAAATCTCTAGGAAGGGGGTAACCCTTTTTGTTTCATAAATCAGGTCAATCACACATGACCACTTCCATCTTCTTGGCAGTACCCTCCAGGTACTCCAAACCTTTCCCATGCCACGGCAGTACCCTCCCAGTACTCCGTTCGGCACTTTTCTCCATTTTCTGAAAACCATTTTTTTAAAACCAAAACCGACATTGGGCAATGTAGTGATCTTTCCAACCATCCATGACCGAGGACTCGGCTATTCGAATAGGTTTACACTCTGCAGAGGTTGTACACTTTACCCACAACATCCGGATACTTATCGTGTGGGCATCCTCCCCACATAACAACATATGCCACGATAAGCACCCGATCGTAGTTTTTCACCTGCCCACCTTAGCATAGGACCTACCACCTAGAGATGCACTCCTCAATACCGAAGCCCAAGTGGCTGTTTGACCCAGGAGTAGCAAATTCCCTAGCCCACTTGACCCTTCGGAACCCTGCCATCGCTTGCAGGCGTTTTCAATGAGGGCCCCTAGGTTGTAACCCTGCCACCTGAAAAGGTGACAATGCAAGCCTGAGTAACCGCTGTTACTCAGGGTGCCACAGAAAAGGTGTCCATGGTCGAACTGCCATTACATTTGGAGGCCCCATACCAAAGTGAACAAACTACTCCGCTACGCCCCGTCCCATACCAGGGTAATTGTGGTTGCATGGGTTAATTGTTCCGAACGACTACAAAGAACCACCAATGCCTTTTTCATAAAATCCACCAGCTTCTTTTCTTCCATCCAACTTCATTTATCCGAAACCTCATTTCTGAAAAGATTTCATTGGAATAGGGCACTATTCCAAGGTTTTCAAAAACATTTTCAAATACCCAATTGAGTGTTCCCGGCCTATAGTTTTTGCTCCACTACAAGGTTTTCCAAAGGTCTTGATGCTAACCATCAAACCACTAACCCAGGGTATAAGTAGGTTTCAAGAAGGTGTCATCCATAAGGATGATAACAGTTGACTGATGCGGGCAGGATAACCACCCAGTTGGGAACCCCAAGAGGAAGGTATGATGAGCACAATAGCAAGTCTTTCCCTCAATAAGAAACCGAGGTTTATCGAACCAGTAGGAAAAAGCCAAACTTCAGAAGGTGATGCATGCTAGCTTCGCGACAGCTCCGGACAATTTATAAGGCATCTCGTCCAGGGCTTTGCTTTGCACCAACAGCAACGTGGAACCTGCACACAACACAACCAAGAACTTTTCTCCCAACTTACGATGAGGTTGTCAATCTCACCAGTTTGCTGTAAACAATGGATTGAGCGTATCGAGTGGAAAACAATAGTAGTATGCAAGAAAGTAAACATTGCGAGTAAAAGTAAACAGTAATAGCAATGTAAAGGAAATTGGACCGGGGTCCACAGTTCACTAGTGGTGTCTCTCCATAAGATAAATAACGACATGCAGGGTAAACAAATTATAGTTGGGCAATTGATAGAATAAAGATAACGTGCATATGTCACGAAGATCACTATGAGATTTACTTTGGGCATTACAACAAAATACATAGACCGCCCTCCAACTGCATCTATGCCTAATAATCCACTCGCGGGGATATCGTCCGAACACCCCTCGAGTATTAAGTTGCGAACAACAGATAACTGCATTAAGCAAAGTGTGTAATGTAAACAAAATGAATGTCCTTGGACACAAGAATGTTATTTTCTCCCTAGTGGCAACAACACATCTACAACCTTAGAGGTTTCAGTCACTCCCCCAGATTAAATAGAGGCATGAACCCAACTATCGAGCATAAATACCCCCTCTTGGAGTCACTAGTATCTACTTGGCCAAGATAGCTACTAACAACGGAGAGCATGCAAGATCATAAACAACATAAAGATAACATAAGATAATATTCAGCACATCAACTTAACATAAAACCAATATTCATCGGATCCCAACAAACACAACATGTAGAATTACATAAAGGTAGTCTCGATCATGTAAGGCAGCTCATGAGATCTAAACATGAAGCACATGGTGGAGAATACAACCATCTAGCTACTGCTATGGACCCATAGTCCAAGATAGACTACTCACTCATCGTGCCGGAGGCAAGCATGGCGATGAATACGACCTCCGGTGGCGATTCCCCTCTCCGGCAGGGTGCCGGGAAGAGCTTCTGGACCCTCCCGATCTCGGGTCGACGATGGCGGCGGATCGCGATGTGTTTTTAGAAAATTGATCAGGGTCTTTAGGTTTTTCCTGTCGGGGGGTCTTTATAGGCGAAGGGGCAGCGTCAGAGGTGGACCAGGGCGGCCTCACCATGGGTGGGCGCGGCCAGGGGCTGGGCCGCGCCCCCTATGGTGTGGTCAGCCCGTGGCCCCCCTCCGTCTTTTCTTCGGACTTCTGGAAGCTTTGGTAAATAATAGGAGGTTCGGCTTTTGTTTCGTCCAATTTCGAGAATATTTCCTGTGTAACTTTTCTGAAACACAAAAACAACAGAAAACAGGGAACTGGCACTGTGGCATCTTGTTAATAGGTTAGTTCCGGAAAATGCATAAAAACGCCATGAAGTGTAACAAAACACTAAGCAAATGGTGTAAGAACAAGCATGGAGCATCAAAAATTATAGATACGTTTGAGACGTATCAAGCATCCCCAAGCTTAACTCCTGCTCGTCCTCGAGTAGGTAAGTAATAACAAAATAATTATTTTTGAGGTGACATGCACCATCACAATCTTGATCATCTATGTAAAGCATTGAGTGCTGAGATCAAAGAACTTAAAACATGGTCATGAAAGACATAATCTCAATAGAAGAAACTTGGCAACCATGTTATAACATGAAAAAGAACACAAACGAAAGATCATGAAAAATGAAACAATGAAAGTCACATGTGTGTTTCAACCATATGGAAAACATAGCAAATGGTTTTCAGCTTGTCCTTCATGGAATAGCAAAACATAAATGCATAGGACACCTTCAAGTTTAAGAGGGCGACTAGATACAAATAATTTAAGAACAAGTAAAACCATAATCATGAATCAATCAATGATAACTGTGGGACAATGCACATTAAACTCAGAATGAAAACTATGCTCTCTTAGACGGTGCATAAAGGTAGAATGTGGTGACTCAACATAAAAGTAAAAAAAGGCCCTTCGCAGAGGGAAGCAGTAATTGCAAGTTTTATAAACCTTCAAAAATTATGGTACTTACTAGCTTTGAGCTCTCATTGCCCCCATCATAAGCATCTTGAATGGTTAGAGTTAATGTGAGTACAATTATGAAGCATATGCTTGACAAATCATAAGTTGAAAACCTCGTGTCCCGTGAAGTACGAATACCCAAACCTCATGCTACTCGACTTAGGGTCCCAAGCAAGCTCTTGTCATTGTAAATATACACGTATCATCGAGAACCGCCAACGGGGTACCTCCGTCCCCGATAACATGGAACAAGCCCACATCAAAATGACAGGACAAACAGACAATGAACACCTCAGCATCTCTTTTATTTACCATTGGTATAGCTTTTTATTTTGAGATGCGTCGTCGAATGTTTACTATGGACATGCTGTAAATTTCCACTATGAATTATGCATGGCTTAGATTAGCGGCCCAGGCGTTTCTCTAACACATATAAAAACTCCATGATCCCACAAGATTCCCAACTTGTTTCACATCGCGAGTATCCATAAACAAAAGATCACGATATCAACTCAAATAAGAAGTGCAATGTTGAAAGCTTACCCCATGACGGCATGGTTTGGCTAATTTCCAACTTACAACTTGCAAGCATAACAACTCAACATAAGAGAGCCATAATGTCAAATTTTTAAGAATGAGAAAAGTAAAGTGTGCCATCAGGTTCGTGAGAGCTTTACTGACCAATTTTCGCATAACACCAAAAAGAGTTTAATTTGAAGGATAGATAAAAGCAAGTCAAATGTACTTTGGAATAGCAAATTGCTAATAGGTATGTATGGTGGACACACTGGCATAAAAAGTCATCGTATTCTCCGTGGCCATGAGTTTCTCCGTGGGCTTCTATTTGTTTACGGTGTGCAGCTCCATCAGCTCACACCAAATTCACTTCTGCACATTGCTTGCTTCGTGACTCTTTGCGAGTCATTTTTGGGCATTGAGCCCCACTTCACTCTCTGGAGATCAATCTTTCGACTCCGCCCCAATGTTTCTCTGGCAAGGAAACCCGAACTGGGCGGAGCCGTCATTTCTGTGCGCCCTGAAGCGCAATACCTTGAATTTTCCATGGCCGCATCTGTCCAAGGGTGGAGGACCAAGTGGTTCTACATCAAGGATCGCAAATCCTCTCCTGAAGATGAATTCGGCTTGCCTCCCTTTGACCCTTCTCAGGAGGTGAAGAAATTGAAGTCATGGGACTCGCTTCCCTCAGATGCAGAAGTTGCACAAATTCTTCCTCTTCTATCCCGCATTCAAACTCTGAAAATAGGCCTAGGAGGTGCTTTGTCGGGTATCCAACTCATGGCGTTTTTCATACAACGTCGAGTTCAACCCCTACAGCACCGCCTCACCAAGCTTTGGACTTACTCTGGCTTAGAAGACCCTACTCGCATATCTGAGGATCTGATGTCGAAAGAAGATGTCGACAAGCGAGTCAGGAATCTCACCAAGCTCACCAAAGAACATTCAGTTGCTGATTTGACTGCAGATTTCTTCGACTCCGTGCACCCTCTTCCTGAGGTATACATCCCTGTATCCATTTTTGTCAGACTTTTCTTAGTTTCGACTTGCGTTGTTCCTTGCCTTTGCATTCTGCTGATTTAGTAATATGCAGGCTCACCAATTCCTTGTTTCTCGTCCTCCTCTTCCGGAGGCAGGGCCCCTACCAGCTGATCTTGCTTCTCCTGCATCTGAAGCCCCCGAGGCTGACAAAAGTCAGGACGAAGATGATATCGAGGAATCGGAAGATGAGACTAGCTCGTCGACATCGCTTCCTCCCGTACTTGCTGACGAGGTTGGTGTCGACAAGAAAAGGAAGCGTGTCGACGAAATCGCTTCCTCGAGTTCGGCGGCGGCTGGCAAAGCCCCCGTTATTGTGGAAGATCTCGAATACTTCGACATGCTAGCATCGTAAGTATTGTAATCATATCTTTCAATTTTCCTTGTCTTGTTTCCATAACTTGCTCTTGTCATGTAGTGATGATGAGGAGCCGCCGGCACATGCTGCGGCTGCTTCACCTGTGGCCCCTGATGAGCCAGCTGAGCTAGATGTTTCTCTGAGGATTACCAGGGCCTCCGTAAAGAAGATTTCTCAAACTAAAGCCCGAAACCAAAAACGTGCGAAGAAGGCCAAAGAAGCCGACGTTTCTCTGGAGGCCCATGTATCGATGGTTTCTTCTGATGATGTGAGTGACTCGTCTTTGCCTGCTTTCCTTTTATTCACTCCTTCTCTGACATGCTCTTTTCTTCAGGCTTTGGTAAAGAGATTCATCGACTTGGGCACTGAATGTGCGGGTTACCTAAAGGTTGCAAAAGCTTCCGAAGGTGCAATTTTGATGTTCAGTCATTACTTTTCCTTTGTGCTCTTGTCTTATGCTGTTTGTCTGACTCCCTTTTGTCTTCTTTTGTAGAAACCTTAGCAACAGCCAATGCTCGCATTGCGTCGCTAGAGGCGGAGCTCAAAGCTTTGCAGAAAGCTTATGACGCTGCGACCGCTGCTAAGGCAATTGCTGAGAAGTCGCAGAAATCTGCGATTGCCAAGGCGAAGAAGGCTGAGAAGGCGTTAGCTGATGCCAACAAGGAGCATGCTCAATGAGAGCAAGCCGTGGCGGAGCGTCTTCACACCATGTCTTCTGCCGTTGAAAGTAAGATCTTCGATTTGTCTTTGTATTTTTGACTTCTGTTGCACTCGTGTACCTGTTGTCACTTGTCTCTTCTTTTCTTTTCTATTTCTGCAGAATTTACCGGGGTATCTTCGTCGGCTTTGCCAACAGATGATGACCCCCTGATGGATGCGGTTAACCTACTCAAAGAAAACTGGATATCTATCCAGGAAACTTTTGAGTTGGTTAGCCGCGTTCTATCACGGCTGTTCGCTGGTTTGTGGCCGAAGAAAAGGGTGACAGTTCCGAAGGACAACTTGGCTGAACTCGCCAAGTCCTTCGATACTACTGAAGACCCTACTCTCCAGCTGAAAGGGCTGTCCATTAAGCGCGGCGCCGAGGGTGCTATTGCACTTTCTCTTGCGCACGGTACAGACTTTGACTGGGAGAGGGTTAGCTCCCCTCATGGCCAAACCCGTGACGAGATGAAGGTGTTCTTCGAGAAGGCGAAGAAGCTGGCACCTGCATTGTTGACCACGATCTCTCCTTCGGCAGCCTCTGCGGTGCCTGCTGCACCACCTCCAGCGGCTAAGGATCCGGTGCCGCCGTCGACTTCCAGCGAGGAAGCTGCTGCGCCCCCTTCTACCATGGAGCAGAATGCTGAGGTGGCGTAGACTCAGCTTCCTTGTAGCTTCGTTTTTAGTGTTCTCCTTTTGAATGTAAAGACTTTAGTTAAATGCAACCCGAGAACCTTTAGCCATGGGGTTGTGCTCTTATGTAAATATATTCTCTTCGTATGAAATACTATGTTGCCTTTCTGAAATTGTTTCCCCTTTCTTTTTCTATTGTAGTCGATGCGTGTTCATGATCCTTTGACTCATGGTCCTGCTCCTTCTTCTGCTCGTGGGTTCGATCCCCAGATTTCTTCGACTACTAGTCGATGCAGTCAGTGTTTGGAATACTCTTCCAGGATTTCCGACCTTGAAACTCGCCTATCCTTGGCTAAACGCCAAGCACAGATGGCTATTAAAAAGGCTAGCCAAGCCAGTGGCTATATGAAGAAAATCTCTTCCCTTGAAGAAAAGGTCTCCAGTTTGACGGCGAAGGTTGTTCATAATGAAGAGTGCGAGTCTTTCATTCTTGGCATTGTCGAGTCTGCTTGCGAGCTGTTGCGATGTGAGTTTTCTTTCGACTCCTTCTTTGGCTGCTTGTGCACTGCTGCTTTTGTGATATATTTGCTGTTGTAGGTACTTGTTTGGATTTTGCTGCTGAAGAACGCCGAGTTGCTGAGCGAAATGCTGCTTTGGAGAAGATGTCGACTGGTTACGAGACTTTGTGGTCTGATCCTCGACGCCGAAGCGCTATTGTACTGCTCCAAGACCGTGCCCAGCACATTGGCGAATCAGTTGATGGTTGCCGACGAGCTCTCACAACTATGCACTCCATCATGCTTCCTCGTAATCCTTTGCCTGCAACATTCCCACTTCTTCTTGATATTTTCAGATCAAGTCATCGTATTCATAGGTTGATAGAGCTGAACTTAGTGGCGGGTGCCAATTTTGCTCTCGGGTGGATACGTAAGTGGCACCCGAGGTTGAATTACAGCACTATGTCCCTGAGTTTGGCTCCAGGTGGAGCTAGCCTTCGAGTTCATATGGAGAACACGCTGCAGCCTGCTCGAAGACTCGTAGCTAGGCTTCTGGAAGCGGACGCTGCGTTTTTTTCGCGAGTACCATTATTTGGACCCTTTAGGCGTAGATGACTCTGACAACCCGTTGTTGTAATGCTTTGTGTATATGGAACGCGAGAGTGTCTTACTTTGCGACTACTGTGTCGAAAAGTTTATTCTCAAAGCGTTATTGTGTAAGTCGTGCGTTTGCCGCATTTTTTCCCTTTGAAAAGATTCGTAAACTCGAATATGAGGAATGATTTATCTTTATTTATACTTGTAGTATAAGATACATGGGGTGACCCAAGAGATCCGGCCTATGACCTGTGTTCTGGATCTAGAGGGCATTGCCCCTGGTATAACTCGTGGCTTTTATAGCCTTTGTGTCCTGCTCTTCTCTATGTCTATGGCGTCGCAGTTTTCCCTTCTTCTCCTGCGCTCTTGCCTTCCCCTGGTGTTTCTACTCGTGGTTTCTTTGCCTCGGGCTCCGCGACGCGTCCCTCGAGTAGCTTGATGCCTTCTGTAGTCGTGCTTTTCACCTTTTCTGTATAGTTGGCTATCATGCCAAAGTTTTGCGCCATCTTGTGGAACTCTCTGTCGCAGAGATCTGAGACTTCAAAACTTCCTTTGACTGTAATTATTCCTCTTGGTCCTGGCATTTTAAGTACTAAATATATATAGTGAGGTACTGCCATGAAACGCGAAAACGCGGGTCGTCCGAGGATCGCATGATATTGAGATGGCCAGTCCATGACTTCGAAGTCTAATTTTTCTCTCCTGTAGTTTTGTCGGTTGCCGAAGCAAACATTGAGTGCTATCCGACCCAGTGGGTAATTGGCACTTCCTGGCACAATCCCGTGGAAGGAGCAATCTGTTGGTTTCAGGAACTCCAGCGATATGTGCATTGCCCTGAGTGTTTTCGCGTATATCAGGTTAATCCCACTTTCTGCGTCCATGAATATTCTGTCGACATCATACGCGCCGATTTGAGCTTTGAGTACCAGAGGCGCGTTTCCTGGCCGAGGTACTGTTATGGGGTGGTCCTCTCTATTGAACTCAATTGGTTGTTCTGACCAATGCAAATATTCTGTTGTAGCTGGAGGCGACATGACTGCTAGATTGACTTGTCGAGTTATACTCTTTTCCTCTTTGTTCGACTTTGGCACAGGTTGTATCATGGCTGTGATGTGTCCTTTTGATGGGACGTATCCTTCGTCGTCGTCGTGTCCCTTGTTTTGCTGGTCTTGTCCTTGAGGGGCTCCGTTGTTTTCTTGCTGGCTTATCGGGGGATTGTTACTTCCTTCGAATCCTTGTCGCCTTGCTTCGGTTTGTTTGTTTATTGCTGCTTCTTGTAGTTTTAAGAATGTTGTGCAGTCTTTCATTGCGTGCCTTGATACGCGCTTTCCGTCGACGAACGCTGAGTGTATATGACAAGGCCCGTTGAGCATATCTTCTGGTGATGGGTTGTACTCCCAGGATTCTCTTTGTGGGAACTTCTTGTAGTCCTCTCTTCCGTAGCTGCGATATCCTGAGCTTCTGCGATCGTTTCCTTGATAACTGTTGTCTTTATATCCTGCGGCGACTTGGCTATGAGAGCCGTAGGTGTCGTAGTTTCGGGATCGTCTCCTTTGACTTCCATATCTGTTTCTTCTGTCGTCCTCTGGAGATCGTGTCCGTTTGTTATTGCACGCATCTTCTCCATCTGCAAATCTGTTTGCTGTGTCCATGAGATCTGACACCGTTTTTGGCTTGATTCTACCCATCTCTTCGACTAGGTCTCTTCGCCTTAGTCCAATGATGAACGCATCTATTGCTCTTTCGTCTGAAACTTTGACTGCTGAATTTTTGATGAGGCTCCATCTTTGGATGTATGCCCGTAGTGTTTCGTCGTGTTGCTGTACGCATGCCTTGACTTCTTCTATTGATGCTGGCCGTTTGTATGTCGACCTGAAGTTGCTTGTAAATTGCTTTGTGAGGTCTTCCCAGCTTCCAATGGATTCTTTCTCTAATTTGCTCAACCATGCCCTTGCTGCGCCGGTGAGGTGTAATTGCAAACTTTGCATTGCTGTTTCTTTGGTTCCTCCTAGTATTTGAACTGCTTGTAGGTAATCTGCGAGCCATGATTGTGGTTCCTGTGATCCGTCGTATTTTTGCTGATCATGAGGTAGCTTGAATCCTTTAGGCACTGGAGTGATGCGAACCCTACGGGTAAAGCATGATGCCCCCATCTCTTTTTCGTCGTCTTCATAGTCGCGCCTTTCATTTGGGGATCGCGATCTTCGAGTTCCGCCGTGCTGTTTTGGTGATGGCGACCGAGATCGGTGTTTGCTGCTTCTATGCCGAGGACTATTGTGACGGCGAGGCGACCTTGCTTTGTGTACTTCCTTGTGATGATGTGCTTCTTCTCCTTTTGCTGATAGTTTGTGGCCTACCATGTTGAGTCCGTTCAGTGCTGCTCTATGCATGTGCTCCCTAGGATCTCCTGGACTTGGTCGAGTTGTGAGCAGATATGCTTGTGCTGCTACTAATGCTGCTTCAGGGGTTTTTGGTAGGATGTTCCCCTGCTCGTCGACCGATAGGAAGGACGAGTCGAGGTTTTTCGAAATACTTTGCCTGTCGGAGTACTCGAGGTTGTCATACCTTGAGCCGTGTCGACAATTTTTCCTTGCGTTGCTGTATGATGTGTCGCTTCGTGCTTTACGAGCAGCTTCGCTGGCTGCAATGGCTGAATCTTTTCTTCTTTGTATCTCTATCTTCTCCTTTGCTAATTGCTTTGCTTGCTGCCTTAGGGCGTAATGATACCCAAAAAGCATGTCTTTGCTAGAATTTGATGGTATTGGTGTGCCGTGTTCTACGGCTTCTCTTATTATTTTCCACTCGTCGACTGATAGTCGAATTTTCTCCCTGGCTGTGAGGGATTCCACTGTTTGTCCTTCTGCTAAGTGATTTGCTCCTCTGTCGATATTTGCTGGATTGATCACTGGGTTGTTATTTTCGTCGAATTCCTCTGAGTTGTCTCCCACAATGGCGAGTACCTGGCACTGCTTGCCGATGTTGTTATTGAAGCTTGAGAAGATCGAGTCATCATCTTCAGAAAGCTCTAGACCTGTTTTCCATGTATCTGCTGAGTTGTCTGAGATATCGTTGAGGCAGATTGTGAGATCGTCGAGTTGGATTTCTGTATTGAAGTTGTCCTTCGCGTTGTTGTCTTCTGCGATTTTTCTTTTTTGTACTTCTTCTAGGCTGACCGACGAGTTTACCTCGCTGGAGGAGCCGTCGGAATACTCCATTATTTCTGTTGCTTCAGGCTCTCTTGCCGATGGATCTTGTTTCGTCGGATCCGAAAGACGGGACAAACCCGACGGCCCGATGAGGATGCTCAGACTTCCGATGGTTAGTTCCACCTCTTGACTTCCGTCGACTTCTGAACTGCTGTTGGCTAAAAGCGAAAAAGCCGTCGAATTCATGATTCCAACGCCCAGAGTCCCCACGGTCGGCGCCAATTGACGAGGGTTAACTCGGCAAATGTCCTAGATGAAGGACTTAGGATCGGGGAGATAGGGCGTCGGATGAACTCGAAGGTAAAGTTAGTCGAAATAAGCGTGTATCGAAAGTAAACTTGGGTGTTCAACCTGGCTTGCTTTCAATCTGCCCCACACCGTCCCCTCCTGGCCCCTATATATAGATGGCCAGGTCTCGAGGATCGGGTAGGGTCCGATACAGATTACAAATATCGACATACGGTAATAACTCATATTCGACTATCATTACAATTGGGCCTAGCTAAACGGGCCTCAGGGGTACTCAACTAACGGGCTCTATTAACTATACCCTTGTCACTTGGTTTTTAGGAGTTGGATGCACGAGTAGAGCTCATACTCAGTACAAAATGAGGGCTAGCAAAAGACTGGGAGCGACCAACTAAGAGAGCAATAACGGCCATAATCATGCATAGCGACAAAACATCATTAAGAGAAGCATAAAATGGCATCAAAAGTCAAAAAATAAATGATCATAGACGCTTATGGCGACTTTGTATGAGTCAAACATGTTGTAAGCATGCGCCAAGTCAATCCAAATAAAGCATCAAGGAGAAAACCAAAATAATGCTTCCAAATAATAAAAACAACGCATGATTTTTTTCAAAGGCTCATTAAGCAATCTCAGTCATTTGAGACAAGTCATGCTACAACAAAAATCACTAAGCATACTATCAAAATGACATCAAGAACGATATGCAAAAGTCTAAGCCGCAGTCTAAACAAGCTCCTTTTGTACCACTTTTTTTTGCATGAAACTTTTTCTCTTTTCCAACACCATTCGAACCTTTTTGAAATAACTTTTTTGATGAAAACCAACATGGACCAGAGGTCAAAATACACCTTGATGCAAAGATATAACAAGATCTGAACAAAAATCAAGGTGAAAAACGAAAGCTAAACGCAGTTCTAGAAAAAGAGAACACTCGTTGAACGATAAGAGTGAAAAACGGAGTGTTCTTGGCAAATGAAAAGCAAGGCAACTTCTACAAAAGAAATTTGTTGGGGTCCAACCATTTATTGCAGCAAACAAAACTAAATAAAACTGAAAACTAAAGTAAAGACGCTCCAAGAAAAATGCATAGTGCATGAAGCAATAAAAATATATTGTGTTGAAAGGTGACCTGATTTTTGCCGATGAAGAAGGGGTGCCTCGGGGGCATCCCCAAGCTTTGACGCTTGTACCTCTTGGATATTTCTTGGGGTGTGTGGGAATCCCCAAGCTTGATATTTTGTCCATTCTTCAACTTATCTCATCATTCTCCAATCCCTACACTTGAAAACTTCCTTCATACAAAACTCAACACAATTCTATTAGCAACATTAGGGTAAGCATAATAATGAATCAAACCCTTTTTGCTTCAGATTTCAACTCAAAACCACCACATATAAAGCATATACTTCTGTAGCAACTTCCCCAAAAGTTCCGTGATCAAAAGAACTCAAAAAGAAAGCGATCGAGAGGCAAACACAAATAGTGGCAGAAATCTGTCAAAACAGAACAACTGACAAAGGTCGATTTTATCGAGTGTTTTCTGTTGCTCAAATCAAGAAGTGTAAAACTAATGAAAGTTTGGATATAACCTGGGGCATATGCACAAGAAATCGCAGGTCAAAAAGATATTCTGAGAATTTTCACGAAATTTTACGGTGCAGCACCGAAATCTGTTTGAGGACAGCAACATTCCCAAATCTTACCTCACTCAAATTAGAGGTTTCTTTTGGCACAACAACGAAATAAAAAGGATAAGGAGCGGTTATTACAGTAGTAATAACTTCCAAGACTCAAATAAAATAAAAAGAACTAAAAGTAAAACATTGGGTTATCTCCCAAGAGTGCTTTCTTTAACGCCTTTGAGCTAGGCGCAGAAAGGTGCAAATCAAGTAATATCAAGTGATGAAGCATCAAGTTCATAATTTGCTCTAAGAATAGAGTCAAAAAGCAATTTCTTTATCTTTCTAGGGAAGTGTTCCATACCTTTCTTGAGTGGGAATTGATATTTGATAGTGCCTTCCTTCATATCAATGATGACACCTACAGTTCGAAGAAAGGGTCTTCCCAAAATAATAGGACATGAAGCATTGCATTCAACATCCATAACAAGAAAATCAACGGGAACAAGGTTATTGTTAACCATAATAAGAACATCATTAATCCTTCCCAAAGGTTTCTTCTTAGCAACATCAGCAATAGGAACATCATAATAACACTTTTCGAGCGGTGGTGAATCAAGCATATCATAAATCTTTCTAGGCATAATAGAAATACTAGCACCTAGATCACATAAAGCATGGCAATCAAAACCATTAACATGCATATCAATGATGGGTTTCCAACCATCTTCTAACTTCTTGGGAATAGAAGCTTTTTGCTTCCACTTTTCATCCCTAATTTTCATGAGAGCATTGGTAATATGCTTAGTAAAAGCAACATTTATAGAACTAGCATTGGGACTCAAAGCAAGCTTTTGCGAGAACAAAATAACTTCAGATATATTGCAGCCATCAACATCAAAATCATTAAAAGAAATAGAGCTATCATCTCCTACACTCCGAAAAATTTCAGCACTCTTTTGAGAAAAAGTTTTAGCAGTTTTAGGCTTTTTAGTACAAGGAGTAGGAGTTTTTTCTACACCAATCAAAGTAAGAGGATTGCTATCATTTGGAACAACATCATTAGAGGTGGTAATGGTACATACCTTCATCTTTCTAGCCATCTCATCTTCTCTTTCCCACCTGGCATGCAATTCTGCTAACATCCTAATATTTTCATCAATCCTAACTTGGATAGCATTAGTAGTGGCAAAAGTATTGTTCTCCTTAACCTCATTAGGCAACACTTTTAATTTTAGAAGTTCAACATCAAGGGCAAGGCTATCAACTTTAGAAGCAAGAATATCAATTTTGCCTAACTTTTCCTCAACAGACTTGTTAAAAGCAGTTTGCTTACCGATGAAATCCTTGAGCATGACTTCAAGCTCAGAGGGTGTGGCCCTAGTGTTGTTGGAGGAATTACCATAAGAGTTACCATAACCATTACCATTGGTAGAAGGATACAGCCTATAATTGTTACTAGCAAAATTGTTCCTATAAGCATTGTTGTTGAAATTATTATTTCTAATGAAGTTTACATCAACATGCTCTTCTTGAGCAACCAAAGAGGCCAAAGGAACATTATTAGGATCAACATGAGTCCTATCATTAGAAAGCATAAGCATGATAGCATCAATCTTATCACTCAAGGAAGAGGTTTCCTCAACATAATTTACCTTCTTACCTCGTGGGGCTCTCTCGGTGTGCCATTTAGAATAATTTACCATCATGTTATCGAGAAGCTTGGTTGCGGCGCCCAAGGTAAGGGACATAAAGTGCCTCCAGCAGCTGAATCCAATAGGTTCCTTGAAGAAAAATTCAGTCCTGCATAAAAAGTTTGGACAATCATCCAAGTAGTCAGTCCATGAGTAGGGCAATTCTTTATCATAGATTTCATTCTTTCCCAAGCCTAAGCAACATGTTCATTATCAAACTGGTTAAACTTCATAATATCACTATTTAAAGCTATAATCTTAGCAGGAGGATAGTATTTTCCAATAAAAGCATCCTTACACTTAACCCATGAATCGATACTATTTTTAGGCAAAGATAGCAACCAATCCTTAGCTTTTCCTCTCAAAGAAAAAGGAAACAACTTAAGCTTAATAATATCACCTTCTACATCCTTATATTTCTGCATCTCACATAGCTCAACAAAATTGTTGAGATGAGCTGCAGCATCATCAGTACTAGCACCAGAAAATTGCTCTTTCATAACAAGGCTCAACAAAGCAGGCTTAATCTCATAAAAATTTGCAGCAGGAGCAGGTGGCGCAATAGGAGTGCAGATAAAATCACTATTATTAGTGCTAGTAAAATCACACAACTTGGTGTTCTCATGAGTACCCATTCTAGCAAAGCTAAAAGCAGACAAGTAAAAATAACAACTAATAGGAAACTATTTTTTTGTGTTTTTCATAAAATGATGCAAGCAAAAATAAAGTAAGCAAAACTAAAACAAAGTAAAGGATGTGCGTGCGAAACTCCCCTTGCAGAAATCTTCTTTTTCCCCGGCAACGGCGCCAGAAAAACAGCTTGATGCGGGCAGGATAACCACCCAGTTGGGAACCCCAAGAGGAAGGTATGATGAGCACAGTAGCAAGTCTTTCCCTCAATAAGAAAGCGAGGTTTATCGAACCAGTAGGAAAAAGCCAAACTTCAGAAGGTGATGCCTGCTGGCTTCGCGATAGCTCCAGACAATTTATAAGGTGCCTCGTCCAGGGCTTTGCTTTGCACCAGCAGCAATGTGGAACCTGCACACAACACAACCAAGAACTTTGCTTCCAACTTACGATGAGGTTGTCAACCTCACCGGTTTGCTGTAAACAAAGGATTGAGCGTATCGAGTGGAAAACAATAGTAGTATGCAAGAAAGTAAACAGTGCGAGTAAAAGTAAACAGTAATAGCAATGTAAAGGAAATTGGACCGGGGTCCACAGTTCACTAGTGGTGTCTCTCCATAAGATAAATAACGACATGCTGGGTAAACAAATTACAGTTAGGCAATTGATAGAATAAAGATAACGTGCATATGTCACGAGGATCACTATGAGATTTACTCTGGGCATTACAACAAAATACATAGACCGCCATCCAACTGCATCTATGACTAATAATCCACTCACGGGGATATCGTCCGAACACCCCTCGAGTATTAAGTTGTGAACAATAGATAACTGCATTAATCAAAGTGTGTAATGTAAACAAAACGAATGTCCTTAGACACAAGAATGTTGTTTTCTCCCTAGTGGCAACAACACATCTACAACCTTAGAGGTTTCTGTCACTCCCCCAGATTAAATAGAGGCATGAACCCAACTATCGAGCATAAATACCCCCTCTTGGAGTCACTAGTATCAACTTGGCCAAGATAGCTACTAACAACGGAGAGCATGCACGATCATAAACAACATAGAGATAACATAAGATAATATTCAGCACATCAACTTAACATAAAACCAATATTCATCGGATCCCAACAAACACAACATGTAGAATTACATAAAGGTAGTCTCGATCATGTAAGGCAGCTCATGAGATCTAAACATGAAGCACATGGTGGAGAAGACAACCATCTAGCTACTGCTATGGACCCATAGTCCAAGGTAGACTACTCACTCATTGCGCCGGAGGCAAGCATGGCGATGAAGAAGACCTCCAGTGGCGATTCCCCTCTCTGGCAGGGTGCCGGGAAGAGCTTCTGGACCCTCCCGATCTCAGGTCAACGACGGCAGCGGATCACGATGTTTTTCTAGAAAATTGATCGGGATCTTTATAGGCGAAGGGACAGCGTCAGAGGTGGACCAGGGTGGCCTCACCATGGGTGGGCGCGGCCCAGCCCCTGGCCGCGCCCCCCTGTGGTGTGGTCAGCCCGTGGCCCCCCTCCGTCTTCTCTTCGGACTTCTGGAAGCTTCGGTAAATAATAGGAGGTTCGGCTTTTGTTTCGTCCAATTCCGAGAATGTTTCCTGTGTAACTTTTTTGAAACACAAAAATGGCAGAAAATGGGGAACTGGCACTGTGGCATCTTGTTAATAGGTTAGTTCCGGAAAATGCATAAAAATGCCACGAAGTGTAACAAAACACTAAGCAAATGGTGTAAGAACAAGCATGGAGCATCAAAAATTATAGATACGTTTGAGACGTATCATTGACTTGTGGAGCCAAGTCGCCAACAATTGCTATTTAGAGGCAATAGCAATATAAAAATATGCATTTTCATAAACAATT
Source organism: Dactylis glomerata (assembly GCA_007115705.1). Lineage (NCBI taxonomy): Eukaryota > Viridiplantae > Streptophyta > Magnoliopsida > Poales > Poaceae > Dactylis > Dactylis glomerata. Next base: position 584,351 of record QXEO01001819.1, read on the forward strand.
TATAAAGCATGCAATAAGTACAACTAGGATCAGACATGCAACAAGTTTAGATGGCTTGCCTTGGTCAGCTTGTCCCTGGTCTTCCTCTTGATATTCAAATACCTCCCCTTCTTCGGAAAACCCGACGTCGTTCGAATCTAGTGCCGACAAAAAATTAACACAATAAGCACACAAGCACAAATAATTCACACACCTGATACATCTCCAACGTATCCATAATTTTGATGCTCCATGCTTGTTTTTACACCATTTGCTTAGTGTTTCGTTACACTTCGTGACACTTTTATGCATTTTCCGAAACTAACCTACTAACAAGTCGCCACAGTGCCAGTTCCCTATTTTCTGCTATTTTTGTGTTTCAGAAAAGTTACACAGGAAATATTCTCGGAATTGGACGAAACCAAAGCCAGTCGCCCAGAATTTTACCGAAGCTTCCAGAGAACCGAAGAGGAGACGGAGTGGGGCCACGAGGTGGCCTCACACTAGGGCGACGCGACCAGGGGTTGGGCCGCGCCCCCTATGTGTGAGACCGCCTCGGTCCACTTCTGACGATGCCCCTTCGCCTATAAAGACCCCCCGACAAGAAAAACCTAAGGGCCCGATCAGTTTTCCAGAACACATCGCGATCCGCCGCCGCCGTCGACTCGAAGAGCGGGAGGGTCCAGAAGCTCTTTCCAGCACCCTGCCGGAGAGGGGAATTGCCATCGGAGGTCTTCTTCATCGTCATGCTTGCCTCCGGAGCGATGAGTGAGTAGTCTACCTTGGACTATGGGTCCATAGCAGTAGCTAGATGGTTGTCTTCTCCACCATGTGCTTCATGTTTAGATCTCATGAGCTGCCCTACATGATTGAGATCACCGTTATGTAATTCTACATGTTTGGTTTGTTGGGATCCGATGAATATTGGTGTTATGCTTGAGTTGAAGTACTGAAATTTATCTTTTGTTATCTCTATGTTGTTTATGATCTTGCATGCTCTCCGTTGTTAGTAGCTATCTTCGCCAAGTAGTTGCTAGTGACTCCAAGAGGGGGTACTTATGCTCGATAGTGGGTTCATGGCTCTATTTAATCTGGGGGAGTGACAGAAACCTCTAAGGTTGTAGATGTGCTGTTGCTACTAGGGGGAAACAATATTCATATGCTCGAGGGCATATGCTTTGTTTACATTACACACTTTGCTTAATGCAATTATCTGTTGTTCGCAACTTAATACTCATGGGGTGTTCGGATGATATCCCCGTGAGTGGATTATTAGTCATAGATGCAGTTGGATGGTGGTATATGTATTTTGTTGTAATGCCCAGAGTAAATCTCATAGTGATCCTCTCATCATATGCATGTTGTCTTTATTCTATCAATTGCCCAACTATAATTTGTTTACCCAGCATGCATTATTTTATCTTATGGAGAGACACCGCTAGTGAACTGTGGAGCCCGGTCCTATTTCCTTTATATTGCTATCACCTGTTTACTTTACTCGCACTGTTTATTTTACTCACATACTATTACTATTTTCCACTCGATACGCTCATTCCTTTGTTTACAGCAAACCGGTGAGATTGACAACCTCATCGTAAGTTGGGAGCAAAGTATTTGGTTGTGTTGTGTGCAGGTTCCGCATTGCAGCTAGCAATGCAAAGCTTGGACGAGGCGCCCTATAAATTGTCCTGAGCTGTCGCAAGCTAGCAAGCATCACCTTCAGTCGTTTGGCTCCTTCCTCTCCTGATCGATAAACCTTGGTTTCTTAACTGAGGGAAAAACCTTGCTGCTATATTCATCATACATTCCTCTTGGGGTTCCCAACTGGACGGTGAAAATATAACACCACCGTCACGCATCAAGCTCTTTTTCTGGCGCCATTGCCGGGGATTGAAGAACAATAAGCTCCCACGTCAAGTAGGCACCAGCTCTTTTTCTGGCGCCGTTGCCGGGGAGGAAGAAGAAGACTTCTGCGAGGGGAGTTTTCGCACGCACATCCTTTACTTTGTTTATTGTTTCGCTTTACTTTATTTTATTTTTACTTGCATCATTTTATCAAAAACCCAAAAAATTAGAATCCTTGGTAGTTGTTATTTCTTTACTTCTAGTTCATTATGTTGTTCCCAAAGTACGTCTTGGAGGACCTCTCAGTAGGTAGTGGTTCTATTATTGGAAAAAGTAACATTGAGGAGTTCTTTAATCATATTAGTATGCATAAGGAAGTTGAGGAAAAGTCTTTGGTTGAGCTTGCTCCTAGTTATGAAGTTGCTTCTACTTATTTAGTTCACATGTTAGAAGCTAGGTTTGCTAGCCTTAATCCTTTTATGCAATACATGTTCCTTAAGCTTCATGAAATTGAAGATCCTGAGAAGAAAGCTTTTATCTTGGAAACTTTGCGCATAGAATTTAGAGATGTTGCCATCGAGGCTAGGAAAGTTTTTAAGAAATTTAATAAGCTTGGCTCACCTGTAGCGGTTGTTGGTACACCCAATGAAGATTTTAGAGTGCCAATACCTTATAAACTTGTAGGACTTCATGATGCTTGGGAAAATAATTCTAGTTGGATTTGCCCTGAAAATCCTTTCGATGAAAGTAGTGTACCAAAGCGTGATCATAAAGGATCTTCAAAAACTCATTTGGACACAATTTTCTTCATTGTTGAAAAGACTCCTATAGTGGATCCTAATGCTTCTTTCATAATTACTTGATTCGTAATTTTCTGCGCCTAGCTCAAAGGCGTTAAAGAAAAGCACTCTTGGGAGATAACCCAATGTTTTTACTTTCAGTTCTTTTTCTTTTATTTGAGTCTTGGAAGTTATTACTACTGTAATGACCTTTCCTTATCCTTTTTATTTCGTTTTTGTGCCAAGAGAAGCCTCTAATTTGAGTGAGGTAAGATTTGGGGATGTTGCTGTCCTGAAACAGTTTTCGGTGCTGCACCGTAAATATTTGTGAAAATTCTCTGTATATCTTTTGGACCTGAAATTTCTTTTGCATATGCCCTAGGTTATATCCAAACTTTCATTAGTTGAACACTTTTTGATTTGAGCAACAGAAAACCCCTCAAAAATTCGACCTTTGTCAGTTGTTCTGTTTTGACAGATTTCCGCCAATATTTGTGTTGCCGCTTTATCGCTTTCTTTTTGAGTTCTTTTGATCACGGAACTTTTGGGGATGTTGCTACAGTAGCATATGCTTTATATGTGGTGATTTTAGGTTAAAACCTGAAGCAAAAAGGGTTGATTCTATGTTATGCTTACACTAATGTTGCTAATAGATTTGTGTTTAGTTTTGTATGAAGGAAGTTTTCAAGTGTAGGGATCGGAGAGTGATGAGATGAGTTGAAGAATGGACAAAAGCTCAAGCTTGGGGATGCCCATGCATCACCCCAAGAAATATCCAAGAAGTACAAGCGTCAAAGCTTGGGGATGCCCTCAAGGCACCCCTTCTTCATCGGCAAAAATTAGGTCACCTTTCAAGACACTATATTTTTATTGCTTCATGCATTATGCGTTTTTCTTGGAGCGTTAGTTGTTTTTAGTTTTTAGTTTAGTTTAGTTTTGTTTGCTACAATAAATGGTTGGACCCCAACAAATTTCCTTTGGAGAAGTTGCCTTGCTTTTCATTTACCAAGAACACTCCGTTTTTCACTCTATTCGTTTCAACGAGTGTTCTTCTTTTTCTAGAACTGCGTTTAGTTTTCGTTTTCGCCTTGGTTTGCATTCAGATCTTGTTATATCTTTTCATCAAGGTGTATTTTTGCCTCTGATATTTATTGGTTTTCATCAAAAGAGGTGTTTATAAATTTTTTGAATGGTGTTGGAAAAGAGAAAAAGCTTTATGCAAAAAAGTGGTACAAGAAGGAGCTTGTGTAGACCGCGGCCTATGCTTTTGCATGTCGTGCTTGATGTCTTTTTGATAGTATGCTTAGTGGTTTTGCTATAGCATGACTTGTCTCAAATAACTGAGATTGCTTAATGAGCCTTTGAAAAAATCATGCATTGTTTTTATCGTTTGGAAGCATTATTTTGGTTTTATCCTTGATGCTTTATTTGGGTTGACTTGGCGCATGCTCACACATGTTAGACTCTTACAAAGTCGCCAATAGCCTCTATGATCATTTAGTTTTTGACTTTTGATGCCATATTATGCTTCTTTTAATGTCGCTTTGTCGCTTTGCATGATTATGGCCGTTATTGCTCTCTTAGTTGGTCGCTCCCAGTCTTTTGCTAGCCTTCGTTTTGTACTGAGTATGAGCTCTACTCATGCATCCAACTCCTAAAAACCAAGTTTGCCATTGTGTCCACTATAAATTCCTATGCATGGTATTTGTAAGCCATTCCAAGTAAATTTTCATGTGCTACCTTTCAAAAACCTTCAAAACACTTCTCATTTTGTGACACTATTTTCAGCTCATGGGGACGTAGTGGTCGGATTTGTTATCTTCCATATTGCTTATTCCAAAAAGAAAAAAAAAGAGAAAAAAAGAAAGAAAAAAAGGCACTCCTCCATGGTATGTGAATGTTGGTGGGCACCCGATGGAATCGGTTAGCCATGTTTTGAGAAAGGAAAAAAGGTGGGGAGGAGTGCCAAGCTTTATAAAAGAGCACAAAAGTGCCAATCTCTCTCTCAAAAACTTGCTTTATTTTTTTGTATGGAAGATAGTAAGAATCCCATTGCTAGTCGTTGACAAAAGCAACCACCTCTCAAAACTCCAGTTTTATCTCTCTGTTTTACAAATGAAAAGCTCTAGCACATGTTTAATCACTGCTTCCCTCCGCGAAGGGCCTTTCTTTTACTTTTATGTTGAGTCACCACCTTCTATCTTTATGCACCATTAAGAGAGCATAGTTGTCATTCTTAGTATAATGTGCATTGTCCCAAAGTTTTCATGGATTGATTCATATCATTGGTTTCACTTGTTCTTAAATTATTTGTATCTAGTCGCCCTCTTAAAACTTGAAGGTGTCCTATGCATTTATGTTTTGCTCTCCATGAAGGACAAGCTGAAAATCATTTGTATGTTTTTCCTTATGATTTGAACACATGTTTGACTTTCATTGTTTCATTTTCATGATCTTTTGTTTGTGCTCATTTTCATGTTATAACATGGTTGCTAAGTTTCTTCTATCAAGATCATATCTTTCATGCCCATGTTTTAAGTTCTTTTGATCCCAGTGCACAACGCTTACATACATGATTAAGATTGTGCAGGTGCATGTCACCTCAAAAATTATTTCTTTTGTTATCACTTACCTACTCGAGGACGAGCATGAGTTAAGCTTGGGGATGCTGATACGTCTCCAACGTATCCATAATTTTTGATGCTCCATGCTTGTTTTTACACCATTTGCTTAGTGTTTTGTTACACTTCGTGGCACTTTTATGCATTTTCCGGAACTAACCTACTAACAAGTCGCCACAGTGCCAGTTCCCTGTTTTCTGCTGTTTTTGTGTTTTAGAAAAGTTACACAGGAAATATTCTCGGAATTGGACGAAACCAAAGCCAGTCGCCCAGAATTTTACCGAAGCTTCCAGAGAACCGAAGAGGAGACGGAGTGGGGTCACGAGGTGGCCTCACACCAGGGCGGCGCGGCCAGGGGCTGGGCCGCGCCCCCTATGTGTGAGACCGCCTCGGTCCACTTCTGACGATGCCCCTTCGCCTATAAAGACCCCCCGACGAGAAAAACCTAAGGGCCCGATCAGTTTTCCAGAACACATCGCGATCCGCCGCCGCCGTCGACTCGAAGAGCGGGAGGGTCCAGAAGCTCTTTCCGGCACCCTGCCGGAGAGGGGAATTGCCATCGGAGGTCTTCTTCATCGTCATGCTTGCCTCCGGAGCGATGAGTGAGTAGTCTACCTTGGACTATGGGTCCATAGCAGTAGCTAGATGGTTGTCTTCTCCACCATGTGCTTCATGTTTAGATCTCATGAGCTGCCCTACATGATTGAGATCACCGTTATGTAATTCTACATGTTTGGTTTGTTGGGATCCGATGAATATTGGTGTTATGCTTGAGTTGAAGTACTGAAATTTATCTTTTGTTATCTCTATGTTGTTTATGATCTTGCATGCTCTCCGTTGTTAGTAGCTATCTTCGCCAAGTAGTTGCTAGTGACTCCAAGAGGGGGTACTTATGCTCGATAGTGGGTTCATGGCTCTATTTAATCTGGGGGAGTGACAGAACCTCTAAGGTTGTAGATGTGATGTTGCTACTAGGGGGAAAACAACATTCATATGCTTGAGGGCATATGCTTTGTTTACATTACACACTTTGCTTAATGCAGTTATCTGTTGTTCGCAACTTAATACTTGTGGAGTTCTCGGATTGATTCGCCACAAGTGGATTATTAGTCATAGATGCAGTTGGATGGCGGTCTATGTATTTTGTTGTAATGCCCAGAGTAAATCTCATAGTGATCCTCTCATCATATGCACGTTGTCTTTATTCTATCAATTGCCCAACTGTAATTTGTTTACCCAGCATGCATTATTTTATCTTATGGAGAGACACCGCTAGTGAACTGTGGACCCTGGTCATATTTCCTTTATATTGCTATCACCTGTTTACTTTACTCGCACTGTTTACTTTACTCGCATAATATTACTATTTTCCACTCGATACGCTCATTCCTTTGTTTACAGCAAACCGGTGAGATTGACAACCTCATCGTAAGTTGGGAGCAAAGTATTTGGTTGTGTTGTGTGCAGGTTCCGCATTGCAGCTAGCAATGCAAAGCTTGGACGAGGCGCCCTATAAATTGTCCTGAGCTGTCGCAAGCTAGCAAGCATCACCTTCAGTCGTTTGGCTCCTTCCTCTCCTGATCGATAAACCTTGGTTTCTTAACTGAGGGAAAAACCTTGCTGCTATATTCATCATACCTTCCTCTTGGGGTTCCCAACTGGACGGTGAAAATATAACACCACCGTCACGCATCAACACCTCACTACAGCAAGCAAAACACACATTCACAAGCATAAGCAGGTATCATAACATAATACTAAGCTACTCCAGGTGGTTTCACCCAATTATCAATTTTCAGGATTAAATGGTGAATTTAGCAAATAACAAACCCTAATAAGCCATTTGCTAAACTCAGGGAGTTCTATGCAACCAAACCATACAAATAGCATATCAACAGAAAGATGTGATTTTTCTGAATCCAACAAAAGTGGATTCATCTCATTCTAATTAATAAAACTTTTTCTATGCTTTTTCTAGTGAAAATGGTGGATATTTTGGAAATAAAAATCCCATAAATTATCAGTAAGTCAAAAAATTCTTTAAACTTAGGATTAGCAAGCTACTGCAATGCATGACCACTGAAAATTGGTTCCAACTCATTTTCTATTATAAAAGTTGATAAATAATTTGTTAATGTCAAACAAGCTCTTAATTTGCAATAGTTACTGCAGCAAGTACACAAATTATAGAGGGTTCAAACCACTGTATAATGCAAGGTATCTAAACAGGGGTTCCAACAAAATTGGATTCGCCAAATTATGAGTTGTAAAGCTCCAAATTTGGATTTTATAAGAAAAAAACACTCGGTGTACAAGATTAATTAGAAGTAATTATACAAAACATATTTTGGTATAGGACCACTTCCATAAGATGTATATTTTAACAAGTAACTCACAAAAATTACAATTTAGTCATTCTCATACACAGAGAAATTTTGGTGAATTTAGTTCAAGCCGGCACTCTGCAGGATTAACAGATTTGAATAAAGAGATAAAATAAAATAAAAACGAAACGGGCCGATTGGAGCAGATCTGGGCAGATCAGGCATGGGCCGGCCTAAACTACTAGGGCGTGGAAGCGGTACGCGGCGTGGTCGCCTTCCTTGATGAAGAGGAGACGCACAACGGGGGAGCCCTAGCTACGTCGGGACCAAGCGGAAACTCACCGGGAGAGGTCGGTGGTCGGCGGAGATTCTCTAACGATGTGGCGGCGGGTCGAGACAGAGCGGCGGCGGCATCCTGGGTACGCACCTGCTTCGGGCTTGCATGCATACGCGCCTTGGTCAGCCGCGGCTCCACAAACAAGCAGCGACTCCGGCGACCTTCAGAGGGCATCGTTCCGTGTGTTCTGCGTGATAAAAAGGGATCCATTGAGTGCGGAGACAGGATAGAGGAATCTAGGGTCAACAATGGTGAGAGGTGGAACGGTTGCACCGGCTGCTACCTTCTCCGCCTCAGCTGAGCTTCAAGACGAGCCTGTGCTCACCCTCGTCAACGGAGAAGACCAGAAAGGAGCTGAAACTTCTTGAGATGGTTCAGAGAGAGCAAATGAGTGAGTCTTAGTGGAGAAGGAAGAGAGAGGGCTTGGGCTCGGGTTTATACTAAGCGCGCCGGCATACGGTGGACTGAGGGAGAGCGAGATGGTGCAGGTGCCTACAGCGACGCCATTGGCCAGCGGGGCGGTGTGAGGGGTTGAGGCATCATGGACTCGGCCTAGCAGAAGCAAAACGGGCAAGCAGCATGGGCTATATCAGACTGAAACGGGGAGGATGGTTTGGTAGCTGCAAGTGTTTGATCTCATCTACGGACAGTGTGGCCGTTGAATGGACACGTAGTAAGCAGAGTGGGTGTCCTGGTAACGTGCCTTGTCTTGCACGTAAAGAGTAGAGGGTTTCGTGTTCTGGTCGGCTCGGAACGCGGTGCGCGTCCACGGGCAGCTGAGTACCTGGTCAGAGCGATGCGACGGGGCAGCGTACGGGTACTGTAGTCCTCGGGGCTATACAGGCATGCAGAGAGGAATCCAAGGAGTGCTTGATGGCACAGTTTCAGGGGCTACATCGCTCTACGCCTTCGCATCCAAGATACCACGGCCACCGGAGGATTGCGAGATAAAGAGAGAAGGGTTTGGGTCCTGGGACTTGTTACGCTGCGGGGTAGGGTTGCATGCTGAGGTGAATAGAGCTAGGGCTCTGATTGGGGGTCGTTTGAGAGAATGGTGGATTGTGAGAGTGAGGGAGTAGGAGTGTGATGTCTACGCACGCGTCTGTTCTTGTAGATAGTGTTGGGCCTCCAAGTGTAGAGGTTTGTAGAACAGCAGCAAGTTTCCCTTAAGTGGATCACCCAAGGTTTATCGAACTCAGGGAGGAAGAGGTCAAAGCTATCCCTCTCAAGCAACCCTGCAATTACGATACAGAAAGTCTCTTGTGTCCCCAACACACCCAATACACTTGTCAGATGTATAGGTGCACTAGTTCGGCGAAGAGATAGTGAAATACAAGTAGTAGTGATGATTATAAGTAGTAAATGCAATCTAGAATAAAAATGGCAGCAAGCAAACAAGTAACAAAACAGCAAGTAAACGGTGTGCAATGCTTGGAAACAAGGCCTAGGGATCATACTTTCACTAGTGGACACACTCCCAACAAATATAACATAACTGAACAAATAAATAACTTCTCTTCACTATGGTACTCTAAATTACTCTCCTATTGAATAACACTAATCATTGCGTAGGGCTACGAAGCACTCCTCAAAGTTCATCAAATACTTGACAAACACCACTCATAGAGATATCCAAATCAAATCACAACTCAAGATAGATATTATTGCAACTTAGACCAAGTACTAACACGGTGCACACACTGTCAACATTACACTATGAAAGGAGGAATAGATCACTTCAATACTATCATAGTGATAATTATTCTCATAATCCATAAAAGATCACAATCGTAGCCTAGACCAAGTACCACCATGATGCACGCACTGTCACCGTTACACCATGGCAGGAGGAATAGATTACTTTAATAACACACTAGAGTACACATAATGAAGAAGAGTAACATCTACTTGTTCAACATGATACAAAGCTCACGATCACATAAAGATCACATCATGGGAGAGAGAGGTGAACCACATAGCTACCGGTAGAGCCCTCAGCCCCGGGGATGAACTACTCCCTCCTCATCATAGGAGACAGCAAGGTTGATGGAGATGGCGGTGAGGTCGATGGAAGCAGCGGAGACGGCGATGGAGACCGATGGAGATGGCTCCGGGGGCACTTCCCCGTCCCGGCAGGGTGCCGGAACAGAGACTTCTGTCCCCCGAAATTTGGCTTCGACGGTGGCGGCGCTGCGAAACTGTTCTAGAAATTTCGCCGACCCCCCTAGGGTTTTCCGTCCCGAGGCTTTATATAGGCGAAGGGGCGTCGTCAGGGGGCTGCCAGGGTGCTCTCACACCTAGGCGGCGCGGCCAGGGCCTAGGCCGTGCCGGCCTGGCATGAGGGCCCCTCGTGGCCCCACTCCTACTCCTCTTCGGTTCTCTGGAAGCTTCCGGGAAAAATAAGACTTCGGGAACTTGTTTCGTCCAATTCCGAGACTATTTCCTGTGTATCACTTCTGAAACACAAAAACAGCAGAAAACAGGGAACTGGCACTGTGGCATCTTGTCAATAGGTTAGTTCCGAAAATCGCATAAAAACGCCACGAAGTATAACAAAACACAAGGCAAATGGTGTAAAAACAAGCATGGAGCATCAAAAATTATGGATACGTTTGAGACGTATCAGCATCCCCAAGCTTAACTCCTGCTCATCCTCGAGTAGGTAAGTGATAACAAAACAAATAATTTTTGAGGTGACATGCACCATCACAATCTTGATCATATAGGTAAAGCATTGAGTGCTGAGATCAAAGAACTTAAAACATGGGCATGAAAGACATAATCTTGATAATAGAAACTTGGCAACCATGTTATAAACATGCAAATGAACACAAACAAAAGATCATGAAAATGAAACAATGAAAGTCAAACGTGTGTTCAAATCATAAGGAAAAACATACAAATAGTTTTCAGCTTGTCCTTCATGGAGAGCAAAACATAAATGCATAGGATACCTTCAAGTTTAAGAGGGCGACTAGATACAAATAATTTAGGAACAAGTGAAACCAACAATATGAATCTATCAATGAAAACTTTGGGACAATGCACATTATACTAAGAATGACAACTATGCTCTCTTAATGGTGCATAAAGATAGAAGGTGGTGACTCAACATAAAAGTAAAAGAAAGGCCCTTCGCGGAGGGAAGCAGTGATTAAACATGTGCTAGATCTTTTCATTTGTAAAACAGAGAGATAAAAATTGGTTTTGAGAGGTGGTTGTCTTTGTCAACGACTGGCAATGGGGTTCTTACTATCTTCCATACAAAAATGAAGCAAGTTTTTGAGAGAGAGATTGGCACTTTTGTGCTCTTTTTATAAAGCTTGGCACTCCTCCCCACCTTTTTTCCTTTCTCAAACCATGGCTAACCGATTTCATCGGGTGCCCACCAACATTCACATACCATGGAGGAGTGCCTTTTTTCTTTTTTTCTTTTTTTTTCTTTTTGTAATAAGCAATATGGAAGATAGCAAATCCGACCACTACGTCCCCATGAGCTAAAAACAGTGTCACAAAATGAGAACTATTTTGAAGGTTTTTTGAAAGGTAGCACATGAAAATTTACTTGGAATGGCTTGCAAATACCATGCATAGGAATTTATAGTGGACACAATGGCAAACTTGGTTTTTAGGAGTTGGATGCACGAGTAGAGCTCATACTCAGTACAAAATGAGGGCTCGCAAAAGACTGGGAGCGACCAACTAAGAGAGCAATAACGGCCATAATCATGCAGAGCGACAAAGCGACATTAAAAGAAGCATAAGATGGCATCAAAAGTCAAAAACTAAATGATCATAGAGGCTATAGGCGACTTATTTTGTAGTCAACATGGTGTAAGCATGTGCCAAGTCAACCCAAATAAAGCATCAAAGGAGAAAACCAAATAAATGCTTCCATATAATAAAAACAACGCATGATTTTTTCAAAGGCTCATTAAGCAATCTCAGTTATTTGAGACAAGTCATGCTACAGCAAAACCACTAAGCATACCATCAAAAAGATATCAAGCACGACATGAAAAAGCCTAAGCCGCAGTCTACACAAGCTCCTTCTTGTACCACTTTTTTGCATAAAGCTTTTTCTCTTTTCCAACACCATTCAAACTTTTTATAAACACCTCTTTTGATGAAAACCAATAAAGATCAGAGGCAAAAATACACCTTGATGAAAAGATATGACAAGGTCTGAACGAAAATCAAGGCGAAAAATGCAAGCTAAACGCAGTAGCAGAAAAAGAAGAACACTCGGTTTTTGATAAGAGTGAAAACTAGAGCGTTCTTGGCAAATGAAAAGCGAGTTCATCTCCTCTAAAAGAAACATGATGTGATCTAACCATTTATTGCAGAAAAAAAACTAAACTAATACTGAAAACAAAAACAACTGACGCTCCAAGAAAAACGCATAGTGCATGAAGCAATAAAAATATAGTGTCTTGAAAGGTGACCTGATTTTTGCCGATGAAGAAGGGGTGCCTCGGGGGCATCCCCAAGCTTTGACGCTTGTACTTCTTGGATATTTCTTGGGGTGATGCATGGGAATCCCCAAGCTTGAGCTTTTGTCTGTTCTTCAACTCATCTCATCACTCTCCGATCCCTACACTTGAAAACTTCCTTCATACGAAACTAAACACAAATCTATTAGCAACATTAGTGTAAGCATAACATATAATCAACCTCTTTTTGCTTCAGGTTTCAACCTAAAACCACCACATATTAAGCATATACTACTGTAGCAACTTCCCCAAAAGTTCCGTGATCAAAAGAACTCAAAAGAAAGCGATTAAAGCGGCAAACATAAATATTGGCAGAAATCTGTCAAAACAGAACAGCTGACAAAGGTCAAATTTTTGAGGGGTTTTCTGTTGCTCAAATCAAAAAGTGTTCAACTAAAGAAAGTTTGGATATAACCTGGGGCATATGCACAAGAAATCGCAGGTCCAAAAGATATAGAGAGAATTTATACGAATTTTTACGGTGCAGCACCGAAAACAGTTTCAGGACAGCAACATCCCCAAATCTTTACCTCACTCAAATTAGAGGCTTCTCTTGGCACAACAACGAAATAAAAAAGATAAGGAGCGGTTATTACAGTAGTAATAACTTCCAAGACTCAAATAAAAGAAAAAGTACTGAAAGTAAAACAATGGGTTATCTCCCAAGAGTGCTTTTCTTTAACGCCTTTGAGGTAGGCGCAGTAATTTGCAAAGATGCTCATGTAGGCGCCATATAAGAGTTTGAGGCAAAGGCGCCATATAGGAACTTAAAGCAATAGAGAGCATTAAAAAGCAAGTATGAAACACATTTAAATCTAAACCACTTTCTATGAAAAATAGTCTTGTAAAGAGACAAGTCATAAAAGCACAAAGTAAAAAGCATAGGAAAGCAAAACAAGTACAACTTCAAGAATTGCAACATAAAGAGGGGAAACTCAATATTGTTGAGATCCATCAAACCATGTTTCCCTCTCTCATAATAACTTTCAGTAGCATCATGAATAGAATTAACAATATAACTATCACAAAAAGCATCTCTATCATGAGCCACATGCATAAAAGAATTAATACTCACCACAGGAACAATAGTAGTAGGAGCAGATTTAACAGAATAATTATTCTCATCACCATAATCATCAAAAACAGGAGGCATATTGTAATCATAACTAATTTTATCCTCAATAGTAGGTGAACTAAAAATATTATACCCATCATCATAACCATCATAAACTAGAAGTTTAGTATCATCACAAGCTAAAGAACAACTATTTCGCAAAGCATATTCTTCAAACATATCATCATAAGAAGGAACATCACATATGGGAGATAAAATATTATCAGAACAAACCTTCTCCACTAAAGCTGGGGGACTAAAAATATCATACTTAACAAACCAGCTTCCCCAAGCTTAGACTTTTCTATAGCATTAGCAATAACGGTGTTCAAAGCATTCATACTAACAACACTATTAGCATGCAAATTAAGCTCCAAAGGTTTTTCAATTTTCTCTTCAAACACTTCATATCTAAACTCAGGAAAAAGACTACAGAACTCTTTGTTTTCCATTAAGCCTAACTAGTGAAAATAAAAACAAAAAACAAAAAGATGTAATTGCAGAATCTAAAGGAAATAACTTCGAGCACTCACACAGGAGGATGCGAGTACGTTTTACCTTACCTCCCCGACAACGGCGCCAGAAAAGAGCTTGATGTCTATGCACGCATCTATTCTTGTAGATAGTGTTGGGCCTCCAAGTGCAGAGGTTTCTAGAACAGTAGCAAGTTTCCCTTAAGTGGATCACCCAAGGTTTATCGAACTCAGGGAGGAAGAGGTCAAAGCTATCCCTCTCAAGCAATCCTGCAATTACGATACAGAAAGTCTCTTGTGTCCCCAACACACCCAATACACTTGTCAGATGTATAGGTGCACTAGTTCGGTGAAGAGATAGTGAAATACAAGTAGTAGTGATGATTATAAGTAGTAAATGCAATCTGGAATAAAAATGGCAGCAAGCAAACAAGTAACAAAATAGCAAGTAAACGGTGTGCAATGCTTGGAAACAAGGCCTAGGGATCATACTTTCACTAGTGGACACACTCCCAACAAATATAACATAATTGAACAAATAAATAACTTCTCTTCACTATGGTACTCTGAATTACTCTCCTATTGAATAACACTAATCATTGCGTAGGGCTACGAAGCACTCCTCAAAGTTCATCAAGTACTTGACAAACACCACTCATAGAGATATCCAAATCAAATCACAACTCAAGATAGATATTATTGCAACTTAGACCAAGTACTAACACGGTGCACACACTGTCAACATTACACCATGAAAGGAGGAATAGATCACTTCAATACTATCATAGTGATAATTATTCTCATAATCCATAAAAGATCACAATCGTAGCCTAGACCAAGTACCACCATGATGCACGCACTGTCACCGCTACACCATGGCAGGAGGAATAGATTACTTTAATAACACACTAGAGTACACATAATGAAGAAGAGTAACATCTACTTGTTCAACATGATACAAAGCTCACGATCACATAAAGATCACATCATGGTAGAGAGAGGTGAACCACATAGCTACCGGTAGAGCCCTCAGCCCCGGGGATGAACTACTCCCTCCTCATCATAGGAGACAACAAGGTTGATGGAGATGGCGGTGAGGTCGATGGAAGCAGCGGAGACGGCGATGGAGACCGATGGAGATGGCTCTGGGGCACTTCCCCGTCCCGGCAGGGTGCCGAAACAGAGACTTCTGTCCCCCGAAATTTGGTTTCGACGGCGGCGGCGCTGCGGAACTGTTCTGGAAATTTCGCCGACCCCCCTAGGGTTTTCCGTCCCGAGGCTTTATATAGGCGAAGGGGCGTCGTCAGGGGGCTGCCAGGGTGCTCTCACACCTAGGCGGCGCGGCCAGGGCCTGGGCCGCGCCGGCCTGGCATGAGGGCCCCTCGTGGCCCCACTCCTACTCCTCTTCGGTTCTCTGGAAGCTTCCGGGAAAAATAAGACTTCAGGAACTTGTTTCGTCCAATTCCGAGAATATTTCCCGTGTATCACTTCTGAAACACAAAAACAGCAGAAAATAGAGAACTGGCACTGTGGCATCTTGTCAATAGGTTAGTTCCGAAAATCGCATAAAAACGCCACGAAGTGTAACGAAACACAAGGCAAATGGTGTAAAAACAAGCATGGAGCATCAAAAATTATGGATACATTTGAGACGTATCAGAGTGCAAATCTATGCACAAGTCAGGATGCAGTTGGGTGCGGACTACACCACTTCCCGCATCATCCCACATATCTCCGTCTCGGTCACGATTAGGCGTAAACATAAAGAGCTGCGGAGCATCATCGGCTATATCCGTCATGCCATTTGCTAAAATTATAACAACGAATTTGTGGGCATATGTGGGTATATGTGAGATAATGGGCACCCGCATAAATTTAGCAGGCTCCTGCAGAACACCCACTTAACATATGTGGGATTGTGCGGACATAAGCGGGCCCCCCGCGAGCAGTCCCACCTGCACCCTTATGCACAAGATTTGTGGTCGGGCACCCCTCCTATATTCCAACCAAAAGAGACAGGGATAGGTCTGCATATGGGTGTTCAGTAATGAGGTGAGAGAGAGGTGTTGGTACTCCTCTTTGCCCTTCCCTGGACGGTCTTCGAAAAGGACTTGGAAGGGAGAGAGAGATAAACGTTGGTAGCACTTTGGTTTGAATCCAAATTCAAACGAAATTTGAATATTGTTGGAGAGGTGCATAAGGTGTTGGCATGATTTAGAGATGGAAACAAAGCTTAGATAAGAGGAAAGTAGTATGCCAAGTGGTATGCATTTTTTTTGGTTCAACACATAACATTTATTTGCAAGGGAAAAGGAGGTTCAATTGAATAGATAGAGAAAGATTTATTTGCATGGAAGACTTTGAATATTTGTGGAATAGGGGATATCAAATAAAATAAAATAAAAATGTTTGTCTCACGAACCACTCCATCTATTATATTGATCTTGAATTTATTTCAAGACTTAGAAGTAGAAGGAGAGAGGAACATAGAATGAATATAGGGATGGTTCCCACGTATTCAACCATTGTTGGAAGTCAAGAATTGATAAGAAAGAATTATTAGAGGAGAAATATGATTTGATGAGTTCATAGCACCCTGGATCCTATCTTAGCATCATAGTGCTATGGAAGATTTCTAACAATAGGATTTTATTTGGTTCCCGGGGATAAATGAAATAGAACCATAGATCATTGTTTTTGTACGGAATGGTAAATCCTCACTTGATACCTAGTTGGTAGACAAAAATAAAATACTCACCTATATATTTAGGGTTTTCTCAAAATGCACTCAAGCAAACACACAAGTTCACATGCATACACACATACAAATGCAAAAGTTTTTGTCGGTCCTAATTTTTAGCATTCCCACACTAGGGTTTTCTGGATTACAAAATGTGGGGTGTCACAAGTACCCTTCGAGTACTCTGTCCGGCACCTTTATCCATTTTTTCAAAAAACATTTTGTAAAACCAAAAACCAACATTGGGCTAAGTAACGGTCGTTCCAACCATCCATGACCGAGGACTCGACTATTCAATAGATTTACACTCTGCAGAGGTTGTACACTTTACCCACAAGATTTGATAAATCCGCCGGGTTCCACCATAGACCGTCATACACTAGTATAGGGGGTTCAGATAATCGAACAAAATCTTCCATCTATCTACCTTAGTACGGGTGCCTACCCTATGGAGTCTACCTCCTCGGCACGCTCCGACAGTACCTCTTTTTCCTAGAGCGTAACTCTGGCGCCATCGCGGGAGAACCCAAGTGTCTTCCGGCGGCTCGGGATATGCCGTGATATGTGTTGACCCACATTTGGCATCAACCCGGATTCAGGGGTGTCGTGTGCCACTTTCCGGTCACCGTGAACCCATATATAGTTATGAGGTTCCCCGCACTAAAGCAGATAAACTTCGGGCTAAGTCCCGTCCCATACCGGGGTAATGTGGTTGCACGGGTTAATTGTTCTGAGCAAACACTTAGTGATCACCAATGTCATTTTTGAAAACAAAACCTCCAACTCCTGGATCTTCATCCTCCTGATTTTTAAATCCAATTTTGGAAACTCATCAGTGGAATATTTAACTATTCCAAGGTTTTCGAAGACATTTTTTTCAGAAACATTTTTTAGTGTTCCCAACCTAGAGTTTTCTTTTCTCCACTACAAG
Organism: Dactylis glomerata; assembly: GCA_007115705.1. Lineage (NCBI taxonomy): Eukaryota > Viridiplantae > Streptophyta > Magnoliopsida > Poales > Poaceae > Dactylis > Dactylis glomerata. Next base: position 601,987 of record QXEO01001819.1, read on the forward strand.
TTTGCCGAAGGCACTAATGTTAATCATCAAGCCACTACCTTAGGGGGGAAAGGGATATGTGTCAAATGGGGTGTCATCCCTAAAGATGATGATACACAACTTGTGGAGCTAAGTCGTCAACCACTGCTATCTATGAACAATAGCAATGTAAAAACCATGCACTTGATAAACAATAGTAAAAACTTATGCAAGGAGTAATATTAGGATTCAGAGATGCAACAAGGTAGATGGCTTGCCTTGAGTGGCATGTCCCTGGTCTTCCTCCTCCTGATACTCAAAGACACCCCCCTCCTCAGTGCTCTTGTGGTCGATCGAATCTATCATCGGTAACAATAACAACCATAAGCAAGCAAGCATACACAGAGCACACCATCATAACAGCAAGCAAACCACACACCTTAAGTCTCAAAAAATAAAAAAGTTTAGATTCTGAACAATATTCATACTTTTATTTATATAGCTTTTCATTTAAAAAGAAAAGGATTTCTATCAACAAGAAAGCCCTAGTTTGCCACAAACAACTTGGAGTTATCAAAACTTGGCCAAAACTCACAACCAACATACTAACAGGAAGGTATAATGTTTTTAAATCCAACAAAATTGGATTCACTCTAAAAGAAGTCTCTTTACTATTGGTTTTGAGTTGGTGAAGGCACTTTTGCTTTACATCATTTGATTTCCTATTTTGCCCCTGTCAGACTAGGGATAATACAGTCCTTACCACTGCCCAGTTACCAGCCCACCCTAACGAAAAAAATCTCCCCCCGCCCCCAAGCGACGCCGCTAATAGCCCAAGCGCCTCCATCATGACGCGGTCTCGGATCTCCGCCGCCGACTTCTCCTAGTCTGTCAAGAACGATTTGTGGCAGCAGGATCCGTACAAAGTGTCGTAGGAGCCCAACAAAGGGGCACCTCAAGCGCAGCTGGGAGAGGAGGGATTGCCACCACATACGGCGAGTGCTGCGTGGACCACCATCCTCGTCGTGGTCACCTCCGTCTTGGCGAGTGCGATGTTGTCCCTCAACTCGGTCTTCAACCGCTCCTGCCCCATCGGCACCAAATGGTTCAATCTCTTCCCAGATCTCATCACCCCCACTCACTCTACAACTTCTCTTCTCGGTTTGGATCAGTGATTCTAATAACAGCGGATTTTCAAGTTGTTAGCATAAAACCACGACATTAAAGACTAAATTTCGAAAAACCACGACTTTACGTTTGAATTGCAAAAAACCACGAGTTTCTTTGGGTCAAATTTCAGCCGATTAACAGCGATTCGATATGCGGGACCCACCTGTAAGAATGACGTGGCAGCGGGCGGCTCGCTTCCGTCGATGGACGTTAACCGACGGGTGGGTAGTTAGCATAAAACCACGATATTGAAGGCGGAATTTTGAAAAACCACGACTTCACGTTTTAATCACAAAAAACCACAACTTTTCGGGTAATTTTTTTCAATTCGCACTGATCGCGAGTTGGACGCGAATTGACACCGAATCTGATAGTTGGGACCCACCTATAAGTGCTAAGCTGGTTCTATATGTGCTGACATGGACAGGAACCCACTTGTCAGTCCAATAAAAAATAAAAAATGGAAAAATGAAAAAAAGCAAGTCATCCCTAACCTCTACCCACCTGCTGGCCACCCTCACCGCCGGCACCCCGCCGCCGGCCACCACCTCCAGGGCGGCAGTCGCCCCGCGCCGCCCCGAGCTCGTCGCCGGCCGGCCAGGAATGGGGCAGGGGAGGAGATCCGTCGGAGATGGGGCAGGGGGAGGAGATCCGCTGGAGATGGGCAAGGGGAGGATAGCTGCCGGCCGGCAGGGGTGCTCGGAGGTGGAGGCGCGGTGGCTAGCCACAGGAAGAAGAAGACAACACCTGCTTTTTTATTTTGTTTATTGGGCTGACAATTGGGCCTTTGTCCAGCTCAGCACAAATAGATTTTTCTTTACCAGCTCAGCACTTACAGGTGGGTCCCACCTATCAGATTTGGTGTCAATTCGCGTCCAACTCGCGATCAGTGTGAATTGAAAAAAATTACCCAAAAAGTCGTGGTTTTTTGTGATTAAAACGTAAAGTCGTGGTTTTTTGAAATTTTGCCTTCAATGTCGTGGTTTTATGCTACCTCCCCACCCGTCGGTTAACGTCGTCGACGGAAGCGAGCCGCCCGCTGCCACGTCATTCTTACAGGTGGGTCCTGCTTGTCGGAATCGATGTTAATCAGCTGTAATTTGACAATCAGTGCATATTGCTAGCAATTTGCTAGAAACTCGTGGTTTTTTGCGATTCAAACGTAAAGTTGTGGTTTTTCAAAATTTAGCCTGCAATGTTGCGATTTTATGCTAACTACTCGCGGATTTTCCCTATGATTATTAGGAGTTCCAGATTTAGATTCTGCTCAGTAGGGAGATCGGCGGATGTTCTGGCAGGGAGTTTCTATAACGGCGCCGCAGATTTCTCCGTCCGTGCGGCGGCCGCTATCCCTTGCCCGCTGCCACCGTGGGAGCACGCGCAAAAGCCGCGAAACCCGTCGTGGCCCTCTAATCACGTTTCTATCGCCCGGCCGCAGACACGCACGTCCAGCCAGTACTCGCTCGTGTTAATGACATGCAATGCCTGACACAACGCTGTACTTCTATAAAAAAAATGTGAACAACATCCTTGATTTCTGGTGCAGCAGCTCATCGTGGTCCCTCACCCCACGTTGGGATGAAAAACATGCATATGCATGCCACGCTACGCTACTCCCTCGAATTGGAATAACTGTTAAAGATTTTGTACAAATTTTACACTAAGTTAGTACAAAATTATCAACATTTATTTCTAATCAGAGAGAGTAATAGTAGTACTATAAACTTCCACTGCCCATGAGGCCACGAACACACCGTTTCTTGTTCTATTTCTACGCGACTATTTGCAAATATTTGCATCCCCATAATTTTTTACGAGTTATGCTCACAAACGTCATATTACAACTGATCATGTATGCAACAACCGGTTCTACTAAAAATAACAACCAAGTTTTTTTTGAAGACTACCATGTTGCTTATAGACCATTAACATGTTTTCATGTTGGCTTTCAAAGCGATTTCTAGGTTTCCGTTGTGACTACCATGTTGTGCTTTCGTACAAATACTATACTATGGAGTATTACTTAGCGAAAGCTATTAGATTTTTCGAAAAAACTACCGGGTTCTCTGATACAGTTGAGGCCATTTAACCTTAATTATTGGCTTTTATAAACTTTCAGGTTATTTTGTAATGACTACCAGGTTGTTTACAAGTGGCCACCAGTTTTTACAGAGCGATTACCATATTCGCTGTACTAGCTGATGTGTTCTAGGGTTCCCGATTTTTCGACCCAAGTCTCACATGCGATTGGCATAGCTGCTTGTGTGTTACTTGTAGAAGACATGACACTCGATCGTGCATAAGCAGTGGCTGTAGCTATTACGGCAATGGTCTCATCACTAGCTATCAGCTGGTGTTCTGTTACAACTATCAGATTTCTCTAATACAACTACCCTAATATTTGTCAAGAGCTAGAAGATTTTTTGAAATAACTACCAGATTCTCGATATGGTTGAGGTTATTGAACTGCAACTACCAGGTTTTGTGAATCAACTGCCATGTTATCTATAAACAACTACCGGGGTGTTTACAAGCAGCTACCGGTTTTTACAGAGCGATTACCAGGTTCTCCGTACTAGCTATCGGGTGGTGTTTTGTTACAACTATGAGATTTCTCTAATACAACTACCCTATTATTTATCAAGGGCTACCATATTTTTTAAAATAAATACCAGATTCTTCGATAATGTTGAGGTTATTGAACTGTAACTACCAGGTTTTGTTAATCAACTGCCAGGTTATGTACGAACAACTACCGGGTTGTTTACAAGCGGATACTAGTTTTTAAGGCAAATACCGAATTGTCTGATGCGGCTACCAGGTTATTCTAGTAACAAGTTTATTAGAACAACTTTTCGAGAATACACCCCGGCAGGTGTATTAATCATATAGAAGAAGCAACGCCGAAGATCGGCAAGGTGCTACCGACAAGAGGCGGCAGCTCCTCCAGTTTTAGCAAGCCTACTCTCCTCCAATCCACGGCACCGGCTCTACAAAGCCAAACGAATCACTACGAAACAACCTAGCTAGTCTCCACCTACTATACTCCTCTCTAATCCTAGCCAAAATAACTCCAACGTCAGGCCTCACACCATTGAAGACCACGTCATTGCGGTGCCGCCAAATGCACCAGAAGATGAGGATGATGGAGGTCCAGAGGTCACGCCGCGTCTCCTTCGGACAAGGTCGGGATGTCCACCAATGGATGAGCTCGGTGTCTGCCAAAGGAAGCCATGCCAGCTTATCCCACTGGTTAAGAGCCCACGTCCAGACCTCGCGGGCAACCACGCATCCCAGAAGCAGATGCTGTAACGTCTCCGGTTCCTGGTCACAGAGTGGACACGCTGCAGGCCGAGGGAGCCGTCGTCTCTCTAGCCGATCAGCTGTCCAACAGCGGTCCCTAGACACGATCCACGCAAAGAACTTGCAGCCATACAGGGCCCTCGATCGCCAAACCTGCGACGCCGTAACTGCCAGCGTCCGATCAAATAGCTACAATCTTTGTTCCAAAATATAAACCTTTTTAGTAATGCAAATTAACTGCTAAAAAGGATTACATTTTAGAATGGATGTAGTACATGATTATTCGAAACAATTTTCAAATAATCACAAAAACCTACCGAGTTTATTTACTAAAATAATGACTCTCAGTTTGTTTGGTTTATTTTAGCCTTCTAATTAGTAGAACCTATCAAATTTTGAGTCTTTTTAATTATTAAAAATCAGAGCATGTATTGGCATCACTTTGTAGTAGTTTATACGGTGTGCCTAGGCCTAGCACTAGTACTTCGCAGCAACAGCCAACATGCACGACCGTAGCGTGTGTACTTTAGCATGTCTTAACTGCATGCAACATGCGCGAAAGTAGAGCTGGGCGCAGCGGCCACATCCCAAACCGGATCGAACGCAGCGAGCGCGCAAAAGGATGGTGCGTCACATGGGCAATAGTGACGTGACCGCGCGATGCCGTTCGATCAAGACGCGTGAATCTTGGCGTGCCGCCGCACGGTCGAGCGGAGTGTGCGGCGCCGCTCGTTATCTTTTTCCTTCTTTGAAACATGGCGGCGGCAACAGCGGGGACCTGATCCACTCGTCCGTCATCTTCGCAGAGTCTCGCGCTCCACTGGCTGTAGGCCGCATCATCGACGACATGATCCACTCCTCCGTCCTAGCCGCCCTCATGGTGGAAGACAATCAGCACGAGAAGTAGCTCGAATGGTACTAAAGTTGAAGACCTCTACAGGTGTGGCTGCTGCGCTGCTCTGTGGCTTCCGGTCGAGCCCGTCCAAGTGCGGCGAAGTCTTCCTCTGCATGCTCGCTACCGGCGGTGCATGGCAGGATTGTATACTTACTGATTACTGAAGGCTGTTGCATTGCCAGGTGCGGCCTCTGTTGCTGAAATAGTTTCCTGACTATGGTTCAGTCTGAATATTCAGACTTTTATTTTGGTGAGCTGACATACTTAATGGCAAGCATGGCATCAATATATTCGCATGGCGGCAGCCCATCCCTTTAGGTTGGCTTCAACTATGTCGTACAAGCACAACAATGGAGCTTAATGTGGTGTTGCAGGTACTCATGTGCACGTGAAAAGAAATGAATGCTTCGTGTGCTGACTAGATCAGGTAAGAGATAAAAATTAAGTACTGAATACTGAATCTGATAATACATCAGATTTAAAACTTTCATGGTTCAATTTTATGTAGTCTTGTTTTCCCCCTTAAACTTTTCACTTCACTCATATATCCCTATAAACTTTACTTGGCTTTAGATGCATCTGCCAAGATGTTTAAGCTGATAAATATTGCGTTGGAAACCCCAATTGTTATAGGTTGAGCTATTTGCCTCAGCACGTGATTGTCTTCTCCCAATGGGCCTTACGTCTGAGAATGTTGCACAACGTTTTGGCATAACACGCGTGGAGCAAGATCAAGCTGCTGTAAGTTGCCCGATTGTCCTTTTTGTAACAAGCGTTTGACAGTGTACTAGACGGGCCGGCGCGCTTCGCCGCGCCCGTCTGATGTTCGTTTTTGCACCATTTTTTTTATGTGTTCTGCTAACCCTTATTTTAATTGCTAATAAAAAAAAGAACAAATTAGCGTTTGCAAATCACGTAAAATTAATGTCTCGTTTTTCCTTTTTGTATAGCAAAAAGAAAGAAAAAGATCTTTTCCATTCTGCATTTATCAATCCTTTAATCTCCCTCGAGGATTGGTATTTTTCTTTTATGCATGTCTTCCGTTCGGTGTATCAGCGTGCAATTAAATTGGTCGGTGAGAGTGGTGCTCCGTGCGTATAGTGTGGTAGTATGCATGAAGTGCAGGTCGTATGGTAGTTCTGATGGAAATCGTGAGTGGCGACTGCCGTGCGTGCATGTGCCCTTTTTTTTCTTATATCTCTACTGGCGAAGTTCTCTTTGTTGTACTCCTTTTGACCCATATTACCTTTCGCAAATATAGATGTATCTAGACACATTTTAGTGCTAGATACATCCGTATTTGTGAAAGGTAATATGGGTCGGAGGGAGTATATAAATTTCACCGTGCAATTTTCCACGCTTCTGCACCAAAACAACGATCATCAAATCCGAACGACAGATTGATGATAGGGTACAAATTGTTAATGCCAGAGCGCACGACTACATCTGCCACTGCCGCGATGAGCGCTGCGTCCACGGTGAGCATTGGCACCGGAGCTGCCGCCTGCCGGCACGCGAGCGAACATTGGGCTCCGGCTGCACGGCAAGCCTCTGCTTACTCTGCCGAGGCTGCTCCATGTCCGGTCCGTGGACTCGTACGACAGCATCCACACGTTGCCGGAGAGCCTGTTGCTCCCTGCAATCTCCTGCAGCTCGGTCTCCCCACGGCCACGGATGTCCCGCACCGACACGTACCTGTGCATGCTCGGCTCGTTCGGCTCGTCGCCCCCACAGGCCGCCGCGGCGTTGATGTTGACAGAGCCCTTGTCGTCCACGCTCCGGCTAGGCTCGCAGGAGCGGCTCCCCGACGATGAGGAGTTGAGGTCGGCCACGGCGTCAACGATGGATTGCGCCTTGGAGACGCAGGCCGGTAGTGTGAATTATGGCGGTGTTCTGGGCGTGGCCGCCGCCGAGGTGTGGTTGTTCTGGATATGCTCGAGTAGATACTGGTTGGGCGTTGGGGTTCTGGTCGAAGTCACGGGACGCCCAACGCAACCGGCAGCCTGACCTCGGATGGGCGTTCTCGGCCACGATGCTCACCGTGCACGTCGCGGTGGTGGTCTTGGACGAAGGTGCTCTGGTCTCTGACGCCTTCGCCTTCTGAGAGCTCTGCTCGTTTGTACGCTCCGTGGTCTTCCTGGTCGCGGCGGCAACGGCAGTATCCGCTAGTTTCTGGTGTGCAATTTTGAAGATTGAGAGCGGCTAACATGATGATACATGTGCAATTGCAGAATAACGGGCGTTAATATTCGAAATCAGCTCAACCCTTACCTTGGTGCTGCTGCAGTTATTGTTGCGGAGGGAATTCTAATTCATCTAGACCATGGGGTTGTGCCGGAGCGGCGACTACTCGGCCTTCCTGGACAATCTCTAGCTAAGCGACGGTATTGGCGCCGCTGTCTTCTGCCCCCCTCCAGCGTTCTCATTCCCAGCTGCTGCCACCCTCGCACGCAAGCTCGAACGCAGAGACGCGCACCTCTTCTCGAACCCGGCGTCCCGGCCGCGGCCGCTGGATCCTTCTCACCATCTTCCCCGGCTGCTGCATGGCACCCCTAGCTTGCGGAGGCCGCGCCCTTGCCACGCCGTCCGGGCGACCGGCTCGACCTCCGGCTGCCCCCGCCGGTCCTTTCCCGGCTCCTCGCCCGCTTCTTCTGCGGCAAGCCACGGAGAGGCGACGGCCTCGACATGGGAACCCTCTCCAAGTCGCCCTCCTCATCTGCACCGCTCCTCTCCCGATCGAATTCGCAGCTCTCGCCCCGGTGTGTCTCTAGTGCCCTCCGCCGCCCGTCTCGCCCGACGCGGCCATCCCCATCCCGGACGAGCTCAGGCTGAGGCGCCCGCAGTGGATCAAGATGGCGTCCACCTTCTCCTTGGTGCAGCTCGACATGCGCATCAGCGCTGGCCCCTTCGCCGCCACCGGCCCCGCCTCCTCCACGGCCGCGGCCGGCTTAGCCTTCACGATCGCAGCCTCAGGCGCACTGCTTCTGTGATTATTGCCATTGAATTTGTCGCTCCCCGAAAGAACAGGAAAGGAGATCCAAGCGACAAAACCAATCTCCACTTTTGAGAGTATCCGCAGGAAGAAGACCACAAGAAGAACCCCACCGCTCACAAGAAAACATACAGACAGCTCAGGAGCACAAAGCCACTGACAAAATTGGCCCACATGAAAAGGCCCCATGAGCCAGCGATGTCAAGCAGTTACCTTTGAATGGCAAAAGCAGCACGAATACGCGTAACTTGCTCAAAGGATCGATCAGCGATCGTGAAGTGGGCCGGCCCAACAATCAGGCTAAAGCGTGGCGTACAGTGCCCACAGTGCAGGTGGAAGCGCGCATCGCTGGCAGATGCAGTATGTGAAAGAGAACAGCTATTTAAACCGGTGTCATTCTTTCTAAATAACCGAGGTGGGACTAAAAACCGGGACAACCTGCTGCACGCGGACGGAGGCATGCCTGCTGCGCTTAAATGCCTGCATGGATTGGAAACCTTTTGTCTCCATGCTGCGGGCCCCACGATTGGACTATGTTTGACTTTGCTAGCTAGATCGAAGGATCAATCAAGAACATTTTTTTAAACAGGATCAATCAAGAACATGACGCTGCTTTGGCTGATCGTTGGGCGTTGTTTTGACCATATACTACTAAATGAAATACGCGCACGCGCAACAATAAATCATATTGAGCTGAACAAAAAACGTACTTGTGAAATTGTAAGTAACAAAAATGTTAGTATTGTTTTGGAATGAAAACTTTATAATCACGTGACATAGAACGTGAGTCTTATCCGAACCACTTTTTTTTTTGGCGCCCCTGAAACAGGTTGCATCTACACTGGGAAAAAATAGACTAGATAGAACAAAATCATAACTATATTTTCTACTAACAAAATCAACAGTATGTCATAACCACTTTGGGACAACTGAAGGTGGAACAAAAAAAATGTAGAATGCAAGAAACAAGTCTGAACTACTCCTACATGAGGAACATAAATTTAGTCTACTTGAATCAAAATCACACTTGAATTGGTACAAAAATTATAACGTGAGGAACAAATCAAATCTGCATGAGGAACAAAAACAGTTGGAAAAAGGGAAATAAATAGCAAGGAACAAATTTGTTTTGAAAATAATATTCTGAAATAAGAGGAACACAACTTTTTGAATAGAGGAAAAATCATTTTAGCGCTCAAGGAATAAAATTGAACATCATAGGGAACAAAAAAAAATCAAGGAACAATTTTTTTAAACTATTTTTCTGAAATAGGAGAAACAAATCTGTTTGAATAACTAGAACAAAATTGTTTTAGCACTTGAACTTCAGAGGGAACAAAAATAAACATCAAGGAACAAAATAATTTGTAGAACTAAAATTTTAAAATAAGAGGAACAAATCTCTATGAATAAAGAAACTAAAGAATGTACGTCTCGGAATAAAAATGAACTTCACAGGGAAAAAATAAACATCAAGCAACAAAATAACTTCTGGAACTATTTAAAATAAAATAAGAGGCACATCTTTCTGAATGAAGAAACAAAACGCGATACGTCTAGGAACAAAAAATGAACTTTAGAGGGAACAAAAATAAACATCAAGGAACAAAATAATTTGTAGAACTAAATTTTAAAATAAGAGGAACAAATCTCTATGAATAAAGAAACTAAACGATGTACGTCTGGGAATAAAAATAAACTTTAAAGGAAACAAAAATAACATCAAGGAATAAAATAATTTGTGGAACTATTTTTTAAAATAAAAGGAACAAATCTTTCTAAATGAAGAAACAAAACGCTATATGTCTAGGAACAAAAAATGAACTTCAGAGAGAACAAAAATAAACATCAAGGAACAAAATAATTTGTGGAACTAATTTACTAAAATAAGAGGAACAAATCTCTATAAATAAAGAAACAAAATGTTGTATGTACGGGAACAAAAATGAACTTCACAGGGAACAAAAATAACATCAAGGAACAAAATAATTTGTGGAACTATTTTTAAAAAATAATAGGAACAAATCTTTCTGAATAAAGAAATAAAACGCTATACGTCTGAGAATAAAATGAACTTCAACAGAACAAAAATAAACGTCAAGGAAGAAACTAATTTGTGGAACTAATTTTCTAAAATAAGAGGAACAAATCTCTATGAATAAAGAAACAAAATGTTGTACGTACGGGAACAAAAATGAACTTCACAAGGAACAAAAATAAACATCAAGAACAAAATAATTTGTGGAACTATTTTTTAAAAATAATAGGAACAAATCTTTCTAAATAAAGTAATAAAACGCTATACGTCTGAGAACAAAATGAACTTCAAGGGAACAAAAATAAACATCAAGGAATAAACTAATTTGTGGAACTAATTTTCGAAAATAAGAGGAACAAATCTCTATGAATAAAGAAATAAAATGTTGTACGTCCGGGAACAAAAATCAACTTCACAGGGAACAAAAATAAACATCAAGGAACAAAATAATTTGTGGAACTATTTTAAAAAATATAAGAGAAACAAATCTTTCTGAATAAAGAAATAAAACACTATACGTGTGAGAACAAAATGAACTTCAAGGGAACAAAAATAAACATCAAGGAACAAAATAGTTTGTGGAACTAATTTTCTGAAATAGGAGGATCAAATCTCTCTGAAAGAAACATAACGCTTTACGTCCAGGAACAAAAATGAACTTCAGAGGGAACAAAAATAAAAACATCAAGGAAACAAAAAAAAGTGAAACTAATTTTCTAAAATAAGAGGAACAAATCTCTTTGAATAAAGAAAAAACACTATACGTGCGGAAACAAAAGTAAACATCAAGGAACAAAATAATTTGTGAAACTAATTTTCTAAAATAAGAGGAACAAATCTCTCTACATAAAGAAACAAAACGCTACACGACTGGGAACAAAAATGAACTTCACAGAGAACAAAAAGAAAGAAATAAATTAAAATAAATAAATAAACTGAAAATTAAAAAGAAAACATGAAAAAGAAAATAGAAAGGATCAAAAAGAAAGGAAACATCTACAAAGAAAAAAAGAAAATAGAAAGAATCAAAGAAAAAGAAACATCTACCAAAGATATATATTTGAGAACAAAAATAAATATCATAGGGAACAAAAATAAATATCAAGGAACAAAAACTTTGTGAAAATAATTCTCTAAAATAAGAGGAACAAATCTTTCTAAATGAAGAAATATATTGTTATACATCAGGGAACAAAAATGAACATGACATTGAAAAATTAAGGAACAAAATCAAGGGAAAATAATTTCCAAAAATAAAGTGGAACAAATATTTCTAAAAAAATGAACAAATAACAATACATTTTGAAACCAAAAAGAAGTATATCACAGAGAACAAAAAGTAAAAATGTATTTAAAAGTAAAGAAAAATAATAAAATAGAAAAAAAGAGTGAAAGAAACATATGAAAATAAAAAATAATAAAGAAGAATCCTCACTAGATCCTACGTAGTCTAATACAAGCTAGATCAAATGAGTCCCGTCCGATCGATGCTAGCTGAAAAAACAAAGAAAACTAATCACGCTGAAACATACCCTATACCAGGCTAGCACAGTTTTGCATCTGTGAACTCTAATTTAGCTAGGTTGCTTCGTGTCACCTTCACGACCGTGTCCAGCCGAAGGAATAAAGAAGGAAAGCAACCAACGAGCAGCGACACGGCTAAACGGGCCGAGCCCATACGAAAAATCCTTTAGCGAAACGGTGCTCCCTGGCGCGCGCGCTAGGGAGCAGTTTCCGTTTGTACAACAGCTAGCCCGCACGTGGGAGAAGGCCTGCCCAAGCAGCAAAGCCGGCCCACCCCACCGACCATCACACGAAACAACAACGGGCAAGTGCTCTCAAATCGCTCGATCAGGAGTAAGCTTACAGCTTAGGTTACATGTGAACCACCATTCTGCTGCATGTCAAGCTTCTAGCTCTCGTTCTTGTTGACTGTAATGCTCAGGTTGAGTCTCATATGAAGGCCGCTGCTACAGCATCTGCTGGTAAATTGAAAGAAGAAATAGTACCAGTTCATACAAAGGTAATGTAGTCCTTTGTTTCCTCCTTCTAAATAACTATATACAGTATTTTCTTAATAAAATCGTCATAATCTATCCCATGCAGTTTCAAACCATATCTGGAGCCGCTTACGATGAAAATAGATTGTCATAACACGTCTATCATCTTTTTTTAAATAGAACAGAGTGACTGGACTGACACGTCAGCATTTCACCTACGTGTCATATCCCACGGACCGACGACAGCCAGGTCCCACCACCGACCTGGCAGGCAGGCCCCATGGGCAGGTCCCACGAAGTTGACGTGTTTGTCCCACCAACCACCTGATCGGTGGGCCCCATAGGCGGACCTGACAATGGATCCCACGAAGCCCCAAAGGCAGGTCCCACAGGCCCAGTCAACCGAACGGACCTGGTCAACCGACCTGACAGGCCAGACCCCCGGGCGGACCTAGTCAACACATCTGACAGCCAAGTCCCACCACCGACCTGGCAGGCAGGCCCCATGGGCGGGTCCCATGAAGCTGAGTGCCTGTCCGACCAACCACCTGACCGGTGGGCCCCATAGGCGGACCTGACAATGGGCCCTCATCAACGGACCTGACAGGCTAGACCCCCGGGCAGAGCTGGTCAACACATCTGACAGGCCGGACCCATGGGCGGACCTGGTCAACTGCGATAAATTGGCAAAACAAATTGCGGGGGTGGGGGTCGAACCCACCACCTCGCAAAACCGGCCGGCCTCACTTTACCACCAAGATAAAGGCTTCCTTGTGTTGTATGCTATGCAATTGTCTCTTTTTATTAAGAGGATCTCGGTAGGTTGGGCCTGGGCTGCTGCGAACAATACTTGGGCCAATCTGGAAAAAGGCGCTTTCTAATGTATTTTTCCTCTTTATCTTTTCTATTTATTTTAAGATTTCAACACAAAAGATTTGTAGAAGTTTCATGACAAGACCAAATGAATTCAAACAAATTTTGTAAATTCTTTTTATTACATATATAATAACATAAAATCTTTTTATCCACAAAATAAATTTAAAAACAATATTTATTCACTAGAATGACACTATGGTGTATTTAAACTGCAGTCAAAATGGCGGGCATGACTGTTTGTAGATTTGAGTGGAATCTTCTTAAAAAAATTGTAAATCTTTGATGAAATGGCATATTGTGGACCTAAAAATCATTTTTGAAAAAAAGTATGAGGAAACTATGAAGCACTTGTAGTTCAAATTGGGCTCGTTCCTGCTAAATCAGGTGTATCCGAGTTGGCCGTAACTAATTCAAAAAAATCAAAAAAAAAAAATGCGAGACCTTCGCGTGGAGTCATGTTATGTCACCTAGATGCGGGAAAAAAATGAAACCATGAAAAACAAATTTTAGTAGAAAGTCCCTTCACAAAAATGACCTACGTGTGTGCCATGACGTGGGCCATAACATAGTTTGTCGGAACGAGCTAATATCGGACATGTGTGTGCCCCTTGGGATGGCGAGGAGCGCCATAGAGACCGTTTTCCGTTCCGTCCCACTAAAAGTGCTTTTTCCATTTTTCGGAGTGCTAAAATCTCGTTTTTTTTGTGAGGCAGCTACCGAAAAGACCTATCGAATGATGCGAATAACATAGCATGTAAATATTATACCTCCTAAGGTACGCATAGTTTGTCGGAACGAGCCCATATTGGACACGTGTGTGCCCCATGGGATGGCGAGGACCGCCACAGAGGCCGTTTTCCGTTTTGTCCCACGAAAAGTGCTTTTTTCATTTTCGGAGTGCCGAAATCTCCTTTTTTTGTGAGGTAGCTACCAAAACGACCTATTGAAAGATGCGAACAACATAGCACATAAATATTAGATCTCCTAATATACGCATATCAGCTATTGTTTTGATGCGCAAACCTTCCAAGCCATTTTCTGGATTTTGCACAAATCCTGGCGATTTCGCTCGAACCAGGGTGGGTTTGCACTGTAGCCTTTAGCACAACGCGTCCCTAATTTTTTGAAAAAATCATTTTTGGATCCGCAACACGTCATATCTTCACTTACTTTGACCTCTCAAGCGGTACTCCCGACCGCCTGGCTGCGAGAGGAAGTTTTTAGACGTCGGGATCATTTCCAGCGAATCACGTGTATCCGAGTCAGGTGTAACTAATTCAAAAAAAAATCAAAAATATGAGAGACCTCCGCGTGGCGTCATGTTATCTCACCTAGATGCGGGAAAAAAATGAAACCATGAAAAATAAAGTTTACTAGAAAGTCCCTTCACAGAAATGACCTACCGTGTTCGAGGTTGCATGGCTTTTAGGTCAAATAACCTAGGTTTTGGCCGTCGCCATACATAGTTTTTCGGAACGAGCCCATATCAGACACGTGTGTGCCCCTTGGAACGGAGAGGAACACCACAGAGGCTGTTTTTCGTTTCGTCCCACGAAAAGTGCCTTTTCCATTTTCAGAGTGCCGAAATCTCATTTTTTTGTGAGGCAGCTACCGAAACGACCTATCGAAAGATGCGAACAACATAGCACATAAATATTAGAACTCCTAAGATACGCATATTAGCTATTGTTTTGACGTGCAAACCTTCCAAGGCATTTTCTGGATTTTGCGCAAATCTTGCGATTTCGTTGGAACCGGGGTGGGTTTGCACTGTAGCGTTCAGCACGATGCTCCCCTAATTTTTTCAAAAAATCATTTTTAGATCCGCAACACATCATATCTTCACTAACTTTGCCTTCCCAAGCGGTACTCCCCACCGCTTGGCCCCGAGCGGAAGTTTTCAGGCGTCGGGATCATTTTTTGAATTTTTTGTGCAACGAAAATTAAAACTTCCCAAATCATCATTATTTTTCTTTCCAAGATGCACACATGTGTACAATATGGGGTCATTTGAATAAACTATACCATTGTTGTTTGGCATACCTAGCTTCTTTGGCTTGAAAGCCACGAAACATCGTACATGGTAGCTCATGTCTAGGATGTTTTTTTTAATATTTATGATAATCCAAGTTTATTATTTTTTCTAGCAACTAGGTCAGATAACATGACATGATGCGGAGGTTTTCTATTTTTTGATTTTTTTTGAATTATTTGAGTTGAATTTAAAATATGGTCAAAACTAGTTGTCTCGGACCAATCACAAGGTAGTACCATTGCTCCCACGGATCACCACATGAAACGGATCTAGGCCGTCCATGCGCTGATCCAATGTCACCCACCTCTCGTATAAATTTGTAAAGAGGGCGACTCACAAACCCTAACCCTCAAACTCTAACCCTCCCATTCCCCCACCGCCGTAGCCACGTCCTCTCTTCCCTTCACCGCGTCAGATCTCTTACCTTCACCGTGCAGATCCTGAGCTAGAGAGGAGGGTGATGGCAGCAACTAAGGCGTCGGAGGCACGCGGGGACCCACCGCTGCTGCGGGCGGCACTTACAGCAACGTCTGGTGCTGGTGATGCTGACCTCCACCCCCGTCACTATCGTCGACATCCGCGCCGACGGGACGCTGGGCCTCCGCGAGCATGAGGTCTCTCTCCTCCGCCTCCTCGACGCTGAACCCCCAAGCACCGGTGAGAAACACGAATCCTTGCGCCTCTCGTCCTTCTTCCTCCCGTCCCCTTTCATCGCTCCTCTGAATCCTTTGCATTCGTCTTGTGATTCGCAGGAGCAGCAATAGAAGGGATCGGAGGTGGCCAAGTCGAAGAACCTCACGGCGCACAACCAGTCGTACAAGGCGCACAGGAACGACATCGAGAATCCCAAGCACCAGCACCAGGCCTCCACCAAGAGGGTACGTTCTTCCTTTGCTTTGCTAGCGATTTCTCAATCTGAAACTAACATCTTGTCTGTGATTTGGTACTTGCTAGTTCAGATTTGCAGCTCTTATCAGTGATAGATGTTTGTGGTGCGAACTGTTTCGTAGATTGGTTAGTTTTCACCTGCATATATCTATAGGTGGGCTAGAATTGCAATGTTATTGAGGACATTGTAACAATAATAAAATTAAATCTCACATTAGTGGTATACACTACAATTTCCATGCGTTATATGCTAATTCATGTCAAGATCGGTTGTTGAAACTGACATTTCCGGGGGTTTAAGTGTTGGTTCTGTTGGTAGGGCTATATATCGTAATGTGTGGACTGATGGTTGCTTGGATGATACTATATTATGTACAAATCTCTAGGACATGTTTTACTTTTATGCTGTTAGCGGTTCAGTTGCTTATGCCTAAGTGGTTGTGGAAGAGCTTTACTGAGCCCTCTCATGTACTGTACGAATATCTTCATGCTAGAATGTGGTTATAGGAGGATACATATTTCATACTGTTGTGTTTATCATTGTTGTACCTGTGGTTTAGGTAATTCAGTTTGTATATTATGTTAGGTCATGCGAATTCATACTAAGAATTGTAGGCTTGTTTTTTCCCTGAGTGTTTGTTTCTCATTTAGGGAGAACATGACCATATTTCATGTATTGTGCAAGTCAAAAGGGTCTGCATTTTGATTCTTCTGATGGTCTATAACTAAGCATGTGGTGTTAGTTCATGAATACTGATCTATGCCTATGCATTCTTTGCTTGTAGATGAATACTCCAGGAAGCACAACAAGAAGGTTGGTGAGGGGGAAGTTGAGGAGTAAGCTGGACGAGTTTCTAGTGATTGATATGTCTCTTGTATCGCTAGGATAAACTGTTTTGAACTTTAATCTAGTGTTCTGTATGGTCAAGGATATCTATGTCCGTACCTAAGTTTGTCGTTGCTGGATTGGAAATGCTATTTGCAGCTTTGGGATAATTGCTTAATATGTGTGATCTTGCCTCTCTGCCTGCAATGTTTTTTTAAATTTTTATTTAATGCGGTTTTTATACAAGTCTAAAGTGATGCATTCTTGACTAGAGTTGCTTTCGAGTCCAGTTTCTCTGAACATATCTGCTAGAAGCATCACAGAGCTTAGTAATTTGTTACGAATAAGCATGTTTGGATTTTTTTTTATGATTAGAACTATATGTAACTTTATGTTTTCTGTTCCATGTATATACTTATGTAACTTCCTGAGCCGATGCTGATCCACCGCTGACTCTCCCTTCATGCAGACGCCAGCGGAGCCAGTCGCCGTGGAGGACTTCTTCTCGGCGCTCCACCGTCACATCAAGGCTGGTGAGTTCCCCCAGGCCATCAAGGTTGCTGACCAAGGTCAAGCACCACCCCTCTCTCTCCTACACGTTTCCGCTGTCGTGCCCTAACCTCCACGGTACTAACACCCATGCCTAATTCTGCAGTTCTCACGGCGGCCCTAGGCGACAAGGACGTGGTGTGATTCAAGGTGGTGGCGCACATCAAGTCCGACGCGACGGACAAGGCGCTCACGGCCATCCGCGCCGATGAGCGCCTCCTCATCATTGTCAGCTACTATAAGGTGACTCACGTTGATCCTTCCACCATTGGTAGTGTGCTCGATCTGTCTATGATCGCTTGCTGTTGTGACTGCGTGGATCAGTAGGCTGCGATTTTAGGATTTAGAAGTGGCCAGATCTGCTTGGTGATGACCAAGTAGAGAGTCTGTGAAGCACCTTTTAAGCCTCGAATATAACACAATAGCTTAATGTTGCTAGCGACATCTAGCAACACTGCATATAAAGTACTTAGAGAACAACATTGCATAACAAAGTTTGCTATTGAAATTTGTAATCTAGCTGATTGTTAGCCTGTTGCACAAAATTCATTTGCGATCATGAATCTGCAATGCACACTGCTGGAGGAATATATCAAGCTGATTGTTAGCCTATTAGCCTATGAAGATTAGTTTGTGGTCTGGCAAGAACCTATGGCCCTGCAAGTTAAATGCTTGTGTGGAGCATTTTTTCATCTGATAGTGAACATCTGTAACTTTTATCTTTATCAGACTGTTATGGGAGAACATGGGCCATTTACTTCTTATAATTGATAATTGACATCTAGTTAAAAATTTCTTAATATGAATCTATTTTGATTCTTTGTTTGCCGGTATGATTTACTTTGCTTATAAGAAGCATTAGGTAACTGGGTTTTGTTCAGCAATGCAGGCATCCTAGTTGATAGCTGATACGGAAACACAACCAGAATTCACTATCACGTTGGATAGCAGCATAATGTGTCATGAGCCA